>CAJQZP010001153.1:197500-842500 GCA_907164705.1 Parnassius apollo
CGTAATAATGAAAAAACTTGAATTGTTATGCAAATTCTTTTCTTTTTTCTGATGCGGTGATTAAATTCTCAAATTCAAGAAAGTATATACCTAATCAATATCAGCTGTGCTGCCTAAGCATATCATAAAAACATGATAAATAGGAACGTAAAAGTAAATTATTTCTAGAATGTGCATACATCTCCGTTGGAGATACCTGAAGAATTTAATATTGGACCGTCAGCTATAACAATTTATTGCGATATTTACTGTACATTGACATTAAATTCCAAGTATATGAGTTTCGCTTTCCTATATATGCCAGGTTATTATACAAAAAATTATAAACCAATCGTCTGGTGTTCAAATATAATTACAAACAATACTTACATTATATTCAAGTGTCAACTTATTGCAAATAATATACTGTGTATTTCATACTTTTCCATTCTGTTTGTTCCTTTTTTTAATTAAGAGGCGATGCTTTTGTGACGTAGTTAAGTTTATTTTTTGTAAAAATTTTATCGGCTCCCACAGATCAGGTTCTAAGTACTTTATAATACCAAGACTTCACTTAGTTGGTACCTTGTTAGTAAACATTTATCAAATTGATATTACAAATTCAAATTGTTAAAATGTGTTACCTAATAAGCTTATATTCTTACTTTCTTATATTCAATAATTGTTTTTTACTTGTATTCATTGAGTGTTCGAAAATGATTATTCAATATAAATGACTATTTTATTAGGTAAATATGTTATACTTCAGGGATATAGAGAAGAGAAAATGGGTTTTTAATTCAATTATTTAGACAAAATTTTAGCCCATCCAAATAGATACCCATTTAGATGGAACAGAATTACAATTAAAAAAATTGAATAAAACTATTATTTACGAATTTTATCGCGTTTAATTACTTTAATTTATTTTTATTATACCGACGTTTCGGGTGCATAAGGTGGCCCTAGTCGATAGCTCGAACTAAATGGTAGGCGGGGTTAGAATGCATGCTATCTCTGCCGACATCACGTGCGAAAGGGATAGACGCTGTGATGAGCAGTAAGAAGCTAGTGCGTACACACATACGCACTTCTGAGTGACGCAAAGCGACGACGTCATCACGTACCTACATATTGCGATTGTTTTTTGAATGACAACATAAACTTAAACCGCAATTAAAAGCTCCCTGGCGCAGTGGCTGCGCTGGGGCACGGTAATTTTTGGCTGGGAGCCGCGTTTTCAAATCCCGCACGGAACAAATATTTGTATGGCCTACAAATAATTGTTCCGGGTCTGGATGTTTGTCCTTGTGCAATTTATGTTTGTAAACTGCCTCCACGATACAGGAGAAAATCCTACTGTTGGGGTAACGTATTTTAAAAAGAGAGAATAGAGAGGGAAACAAATTGGTGTTATTATTATGAACCCAATTTAGTTGTAATTATGAAAGTTCTTATGTGAATTTAAGCAGATGTTGTTATTATATAATAATTTCATTGATTTGTTTTTACCTACTTTTTAACCGACTTCGAAAAAAGGAGGCGGTTCTCAATTCGTTGTTTTTTGGTTATGTATGTTCTGTTTCCCCCGATTTCTCGAAGATGCCTGAACCGATTTAGAAAATTATTTTTTGGTTTGAAAGAATATATACTTTCCAGATGATCCCATGGTAATCGATGATGGTTAGATCAGGATCTGATGATGGGATCATGGAGAAATCGAGGGAACTCTTCAGTAAATGACAGCAAATCAACCGCGCTTACCGCATTTACGTACCTATGCATTCTTTAGGCAACCACACAGTATAATATCACGCCTGTACCCACTAAAGGGACATAACTCTCAACAAAAAATAGTAACATTTAAAAAAGTTTTTGAAAAAAATATAACCGACTTCTAAAACAGAAAAAAGTGTAAAATAATTATTTTCTTTTATGTTTTTGTATTTTATTGTAGGTTATGCAAACATTACTGTAGTTACTATGAATTCTAAATAGGTATTTACTTACCATAGCTAGTTAGCTATAATAGCCCACAGCCCACAGGCTACTCCCCGAAGTATATGCCAGCCAGTGTCAGGATAACTGCTTTTTCGACAGCGCGACTGATGTGAGTAGGGATTTTATGTAGGTTAATTAAATAAATAAAAATGTTAGTTTGTAAACTGTTTATTGATTGTTTGTGTTCAATAGCGGTTTGCAATATTCTCTTAGTACTTAGAAAGTTATCAACAATAGGAATTGTGTCACTGCAGGGACAAGCACAAACGTCTATCAAAATAGTAACGTACCTAAACGGAATAGGACTAACAGCACAGAATTCCTTACAGAAGTCCAAAGAACACGTCTAGACGAGGTAAGTAATTAGAAGAAAACTACAATTTAGAGATCGATTGTAAATCAAATTCACAGTACAGACACAATTAGCGAAATATAAATAAAATTTTGAATTATTTTATGATAGTAGATAACGCTAGTTGAAAACTAAACACTGTATGGGAATGACATCACTGAACTAGTCAGGTGGTCATTCCAAACAAATAAAAGGCGCGATTTGTCGGCTAAAGGGCTTGGCCTGTTTATACTACTGATAACGAAAGCTATAAAATATGTACAACTTAGAAACTAAATCCTATGTGTACTTACCTGTATTCATAACCAAATATCTGAGGTAGGTTTATGCGCTCCTTAATTTTTATATAGTTCGTATTATTCTGTAATAAATTAAATCTAAACCAAAATATATACTATAATACCATAGCAAAGCTACTACTATTTTATTTAGTAGTAGCTTATTATATAGTAGTATAGTAAATTATATATAAAAATATAAGTATGTCTGAGGTAAGGCTAAATATAAACAAATATTTGCAAAGTGCGAATCCGACTTCCGAGCTTCCGTACCATCTTACAAGATTTATATATATATATATATATATATTATATATATATATTACTATCGTTCAAAAAAAAGCCAAAATTACACGTTTCTTTTTCTAGTAGGAAACCCTTTAATTTCAAATTTATTTTTACTATTTGCTGTTATAGCGGCAACAGAAATACACGTTCTGTGTAACTTATAACCATCTACCTATTACGGATCCTGAGATACAGCCCGCTGACAGACAGACACACGGACAGCGGAGGCTTCGTAATAGGGCCCTGCTGGTTACCCTTCGGGTATGGAATCCTAAAAAAGTACTTAGTTGTCCACTCACATCTGTATGGTTCTTTCATCAAAGGGCCATTAGCCACCTGCCTGGTTCTTGTATGACATGACCAATGTATTACCTGGACTGACCTCTCTGACTTTGTTTCGGCAGATCGGTTGTTTCTTCTCAGTTTCATGTATCTGTTGTGTTAAAGTGTTTTTAAAAAAGACAACTTACAAAACAAATTTTATTTATCATTGACTGCCCTTCTTAGATTCTTATGTACTATATGAGATTACATCGATATTAATACTATAAGATTCCTATACATAAGCACGATTATCGAAAATCTAAAAATTACCTATTCTAATTAAATTTATAGATAATTTTAAGATTTTCGACAATCGTGCTTATCAATGAGATGTTTTCGTTAGTTGGCAAATTAAAGTAGTTAATTTACCTGTATCGAAAGTTCATTCACATTCTTATAGTTAAAGGTAATAACAGATATGCACTTGAAATCGTAGCTAATGGTGCTCTAAATGAGGTCATACAGTGGACGATTATAAATAATTTTGATATAAATATAAATAAGACGAAATTTATTGAATATAAAACCCTCAAAAACATTTCAAATGACATTAAACTCTCATATAATAACTCGATAATTGAAGAAGTCGTTTCCACGATATTTCTAGGAATATTTGATAAATTTTTAGTTGGAAGCCTCATATAGAAAGCCTACTGAAATAGATCGTTTCGTTTTTGCATTACATAGATTAAGAAATATTGTATCAGAAAGAGCTGCACTGATGGCATATCATGGATATATCTCATCCATACTACGATATGGTGTTCTACTCTGGGGGTATTCGGTGGATTCGGATAAAGCATTTAAAGCACAAAAACGCTGCATAAGAGCTCTTTGTGGTGTTGGTCCTTTAGTGAGTTGCAAACCTTTGTTCAAAACTAAAAAGATCCTGCCTTTGCCTTCATTATACATATTTGAAATGTGCATGTTTGTTCATATGCATCCACATTTATTTCAACGTAAGTGTTATGTGAGCGAAAGTAAGGGTAGATATAAGAATAGATCATATGCACCAGCAAATCGTCTAAAAGTTACAAAAAGAAATGCTTCAGCAATGTCGATTAGAATTTATAATAAATTACCTTATAATTTAAAGCGTAAAAGTTTATTCTCATTTAAGAAATCTGTTTTGCCATTGTTGCTCTTTAAATGTTATTATTCTGTAGAAGACTTCTTAAACGACAACGACCTACATACGAGTAATAATGAATGATAATTTTAGAATATGATTAATTGCGTAATTTCAAGATTCTAATGTTTAAAAAAATAATGTTTTTGATATTATTTTATATAAAATTTGACTTATGTATTTAATAAATTAATAAATTTGATCTAAAAATAGAGAGAAATTAATGACAATTGAATATGTAACATTATATAATTATTGACGTAAGAATAAAAATTAATATATGACATTGACCTATAATAATAATCTTACTTGATATAATAATACTTACTTTCATTTTTTCTGACACTGTGGCGAAATAAATTAATTAACAAATCAAGTAAATAATATTAAATAATTTTATATTTTGTTAAATTAATATATGTTGAAGTATTGTTGTTTAGGTTACTTGATCATTAATATTTGCACACCACTAAGGTAGAATATGTAGAACGAATTATACTCAAACACCATTGTGCAACCATATTCTTGGAAATAAAGATTATTATTATTATTGTTATTATTGGGTTATTAATAGAGTAATCACATCTGGGTGGGCTGGATAAATATATAAAGGGAAAAATAAATATACTTAAATATATATTTAATATACTAACATAAATAAATAAATAAATAAAAGCCCAACTAGATGGAAGCCCTCGGTAGGGGAGACCAAACGGCCGAGGGTTAGGGGGAAAGGGAAAGAAACCGGCGGACGATGCGGGCGGTATCGAGGAGCACCGCCTTCTGCATTTGAGCCCGGAGCGGTCCGTCACGGAGTCCTAGTCGCCTCAGATGGTCCGAGAGGCTGGCTGGGATTAACTCGTTTGCAGACACGACTACAGGAATAATTTCGGTCGGCAAACCACCCCACATGTCGGTCACCTCGTAAGCCAGGTCCAGATATTTTGTTCGCTTATCTGTTTCGGCTTTCACGAGGTTCTCGTCGTACGGAATTTTATTATTATTATTATTATGTACCTACCTGTTTTCAATTTTAACTAATGTGCTTCAACAAACTTATGGGTACATTTTACCAGCTATATTCATCCCGGCTTCAGCAAGTGGACACGAACAAATGGACGCATTTTTTTAATTTTTAAATATGTAGGTATTACAACCATAAATAGATAGCAGCGGCTAATTTAGTGAGCATGTGTGGATGCGCGCTGCGCCCTCCTCCCCTCCGTCCATCCCAGTGGGATCGGGGAAATAATTTGTAGCGAAAGGCAAGATGATTTAAAACAAAATGGAGCGCGCGAAATTTAATAAACAGACCTTTGGGAGTCAGGATTTCATGAATTTTTTTTTAAATATATCTGTTCAAAATAAATATATTTGCATTTTTGAACAACCAATCTATCCCCGTATGGTAATAGTTTTGCAATTTTCGTTCTTTTTATGGTATTTATTTCCGCCCAAAAATGTGTTAAAAGTAGTGTTAAAATTCTGAATTTTCGACGCTTATAACTTTTAAACATAATCTTTTTTTACTTTTTTGTTTCTTCTTCGGGGCTAGATAATGATGAGACTAATTGAAATCATTTTTTATTTTGTACGTACACCATAAAACATTGGAGTAATCGCCAGAATACGTTTGTAGGGAAGAACGAGTGACTAGTGTACCCTTAACAGTACATACCGTGTACTAGCGGTTGAGAATATCCACTACCGCATATCTTCCCGTGGGTGTTGTAGGAGGCGACAGAGTCCACAGACAGGAAATGGGCAGCAGCATCTTCCTAACAACAACAATAATATTATAAAAAAACTGCGGTTACCAACCCGCTCGCCAAGCGTGGCAACTATGGCAAATATTCCCCCATGAGCAACGACGCAAACAAACGGTCCTCAGTCCCCTGCGGCCTCGCTATTCCTGGTTACGGTGGCGACCATGGTAACGGCGGGGCAAGGGGTGCTAAGAATCTCCGGTGGAGGTTCGGTTGTCACCTAGGACGACTCGACCTGGCAACATATAACGCTCGCACCCTGAGGACTGACAGAAGATACTGGAGCTCAAAGAGGGGGAGACCAGTTGCGCTGGCATATTATTGGATTATCCGAGGTCCGAAGAGAAGAGGGAGGACAAGGTAATCCTCGAGCCCGGAAACATATTCTATCACCGGGAGGGCGACCATCTGTCCCAAGGAGGTGTCGGATTTATCGTCCACAAGTCTCTCGTCAACAACGTTGTAAAGATTGGGAGTGTGTCGACGAGGGAAGCGTACCTGATACTCAGAATCACCAAACGGTATTCGTTGAAAGTCATACAGGTTTACGCACCACCACGCCTCGGCACATCCCGATGAGGAGGTGGAGGAAATGTATGAGGATATTTATAGAGCCATGCATTACTCCAAAACCCACTACACGGTGTTGATGGGAGACTTCAACACAAAACTAGGCACAAGAGAAAGCGGTAAGCTGAAGTTAGGGAAATTTGGAGTAGGGCAACGTAACCGTAGGAGCCAGTAGCTGGCAGACTTTATGGAGAAAGAGGGACTCTTTATAATAAACCCTTTCTTTCAGAAGCGGCCCCACAGGAAGTGGACCTGGTCGAGCCCCGACGGTTCGCCAAAAAATGAGACTGACTTCATTATGATGACCAGATGATAACTGTTCAGTGATGTCTCAGTGATCGCAGGGGTGAAAACTGGCAGCGATCACCGAATGGTTAGAGGCACACTGAACGTAAACGTGAAGTTGGAGAGGTCTTGTCTGATAAAGTCAACGCTCCGTCCCCCTCGTGCTCTAATCCAGAATCCCGAAACCTTTCAGCTCGAGTTACGTAAACGCTTTCAGTGCCAAGAAGATTGCAATGCAGTGGACGATATAAATGACAAGCTCATGGAAACTGTCTTTGCGGTCAGAGCTAAGTTCTGCAAGACCCGCCGCAAAAGAACACAACAACTCTCCGATCACACTCTTAATCTCATGGCTGTTAGACGGGAGATGAGGCTGCAATCGTCAACAGATTTAAAAGCATACAGGCAACTGAACAGACAGATCTCCAAAGCATGTGGCGAGACTTAAGCAACTTTAATACTGCTCGCATCGACGAAGCGATCGAGCGGTACCAGGGCTCCAAAGTCTTTGCCGGCGATCTGTCTGCCAGTAAGATCCAACTGTTAAAGCTGAACACTGACACCTGAGATTCTGAGTGAGATTGAGAGGTTCTATTGGCAGCAGTACACATCATCGTTGGAGCCACACGCAAGTGTGAGTAACGATCCAAGAGCAAATCTTATCCGACACTATTCCGATGATATTACGGACGTCAGTCTGAGCGAAATTAGAATGGCTCTCCAGCACCTTAAAATGGCAGGTCCCGGGCGAGGATGGAATTATAGCGGAGCTTCTGAAATCGGGTGGAAAAACCGGTACTTGAAGTCTTTCAGAAGCTCTTTAATTCCGTCCTCCATGGAGGCACTACTCCCGAGGCATGGAGCAGAAGTGCGGTGATCTTGTTCTTCAAAAAAGGTGACAACGCCCTCTTGAAGAACTACAGACCCATATCCCTTCTGAACCGCGTCTACGTGCTGTTTTTGAGAGTTATTACGAACCGTCTCGCACGCAGACTCGACGACTTCCAGCCTCCCGAACAAGCTGGTTTCCGAAAAGGCTTCAGTACCATAGACAAAATACATACTCTTCGGAAAATATTACAGAAGATCGAAGAGTACAATCTGCCACTTTGCCTGGCGTATGTAGACTATGAGAAGGCTTTTGATTCCGTCGAAATTTGGGCGGTGCTACATCTCTTTAGCGGTGCCAAGTTGACCGTCGGTATATCGTAGTACTGAAGTGTTTGTACAGTAGGGCTACGATAGCTATCCGAGTACAGAACCAGAGTACGAAACCTATCCTACTGCAGAGAGGGGTAAGACAGGGTAACATTATATCCCTAAAACTCTTTACCGCTGCATTGGAAGACGTTTTCAAGCTACTGGACTGGAAAGGATACGGTATTAATATCAATGGCGAGTTCATCACTCACCTTCGACTTACCGACGATATGGTCCTTATGGCAGAATCGCTGGAAGACTTAAACACTATGCTCAATGACCACAATAGTGCCTCTCAACGGATAGGTCTTAAGATGAACATGGACAAAACAAAGATCATGTTTAATATCCATGTCACACCTATGACCGTAGTTGTTGGGAGTACTTAGCTCGAAGTTGTTGGCTAGTACGTTTACCTAGGACGAATAGTCCGATTAGTTAAATCCAACCTCGACCGAGAGGTCAATTACCACACATCTTCTCGTCAGGTATACCTCAATCTCTGAAAACTAAAGTGTACAACCAGTGCGTGTTACCAGTGATGACCTACGGAACTGAGACGTGGTCCTGTCTGTACTGCACTGCTGGACGTACGAGGATGTTAAAAGTTGCCTACCGAGCAATGGAGAGGGTTGGGAGAATGGTTGGGAATGCTCGGGGTTTCTCTGCGTGATAAACTTAGAAATGAGAATATCCGCAGTAGAACCAGAGTGGCCAACATAACCCAACGGATTAGTAAGCTGAAGTGGCAGTGGGTTAGCCATATGGCTCGATGAACCGACAACCGTTGGGGACAAAAGGTTCTCTAGTAGCAGCCTCGTACCGGTAGGTTAAGTGTAGGCCAACCCCCCACTAGATTCAGTGACGACCTGGTAAGACATGCAGGAAGTCGATGGATGCAGGTGGCTCAGGACCGTGCTTTGTGGCATACCTTGGGGGAGGCCTATGTTCAGCAGTGGACTTGTGAAGGGCTGTAATGATGATGATGATGATGACAGCACCCATCGTCACGGGTGGGACTGAGATGTTTGACTTCCCAATGTCATAGTTAGTCCGGCTACCTTCAGTTTTTGAATATTAATTTTTGTTCCGATTTACGCAAAACGAGCTTATAGTATCATGTATCTGCTTGGGATCCTATAATTAACAAAATTAAACCCAAATCCAAGCATAACACTTCAAAACTTCATGATACTATAAGCTTGTTTTGCGTAAATCGGACCAAAAAGAAATATTCAAAAACTGAATTGAATAAGAAGCCATTTTGCGAATGCGTATAAACATTTTATTGTTTTTAATTTTTTTCTCAGTTTTAAGGAACTTCTATTGTTGCCTTAGCCAGTATCAGAATCCTATCGAGTGACGGTTAGTTTCGTGGTCACTTGGAAGAGAAGGCCTCTAATAGCTTAGCGTGCTCAGTAGAGCGGGACAGTATTTAATGCCGACACACCGCTTGCAACTTTACAAGGCAAAGGTTCGGCCGCACATGGAATACTGTACCTATCTCTGGACTGGGGCTCCTCAGTGCTCCTTACATTTGATCGCATCCAGCACAGAGTTGTTCGATTCGTTCGGTTTCACTCACTGGCACTGCGAAGAAATATTGTATCACTTTGCGTACTTTATCGCATTTACCACGGGGTGTGTTCTGAGGAATTGTTCGGACTATAGCCGAAAGTTCCCGCATCGCGATACCACCAATTGGATGATTGACGATTCACCAATGTGCAATTTAATAAATAGAAGTTTTCTTCCTTGCATAACTTCATTTTGAAATCAATTACCACCAGAGATTTTTCCGGATCGATACGATTTTGGGACCCTCAAGAGAAGGGCCTACTGCCTTCTTAAAGCTGGCAACGCATGTGAAACTCTCCAGGTGTTACAATTTCTCATATGTGGTCTTAATCACGTACCACGAGGTGCGTCGTATGCTGTTTTGCCCCATCTTATTTTAAAAAATAGGTTTCAGTTCTACGACCAGTAAAAATGATCTCGACAAGTCGTCGTATTTGTTTTTTATATCTTTTATATATATAAAACGAAAATATAATCAAGACAGAGAAATCAAGTTGAGTTCATCAAATCTTAAAAATAAAATACTTAGAAGGAATATATTATACCCTGATTCAAAAGTTGTAAATGATCTCCAAAAATATTTCAACTACTTCCGCATATACGTAGAGACATTTACTCATTTCACAAGTCAATTTCGAGTCTCAATCTCAACGCATATGCAGTTTTGCCGACCGGCACCGATTAGGACGCTTGCTGTCTTGGCACCGGCCATAGCACCAGTGGAAGTCATCACTGTGTCGTCGCTCGCGCCGGTAAGTGGAAACAAATGCCATATATTTCATACATTTTATATATTTTTTGCTTCCTCAGCATCTGGGTCGTTGCCGGCGCCGGTAAATGGAAAACCGCCCAATGGATACTGTTACGCCAAAGTTATAATTAGTCAAGTTATCATCAATCAGTCAGGACAAGCCTTTTTATAAGTATAGATTTTTAAGGCAACTGAACGAGAATGTGAGTCGTAATTTCCCAAACAAATACGACGAAAAGTACTTAACTCGTCGATTAAGATTACTTTAGCGGACATTTTGTCCTGCGTAAACACACCCTTCCCTTCTTCTTTACTGTGTAGTGGTGGTGTAAGAATATCAACTACCCCGTAATGTCCCGTGGGTGTCTTAAAAGGCAACAGAAGGAAGCAAAACAGAAGATGTGCAGCAGCATCTCCCCAATAACGACTAAAAAAAACTTCAGATGCAGATGAGGCATATGTTCAGCAGTGAATTTAATAAGCAATAATGGTAACGGCAAGCATACTCTTCAACAACTTCAACAAAATTATTGTGTATTTGCTTCAAAAATCATTGAATTCATGTATTAAATTCCACTTTAAATAAGAATTCGCTTAAATAACAATGCACTGAAAACCACAGCCACGGCCTAGTAAATCACCGCAACACTGTCTGTTTTAATATTCTTGATTATATTTTGCCACAGATAATGTTGAAGCAGCATATTATTTTATTTCAAATTTTCCTTATTTAAAAATAAGGAAGGAAATAATAACATTACTATTTCCAGTCAATAAGCAGAATCGTGTTGAAACTAAGCTTCTTTCAAGCAGGCAAAAGTTTAGTAATAATTCTTAATTGGCAGATTATCGAAAATCGATTACAGTATTAGACGTCTCATATTTAAGATACTGGTCCTTATTATCACCGGTTTGGATATTATATGATGTTAACGTAATATTTATAAAGAAATTTGACACAGAAACTTTTCTGGAACTTTACCAGGAATCATTCTGGAAGAGATGTCTTTTTAACCACCATGAAATGAAAATAAGTAGGACTATAAAATTTAATATAATTTAGATAAACATTTTTGATAAAAAAAAAAATCGTCGTGAATAATATCACCGTCCACACAAAAAAGTAGTAAATGTAACTAAGTGTCAATCCGAACACTTTTGCTGACGGTATAAGAGACCTTAAATAATTATTCCAATTCTGAATAAAAACGAACAATTGTTATGTATCTGAAGTCATACCGTGTTATGTCACTATGATACTGTGATCGATTCACTACGAGATAAAGTTAAAAATGAATGTCGCCATGCATTAACACGTCGGATCCGTCCAGTGGATCATTAATATTCATCTGTCATCTGATCGTATTTCGTTTGTGTATAAAACGAAAATATTGTACATTGAGTAAAACAAAGCAAAAAGTCGCCGTTTCGATAAAATTAAGTTCAGCCGCATGGTAGAATTCAAATAAAAAAGAACAAAGTACTTGAACTTAATTTATTACTTAAAATATTAATTACAATACAATACAGTACAGTATAACACAGTTTAATGTCACAAGAGTGACTTAAAATTAGGTGACTTGAGGTATGGCGAAGAATGCCGCGATTTCGCAATGCGTCGCCGCGTGTGGTCTGTAGGAACTTGGAGACACTGCGGTGGGTCGATGATGAACTGCTGAATTACTTACAGTTATACCTCCAAGGATGTTCTTGTACTTAAAAATTAGGGAAATACATCTTGGAAAAATATTTCCTCTATATCAAACACGTTTCCATTATATTTTCACTAGGCAGTAGAACACTTTTCACCTACTTCTGTCACAAAGCAGCCATGACTGCACTGTTGTTTTTCGGTCTAAATGGAGAAGCATATAGAGAGTCAGTATAATTATGTGAGTAAGAATGTGAGATATTCCATTTTTGTCCTCAGAAGTGGCAACGCATCTTTAGGCTTGTTTATTTGAAGTTAATTGCGGGTGTCCATGGGCTGCAGCAGTCACTTAACATTAGACTTTAACTAGACCTTTAAATAATCCTAATCTAAATTAGAAGAAATGTCTTTGACAAAGTGATAGTCTAAGTAATTGAAAAATAAGTACGTATTACACTTTTTCATTTGTCACTCCAAATTTACAGAAAAAATATCAGTAACGAATAAATTGACCATCATTTTCCATCGTGGTAAAATAACTAGATAGTCTGTACGTGTAATTATGTCTTACATATATTTTATATACTACTAATGTACCAGACAAGATAATAGTTCACCTCATGTTAAACAATACAGTTCGTGAACGAAAAGTCATCTGCATTTGGATTTGTAATCGAGGATAGATGCAGATGTCTACGGGCCGCAGAAACCATTTCTGTCACCGCACAAACACACCCTATCGTACAAAAAAAAAGTTAATTTGATTTTTAACATATCCTTATATTTCTTGTGTCTTAATAAAATTCACACGTAGAAATAGGTTATTACAATTATTTGTGAATAAACTATTTTTAAACTATGTTTTTGATTATATTATGTAATAAATAATTTCGGCCTCGCTCGCTCATGTCGATCGGACGTTTGGTTGCGGCAAATAATTTTGTGTCTAACAGCATTATGTCGAAGTGTGAAAAATGTAACAAAAATATTACAAAGGCTCGACCTGGTGTGGAGTGTCATCGTTGTGAAAAGATGGTGCATCTGAACACAGAATGCTCAGGGCTTACCACCAAACAGAGGAATGCGCTTCGGGCAAATGAAAACCTAGATTGGTCGTGCTCTGAATGTAAAAACACGTCATCTAGACGAACTTCAATTGTGATGCCTGAAGATGATGATGATGAAGCATTTGGATCTTCTATAACCTCATCATCTGTTCCATTAGATGGTTAAAAATTGCTGCTAGAAATATCAAGAAAAGTGGAGTGCGCTATTCAACGTCAATTGAGCCAGTTTGCAGAGTCTTTGGAATTCAATTCTAGAAAACTTGATGATATACTCGAAACCGTAGACGCATTTAAAACTACAGTCAAAGAAATAAAAAAAGAAGAATATCGAATTATCTAACCAAAATAGAAAACTTAGAATACAGAATAAGTGCATTAGAACAACGCTTACAAGAACAAGAACAGCAACAGCTTATTAAAACAATTGATATTTTTAATATCCCATTCACTGACAACGAAGATCTTTTAAACGTCGTGCAAAAAATACAACAAAAACTTGAATTAGAAGAAAACATTATAGAAGTAAAGCGCTTTGGTTACAATAGAAATAATTCCGGAAAACTACGTGTGGTTCTACCGTCAGAAACTGCTAAAACAAAATGGCTTACAAAAGCAAAGGATACAAAGGTCATGGTGAACGATATCTTACCTAGCGCATCACCGTTGACTGGTAAAGAAACCATCTACATAAGTGAGGCATTAACCATATACAATAAGACCTTACTTGGAAATGCCAGAAGAGAACTTAAAAACAGCGGAGTATACAAATATGTGTGGTGCAAGAATGGAGTTATTAGAGCAAGAAAAAGTGAAAAAGATCAATCGTTCATAATTAGAACTGATGATGACATTAAAGCCTTACTACAAAAGGAAGTCCATATACAGCCGCAATAAATTATCCTATATAGGTACTTTATTTCAAAAAATATATCAAAAAGGTTTTTTTTTGTTCTTTATTATTTCTTTTTTTTAATGGACGTACAGTTAGACGATATTTGTGAATTGAGTAATTGTACTAACATAAATTCATTTCTAAATCATATTCCTGTTAAAAATTGTCAAACTCACCTACTATGCATGCACATAAATATAAGGTCCTTGATTAAAAACTTTGATGCTTTAGAACAATGTGTGTACTCATCTAACGCATGTATAGATATTATATTGGTAACGGAAGCTAATATATCTGACTACCTAAGTGATATGTTTAACCTACCGGACTATAACATGCATACAGTGCTGCGTAAAAACCGAAGGGGTATAATAGCATATATACACAAGAAGAATAAATTTACAATAATTAGTAACTTATTAACAAAACATTTTGAACATATATTATTTCAAATTTGCACTCCATCTTTTTACACGGCAACTGTATGTGCAATTTATCGCCCTCCTAATCTAAGCAAACACTTATTCATCGACGAACTTCGCACTTTGATCGGTAGGGTGGACACAAATTCTGAACTATTTATCCTCGGAGATATGAATATAGACTTGCAAACATATACTCCTATAAGACATAAATACAACTGCATGCTACATAACTACGGCCTTGAGTGCGGGATATCGCAGTACACTAGAATTGAATTAATTGAAGATAGAATAACTAAATCCTGTATTGATCATGTGTACGCGAGATCACGCAAACAAGATGTTTACACCGCGGCGCTTGGTTTAATGCTAGCGGACCACCGAGCGGTAATGCTTGCCTGTGTGGAACAAATACATGCGCGTATACAGGGTGAAACTACTTATAAAAATATATATAATAATGAAAAATTAAAACTTTCATTGAATAATATTAACTGGAAGAAAGTTGATGATATGGTCTGTCCAGATACTATATTACAGTATATATATGAAAATATAAATAAATGCTACAACAACGCGACAATTACATCAAAAATGAAAAACACCAGTAACAAACATACCGAAAATAAATGGATAACTTCACGTATTATCAAAGCTTGCGAGTATAGAGATAAACTATTTTACCAATGGATAAAAGATAATAATAATAAAATTTTAAAAACACAATATAATAAAGCGCGAAACTATGCAAATAAGTTAATTAGATCCTGCAAAAATAAATACATTTATAATGAAATACATAAATTTAAAGATAATTTAACCCCTTCGCTCTGACAGCGCGCGACATGTTATACTCCCGTTCGCTCGGGACCGTAATGGCGGGAAAATTTGCAAATTAGCAAATTTTTTGCTATATTGCAAATTTTGCTATATTTTCACTTTGAGACAATATTTATGGATAAAACTTACAGGATTTCTTATTGAATGTATAAACTATCGAATAAAATTATTTTTGGTTGCTAGAAATTGTAATAAAATACGTAAATTACCCTGTATAGCTGTATAGTGATATATACTTCAATTTTAGTGACAAAATTACTACTAATTTGAATTCTACACTTTTGTTTTTGGAGAAATTTATATCAAATTGTTTGGAAATATGTATATTTTTATGTTTTATGTGTTTCCATTCGTTACTCATACCAAAATATAAAATATAAAGAAATTAAAAAAAATTAAATATTAATATTTTATCTGTGTGACATTTAGAACAATATTTCTAAAATAGTTTTGTGTGAATTTGAAATAAATACAACGTCAAGTTATTTGAAATATGTAAGAAAACTATTTTTACTTACATTTTACACTAAAAATAAATGAGAATGTGAAAAATACCACATTTATGACCCAGCCGCCATAATTGGCCTTCCAGATTTTGAAGCACTTTTGGCAATTTACTTTTCACTTTTTATACCACAAATTATATATATATGTGTTCACTATATTACAAGGAATATAAAAAAGTATAATACTTTCGTTTTTAGTCCAGACACAAATATAAAATTCTATAAAAAAAGACGGAGCACATTTATCAAAACGGCACGTGGAACGCCGAAAGTTTAGAGTGATTTCTTTTTTTTTTCTAAGAAACATTGCCAGGTTATGGTTTAAAATAAAAGAGCATATCTTTGTCTTTGATACTATTATCTATTGCATATTGTCTTTGGTTTTGTTTTAAAGGAAAAAGTAGTTTTTTCATAAGGCAGTACTTCTGATATTATCTGATCTAATTAGCCCCGTACTAGAGCGGGCGTAAGGTAGGTATTGTACGATCTGATTAGATTGGTAGCCGAGCGATAGGGTTAAAACAACTCTGGTTTATTCTTAACAGAATAACAGGTAGGGTGCGTAAGACAGTGGATACAGTACTCTTAAATGCCTTTGGGGGCACAAACAAAAATACAAATATAATTGCAAATAACTTTGCGAATAAATTTCATAGTGGCGTTCAAAACATAATGCCTCAATGTAAAAATAATATTTTAGATAAAATAGAATACAGACAACCAGTTAACGTAACAATGAATTTTCAAAAAGCGACACCTAAAGAGATCCTTAAAATTATAAAAACAATAAACGTTAACAAAGCTCCGGGTCTTGACAGAATTCGGGCGATAGATATAAAACGAATTTGCGAAGAAATTGCTCCGGCTATTGCAAAACTGGTAAATGTCTGCATAAAGACTAATAAATATCCTGACGAATTGAAAACTGGAATTGTGAGACCTATATACAAAAAGGGATGCAAACAGGATTATAATAATTACCGTCCTATAACTATATTACCTACGATAGATAAGATTATAGAAAAACACATAGCTAATCAAATTTACAACTTTTATGGGCTAAATAACATTCTTAATGACACACAGCTTGGGTTTCAACCTCAAAAAAAGCACAACGCAACTACTTTCACTATTTACTAATAACGTATATGAAAATCTTAATGAGAGAAAACATGTGTTGCTGTTATTTATCGACTATAGCAGGGCATTCGATACTTTACGCCATGATGTATTACTAGAGCGACTAGATGACTGTGGAATCAGAGGGCCGATTCTTGACTGGTGTCAGGACTATCTCAAAAATGGTTGTTACTATGTCAAGGTAGGGGATGCTTTAAGTAATAAAGTTTTGGTGAGTGAAGGAACAGCACAGGATTCTGTATTAGGACCGCTACACTACATCACTTACGTGAATAATATCAACAATGTGGTTAACAACTGTAAAATCTTCCAATTTGCTGACGATACCTGTCTATTAGCAGCCCACCACAATATGGATAAGGCGGTAAAACTGTTACAGGAGGATTTTACGAGGCTCATGCAGTGGTCACACGACGCAGGTCTTGTAGTTAATTCGAATAAGACTAAAATAATGTACGTGAGCTCGAGTCAAAATAGATTAAAACATGACATTAATCTTATAGCTCATAATCATACATGTCTTCATAATATCCAAAGTTCAACCCATAGTAATAATTGTGAATGTCCCCAGATTGAAGTGGTAGAAAAATGTAGATATTTAGGTTCAATAATCGATGACCGTATGAAATGGACTTATCACATTGAATCTGTATGTGATAAGCTACGAGCGATCTTAGCAAAATTTTACCTCATCAAGAGTAAAGTACCTTACCACATGCTAATGTTACTATATAAAGCACTCGGCGAATCAATAGTTTCGTATGGGTTAAGCAGTTATGGACGCACGTATAAAACCCACCTTGAAAAAATATACGAGCTACAATTGCGCATTCTTAAATGTATCATCCCTCTCAAAATCAAAGATAAATTTAAAAAAAAATCCTTATGGTCTCTTTCATCATTGCAATATACTACCAGTACACGACAGGGTGAAATACCAACTATTGCTTGAAAATTATAGCAAGGAAGAACTAAAAATTAGCCCTATCTATACAAAGCTTACACGACAAGCCCTTAATCCGTATATGACGATACCAAAATATAAAAATATGTATGGAAAATTTAGGTTACAATATCAAGTTCCTGCTCTTTTAAACCAAATTCCAAAAGCAATAAAAAATGAACTAACTAAGAAAAATATTAAATATAAGCTTAAACAGTATTATATAGACAAATTGATAACGACACCTACTAATAATTTATACTAAAAAAAAAACTATACTAACACACATAATATACATAAATACAAATCTACTAATAAATATATACATAGATACACACAATCGTAACATTAATATCTCGATTACTAATATTATTTATCAAACTCACTAACTGTCCTTTCCAGTGATACACATATAGTTAAAAAAAATATTGTCGTAATATTGTCACACCATGTATTATGTAAGTTGTCGCTACGCGAACCGATTGAACATGGTCGAAGTTACGAATCGGCGGTACATGGAAAAACTTTTGTAAGTTTATTTGTACTGTCGGATGTTATTTAATAACTATATTTTGTAAAAATAAATAAATAAATAAAATAAATAAATAATTGAAGACTGTTGTGTATTGCGATGGGGGACTAGAGTTGTGCTAAGATGATAGGACAGTTTTTTTCATAAAATAAAGATGACGAACAAGCTTACAGTCCTTACGATGGTTAGTGGATGTTGTGGCCCATAGATACGTACATTTATTCTCGGTAAAGAATTAAAAAAAACAGATGCGTTGTCACCTCTGAGGACTAAGATGGGAACCCTTTTTACTGGAAAAGAGGTATCGTTTCCAGTAAAAAGGGTCCTCGGTTCTCTACACACACTGTTCGAAACACAGCAGCAATAAACTGCTATTTTACGCTGGTATTCTATGTATTCATGATACAACCATAAAATAGGTTTAGTTTCTGTATAGTCAGCAATCTATTATAGGATACGACAATACTACAAGATAAATAATATATACCGAACATAGTAATACACCATAAGAATATCTATTTTGCCAATATTCAATATAATGGAATAATATGGAATTATATTCGGATACAAATCCTAATTTAGTGTAAAAGATACGACTCCATCCCAAGAACTCGACTTCCAATTCAAATTCCAAGTTTCGAATTCGACCCAACGCACCCAGATGGCAAAAATTTTTCTCACAGAAATCTTCAATTGCACTTCATTTGAAAACTAGCAAGATTATCCAGCGGAAGTTTTAATCTTAAAAAATAAATATTGTTATATAAAAAAAAATTATCTACATGCTTCATCTAAGGCGCTGTTCCAACACAGGATTTCGACGAAGTTGGTGCTCATATCTTGACATTTTAAATCGTTCTTTTGAATTTATGTGCTAAGTCAGTGCTTTAAGAGCTTGTTCGTATGTTTATATTTCTTTTTTAAGAGAAAACTGCTGTAGATAACTTACTTTTATGCTTTTATTTATTTTTAATCTTTCCTAACGGTTTATTTATTTAAGAAAGAAGAAAAATTCTGAATAAGTAGAACACAGACGCTTAGTTAAAAGACAATTAACATTTTATCAATTAGGTATCTTAGCGACAAATTCTTATTCCATTAAAAAAATTGCGCTGGGTGTTACGTTTTTCTTAACAGAATAAGCAGGATAAATAAGCACTCAGACCACCTGATGGTAGGCGGAAGCTGTAGCCCATAGATATAATATCTACATCTATCCTTGATTAACTAAAAATTCAGATGCATTGTCATGCCTGAGGCCTAGGATGGAATGCATCTTTTGTAACAAAAAGGATCTTCAGTTCAATAGATATAATATCTACATCTTTTCTTGATTAACTTAAAATTCAGATGCATTGTCATGTCTGAGGACTAGGATGGAATGCATCGTTTGTAACAAAAAAGATCTTCGGTTCACTACACTCACTTTACGTAACAACAGCATTAAGCTGCTATTTTACGCGAATATTATGTGAACACTTGACCATCGGCCAAGCCTATTATTTCGTTCAACAACTATGATATAGATTTCAGCAGCTTTGTGTATTGCATTGAAGGTAAAGGTTTGGCTTAATTAGCTACTTTTTATTTTTGGTAACCACAAAAATATTTATTCACGGCTGAATTTACTAACAGAGAATACTAAAGGTACACACTGGTCACCTGTAAATAATAATCAAGGTGCTTATTTTCTTCCTTCTCTACTTTATGAGATGGTGTAAATATTATAGTTCTACTGAGCATAGAATTTTCCCATCAATGCTATGACAATCTTACAACCAGACGTCACGATCTTTGACGTTATTGTCCGTTACTGATTTGGTTAACTTTTTTATATTCTTGTAAATATTTTTATTACAGCTCATTAACCCGCCGTCATGGGGGTGGAAAAATGTTACACCGACGTTGGGGTGGATCGTACAGACCCACTTATAAGATATGAGTTATACCAGTACATTATTACTAAAAAGAGTATTAATAAAAATTTATTAGGTCTTCATGTAAATAAATAATAGATAATCATGTAATATTATATTTAATCATAATTATAAAGCATTTAAAAAAAACGAATAAATATCAACTAAGTCTTTCACTTTTAGTTAAATAAAGCTCTGTTATTAAGTAAAAATCAGTCTTAATGTTTTAATGGCACATTTTTATAAGAAACTAGAATATATTTAGAAAACAAAAAAACAATATTAATCAGCATCATTATCATTGATACTGTCAGCACAGAAAGGTAAAATATGTTCTAAATAAATATGTTGTTGTAACTCTCGCAAGTGTAATTTATTTTCCGGTCTTTCTTGTCTGAACACATCTGACACCTTTTGCGAACATTAGCTTTCTTTGGCTGAGGTTCCCCTGAAGACTCGCCAACAAATTGTCTAATCTATTTACGCAACTCGCGTGGACGTGAGACATTATTGCGAAGTTTTAGGTGTTCCATGACAAGACCAAGGCCTAGCATTTTTATAAATCGTCTTCGTTTTACACTTGAATTATCATTATTTCTATTTACTATCAGGCCATTAATATCAGCTAAGTTCAATGAAACATAAAAAATTATTAATGGGTACCTCTTAAAATTACGACTTCGTCGTATGTATCGCATAGCTCGTCAGCTACGTCCACGCAACACTTCGTCTTGTTATAATAGGTATTTATTTCAGGTTTCCTCTTTTCTCTTGAGGATTCCTAAACGGCATTTTCATAAACTAAGCTTGCATTAGTAACACTATTTATTTATTTTAGGCACACGAGAAACAAGTGTGACGTCCTATTGTAAACCTAACCTAGCCTTTTTTATTTCAGATATCCAAGTAATCCATATAATATGTGTCCATACAATATAAATGAAACTTATAATTTATGTTATCAACTAAATAGAGGCGGTAATATTGCTTAAAAGCAGCAATTATTCAATTATTTTCATGATAGAATTGGAGCTAGCCCGTACCCGTGACGCCGGGTTAAATTGTAGGCCTTCCCCATAGGTTGCCTTATTTAGGGGATATTTTCCATAGTAGCCACGCCATCTGTTATAAACGCTAGATGGTTTTACCAGTCTTCTATCTAAGACCACAACATCTTTGGGGAATTTTACCTCATAAAGTACGTACCTATAGAGGAGGTGAGGTGATAGATTTCCTTAATATGTCGCCGAAATCAGAGGTCTACTTAATAAATTATGAACAGCAAAAGTCTATATTCTTAACATCCTTTTTAGTATCAGTGGGTCTATTGACATATTCCGATCTCTATTTTTTATTTTACTATACCCTAGGTATATATTATACGGTACCCGCGAAAGTTATATATATTTTTTACGTATGTTACTTCACCTCTTTCTCGGAAACTATATTACTATTTAATAAATAAAAAATATAATTTACTAGCGTCAAATAGCAGCATAATCCTACTGTTTCGCTTAATGATACATAATAAAACATACCGCGCGCAACCGGGCTAGACGTCACACCTATGTAACGTTGTTAGCAAGAATTATTCATTGTGCTAGTTAGAATCGGTTTATGTGTATAAAAGTTGTTGATTACGTGATTTTTCCAAGAAAAACTAAGGTTGACAAGAAATTAAAGTGTTAAAACAGTGTTTGAGTGTAATAACAATAACAAGTAGAATCTATTTGCTTTCAATTTAAATAATTGTCTCACTGTATACTAATATTTCAATGTACCTTACATTCACTTTGTAATTAAAGAATACGTCCTAGAAATAGATGACATATTTCACCATCTGCGTAGTAATAGACGCAGCGTATTGGTTACGTAGTGAAATACACGAGTAACGAAATCTCGGAGAACCCGGTTCGAGCCCAACCAGAGTAATTACTTTTTTCAATTGTTAGTCATTGAAAAATATTCACATTTTATATTATAATGGATTCAAATAGTAACTCGAAAAGCAAATGTGCAGGTTGTCCAAATATAATCAAAAGTCGTGAATATTTGAAATGCGCGTATTGTGGTCTCTGTTACGATTTATTGTGCGCAAACGTGTCTGCACAACGATTCGAACTTATGAACAGAGACAATAAAAAATCGTGGAAATGTCATGGTTGTCGCAAAAAACAACCAAAATCTAATAACACCAACACACCGGTGCGTACACAACGCATATTAACATAGTTTCCGAAATATCGGATGCCCACGAGAATGTTGAGGATAATCATGACCACAATAATGTCACAATGCGGACAGCCCAAAAATTTATTATTGATGACTTAGATTCAGAGACTATGTTGAACATTAAAAATCTTCGGAAAATCATTAAGGAGGAAATAACGGCTGCTCTAAAATCAGCAATTCAAGTGCAAGTATAGGAACAGTTGGAGATAATTAAACAGCAAATTACCACTTTCCACGAATCGATGACATTTTTTAATGAAAAGTTCGAAGAAATGAAAAGAAACCTTGCAGAAAAATCAATTATTATAAAAAATCTTGAAGTTGATAATAAGAAATTGAAAGCTTCTGTTCACAGTATAAGGAATAATTTAAATATAATGGAACAATTTGCTAGATCGTCTAACATCGAAATACAATGTCTACCAGAAAATAGGGAGGAAAACATATTAAATACCGTTGTTCAGATAGGAAAAGTTATAAATTGTAATGTTAACGAAACCGATATCTCGCACTGTATAAGAATTTCGAAACAAAACCCACAAAGCACCAGGCCAAGATCAGTTCTTGTAAGATTTAATAACCAGCGTATACATGACTCCTTCATTGCCAGTGCAAGTAAATATAACAACTACTAGGAATTGCATCTGACCCACCGAAAACGATTTATATAGCAGAACATCTGACGGCTAATAACAAAGAACTGCATGCTGCAACAAGGGCTCGTGCAAAAGAACTAGGCTTCAGGTTCGTCTGGGTCAAAAATGGAAAAATTTTTTGTGCGGAAAACAGAAAAATCTGAGTGTATTCACATTGTTAACGTGGATAGTTTAAAAAAATAAAGTCCTAATTCTGTGTAGACTATAGTTTTTTTCTTTTTTTCACTATCAATGTCGCGTGCATAAAGATGACAGAATTCAATTCACGAAACAAAAGTAGACAGTTTATCATGGGGTTGTTAAATGTTCATTCGCTTAATACGGGTTGGGATGAACTTGAAGCCTCATTTCAGTGGGCTAACTTTGATGTCGTTTGTCTAACAGAGACATGGCTCAAAACTGACACTGATGTGCTTATGCTATTCCTGGCTATAATCTCATACATAAGCCTCGTTGTGGCCGTGGTGGCGGTGTGGGTGTATATGTGAGGTCTAATTTACGTGTAAAACAACTTAATCATCCCGATTCCATACTTGAACAATTATGGATTGATATTAAAATTAAGCGACATAGTTTATTAATTGGAATTGCTTATGGACCTGAGCTTGTAAGTCAAGATATCGCAATCGATGCTCTTGACGAATCTTTATCAATATTTGGATCTAATTACGAGCATGTATTTGTTGTCGGTGATATTAATATAAACTGTATAGATCGTAACAATCATGTAACTCTGCCTAAGTGTTTCGAAGTTCTTACTAACTCTTCAAGCTACATCAAATTGTTAATTTACCGACTCGTATAACGCCACATACTTCGACACTTATTGATGTCATATTTACTAGAGTTAATTTGCAGCCCACATCGGTAGATGTTGTACATAATGATGATTTAAGTGATCATGGACTAGTAATAGCGACATTTCCTATTAGTGTCCCTAATAGAAAACCCCGTACCGTGCAATACAGACCACTGACAGATAATGCCGAATATATTAAGAAAGCATCTGCATTCACTCCTTGGGAACTCATACTGGAGTATAATGAACTTAATGATATGGTTAATTTATTCAATTTTCTTATTTTAGACCTAATAGATACTTTTGCACCGGTAGTTACACGTAAATTTAAAAATCCCCCATCTCCATGGATGACTAATACTCTTATGAACATGAGAAATATTCGTAATAAAGCTTGCCGGAAAGCTAAAAAATGTAATTCCCAATCAGCTATTAAATTTTACCAGGACATGCGCAACATATATAATTGTGCTGTTCGTGTTGAGAAACAGGCATATTTTACCCAATTTGTAAATAATAATATTAATAATCCGTCTTTAATGTGGCGGCACATTAATAAAACAATTAAGAACGGTTCTAGTAAATCAATTCCTGAACATCTTTTGGATGCCACAAAACTTAATACACATTTCATAAATAGTGTTCCTGTGTTGTCGGTTGACTTAAAACAGTTCGAAAATTTTGAAAGTACTCGTAGGAGTAACTTATCGGAGTTCAATTTTAATAGAGTGAGTGCAACAGAGCTACAGAAGATTATGAATTCCTTTTCTTCTAACTCTAAAGGATGTGATGAAATTTGCATGAATATGATTAAGCTTACATTACCATACTCTTTAGTTGCTATTGAAGCCATCGTTAATAAATCATTGTTAGAAGGAGTATTTGCCGATGTTTGGAAGTGCTCATTGATCATACCTATACCTAAGAAACAGAAAATAGACAGCTTTGATGACCTCAGGCCAATAAGTATATTGCCTGCCTTGTCAAAAATAGTTAAGAAGTGTGCACAGTCACAAATTACTAGCTATCTTAAAAACAATGCCATTATTTCAGTCTTCTAATCGGGTTTCCGGCAAAAATTTAGCACAACTACAGCATTATTACACATCACGGACGATATTCTTACCGCCGCTGATAATGGAAAAGGTACCATTTTAGTGCTACTTGATTTTTTCTCGAGCTTTCGACTGCGTTAATATACCACTTTTACTGGCAAAATTAAAAATCTTTGGTTTTTCCGAAACAGCATGTTCGTGGTTTCAATCATACTTCTACGGGTGGAGTCAAAAAGTAAAATGCACCAATACTGAAGGTAATATTGATATTTCGGAGCCACTATCAATTTCTAAAGGCGTTATTCAAGGTTCTATTCTTGGCCCAACACTCTTCGCCTTATACACAACAGACATAAAAAACGTAGTTCAGCACTCCAAATATCACCTATATGCCGATGACACTCAATTGTACGTCCATATGTCACCAACAAAAGACAGTATTACAACAGCGATTACCAGCTTAAATAATGATCTAAAATTAATAGAGCATTGGTCAAAGTCTCATGGCTTGCTTCTGAATCCCAAAAAAAGTACATGTATAATTATGGGTACACGTCATCAGGTTGCATCTATCAAAAAAAAATGACCCAACTGTCATGATCAATGACGCAACCACTCCTAGAAATAATTGCATTCGTAACTTGGGCCTTAATATGGATGAAGGTTTAACGTTTGTACAACACGTACAACAAAAAATAGGAAAATGTTTTGGGTCTTTAAAATCTCTTTACAAAATTCGTTCTTTTCTGAAACCAAATATCCGACTCTGTCTTTGTAATAGTCTTGTCTTGTCACATTTGCATTTTTGCGACTTGGTATATGGTCCCTGCCTCTCTCAGAAAACCATAGGGAGAATTCAAAGGGTTCAAAATGCGTGTATGCGCTATTGTTTTGACATACCTAGGACTAACCACATAACTCCTTATCTCCTCAAAAATAATATTTTAAGTATAATTTACATTAGAAAATTAAAATATGCTTGTTTCGTACACTCATTAAATAATTCGCAATGTCCTCATTATTTATATGAAAAATTATCTCCAAAATGTCGACTAACACGTTTGAGACGAAGGGGTAAACTATTATATATACTTCCAACTTATAAGCATGTTAAAGCAAAAGGATGTTTCAAATATGCTGCCTCCAAAATTTGGAACAATATACCTCCTCCTTTGCAGGAGATCGTAAGATACAAATTTATTTAGAAAGAAAAACTGTAAAGTATGGTTACTTGAACAACAAAACGTTGGAGGCAGGTATGAAGTATTATATATAACTACAGACTTAATTCTTACTAATACCATTGAGAGTCGTTGAAGTTTCTGGTAGGCCCAGAGGCGATTGTCTCCTTTACCTACTACTTACTAAATTTGCATAGCACATATGAATAAACATCTTAGTCTATTCTTTAGTTGTATTACGTCAATGCCAAAATTAGGTTGATATACTGTGTTTTTAAAATAGTCGGCTGTGGCAGAATACCAGCGGTGACCTAAAATCACCACATAGCTGAGTCACAGGTCAGTTTGTCTCATTACTGTTATATTACTGTATGTTTCTAAGTTAAGTTTGTAATGATTTCTATTTGTATTTTTTTAATAACATGTGTAAACTGAGACAAATAAAAAGCTTTATTATTATTATTATTATTATTATAATGAGTGACTAGAAGCGGAGGTCCCATTTTACTGCCATCTAGGCATTTTTTCTTAATTCTAAAGGCAAAGCTATCTGCATTTTGATTTTGAACGAAGATGTGGACTGTGTCGAGAACACAGTCTACACACCGGCTTACACAGCGCTTTATTAAGCAAAGCACTCCTCTTCCTGGACGTCGACAAGTGGAATGGGGCTGATGGATTTCCTTCTCTAGTGCGGCTCTAACTAACTTAATTAAAAAATTACTTTAAAAACGGAAAAACTTTTGAATTTGGGGTTAAAATGTGTCGATACGTTTATGTTTTATTACTAACTTTAGTAGCCTTTTTACTTTTCGACTATTTTCGAAGCCAACTTATACTTTTTAGCAAATATTGATTTAAATCCTACATACCATACCTCATTTTTTATTAATATTTCATTTAAACCTATAATTTAATATTGATTTCCAAAAAAAAAAGCATGTTGCTGCGTATGTTAATTAACAGTCTTGTTATTAGCATAAGTGGTAAATATTTCGTCGTCTCAATATTCTGGCGAGCATATGATACACAAACACAAGTACACCAATATACATGCAACAGACGTAAGCTGGCTGTAATAAATTCATTATTACAGTTATGCTAATATTATTGTTTCAGGGAGGCATTATATTAATATTAATCGTTTCAGCTGGTATGTATAATCATAATAAATAATATGTCCACAAATACATATGAACCTACAAAAATATATTTCAATTTTGTGCAGGTATATTATATATGTATACGCATATTTTGTTGTATTGTATGTTGCGTTGTGAGTGACGTATATATATTTTTAAATAAATGTCTAAGTAAGGTGTGATTTGGTCTGACTGACTATTTCAAAATCACACCGGTGACTAGTTTTAAGTTCTAAATATTACTTTCTTGGTTAGATCTTAGTATTGATTCCTTCATTAAATAATAAAAAAGCTCATAGTATGACTAATAGGTACTCAGCATTAACCACTGCAATAAAGCTCAAAACGGCGGATTCAAACCCACTTTTGTTAAGGTTTCCGTTTCTTTAACCATTAAGGTACTGTCGTTTATTATATAGTAATAATAATCGTTTCTATATCTTCTACCCTCACCCTCGTACTATTAGTATCCCTAGCTGAGGACTTCCGTCCTTTGACTTTCCATTATTTGCTTTTGTTTTGTTGTAGCATGAATGGATCGGCTCCAAGGGGGAAGGACCACGCTCTCATCAAATACTGTGAAATAGCTGTTGTGTTTCGAATAGTAAGTGTAGAGATTGGGATACCCTTTTAACTGGAAATTAGGCATTCCAAATTTATTAATCAAAATATGGATACGTTGTCACCCCTGAGTACTAAGACTCAGGGGTGACAACGTATCTGCATTTTGATTTATAATTACTCAAATATATGAGATGATCGATGTAGATGTCTATGGGCCACAGCATCCACTTACCATCGGGTGAACCGTGTGCTCGTTTAGCATCCTACTCTATATTAAAAAATTATATACGGTATTAAGTGTAATAAATATATTTATTTATCGTATTTTATTTATATTTACCATATTTACTCCACTTGTATATGTTTATATAAATCCCAACAAGATGAGAACAGTAGATATCCAAAATTTGAAAATTTTTAACACTACCATGTCGACTACGAACCATCATTTCTTTTGCCCAACACCAATCGGTACCAGGCTGACACTCACCTTTCTTTTTTTGTTTTTGCGGAAATTCTTTGTTTTTATTTTGTATTTTTTGTGCCTAATAAAAATCAACGGCAATTAAAAATGCTTTATATTGCTCTCACTCCTTTAATTAAATGACAATAGAATGATATGGTGTATCCAAATATGGTGGTGTTATAAATAATAATTCATTTAATTAACTGATAATCAATGACTATTAGTAATAGCATTTATTACTTAGCCATAATAAGTGATATCGTGAAAAAATGAATGTATCTGAAAAATAAATTGAGGTTATTTTAAATTTCGTATCAGATTCCTAAAACTTTTTGGGTTTTATGTAAAAGCTTTTGAACTTAAAAAAATAGACGGGAACAATGCCTCGTTTCAAGTAAAAAGGGTCTCCGGTTCTCTACACTCACCATACAAAACACAGCAGCAATAAGCTACTATTTCACGCTGGTATTCTGTGAGAGCGTGGTCCTTCCCCGGTCGAGCCGACCCATTCGTGCTACAACTATACTACTAATATAATTAACTGCAGTATGGCTCTACCACGTATAAAAAGTTTATATCCATTATAGCCTTAAAAGGCCACTGCTTAACTATGGCCTCTCATATAGATTGTCTCATAGAGGATTTTGCCATAGTTGCCACGTTAGGCAGTTGTTTTGGCAACCGCAGGTAATTTTTTAATTTGTGTTGCCATCTGAAAAATGCTGCATATAGGCATATACAATAGTGGAAAACATAGGCAGTAGTGGAAAACTAAAATAGAAGATGGGCATCTTCTATTTAAGTTTTCCACTATTTCCTCTTATGACACCCACGGGAAGATATCGGGTACTGCATATTCTAACACCGCCACCATACAGGTTATCAGTTAAGATAATTGCAATTTTTTATACTTATTTAAATCGTACACGAGGGTGATGATGACATTACGAGAAAAGCTGAATGATTAAGGTATAAAATGTATGTGTATGAAAAGGACATATGAAGCTAGCATGCTCTGGATCATCGTAGCAGATTTTGCTCTAGAACCTTCCGAGAAGTGAGCCGTATCTTTATTTTATATTATATGATTTTCATTCATTTAACATAATAACTATTTAAAATTGCATTTTATCACAAGTACCAAGTTAACGGTTATTCAATGGGTTTACTGAAAAATAATGAAAGGACTTTAACATAAAATATCTGAAAGATTTTAAGATTAAAATATAATATTCGATAAACAAAAAAATAACATGTAGTAAATAGAAGTAAAGCATTATCGTTTAGTGACTTTCAATTAGTGTTAATTTGCTTAATAGAAGGGGACTTAATGCCTGGAAGCGTATTTTGATGAATTTCTTAATAAAATTTAGTGCTTCGTGCTATGCCACTAATTCAATCAGCAAACCTGTACAATCTTGTTATTTATGTGTTATTTATAAATTTAATTTTTTAGATATTATATACCTACATTATTATTTAATATATTATGAACTTTCTATTTTTTCGGTTTAAGGGTAACGATATAATATGTTATCATCATCAGTATTACAGGCCTTCAAAAGTTCATTGATTAACAAAGGACTTCCCCTAGGAAGTATTAACACAAAATACGGTTCTGAGCACTATGAGGTATTTTTAAGCATACTATGTTAACAAAACCTTTTAATTGCATTATTTTTTAAAGTGGCATAACTTAATAGATATATCAGTACAGGTATAATTTAATAAGTTTACAATCTTAATATCTACTCCCTTGCAGGTTATCATATTATGCTTAGGGTCAGCGCACAATGAACAGCAAAAATGCCCAAACATGCTCTTCGGCGTCAAACGCATTAATATTAAATACTGAAATAAATGCTGCATAAGCTCAGTAGCCACATCTGACATGCGAGCATCCACACTACAGCATGAACAGTTTCGCAGAAGCTCATTGTGTGCTATTATTACTAAGAGAAAATACAGCTTGTGTATAAATTACTGTAAGTGAAGACGTATGATAATAACATAGTTTTGGGCGGCGAATGGGCACATTCGTCGATGAACGCGCATGCAAGATCATGTTCGAATATAGTTCGAAAATATTCGCTGAGGAATATCAGAGTAGGCCGTAAGTAAAGTGTGTTGCAACTGTTTCTGTTCGGTTGAAATAACAGTTTTTTATCTTACAAAAGGTTTCAAAAGAAACTATTCTTAAACTGTGCCATGTGTCTCTGTTACATTTGCTTGTTTCTGTTGCTGTTCCTGTGGAACTATCACTAACTGCTTATAGCCAAAGCGTAATATGACAGATTCTATTGAACACAAACGCTAAAAAACGCAAAGAGCTTGTTTTAAGGTGATGCCAATCAAAATTGGTCGCTCGTCGAACAGGAACAATTAGTTTAGACACACCAGTAATTACGATGTTTTTAAAACTTGTTGTATATTTTATGTTTCAATAAATACACCTCACTCTCCAGGAGCATACGTGGACACAGGTCATAGTGTCTCTTGCGCGCTCTTTTCAACACTAGTGTAGTTTTGATTTAGTTAATTATCAATTCATTAGTAAAACTTGCTCGAGCATTTCGCTACTCAATGTGCGCCGATCATAAATAAACATATTACCCATTTTTTCATAGGCCATGTATCTACGTATTATTTAAATACGTAGTTTCAAATTGTTTAACATATTATTTTGTCAGCAAAAACATACATGCCTACGTACAACGGTTGACTAGAAATAGAATCAGGATTTAAATGTGCTTAAATAGAAATCAATTTAATGTCAATTAATGTTTAATAGTACTATTATTTACGGTACGAAAACTTAAGCATAATTTATTTCAACGTATTACTATGTCGACTGAATTTTATAAAGAGCCATCTATACGCACACAATTACAATTACTGCAAAGTTAATTTTACTCATTTAACCTGTTCACCTGTAGTTAAGGCGAAAGAGGGCATTAATTACGGTCCAAAGAAAGTAAAAAATATATTTTTGAAAGAGTGGATTTGTAGGCGCAATTCATACATACAAGCAAATGCAATTTGTCAATCACGGTGAATCATTTAACATTCCTATGATTTTTAAAATATATTCAACGAGTATTACAGTACCTATATATTTGTAATAACATGAGCAAAAGATAAAGCTTAACGCAAAAATTACGTATAATATATAGTATTTAAAACGATTTAAAATATAAAAATAAGTCTAATTTTAAAATATCAAAGTAATTTATATATTAGAGCGTATATTATCCTTTCAAATGACTTTAAATTACTTTTAAAATAACGCTCTTTAACTAACTCGCAACCTTGCTGAATTCCCTCAGTAGCCATTGATTTAACTTTGCTATTCGAATAAATCTAATTTCTACGCCCCTAAATTTCCTGACTGTATTATATAGATACTTTGTAATTATAACTTTTCCTCAATTACAATCCAAATAGACTTGCGTGTGCTTAATTTTTTATAAAGTTTCAATTTCATATGTTTAAACAATATAATATAAGGGACGTACAAGATACCACGCACATCTAAAACAAATTTAATATGCGATATTGACACTGTTACGTGTTATATTCAGGTTCATAATTATTTTTCCTATAAATTCCTTCTACCGAGTTAGGATATTGTGTATGCCTGAACCACTGAGAAAACAAGTATAGAAATTATGTCCTAACAAAACTGGCCATTTCGGAACAAGGCAGACAATGTTCAGGAACAAAGAGTTTTATTGCCCACAATGTTCTCAGATATTATGACACACAAATCTAACTTTGAGACTTGCGGTAAGTTTACGGTAAATCAATTACAGTCACCGTTAGCTAAAATGGGTCCAGAAAGAGAGGTCTCAAGTCCACGGCACATAATATATTTAGATTCAGGCCATTAATAGTAAAAAGGGTCACACCGTATTAGTCTTTATATTATGAGAAGCCGTCTTTGTCTGACTATAATAAATACCTAGCAAGGTGGTAGGACTTTCTTCCCGCCTAGAAGTCCAACCGGATAAATAACATCCTCATAACTGATGTTGTCGCTAAACAGTAGTGCTTGTATTGTTTTGTTCCGTTTTTAAAGGTTCAGAAAGCTAGTAAAATAATTATATAAGCTGTGAGACACTCCATTTTCTTTCCTTGTTTGAAGTTGGTTGTAGTTGTCCTTGGATTGTTGTAGCTATTTAATATATAGCTGTTATGTAATAATATACGTGATTCGTGTAAGCCAGACTTTTCTTCTCATACTTTGTATGCACTTTGCATGCATAGCTCTGATAAGCTTACAAGTTATGCATGAATGAGACACTTGTAGCAAATTAAAATGTCACATTCACGCCGAGTAGTATAATGTAACGCAAATTAAAAAGGTTCTTTTATTCTAATCTGCACTTTTCTAACTATCTTAGGTAAAAGAAATCCTAGGTATATAGGCTGCAGCTAAAAAAAATACAATGATATCTTTTAGGTTTACAAAACATTGATTAAAACTAGTTTTAATAATCGCGTAAATATAAGAAATAGTTATGTAAACCATTTAACAGTTTAGTGGCGTACTATCCCATGGATATTGTAAGCAGCGAGAAAGAAGAACTTAATCAGGAGTTACGGAGCAGCATATCCTGATAATAGCTGAATAATAATAATAATTGCCTGATTTCCAACGAGCTTGCCAAGAGTGGCGACTATGGCAAATATACTCATTATGAAGCAATATACCGCGTTGGGAATTTTGATAGGCTATATTAGTGTTGGCGACGCGCCTATAAGAATATTTCTACGTATTTATTAGTTAACCGATTACGAATGGCTTCTAAAAGGCAAATAATCAAACAACAATATTCCGATAAGAAAATGCTTAGTTGAATCTTAAAGAAATATCGAATTAATGATATAAAGGTCTTGGGTTCGACTCCCAGGCCGGAATAGTTTATCGTTTTCTTAGTAATATCCCTTAATAAATTCATATAGGGTATTTTTAAGATATAAATTATGTTACCGTATTTCTTCCCCGGTTGAAATCATCTTTCCAATAATGTTAATTTAAAGAAATATTAAAATAAAAGTTAGAGACCAGGATTTGTTCCCCGGTCGAGATGATCGCTGTGCATAAGTAGAATTAATGGAAATTAATTGCATAAATATTGTCTTATATGATTTTGATACGTTTTGTATGAAAACAAATGCCTATTTTCTATGATTGATTTATGAAAACATTCACTTACATTGTTTGATAAGAAACATGATAACTGATAAGAATCTGATTAGAGGTAGTTTTCGGCGTTTGAGAATTGAGTAGAATAATTTATTAACCTAGTATTGTTGATATTAGTGTATACTAAACTTTCCATTTTTACTGATAGTCGATAGCCGTGCAAAAGTTAGTTGTTCAAATAGTGTGAGTTCATAGACGCACGCTAGCCACGTACTTAGGAGGTCAAATATGTAGAAATTTAAATATTTGCAAATTTCAGCAATTTATGTAAAATGACTTGTAAAACATTTCAGATTGATTGTACGTGTAAAAGAGGTGAATTCTGTGTTATTTTATGTGAAAATTCCTGTGAATAAGTGAAATAATGATAGTTTTGTATAAGAAATTTAAAAGTGTTTTAATAGTGTAATGTATAGAGAAAATGTAAATTAAACTATTGTATTAGTTAAGATATGTATAATTTCAAGTGAAAAACATTGTTTTAACTTTCTATGTTAAATATTTAAGAAATTCCAACTTTGAATATGTGAGTAAAATAAGCATATTTTGTTAAATAAATAAAGGATTTTTTGTGATATGAAAATGTAATGTACGTAAATCGTAGTATAGATATTTTTTTGTGCTATCTTTATAAGTAAATTGTATAAATGTATGTCTTATACAAATAAAGTTATTGAGCAAACTGTGAGAGAGTGATAGTACAAATTGATGTAATTGAGTTGCGCAAGCGCACAAATGGCGCGGCTCACTTTCGCGTTTAGCTTCGAGGTAGTTCAGTAAATTGATTTTTCTTGCAAATCGTAGGATCTCCTAGGTGTGCGTCTTTTGTAGTTAGCAGTGGCTGCAAATGACCGCCGGTACGACATACTCCGCCGATCGTTGAGTCCCGTGATTCCGTGAGGCGTCGAGGTCACCGGCCCCTAGGTGATTCTTGGCACTTTATGCGCTTCGAGCATCCTGTGCCTAGTCGCGCATTAAAGTGCCACCTTCGCACTTCCCCCCACCCTTTTTGTTGCAAAAGGGGTAGGCAGTGCCCACAATGAGGAAAGTCCGCTTATTAACATCACCACCACCATCCTCTAGATAGGGCCTTTTAGACTACAGCTGACGCTGACAGTTAGGCTTAGCATGTCAGGGAGCGACAAGGGGAACCACCTCCAAGTCAAACTACCACCGAGACAGGAGCGCTGGACAGACCCTGATCGGCACCGCGAACCCAGAGAGGACGAGAACGGTGTCAGCCTTCTCACATACCTACGCGGAAACCCTTCTCGCCGCGTAAGGAGGCCGCAACGGGCGTCGCGCTCTCGCCGCCGTGCCTGAGCACACGGTTAGGCGGGAACCGTCGCCCCCAGCAGCAGCGGCCCAAGAAAACGGCCACGACGCCATACTCCACCAGAGACCGAAGCCTCCCTCCATGCGAAAAGGCAACGCATCGGCTAGCTGTCATCACGAATCGCCGTCCTCATCAGATGAAAGATACCACCAGTAGCGACGACGAAGAAGATCCTAGGTCCACCACCGAAGTCACCTCTAATCGCCACCACCACCACCCCATCTCACCAGATCGACGTAGTCGCGATTCGGCCCAGTATGAGCAAGGGGGCGAGGAATCCTACAGCTGGGGGTCGACTACCTACGCAACCCTGGCAGCATCCGCCGGACAATCATCGCCGGTTCGCAACTTCCAATCCGTCCGGACTCGCTCACGACGATGGTCAACGACCATCTACCAGCTATGCCCATAGCGAGATGGCAGCGGCACCAGCAGTACCACGCCCACAATCGGCGGCAGTGCCTCTTGACAAGCCAGCAGAAGGGAAGGAGACTAGATATCCACCGATAGTTGCTGAGTGCCTACCGGACTGGACGAGGCATTTCAAGGTCCTTAACAGAATGTTGGGCCACCCTCTAAATGCCCGTCCGTTCGGGAAAGGCGTCGGATTCTCTCCACAGCGCCCGAATGAATTCCGCACCGTTCAGCGGTACATGGTGGAGCTACTCCGAGAAAGACAAAACCACGTGTCATGGTACTGTTATACCCCGGCAGGAAGACAAGCCCACTAAAGTGGGCATCCGTGGATTACCTATGGGCACCGATACCAAGGAATCGAGGAGGCCATAAGGGCAAAAGGCTTCCCGATAAAATACGTCAAGGCAATTCCACCACGTAGAGGCAGACCGGGTTGCCTCTACTTCGCACAACTAGATCATCTGAGCCTGGAGCAGCTACAAGAATCTATACAATATAGACGAACTCCTCTTTATGAGAGGGGTCGTCATTGAAGCCTGGCAAAGGAAAACAGGACCACCTCAATGCCACAGATGCCAGGCTTTCGGGCATGCCTCAGCCAATTGCTTCAGGCCAGTGAGGTGCGTTCGCTGTGCTGGGGAGCACATAGCAAGCCTTTGCCCACGAGGTAGAGAGGAAGAACCAAAATGCGCCAACTGCGGCAAGAACCACACGGCAAACGATCGCCGCTGCCCGGTCCTGAGGAGGATCGCTAGGAAGCAGGGGATACGTTCTACCTGGGCTACTCCCGGAGAACCCCAAAAGGATCCCCCAGAGTCGTCCCAAAGCAGTTACCATACAGGAAGACGGGTGGGTTACCATCACAGGAAAGGGTAGGCAACCAGCCCTAAAGCTGCCCAATTATACCATCTATAGGAGGGACGAGGTCGATCCTCAAGGGGTCGCTTACAGAGGGACAGCGATCCTGGTGAGGAGAGACATCATCCACCAGGAGCTGGAACTGCCAGACTTCCAGACGATGCGTTCAATCGGCATTAAAGTGGAGGCGGCGGGCGAGGAACTAAGGATCTTTGCAGCATACCGTCCGCCAGGGACTCCATTTCACTCCTCAGACATCCGGACGGTAATGGAAGGTACAACACCCACCATCATCGCCGGGGACCTGAACGCCAAACACCCGGCGTGGGGGTCCAGAGTGATCAACCCCGCCGGGTCGCGAACTTTACGAAGACGCTGAGAGAACACCATGACTATGACGTTCTAGGTCCCGAGGAGCCAACGCACATTCCGAGAGACCCGAGGAAGCATCCGGATGTATTAGACATCGTGCTCACTAGGAACGTCAACTACCCAGTAGTGGTAGAAGTGCTGTATGACCTGAATACACAGCACCTCCCGATTCTGATAACCCTTGGCACTAAGGCAGTGACGTCGCCGCCCAGAGCCGTCAAGACCAAGATCGACTGGAGGCTCTACCACCAACAACTGCAAGCGAGACCTCCAGTCCACTACACCGATCAACTCAGCGGACGACGTAGAGGCCGCTGCAACTAGAATATCCACGTACATCAAGGAGGCCCTCAACGCGGCCTCTACGATCGTCCCTCTCACAGAAAGGCGAGACGAGCTGCCGCGAAAGATACGCGTGCAGCTAAACCATAAAAGAGCACTGAGGAAGCTCTGGGCGCGTACTCGCTGCCCTAGAGTAAAAGAAAACTCAACATCTTAACAGACGAACTGTCGGTTGCAATACAGGCCCACAGAGGAGAGGCCTGGGAGCGGCGCATATGGAAGGCAGACGAACAAAATGCGTCGCTCTATAAATTGAACCGACAGTTAACGAAAACACGACCACCTGTTTGCCCGCTGACCAACAGCGCGGGCATTCAAGTGTTACGATGCCAAGGGCAGAGCGGATATCCTAGCTGAGCACTTCGAGGAGCAATTTATGCCGAACCCAGCAAGTGCGGAGTTCATGGAAATCCATACCCGGAAGGAGAGCCGCGTGCAGGAGCTCTTGTCGTCGCCCGCGCCACCGCTTGCAGGAGAGTGGTTTATATCCCCCGCCGAACTGCGGAGGACAGTAACCCGCCTGCAACCGAGAAAGGCGCCGGGGCACGACGGGATTACCAACGCTGCACTACGACAGCTGCCCAATAAAGTCCTTGTAGAGATAGGTCGACTCTACAATGGCATATTGCGGACATCCCACTTCCCGGAGGAATGGAAGAAAGGCAAAATTATCGTCTTGCCGAAACCCGGGAAGGACAGGCGTAGAGCTGCCAATTACAGGCCGATCACGCTGCTACCGCACATAGCTAAACTGTTCGAAAGATTGCTGTTAAGACGTCTCCGCCCGTGTATCCAACTTCGAGCGGAGCAACACGGATTCAGGAGGAGTCACTCAACAGCAACACAGCTGACCAGAGTGCTGCACCTGCTTGCGGCCGAACACAACCGTGGCCGCATATCGTTGGGCGTCTTTCTCGATATCGAGAAGGCGTTCGACCGGGTGTGGCACGCAGGATTACTCTACAAATTAGACGTGCAGACAAGTATCCCCCCTGCTATGTTGCGGCTAATGGCGTCTTTCCTGGAAGACAGGAAGTTCTACGTCTGCGTAGAGGACGCCGTGTCCGCAAAACAGCTCTCTCTGTCTCCAGCCCTGTACGCGGCTACACTAACGACATCCCTACCCTGGCAGGCAAGCTTGCATGAATGGGAGGACGACGTCGAGCTGGCGCTATTCGCGGACAACAGCGCCTACTTCACGTCGTCCAGAAGAGCCCATATTGCCGCTGCCAAAATGCAGCGTCTGCTGGACCTGTTGCCACCATGGCTGGACGAGTGGAGGATGGCCGTCAACGTTGGCAAGACGACCGCTCTGCTCACTCGCCGCTTCAGAAATTTACCACCACCACTAACCCTCGACGGCCAGAAGATCGCGTACGAGAAGGCCGTGACCTACCTCGGATGCCAGATCGACCGGGTGTTGCGTATGACAGCGCACGTCGACTCTGCTTACGCAAACTCAGATGTGCGCGGGCGATGCTCCGCCCTGTCCTGACATCCAAGCTGCCAATAAAGTCGAAGTTAACTGATTTACAAAACGTATATAAGACCCTTGCCACCTACGCTGCTCCGGCCTGGCACGCACTCCTGAGCGCCCCTCAGAAGCGGCGACTACAGGCCCAGCAGAGTTTGTCATTACGAACCATAGTCGGTGCAGGTAGCTACGTCCGGAATGACGTCATAGCGGCCAACCTCAAGGTGGAGAGCCTCACACGATTTCGTGGTCCGGCTGGCGCGCGGTATGTTTGACCGCGCCGACAACGGGCCACATGAACACCTCAACGGCTTCGCGCCGTTGCACACGGCCGCCGGACGGGCGACCTCTATCCAAGAGAACTCCTCCCTATATAGATTAGGGAGTTGAGTAACATCCCACAATGCCGCAGAAAGGCCAACTCGGACAATTGTTTAAACACAATATATTAAGACAACCTCTCTTTAATGACGGAAATTTTACCCTACTGCGACAAAAGTCGCAAAAACAACGCCTGTAACATCAAGGCAAGCCCAGGACCGCCCCATTGTAGTGTGCCGTGAGGATATCCGGGTAATGGGGTACACCCCGAGGCCCGATACCTGCACGCACTTAGTGCCTGCAGACGACAGCAACGACGTTTGCAAATCGTTCGGGAAAAGTGCAAGACCAGCAGTCAATAAGAAGAAGAAAGAAAAAGTATAGGGAAGTGATAGGGAAAAGTAATTACTCTCTCACGGAACGGTTTGAAGATAATTGCTGTTTTATTCCCAAGGAATTCTCCCCTTAAAGTTATACAGTCCATATCGAAGAATTAAGGCGTTGGGACCGGGACGGCTTCAGACCCGTAATCCCCGCCTGAACCTATTTTCTGAAAAGGAAGAGGTTATCGCCCTTGTGTGTTACTCCGTTGCGGAGATCACAAGTAGGCGTTATAGGAGGCCGGATCGAGAGAAACCTCGATTCCCCCCTTCTGTTTCTTAGTTAACGTTTGTCTGGTTCCTTTTCAATTAGTATTCAGCGTTTGACTACCTTTCCACTAGATGTTGAGTTGTTCTTTAGCTAAGGATTACGAACATACTATTACTTATTTAAAGTCAAGCAGTGCATCAGTTGCGAGTGTGAGGTCATTCAATAAGTTTTGGGAAGCTCGAAATTTAAAAATGGAACGCACACTTGCTATATGTATGTTTGTATAAATCATATTTATTTAAAAATAGAACTTTATAATCCAACTGCTCAATATTAATAAAAACAAAGTTCATTTAATTTTCCTGCAACGCTTCCCGCGTTTTTCATTTAAAACGATGGATCTTAAGCGTGGACATTGGCGCGCCTTGATCTATTATGATTTTATATTTGATTTAACCGAACAATTAAGTTTACATCGGTTATAATTAGTATGCGGATAGCTACATCACGTGCAACAATTTTTAGGTAGTTTGTTAAATTCAAAAGGGGTAAAATTAACCTTAAAGTTGACCGAAGAACCAGGGCCCCGCAAACTACAGTAACGGCAGAAAATGTATGGACTACTGAAATTTTGGTGCGAGAAGACCCACGAATAATATATACGGACATCGGAAAGATTGTAGACATTAGTTTGGGGAGCATTCATACCATCCTACATCAACATCTGGGAGTGAGGAAGCTTTGTTGTCTATGGACCCCTCGTTTGCTCTCCAAAGGCGAAAAACAGACTCGTGTGGATTGGTGCCATGAAATGCGTTTACGTTTTGAAAACGGAGTATGGATCTATAAATATGATCCGAAAAGTAAGAGGCAATCATCGGTATGGGTCTACCCAGAAGCACAGTTTCCGACAAAACTGCAAAGACCTCGCAACGTTCGCGAAGCGGACCTTTTTCGACCTCAATGCTGGAAAATTTTAGGTCAGACTACCCTGAACGGTATACTACAGTTGCATTACTTAAAGTTTTTCAAGCTGTGCGGGAGAGAAGACCAAAGACCGGGCTTCGGGAATCGTGATGCATCACGATAACGGCTCTTCACATATCTCCCGTAAAAAAAAGCATTTATTGAGGATTCTGGTGTTGAAACTCTAAGTCACCCACCCTACAGCAGTGACTTAGCTCCTTGTGATTTTTTTTTTGTTTTCAAGAGTCAAAGAAAAAATAAAATTCAAGTTTTTTTCTAGCGCCGAAGAAGCCGTGGCTGCCTACGAAAAAGCGATATCCGACCTGACAGATCAAGACTGGCAAAAGTGTTTTAAGAGTTGGTTTAAGCGAATAGAACTTTGTATAGAGCATGATGGAGAATATTTTGAAAAGATTTAAAATAAATATTAATTGTATCTAGAATACTTTTTGTATATCTCAAAACTTATAGAGTTTCCTACGTACCAATACAAACTATTTAACATTACTAGATTTATGGTACAAATCAGGTATGAAATATTTATGAAGACATTTGAAAAATTTAGTGTACTTAACCCACTATATTAATGTTATGTTTTAAACTCGCATTGATCACAACTATTTGAGATTTAATGAAAAAATAAAATAATTGTTTTATTCAATCCATTGTATACGTTAGTAAAATTAAATTACTAAAGCTCATCATCAAACAATATTACGCTAGGTATATGTTGTGTATAATTTAGATAAAATCCTGGTAATCTAAACGTACTGTGTAAATGGGGCGTCTAATTTATTTATTTATCGAGGGACTCAGAGTAGCAATTAGGACTTCCTGCATGATTTGCTTCGTGGAAGGAGAACTTAGTAGGGAGTAAGATTACTAAACATGTATTTAATAAAATAGAAGTATCGCGTTGAGATAGAGTTTTATTAGTTTCTGATTTGTAATTTTAAAGAAGACAATCGTTCTTGGCCCCACTAGAAATTGTAATGAATATTAGTGATAGTACACGTAAAAATATATCAATTTATTATTAGTAAATGGCCTACAAATTTTATGAAATTCTAAACGAAATTAAGAAATCTCTAAAAAAAAAGAAGATTTTTTTTGATATTCGTGTTCTGTTTAATGTAATACGGAGAGAATGCGTGTAATGAATTATTTTTGCCGTTTGTTTATAAAGAAAAATGTTACCTTCTTATTTGTAAATTATACATGTATTATTAAAACAAGATACCACAAGAGCCTTAATTGAATCCCTTTTCTAAAAGTGTTAGCTAATATTATATACACGGTTCAAAGTGAATGTGGAACGAAACGCTATTTTGTCATTGACTTTCGAGTAAGCATGTTTATGTAATATTTAGTTTATGTTAATTTGTTTAGATAAGTGTTGAGATTAACGTTTCTTTCTGAAGTATTAGTTATTTTTTTATTAATTTGATTAAAATGGATAAACCAAACTGCGGAGAAATGATCAAAGAAGAATAGTTGTGTACGCTAGGAACAAAAAAAATTATCAGATCGCAACTTCTCACTTCTGATGACACTGTGTGACAAAAAACTTTACTTTAGTCCCAAATAGCTGCATCTTGTGAGCGGTAAATTATTAGCCTTCTATAGTAGAAATTGAAAAAACATGTGCTTACTTAAAATGAAATATTATATACGACATAGCTGATATGAAATTAGTCAGGATAGAAATAGGTCAGTGACACCCGAAAAGAGGAGGAGGTACGCAATTCAATTTTTTTAGTGTGTTACCTCAGAACATTTTTCTAGGTGAACAGAGATTGATAATTCTATTATTAGTTTTTTATTTGAAAGCTGATGCTGTTCATATAGCCCCACATAAATTTTATTAAGATCTAACCGTTTGTTTTTGAGTTATCCTTAATAATGCGTATATCATTGACTTCGACTACATTGCTGATGTTTTCATACTATTCGTATTGAAGTTGGTTGTACACAATTTTTAATTTCACCGTTCGCTTATAACTTCAATAATTTTCCTCATAGAATGTACATATTGACTAATAATTTATTTAAACGGAAATTAGTTAGTTAGCACTTAGTTTCTTTGTAACTTTCCTCCTTCTTCGTCAAAATCATAAGAGTCTCTCTTAACGATTGGATTGAAAATTATCAAGAAAACATTAACGAACGACATAAAATTTTATGTGTGCTATAAAAGAAATAGTTTAGTGCCATCAATCGAAATAGGCGACTATGGCAATTGCCACAATTATGCGTAAGATTTTTCTGTCCTTTCAAGCAAAGTTATCGATACAAACGAGCCATCGATTATTTTATCGTATCTATACTCACTTATTCTCGTAGAACAACACTATTATTTTTATTTATTTCTTCTCTTGTGTTTTAACAAAGTGACGGTGTTTTTACTATTTTCTCGTATTTATTTGTGATTTTATGAAATGCATCTGCAAGAACATCACAACCGAAATATTACTTTTATGTACGAAAGCATACACTCTAAATATTGGGCAATATTATTACAGTGCAATGTGCGCTTTCCAAGTAACTACCGATGTGCGCCATGCACCAATTTTATGTGGATTTCTCGAGAGGATAATGGAGTAATACCCCGCTTTACGCGGTCCTGTAAAGCGCCCGAAGTAGTGCCCCCTGTGACGGCGGGTGTTGTAAAGCGCTCGAGACGTCAGGAATTAAAAATAAGTTATTAACGCGATAAAACCCGTAAATATAGTTTCATTCAATATTGACGTAGTGTTTGGTAGAAGGAATTTCACGTACACTTTTATGTCTTTTGGCGTATCAAGGGAGGTTGGATGTCCTGTGCTATTGTCTAATAGTAATATAACTTTACGTTCAAGTCCATTTCTGTCACAGTAAGATTTGACTGACGGGCAAAAATTACTAGAATACCAATCTTGAAAAACTTCCCGTGTAACCCTCGCCTTCCTGTTGGACCGCTACACTACTGGTAGGTTTGTCATGTCTGTACCTCGCATTTCATGAAATGTTTCTGAATGGTACACTACACAGTCTTGCAGTGGTATGCTTGGGTTTGGGTTTAATTTTGTTGATTATAGGATCCCAAGCAGATGGTAGCACCCAACCATCTTCTCTATTGAAATTTGGATGTTTTTTAATTTCAATAGCCTCGCGTATCATCCTTGGTAGGAATCGGTGTTCTTTTGCGAGAATTTGTGGTTTATCAAATCTAATATAATGGTGGGGACGATCTTGAACATGTTCGCAGACTGCAGACTTCCCGGAGCGTCGGTGCTTCACATCAGCTATATGTTCCTTCACGCGGGTTTTTATAGATCTCTTTGTTTGACCTATCTAAGAGAGACCACATTCACAATCTAGCTTGTACACACCTGCATCTTGTAGAGGAATATTACATTTGATGGATGGTAAAAATTGACTAATCTTCTTCAGCGGCTTGTAGTATGTCTTAATGGACGCTCGCTTCAAGATGTAGCCAATCTTGTCCGTGACTCCTCCAACATATGGTAGTAGAGCAGGTGCGCGCTCGACTGTTGCCGGCTTCACTCGTTCACTGTGACGTAGGCGCGGGACGCGAAGCTTGTTGTCTTGCAATACTTGCTTGACGTGCTGAAGCTCCGCGGCCAGATGTTTTCTGTCACAGATCCCTCGTGCTCTCTGAAACAAAGATTTACCCACGGTAGCTAACTGTGAAGGATGATGGTGAGATTCACCATTTAGATATCGGTTGGTATGGGTCTTTTTCCTATACACAGTGTGACCAATAGTGTTATCAGGATTTCGGATGACTAAAACATCTAGGAAAGCTAAAGAATTATTTGCCTCTAACTCCATTGTGAATTGTATTTTAGAGTTTATGGAGTTAAGGTGGTAACTGCATTTTTAGACCACCTTAACTCCATAAACTCTAGAGAACAGAACAATAGAGAAGATGGTTGGGTGCTACCATCTGCTTGGGATCCTATAATCAACAAAATTAAACCCAAACCCAAGCATACCACTGCAAGACTTCATGATACTATAAGCTGGTTTTGCGTAAATCGGACCAAAAATTAATATTAAAAAACTGAAGGTAGCCGGACTAACTATGACATTGGGACGTCAAACATCTCAGTCCCCCCCCGTGACCATGGGCGCTCTAAAGCACCCGAAACGTCGGGATGATAATAAAAATAAATTAAAGTAATTAAACGCGATAAAATCCGTAAATAATAGTTTTATTCAAAGTTCTAGCAACTATTTCATACAATACAAGATTATTAACAGTTACATCTTTTATACATATTAGAATCATCTAAATTTGCATTGACTAGTTTGAGATACTATGGATACATACTAGAGATAATTTTAAAATTAATTTTCTAAAATTAAAATGTAATAATTACAAACACAAAACACAATACAATCATCTATGTTCATCACACAAGTGTTTGTCCTTGTTGAGAATAAAACTCACAACCTTCAGCGCAAAGCCATACTAAAGTAGTTTAAGGTAATCATGGTCATTAGATATTCCAAGCAAGAAAGCCAATTCAAACACACCGCTTATACCAAAGGAAGTTTTCTCTGAAGAGCAATAGTTTATTACACTGTTCCTAACAATCATCCATGCCACATCTTTATAAAAAAGTAAATTATTTTGTGTACATATCACTAGAGCTACTAAATATTCATTTATCATCATGTTATAGCCTTTTTTGTAAACTGCAGTATACTCAGTCATTCCCACATTGTCTTTGTAAACCTCTAAAAAGTAAGTAGTAATATTCACTATATCCAAGTTAGGTGACTTTTCGATGTTATACTGCTATACAAACTGTCTGAAGGCCACTCAACAATATACGCCAAATCATTTTGTAGTATTTCATCTTCTATGTTTCTATTTAAATTATTATTTCTATCATAGTCCTTAAGTCTGTAAAAAGAAAACATTGCTGTAAACTCGATAAATAAGTATAATTTTGGCAAAAATGTATTTGTAAATAGTAAACAAACTAACCTCTGAATTAACTGTTCTTTCAACTCACTTAATTTTGCACCTCTTTTTCTTAGCTCCGCTTTTAAAGCACTGATATTCATTGGCCCGTAACTTATATTGGCCATAATTAATCTCAGGAATTGCAATATATTCACAATATTATTCTAAAAGAAATAAATACGCGTAGCCCACCTACTACTAACAGTGACATTGAACATATCGGAGACCTCACTCTACACTAGCGCTAGCGCCTCTAGCGGTGAATTCATAAGCGATAGCTCTTATTGCGTTTAGTTTATGCTTATATTACGTTTATTTATTAAAATCTTTTATTGATATTATTAAATAATCGCGAGTTCTAAAAATATAAAACTTACATGAAAATTAATGGATTAGTTGCCTTAATATCTGGTATTAATTCTAAAACAATACAACGAAAAAAGTATGCGGTACTAAATCTGCCGTTCCCCCTTAAGAAATCAAAAATATTAAGCCTTTATTTAACTATAATACTGTTACGAGCCAATTTAAAACTGCCGATTGAATTACTGAAATTGAGACTTTAATTACCGAACACCTGTTACAAATTAGAACACACTACTAATTTATAGAGTCAGGTGTTACTTTGCGGAAATCCATTATAATAAAAATATTAATTACTCCGCAACATTCCGGCTACCAGATACAATGATGTGTCTTACCTGGATTGAAAAGCACCTCCCACCCTCCCTCAATTGCATGCACTAACTCCGTCACCATTAGTCCCAGCACCACTACTCCCAACACCACTACTCCCGGCACCACTACTTTGGTACCGGTGCCACTACGACACGTGTTTCGCCTCTACACGAGGCATCCTCAGGTGATGTAGATTCCACGGCGGTTGATCGCTAAGTCTTATTGACAGGTAGACAGGGAGGGCGGAAGGTGCTCTTCAATCCAGGTAAGACACATCATTGTATTTGGTTAGCGGAAGGTTGCGGAGTAATTAATATTTTTATTACTATGGGAAAAGTATCAGTCTATGGTTAAGGTCATTGGAGTTTTGGTAAGCTGTAAAGAATCAATGATTGACTAAGCAATTGCATTGTGGTGTTTTTTTACTTACCAGTCTTTGACAAAATTCCATCAGGTTAGTGGTAATGAAGCCTTAGGTGGTATAATTTTGGTAAAAAATATATTATTTTAAATGTAAAATAGTGTTGAAAATGATGGAATGTTATATTAAGTGAAGTTATACGTGGTAGAGCCATGCACCCGCTACATTGTAGCACTCGTAGTTCGAATGGGCGTATTTCGAATAGTGAGTATACAAAACCGGAGACCTCTATCGCTGAACACGAGGCATTCCATCTTTTGCGAGCATGGATGACAACTCATCTCGCGATTTATAATCTAGTAAAAGTGTAGATATCTATGGGTCACAGCAGCCACTTGCACGTGGTGATCTCACATTGTCACCCTTATCTTATAAAAAAATATGTGTATTTCCATTAATTAAATATATATATTTTTTTTATAGAAGAAGGGGCAAACGAGCATGCGGCTCACCTGATGTTAAGTGACTACCGCCGCCCATGATCAACCGCAACACCAGGAGAATTGCGGGAGCGTTGCCGGCCCTTTAGAAAGGAAGTAAGCTCTTTTCTTGAAGGTCCCCAGGTCGTATCGGTCCGGAAAAATCGCCGGTGGTAAACTATTCCATAGACAGGTTGTACGTGGAAGAAAACTCCTTGTGAAACGTACAGTGGTGGACCGCCAAGCATCCAGATGGTGTGGATGGTATCGGGACGTTTGACGTGTAGTGCGTTCACGAAATTTGGCGGCTGGGATTAATCCGAACAATTCCTCAGAGCACTCCCCCGTGATAGATGCGATAAAATACGCAAAGAGATGCAACATCTCTTCGCAGCGCCAGTGAATCGAGCCGATCGGAAAGCACTCGGTCGTCGACGATTCGAGCCGCTCTGCGCTGGATGCGGTCAAGTGGAAGAAGCTGGTACTGGGGAGCCCCAGCCCAGAGATGGGAACAGTATTCCATGTGCGGCCGAACCTGCGCCTTGTAAAGTAGCAGGCGGTGTGCCGGCATGAAATACTGTCCCGCTCTGCTGAGCACGCCAAGCTTTTTTAGAGGCCAATTTAGCCTTCCCTTCCAAGTGACCACGAAACTGCACGTCACTCGATATGTCGACGCCGAGGATTCCGATACTGGCTGAGGCAACAAGGGGAGTGCCTTGAAACTGAGGGGATACGACAAAGGGGTTATTTTAGCGGTTAACGCGCAAACTTGTGTCTTCTGGGGGTTAAACTGGACTAGATTTAGTCGCCCCCAATCCGAGACTCTGTCCAGCAGAGACTCGACTTCAGACACAAGTTTGTCCCGGCACTCGGAGACGTTTTCCCGAGAAATATTGGCTCGGCCGGTGTAAAGAGCATCACCAGTGCTGTCATCTGCATAGCAATGAATGTTACGGGTATGCAACATGTCATTGATATGCAGAAGAAACAGCGTTGGCAATAGCACGCAGCCCTGTGGAACACCAGCATTAATAGGCTTGCAATCGGAGCTTGCACCGTCTACAACGACCTTGATGCTCCGATCTGCAAGAAAGCTGGTGATCCAATCGCACAATTTCTCTGGAAGCCCATAGGAAGGGAGCTTCGAAAGAAGCGCTTTGTGCCAAACCCGATCGAAGGCCTTCGCAATGTCCAAACTAACGGCCAATGCCTCCCCCTTGAACTCTACTGCCTCCGCCCATCTGTGAGTTAGGTAGACCAGAAGATCACCAGCTGACCGACCACGGCGAAAACCGTATTGGCGGTCACTAATCAGCTGGTGATCTTCAAGGTACCTCATGAGCTGGTAGTTTACAACGGACTCCATTGTTTTGGAGAACAAGGAGGTGATGACGATTGGCCGTTAGTTGTACGGGTCAGAGCGGTCGCCTTTTTTAGGGATCGGGTGGACGTAAGATTCCATCAGGCCCACTCGACTTGTGGATATCCAGGGAGAGAAGTGCTTTGCGAACCGAGCGCTGTGTGAAGTGCACTTCCGGCATGGAGCACTCACACCGCGGGATGGTCGGCGGAGTACTCCCCCCGTCATCGAGAGTCGAGTTAGACGCAAAGAAAGAGCCTAGAAGATCGGCTTTCTCCTTTGCGGTATGGGCCAGTGAGTCGTCCTCCCTGTGCAGAGATGGAAGAGATGGCTGACAGAAATTCCCCTGGACAGCCTTAGCGAGAGACCAGAATGCACGGGTTCCAGAAGGAAGGCGAACTAGTTTCTCGCCAATTCTGCCTATGTGCTCTGACTTTGCCTTGGCAATGACACTTTTGAAGGACCTAGAGGCGGAATTATACTTCTTTTTTAGAGCGCTGGTGTTTACATCCCGGGACGCTGATGCATCAGCCCAGGCTTGGTAGCACTCCTGCTTATAGCATGATGCTATTTTACAGGAGCGACCAAACCATGGCTGAGACTTGCCTCCAATGGGCACCACAGAGGAAGGAATAAAAAGTTCCATACCCTGAAGTACCACATCAGCAACAGAATCCGCAACAACGTTGGGATCATCCGGCGAGAAGCAAACCCGCCCCCAAGGGTAGGATGCAAAGAAAGACCGCATCCCATCCCAATCGGCTGACCTATAATGCCAAACACGGCGGCAGCCTGCAGAATGCAACCACGATTTCAGCGTGAGTGGCACCACACTCCGGACCAGATAATGGTCCAAGGAGCCTAAAGGGGCGTCGACGGAAATTTGATATCCGTCCGGGTGAGAGGTCAGCAGAAGGTCCAACAGGGAAGGTGCATGATCCTCCACATCTCGAATCCGCGTAGGCGAAGTAACCAGTTGTGTCAGACCATATGCCAAGGCAAAATCATGAACAGATCTCCCCCGCATGATCGGTTAAACGTGAACCAAGCCATTCGGCGTGATGGGCGTTAAAGTCGCCGAGGATCACGATCTCTGCGGAGGGGATCTGCTGTAGTAACGAATCTGCAGCCATTTGGACGTGGTCGAATAGTCGGTCTGTTTCGGCATTACCGCTATGGGACCTATAGAGGCACCCGTAGACGCGCGGATGGTCGTCGTTGTCTACGCGTAGCTAAAGGATGGACAGGTCCGAACCTTCAAGTCTGCCGAGGCGTCGAGAGCAGATGTCCTCTCTGACGTAAACGCAAACTCCAGCCCGAGGCACAAATGAGTGTTCCAGTTTGTACCCCGGGCAGGAGAGATACGAGACATCAGCCGGAGAGGACACCTGCGTCTCGGTCAGAAAGAGCAGAGCCGGCCTCGCCGTCTCGAGATGGTAGTGGACGGCGTTTAGGTTAGAGTGAAGTCCCCTGATATTGCAGAAATTCACGGACAGCGTGGCAGGGGTCGCCTTGGTCTTGTTGCTCCGTTTGCCCCGAGCAGTTGTAGTCTTGAGCGGAATTTTGAATATTTCTTGTAAATACAATTTAATTTATAATAGATAAAATTTTACAAAGGTAGTAAAACATAACGACAACAACAAGATGAAAATCGTACTGTGTATTTTCCGGATTATCAACTTTTGTTTTAAACTTTTCACTCTAACAGTGAATTTAGGTTGAGATATTAAAACATGGTGCTTAAGATCCGCTTAGTAAATTGGAATAAAATTATTTTAGTGCGTTGTAATTACGATAAAACAATTGATATATAATCTTTGTCCCGTTGGCAGATTTTGTACAATGTTTAAAACTTTCGAGTAATCGAAAGCTACTACTTAGAAATAAGAAAATTTTAAATATTAACGATCAAACATAAAATTTCATGTCACTTCAGGGTAGGCACAGACTTTCATTTGGCATGAAACTCACACTTCTCATGCTTCTTTTAAATCGATATCATTATTGATATTATTAAATGATTATATATGACCGTACAGTGGGGATGTGTCGTAATAGGCGAAAAAGGGAAACTGAATCAGGAGATGGGCAACAGCAATTTCCTATTAAGAGCTCAAATACTAAAAAATTGTGGTTGCCAACCAACCTGCCTTGTACTACTATTGCCAATCATTGCCAATCTTTAAAATAAAAGTCAACCATCGTGTGAGAGTGAGTAGTATTCAGCTCTGAGTTTAGTAAATAAGAACAAGCTATAAGTCGTTCATTAAATATTTAAATTACTTGTTTTATTTAGCTACTCCCTTCATTTATAGTTCTCCTGTCTGTTTATTTATATTATATGCAGGTTATTCACGTCATTTATATTTTAATGTATCCTGCTTTCGATTAAAAGTCTTATTAGAAACTTATCTTGTTAGTTGGTAATCTACCAGCCAGTGTGAAATACCCCATACATAGGAATTACTTAATAATAATAATATAATAATAAATCTTTATTGATCAACTAAACATTTTTACAATAATCTTGAGACGTGTGGAAATCTTCTTTTAAGTGTTAAAATACCTGTGCCAGAAGATCCTGCTTTTCCATAGCCATAATACAGATAGTGATCAACTTAATCCGTAAAATATAAACTATTAAAGAAATGTGTCTGTGTGTGTGTGTGTGTGCGTGTGTGTGTGTGCGTGTGTGTGTGTGTGTGTGTGTGTGCGTGTGTGTGTGTATGTCTGTGCGTGTGTTTGCTTACTAATATTGTAGCGTCTAAATAATTGCGTTGTAAAACAGCCTCTGTTATAATAAAAAATAAAAATATAAATTTCTTTGCAACTTTCCGCTAAACATATAAAATGATGTGTATTACCTGGATTGAAGCGCACCTCCCGCCCTCCCTCAATTGCATACACTAACTCCGTCATCACTAGACCAAGCACCACTACTCTCAACACCACTATTCCAGACAAGACACACCATCGACGATAATACGACACGTGTTTCGCCTCTACACGAGGCATCCTCAGGTAATATAGACTCTACGGCGGCTGACCGCTAAGTGAGCGGCGAGTCGAAACAGTTGCTATTTATACACGCTGACACAATCGCTCCCTACCAAAGTAGCGAGTGACCGCGTCGTGCGATAACAAACCTGCCAACAGTTATTATTATTGTTATGATTATTTTTAAATACTATTATTATTATTGTTTTGCGTGACCGCGCCGTGCGATAACAAATCTGCTACTAATTATTATTATTGTTATGATTAATATTTTAAATACTATTATTATTATCGTTTTATTGATATTATTATAATTATTTATTATTATTAATCTTAAAATTATTATTAAAGATTGGCCTTAAATATGTTTAACAAAGGTGAATTAGAAACATTTGTTTGTTCATTCAGCAGTGTATAATTACCATTATTACTTTTTTAAAATCTCCAACTGCTCCAGCACACACAGTCGCAGCCCCTCATTACAGGTATGTAAGACTTCAAAGGAATGGTCGCTAGCTAGGTTGTGTCCAGTGTCCAAGAGATGTTTAGCAAAATGGGATTTATCAGGATTGCAATTTCTGTACGCGGCCATATGTTCTTTATAGCGCGTCCCGAAATTGCGACCAGTCTGACCCACGTAAACAGCGTGGCATTCGTCACAAACAAGTTTATAAACACCCGATTTTTGAATAATATTTAACTTATCTTTATTATTACAAATATTCCTAAGCGAATTGTTTGTTTTGAATGCCACGTTAACGCCGTTTTTCTTAAGACTATAAGCTATTTTTTCCGATATGGGGCCTAAGTAGGTCAAACTACCCACATACCGCCGGACACTTTGAGATCGAACCGCGTACAAATAATTGCGAACAACATGCTTTTGTTTCTTTTTAATAAGATTATCAACGAGACTTTTTGAAAAACCGTTAGAGACCGCAATTTGATAAATTATATTAAGTTCTTTTAAATAATTTTCTTTATTTAATGGAACAGTAGACAGACGGTTAATGTAACAATAAAAAGCGGCTAATTTATGTTGCCATGGATGACACGATGATGCGGGGATGACCGTGTCGGTATGAGTTGGCTTTCGATAAATTTGAAAAACAATGAAAGCTTATCAATCATTGCGTTCTGTTCTTTACAGTGCACCCCTGAATAATGCTCATCTCATTTCATAAAAAGCTGTGATGTATGACCACCAAAAATAGTGACCATCACCTTTCTAGGGGTAATTTTTCGTTTAGGGCATTATTTAAGTGCTGAACTAGGATCCAAATAACTTGTTGAGCGCTTGCAATTGTCAAGCAGAATTCATTTTTCGTCGCAGGTTGCGTTTCAAAATTCCTTTTTTTTCCTGCCTGTTGATCAGTGCAAGGCATGTGATCCATACATACCTATATCTTGATTTAATAAAGCTTTGAAAATCGAATTTGGTCTGATATTATCAAAAGCTTTTAAAATAGTCTACTAAATGATTTACATACATAGGTCAAACAAAGAGATCTACAGATAGAGATACAATCTTACATAGGTCAAACAAAGAGATCTATAAAAATCCGCGTGAAGGAACATATAGCTGATGTGAAGCACGACGATCCGGGAAGTCTGCAGTCTGCGAAAATGTTCAAGATCGTCCCCACCATTACATTAGATTTGATAAACCACAAATTCTCGCAAAAGAACACCGATTCCTACCAAGGATGACACGCGAGGCTATTGAAATTAAAAAAACATCAAAATTTCAATAGAGAAGGTGGTTGGGTACTACCATCTGCTTTGGATCCTATAATTAACAAAATTAAACCCAAACCCAAGCATACCACTGCAAGACTTCATGATACTATAAGCTCGTTTTGCGTAAATTGGACCAAAAATTAATATTAAAAAAAACTGAAGGTAGCCGGACTAACTATGACATTGGGACGTCAAGCATCTCAGTCCCCCCCCCCCCCCGTGACCATGGGTGCTGTAAAGCACCCGAAACGTCGGGATAATAATAAAAATAAATTAAAGTAATTAAACGCGATAAAATCCGTAAATAATAGTTTTATTCAAATAGTCTACTAAAGCTAGGTAAAGTGGAATCTGAAATTTTAGATATTTTTGATGACTTGATTGGTGAATTAGTGGTTAGTGGTCGGTAGTATAGCAACAACGGTGAACGTGGTGTATTCCAAAAGCCAGTATTTATTGAGTGACATAAAAGTTCTGTACTCGATTACTTTAATAAAAGGTTTCTGCGGGTGTATCACCAGACTAATGGGGTGGTAATTGCTAGTGTCTGTTTTGTCACCCTTTTTATGAATGAGGATAATTTTTGAATGACAAAATGTGCAAGATAACATTTGAGCTCTTAAATTATTGTTAAAGCGGTTATTTATATGTGGTAAAATGACTGGCTCTTCTATTATTATGGCTTCGGTAGTTATACCATCATTGCTTTTTACGGTATTTCATACTTAGTGTCTTATGCACATTCTATTTAATTAATAGCGATATGAGCACAAATATTTATTAGCATTTGGAGTGGGAGATGAATCTTCGCTTTTGGTGAAATTCTATGCAAATTTTTAATATTTTACCCCTATAACTGTGTTTCACTCTTGTACGAACAAGCAATTGTAGATCGTCCTTTGCTTATCCACGATATTTATTTATAAATATTCTCTGTTTATCCATTTTCAGCGAAGTATTTTGCTCGAAAACTATCAGGATGAGATAAGTGTTGTAATTTTTTATTGTATTTTAGCATTTACATAATATTAAAATTTTTTGCAATTGAATCAATTGTTTCGTTTGGGAACTGAGCTTATACTTTGTTGCTAACTTTTTGTACGTTTAATATTCGTGATTACAGAGTATTGATATTCTACATTTTCATTATTTCTTTTATCTAATAAAGTAAAGTTATATGTTAATTCTAAAAAAGGAATTGTTCCGGGCTAGCTAAAACAGTAATTTTACTTAATTTTCTAATATCATCATCATCATCATCATCAATAGAGCCCTTCACAAGTCCACTGCTGAACATAGGCCTCCTCCAAAGAATACCACAAAGACTTCCACATTACATGTCTTACCAGGTCGTCACTCCTATAAATTTATTGTCGCGCGTAAAGTTCTGTCTTTAGAACTAAATTTGAAATTATTAAGAATTTCTATATTCTTAAGCAACCGTTTGTGTTATTTTATCAGGATGTTACCACGACCATCGACGAAAAGGTATTTTGTAGAAGTATCTGTTGCTTAGACTTAAAGTTTGACCAAACGTGATTGGAGAAGTAAAGTCCCACGTTCATTTCTCAAGCCGAGTCCGTAAGGTACTGTTGTCGTGTTCTTGTCTAGCACCAACTTTGATATTAAATTCGCCCGGAACAATAATCCACGAGCTTCGGTGTTCAACACACACCTTGTTTACACGGTTTTTATTCTTCAACTTCGTCATTGGCATGAGCTGAAGTTCGAGCACAGACTTGAATGACCGCTATGGTTTTCATATTTCTCAGTTTACTCAAAAGGGTAAGAAAATCTTTTAAACAAAAATAAAAGCTGAGTTTAGGGAATTAAAAATAATAAAATAATTTAATTTTATGAAAGCTGAGCTTTAACTCTTATATACAAATAGATTATGCAACTTCTTCATGATATGCAATTATTTTATTTTTTTTAGTTTTTTAAAGTCGATTTCAGTTATTTTTTTTTTTAATTTTTTTATAATTTTCAATTAACTACAATTAAGGTATTATATTATTTAGATGACATCGAGATTATGATCTTCCTAAGTCTATTTAAAAGGGTATGAAAAACTTTGAATAGAAAGTAAAAGTTAAGTTTAAGAAATTAAAAAAAATATAATAAATAATTTCATTTTTTCAAAGCGGGGCTGTAATTCTTTTATACGAATATAATATGCGACGTCTTCAGAATATGAAATTATTTTGAAATAATACTAGTTTTTACGGAATTTATCGCGTATATTTAACTTTTTTACCCGACGTTTCGAGAGCTTTACAGCACCCATGGTCACGGGAAGGACTGAGATGTTCAACGTCCAGCTGTCATAGTTAACCGCGGTTACCATAGATTAAAATTTAACTTTTGTTCCGATCTACACAGTATGAACTTATGGTATCATGGAGTCTTGCAGTTGTATGCTTGGGTTGGGATTTAATTTTATTTATTATAGGATCCCAAGCAGATGGTAGCACCCAGCCATCTTCTCTATTGAAATTAGGATGTTTTTTGATTTCAATAGCCTCGCGAATCATCCTTGGAAGGAATCGGTGTTCTTTAGCGAGGATTTGTGGTCTATCAAATCTGATGTAGTGACGGGGGCGATCCTGTACATGTTCACAGATTGCAGACTTCCCGGAGCGTCGATTCTTCACATCAGCTATATGTTCTTTGACGCGGGTTTTAATTGATCTTTTAGTTTGTCCTATGTAGGAGAGACCACATTCACAATCCAAGCTTGTACACTCCTGCATCTTGCAGAGGGACGTTACACTTGACTGATGGTAAAAACTGACCAATCTTCTTCGGCGGCTTGAAAGTATGTTTTGATGGAAGCGCGCTTCAAGATGTAGCCAATCTTGTCAGTGACTCCTCTAACATATGGCAGTACAGCAGGTACACGCTCGACTGTGGCCGGCTTCACTCGTTCTCTGTGACGTAGGCGCGGGACCCGAAGCTTGTTGTCATGCAAAACTTGCTTGACATGTTGGAGCTCGGCAGCCAGGTGTTTACTGTCACAGATCCCTCGTGCTCTCTGAAACAAAGATTTACCCACGGTAGCTAACTGTGAAGGATGGTGGTGAGAATCACCGTTTAAATATCTATCTGTATGGGTCTTTTTTCTATACACAGTATGGCTCAAGGTGTTATCAGGATTCCGAATTACTAACACATCTAGAAAAGCTAAGGAATTGTTTGCCTCTAACTCCATTGTGAACTGAATTTTAGTATTTATGGAGTTAAGATGGTCTAAAAATGCAGTTACTTTATCTAAAGGTAGAATTGTGAAAGTGTCGTCTACGTACCGCTTGTAGAATCTCGGATTTATGGGAGAAGTAAGCAGGGCTTTCTCCTCAAAGTCTTCCATGAATATTCCTCCTTTCTCCCATAAATCCGAGATTCTACAAGCGGTACGTAGACGACACTTTCACAATTCTACCTTAGATAAAGTAACTGCATTTTTAGACCATCTTAACTCCATAAATACTAAAATTCAGTTCTACAATGGAGTTAGAGGCAAACAATTCCTTAGCTTTTCTAGATGTGTTAGTAATTCGGAATCCTGATAACACCTTGAGCCATACTTATTATAGAAAAGACCCATACAGATAGATATTTAAACGGTGATTCTCACCACCATCCTTCACAGTTAGCTACCGGGTAAATCTTTGTTTCGGAGAGCACGAGGGACGTACAGACCTGGCTGCCGAGCTCCAACAAGTCAAGCAAGTTTTGCATGACAACAAGCTTCGGGTCCCGCGCCTACGTCACAGAGAACGAGTGAAGCCGGACGTCGAGCGCGTACCTGCGTACTGCCATATGTTAGAGGAGTCACTGACAAGATTGGCTACATCTTGAAGCGCGCTTCCATCAAAACATACTTCAAGCCGCCGAAGAAGACTGGTCAGTTTTTACCATCAGTCAAGTGTAACGGTCCCTCTGCAAGATGCAGGAGTGTACAAGCTTGATTGTGAATGGTCTCTCCTACATAGGACAAACTAAAAGATCAATTAAAACCCGCGTCAAAGAACATATAGCTGATGTGAAGAATCGACGCTCCGGGAAGTCTGCAATCTGTGAACATGTACAGGATCGCCCCCGTCACTACATCAGATTTGATAGACCACAAATCCTCGCTAAAGAACACCGATTCCTTCCAAGGATGATTCGCGAGGCTATTGAAATCAAAAAACATCCTAATTTCAATAGAGAAGATGGCTGGGTGTACCATCTGCTTGGGATCCTATAATAAATAAAATTAAATCCCAACCCAAAGCATACAACTGCAAGACTCCATGATACCATAAGTTCATACTGTGTAGATCGGAACAAAAGTTAAATTTTAATCTATGGTAACCGCGGTTAACTATGACAGCTGGACGTTGAACATCTCAGTCCTTCCCGTGACCATGGGTGCTGTAAAGCTCTCGAAACGTCGGGTAAAAAAGTTAAATATACGCGATAAATTCCGTAAAAACTAGTATTATTTCAATGTGTAGTGTTCGCGTAAATATAAGAAATCATTATGAAATTATTTTCTTACCTTTAGTTTTTTGAAGTTTAGTTAAAAAAAATATTATCCATAAATTATAAAAATGCAATCCAATTTCATTTAAAATTAACTACAATTAAGGAACTAACATTTCTAATTTGCGTAAACACAATAAACATGCGGACCGTTTATGCATATTCATTAGGAGGTTGCCCTCATGTCTTCAAACGGTTTTACATTATGTAGATTTACTTTGTTTGCTAAAGTACAGAGTGTAAGGTTGTGGTCATTTGAACGTATTAAATGGGGTGTATAATTTCTATATTTATTTGCGGATTCAATTTAGTAATTCGGACTTTCGAGTCTCGCTTTTTATTACGCGGAAAGATGTTTGCTGATTATATATTTATAATGACTGAACATTGTAAGAAAGGCATAGAAATGCAAAATGGTGAATCATTGCCTTCTTATATATTCGTTTTAATGAGCATAGAAAGCGGGTCAATTATGACATTCAAGAACACTAATAAACTCAGCTTACATCGTACTCTGATTCACCACGAGCGATTGTGATTTCTTTACTACGTACAGTACCTCATAGTAGTAGAATAATATTCTTCAATAGGCCCATCACCTAAGGGTTTTACAACCATCCAATTATACAGATCAAACCGGAGCATGCCGTTACTCTTTTTCCTAACTAATTTATTTTATTTCCACCCATTCTGTCATTACCTTCCTTCCTATTGGGGTCGACACTTATAATACGTTTTACGGACCTGGTGATTTGTAATATGAACGCCAGCTTTTCACATATTCTAAACTAGTAGAGTATGAACATACCTGTATTTAAATAATTATAAGGTTTATTATGCATAGGATATTTCTGTGAGGAGAAATAAACATTATTATTATTATTATAATTTTGGGTATAAGGTATTGTCATCTAGTTAGGCTGAATAAATATATAACATAGTATATACATACAAATATACTAAGATAAGTAATACATAAATAAATAAATGTCCAACCAAATGTAAGCCCTCGGCAGGGGAGATCAAACGGCTGAGGGTTAGGGGCGAAAGGAAAAGAAACCGACGGGCACTTCGGGCAATATCGAGGAGCACCGCCTTCTGCATTTGAGACCGGGGCATTCCGTCATGGAGTGCCAGTCATCTGAGATGACCCGAGAGGTCCAGAATTAACCCGTTCACGGAGACGACTACTGGAATAACTCAAGTCAGCAGACTACCGCACATGTCTGTCACCTCGTGAACCAGGTCCAGATATTTCGTTTTCTTATATATTTTGGCTTTTACAAGGTTGTCGTCATACGGAACGGTAATGTCAACCAAAAATATCCTTGCCTGCACTCAGTCCATCAACACAATATCAGGCTTATTCGCAAGAATAGGTCTGACTCTGATGATATCCCGGTCTCGGTAGAGCGTAACATAAAAATCGGAAAGAAAAAAATTCTCAGATATTGAAATCACTACATTTTGTGAAGAGCTGAGTAACTAGTTTTCTCCATATTGCCGCGAAATGTCCGAGTCGTCTGCAACTTTTCTGCAAAGTATGATGGTATCGCCAAAGGAACTGCTTGACAAAATATGCAAGTTGTGTGAGGATGTTAGTGATGTGAATCTGTAGGTGTATTACTTTAATAAAACTACCGCAAACATGTCCTGTGAAATTAATGACGCTAATCTTAACATAATGGCCCTAAAAAAAACAAATGAAATCATATGCATCCTAAAAAAATAATTGTGTGAACCACGTCATTACTACCCCATACACAGAGACAAGCAAGGTCGATTGAATAATTTGGAGATTGCGATTGAGAAAGGCGAAAACTTCAATGTCGTCCTAAACAGTATCGCAACTAAGATACAATTTATAATATCACTCTTTGATGTCTTCTACATTCACAGAGTCAGGTGATATCCTCGCATGATCATATTAAGAAAACCATAGAATATTATTGAGAGGCATCTGACATCCCGAATGTCATTATAAGATAAACCCAAAGAAAAAGAAAATTAGATATGTTGGCGGCAGTGCGTTCGTACCTTGACTTTACTACAGCTGACTTAGGTCTGGACGGCGCAACAAAACCGTTTTTGATAATGACTACCTGGCACCATTTAATAAAATCTTATTTGAAAAAGCGCGTAAACAAGGTAAAAAACTCGATTATATAACGGATACATCTAAAAAAATACAAAAATAAAATATGACTACATAATGATAGGTTATACAAACTTAGCATTGTGTCAATCTTTTTTGCAATTGTGTGTTTATTACCATTGAGACGTTGTACTGTATTTGATGATATAATTTTTAACACTGTATCCAATAGTCAATAAGCATGAATCATTACCCTGTGAAAATTCGGTTGTGTGTTATTATTTACTTTTTATCGAACAATGATCCAATAACTATCATTTTTCTAAGATCCTTAAATAATAAAATCACAAAATAAATATTCTAAAGTATCAATCACTACATGATAAAGAGAGATACAAAATAATATTTATTTTGAATTGAAATACATAGAGCCACTAGCTTCAAAAGCGCCATATTAAATCAAACAAATGTGGTACGAATGTAACAAAATTTTTCCTTTATAAATTTTCCTTAATAAATAACTCAACATTATAAAATGGTTGCTCGTAATACAATAAAATATAAATTTATTACCAAAACTTTAGGTGCTTGCGAACTGAACCCCACAATTTTCTTAAAAGCACCCTAAATTATAATTAAAACATAACATAACAGAAACACTCACGCCTTTCACCCAGAGGGTAGGCAGAGAATACAGACTTTCATTTGGCACGATCCTGACATACCTGTCTCGCCTCCTCCACATCCATATACCTACGCATACATGCTCGTCGGTTAAGGGTACTCCTAATTTGGCCCATTTTAATATACCCCTAATTTGGTCGATATAATTTCATCTAGGATGTCCCTTTGACTCTGCCGTTTTATCTACTCACATCAACTCCCCTTCTATTCTTATTTCCCATATTGTTTTACTTTCTTCTCTTTTAAAAACCATCCACTTTCGTCTTACTGGCGTTCACTTTCATACGCCTGCCTTTTTTAAGACCTGTTCATTAATGTAACCATCATTTGCAATGCGGCCGCCGACGACGTAAAAATAACTTGATCAGCGGTGTACAAAGGGTATTTGATGGCTAGCTCACCTTTTCTTAATCCGCATTCTTCAACTTTCAAATTTTCCAAACAACTGTCCATAAATAGGTTGAACAACCACGGGGAAGCCAAACAGCCCTATCTATCATTTATGGATCCCAAACCTGTCCGAGTAGGCCTCGTTGATCCTAACACAAGCACTCGAGTCCCTATACAGAGACTTTAACGCCTGTATCAACCCGGCGCTCAGCCTATATGAGTTCAAAATATGAGTTAAATATAAGAGTTAAATATATGAGTTAAATATATAACCTATATGAGTTCAAAAACACCAATTCCTTCCTAGAATGATTCGCGAGGCTATTGAAACAAAAATCATTCTAATTTCAATATAGAAGATGGGTGCCACCATCTGCTTGGGAAGCACACAACTGCAGAACTTCAAGATACTATAAGTTTATACTGTGTAGATCAGAACAAAAATTTATAATTTCATTGATCGCGCGATAACGACGGCATTTCTACTACGTTTATTCTACTCTTGTGCTTCTTCTGCCATACATAACTTTCACTACCATATGATAAAGTAGGGGCTAACACAGCATTTTGAATTGCCATACGTGCCTTTTTACACACATTCTATTTTTCTATAATATAGTGTAGAGCCCCATTTACTCTATTTCCTGCGTTCGTCGTTCTATATCATTATCATATCTCCCATCCCTGCTAAATACGTATCCCAAATAAACAAACTCATCTACTTGCTCGATCAAATCTCTTTTTATTCTTATTTCACATATCTTTTTAATTTCTTCTCTTTCAAAAACGAACGACGACGACCTGTTCATTAATTTAACCATCATTTGTAACTCGGCCGCCAACGATGCAAATATAACTTGATCATCGGCGTACAAAAGACATTTGAATGAATATTGTATCTTTGTAAATAAGGGCTTATGTTGTGGGTATTTGTATTATTGTATAGGCAGGTACTTATGCAGAAGAATAAATCAGCTGTTGTCTCGACAACAAACGTGTATATTGCAAACACAACACCAAATAAGAGATCTCAGTAGTAAAGGGGCTGGGGAGCGACTTCTGTATGACAGCCTCCTGGAACTGTCGAACTCGTTAAATCGTCGACTTTTGAGCTCCAGATTCCAGTTTCTACGGACTGCCTCGCGTAATACTCGCACTCTGATTCGTCACAAATTCCGTCCAAGGGCCCTCGCTATGGTTAATGGACTCCGACCACAGGCTTCGCCAGAAGGCGATAGTATTGGTCTGATTCGGTGCTTGGCCCGTCCCATGGCCCGGCCCGTCCCCGTATCGATGGCCGTTTCAGTGATTTAAAGAGCCTCTTCTGATTAGTCTGGAAGAGGCGATTCTGGTTGAAACGCCTTGACCTCTCGGTATATGGTCGAATTCGCTTCTCCCAAGCATCAGTTTTTTTGCTTCAGGTTGTCAATGCGCTCCGTTAGTTTATGCATTATATCCGGCTGGGAAAAACTGACACCATCTGGCAAAGGTCCCGGTTGGCTTTCAAATAGGTCCCCAGCATTGAGTTTAGAGCCCTCATGACAGCCCTAATCCACTTGCTTAAGGGTTTGCAGGGAAGTTGTGGTTTTCGAGAAGTGTACTGCGCCTTTCCGTAATCGCTTCCTCCAATGTACTTCCCGTTTTCTCTACTTCATAGGTGGCTATTCCATCATAATCTGAATCAACCACAGCTGGAAATTTCATGGAGGAATCCGCGTGTGCGACTTGCGCCGCATCCCCAGCCGTAGCATTTTCATCTGATGGGGGAACAGCCGCATGTCGTAGCCGTTCGAGTTCAAGGTCATCATTTTTCAACTCCGTAATGGTAATGGACGGCTCCGGCTCAGGAAAAAAGCGATGCATAACCCGGTACGCTTCCTCTTTCGCCCTGAAGTACGCCTGCAATGCGTTCCTATTCATATGGATTGTCCATCGCATGTGGTGTACTCCAACAATGCCGGTGCCGAATGCTGGGTCCGAGAAGACCCTGCCGACACCAAGCCAGCTGGTGGGGATGATGGATGCGAGGTGCTGCTGAGTGGTCGTGCAGCACCTCGCGCTCGGCTGGCAGCCCTCATGGTGTCGCGTCCAGCGCCAGCTGCAGACGTGCCCTGTGCGACCTTCAGGCAGTGGTCCTTTACGCATTCTTCGATTTTCCAACGTTCTTATTGTTATATACTATTATTATAAATAATAATTATTATTAATACTATACATACCATCACTAGATCACATCACTAGTAGCACGATTTGCGATGCTTGTGTAGACTGCGAATGTATCATTTAAAACACAGTCCGCCAATAGCTTAATCCAGTAAAAATTAAGTTTATTTTTATCAGTAAAATATCTACTCATAGATACCCAACAAAAAAGTTACTTTTATTAGAGCTAGAAATATTTTCAAAATGAAAAAACCTAAAATAAAGTTGCTGTTAATAACCATATATAAAAATATAGATTTTGTGGTAATATTTTTTTCTGAATATTAGCGGGAAAGTTCCTTTGAAATCAAAAAGACAACCTATAAAAGTCATTTATCAAATAAAGTGCTGTTAGAATACACAATTATATCATAAGAATTGATTTGCAGCAAAAAAGCTGTTAGCTTTTTACGCTTAATTAAGTGGGTATTTGCGTTCACGATTTCTATGTGCAGTTAATATAAGTAAGTGCACGTTATGCAAGATTAGATTATGGAAAATATCTTGTAGTTATCATAAAAATACATTAAGGAACTAATAATTTCCGCATAAAAATAATATACATGTTAAGATTTCACTTTCACTGTAGATATCGTTTAAAAATGAAATGAAATTATAATGATCATTTAATTTCTTCACTACTGCCTTTTACAAATTTTCAGGCCAAGCTAGGCCTCCTCAAAGTAATAGCACGAAGCACGGACCTGCAATAACCACGCCGAGAATATTTGGCATATTTGATACACTAGCTCAGAGGGATAAAGATAAAGATAAAAATAAAGATATTTTATTTTGCAAATATGGGTACAGTACATGGAAATATAGGTAGTGAGTTCAGCCATATTTTGCCAGTAGGCATGCAAAATATACAGAAATATAAATTAATCACCAAAACAGCTATAACAAAATAAAATAATAACCCAAAAACAAACATAATTCAAATTTTTAACATTATACAGTCTTAATCTCAAAATAATTTTTTTTCAGTCAAGAATTCTGTTACGCTATAGTATGTTTTGACTGTCAAGAAGCTACGAAGCCTTTTTTAAAATCAATAGCGGCAATTCTTTCCAACTTTTTTGGTATTTTATCATATATGACTGGAGCCATGCAGTATATACTTTTGCGCATTAGTGCTGTCTTAGCGGATTATTGACACAAAAGGGTATTGTCGCGTCTATTACGTGGACTTACTTGGTCAAGGTCAAAACGTTTTGGATGCAATTTAACAAACACTGCTACTTCTAGTATGTATAAACAAGGTAATGTCAGTATTTATACTGTTTGAAATATGGCATGCAACTATCGGTAGTTTTAAGCTTAAACATCGCCCTTATGCATCTTTTTTGAGCCTTAAACGCTGATTCTTTTTCTATTGAGTTACCCCAAAATATTATTCTATATCGGAGGTGGGATCCTGCTAAGCCGTAGTAAGCAGTGAGGAGTGCATCCGTGTATACTATTGAAGACGAAATATGTAAAGCATATGCGGTTTTACTAATTTTTTTTACATAAAGTATTAATGTGTGCTTTCCAGTTAAGATGTTTATCTATTTCGAGACCCACGAACTTTGCAGTTTCAACTTCTTTTACAACATCACTATTGTAGTGTACATTTAGGCTCATGCTAGCAATCCGTTGACTGAAATGGATGACTTTTGTTTTATTTAAGTTTATTTTTAAATTGTTTTCGTCTAACCAGTTTACAACTAATTGTAAGGAGTTATTAATGTCATTTCCATAGGTCTCTACATTTTTAAATGGTATGGTCACTATGGTATCATGCGCAAACAGTGTTACTGGTTGCTCAATGCATTTAGGTAAGTCATTGATGTACAATATAAATATAAAAGGACCCAGCACACTCCCCTGTGGTACTCCAAATTTAACTTCGCGCTTTGACGGTCGAAATATCTCTTCCTTTTTATTTGCTATATTAATTTGATTAATTTCAGTTATTTGTATTCTATTCTTTAAGTAAGATTAAGAACATTGCCTCTAATGCCATAGGCTTCAAGTTTTTCTAAAAGTAGCGTAATTTACATAATCAAATGCCTTTGTCATGTCGCAAAATATGCCACAGGCATGTCTACGTTTATCGAAATTGTTAATAATATTTTATGTAAAGTCATATATGGCCATAATGATTTCTTATATTTACGCGAACACTACACATTGAAATAATACTAGTTTTTATGGAATTTATCGCGTATATTTAACTTTTTAAATACCCGACGTTTCGAGAGCTATACAGCACCCATGATCACGGGAAGGGCTGAGATGTTCAACGTCCAGATGTCATAGTTAACCGCGGTTAGCATAGATTAAAATTTAACTTTTGTTCCGATCTACACATTATGAAACTTATGGTATCATGAAGTCTTGCAGTTGTATGCTTTGGTTGGGATTTAATTTTATTTATTATAGGATCCCAACAGATGGTAGCACCCAGCCATCTTCTCTATTGAAATTAGGATGTTTTTTGATTTCAATAGCCTCGCGAATCATCCTTGGAAGGAATTGGTGTTCTTTAGCGAGGATTTGTGGTCTATGAAATCTGATGTAGTGACGGGGGGCGATCCTGTATGTGTTCACAGACTGCAGACTTCCCAGAGCGTCGATTCTTCACATCAGCTATATGTTCTTTAACGCGGGATTTAATTCATCTTTTAGTTTGTCCTATCTAGGAGAGACCACATTCAAAATCAAGCTTGTACACTCCTGCATCTTGCAGAGGGACGTTACACTTGACTGATGGTAAAAACTGACCAATCTTCTTCGGCGGCTTGAAGTATGTTTTGATGGAAGCGCGCTTCAAGATGTAGCCAATCTTGTCAGTGACTCCTCTAACATATGGCAGTACAGCAGGTACACGCTCGACTGTGGCCGGCTTCACTCGTTCTCTGTGATATAGGCGCGGGACCCGAAGCTTGTTGTCATACAAAACTTGCTTGACGTGTTGGAGCTCGGCAGCCAGGTGTTTACTGTCACAGATCCCTCGTGCTCTCAATGCTTCAGCGATGCACTGAGGATTTGATAGAGTTTGATCATTTACCTTAATTTTATTAATACTGCGTGTAGATAAGTTGTATTTTATTCGTTTAATAATTTACCAAGTTGTTTTAGACTTATTTTTAGATGCTTTTATTTTTTGGTTATTTTGTGCCTTTTGTGTCAATCTAATAATTTTTTATATAACTGCGAGTAATTTGAAAATAAAATTTGGTTCTTACTGTTAGGATTTAATCTTAGCTGCCACAGAAGTTTTCTTTTCTTTCGACTGCATAATTTAATTCCTTTAGACAACCACTTTGGTTTTTTTATTATATCTACTTTAATCAATTTAATCGGAAAACATAAATCTTAAATAAGTCTAAACGTATCGATAAATTTATTATATGCTGCGTTTGGATCATCTGTATCGTATATTTCCGAAAAAGAGATACGTTTTATGTTATCTTTAAATTTCGTTATGTTTTCCATATTATAATCCCTTCTAGGCGTATATCAAAAGTTTATTGCATATTTTTGCACTGGACAGTGCAGCAGCTGTGCTGTATGATTGGACAGCGCAAACTCGAAGACATCAGCCTTAAATGATTTATTAAAATTGTGCGCAAAATTGTCTAAACATGTTAAGCTAGCCATGAGGGTCGGTTGTTTTAATGCCAGTTTCAAATTATATCTAATTAATAAATATTGAAGCATTTGATTATTTTCTTTAAGAACATCTATATTAAAGTCTCCACCAACAACAGTGTTTGTATATCGTGAATGCGATATTCCTTGCAAAAAGAGTTTCTAGTTTATCCAGAAAGTAGTTAAGATTTTTCACATTTGGTACTCTATATATACACACGACAATTATCTTATAATCGGTAAGCTCAATAGTACAACATTCAAATATGCCTGGAGATGATAAACACGATATTTTAGGTAGATCCTTAAATTGAAGACCGTTTCTCACAAGAATGCATGCACCATCCCTCCCTTGCGTCTTTCTAATAATAAGTAGCCAGACAATAATTCAGTACAAACAGTTGTTTCTGATAAAATAAAATGTTCCGTAATGCACAGTACATTTACCAATATTTTTTTTCACATAGCTCACCTAAGCACACAGTAAGTGCGTTAGATTTTTTTATTAGGCCTGCAATAGGGATGTCAATCGTATAGTTTATTTTATTATTATCAAACTAAACTAAGAAGATACTGCTGCCATCTGTTTTAGTTTCCCTCAGTCGCCCTTTACGACACTCCTGGTACAACGTGGTTGTAGATTCTCTTAAGCCGCGCCGCCCCGTATTGTGTGCGTTATAGCATCGTTGTTCTTATATATATATATATATATATATATATATATATATATATATATATATATATATATATATATATATATATATATATATATATATATATATAAGCGACGTATTTTTTTTAAATCTGTCATACGGATGTTGTTTTACTTTATGGATAGGTACCATCTACTTACGATAGTGTTGTGCCCCGCTAAACTATGATATGGTCATAACGAACAATCACAGACTATCAAAACTTGGTTTAGAATTAAATCGAATATAAAAATTACGTAAATATATATTGGAATTGTAACTAATAGTTCAAAAAATCTGGTTAATGAAAAAAATGCACATAGACGAATACGCAAAGTTTCCGATGCTTGGACGATAAATTATTCGTTTGTCAGCTCAGGAAAAAAAAATAAAGCAATTTAATTGATAGAATCAGGCGTTACTTTGCGGAAATCCATTATAATAAATAATTTATTACTTGGCAACCTTCCGCTAACTAATTATAATCATGTGTCCTAGATTGAAGAGCACCTCCCGCCCTCCCTCAATTGCATGCACTAACTCCGTCACCACTAGTCCCAGCACCACTACTCCCAACACCACTATTCCCGGCACCACTACTTCCAACACCACTATTCCAGGTAAGACACACCATCGACGACAATACGACTCGTGTTTCGCCTCTACACGAGGCATCCTCAGGTAATGTAGACTCTACGGCGACTGACCGCTAAGTTCAATCCAGGTAAGACACATCGTTGTAATTAGTTAGCGGAAGGTTGCAAAGTAATAAATTATTTATTATAAAGCAATGTGTCAAAAAGACTTTATCATAGGTCATGGCGGCCAAAATGGCTACAGAAAACCTTTTTCTTTATTTCATTATATTTGTAAACCAAATTCTTGATTATTTTTACCTTCCGTCCCGATATTTGGCCCATTGGACCTGGCGACACTAAAAAACATATAGCGAAAGGCGCTAGAACTCTTATCTAGCTGCCGGTGCAGTCAACGCCGTACTGAAAATTACAGATGCTTGCAGCCATTGCATTTGTTTAAATGTCAATATGAATGTTGCTATCAACATGAAATAGATGATTTTTATTTTCAAATTATTACATAGTAAAATCTATACATTAAAGTGTCTGTTTGTAATATCAAAATAAAAGTCTTTGACTAAATGCATATGAAAGTATATATGGTATTAATAACAAAAATGCAAATACATTTTTTTTAAATGTTTGTCAGTCTATCTATTTGTTCCGACTTATAGCTGTCATTGGCAGATAGCTTATGTTATAAGGAGTAATATAGGCTACTTTCATTTTACAAAAATAATTCAGTGCAAAAAATTAAAACCCATGAAATGCAATCGTGATAAATAGCACACGGGCGAATTCGCGGGAACAGCTGTTATGTAAATATTATGTTAAATTATTTGTATTAAATTTTAAATTAATTTTACATGCATTGTAGTTCATAAAGAAATATATGTTTAGGTTTTATTTTTTATATCGATAGCTAATATGTAATTTTTGCTTTGCTTTGTGTATCGTTTATTTTTCTTTTTTTTAAATAGATTTAACGTAGTTTCATCTCTAGACACGCCAAACAGTAAGCTGTCACACACATCATGCTATAACTCAAAGACTTTAGTATTAACTAATCTATGTTTGAATAATTATTATTTAACTCTCTAATCATGATTAGGTTTAACTCTTGATTTTTATTTATCTTTTTAGAAATATTCAAAATACCTAGTTTTATTTTTTTAAATTGGTAGGTGGCTGGTGTGTCGTGAGTCTTATTTTCTGTCCACAAGTCAATCTGCATCCATTTTGTTATTTCTGCCTTTGCATAACAGACTGACATGTTCGCTTTGAAGCACAAAATTGCCAAATTAATGTCAACTGTTAAACATTTTATGACATGCCAAGTAGTGTCAAAGTAAATCCACCACCGATATCATCTCGTGGGTGTCATAAGATGCGACAGTGTTGTGAGACAGGACATGAGCAGCAGCATCTTCCTGACAACATCTTAAATATCCCGCCATGACACAATAATAATAGGTTCTTACGTATGAAATTGGCGTTTTTTACGGGAGGAGTATAGTAATTTTTTTTGTAAAATATATTTAATTAATCAAAGTATGCATCGTTTTTATATATGAACTTTTGCCATCTCATAGGTAGTTCATTGATACATTTATTTAAAAAAACCATGGGGGTGAGAATCAATAAACTCTTTGAAGGAAGTTTGGACTGCCGCATCGGAGTATATTTCCTTGTAAGAAGTTGTCCGATTTCCGGAAAAAATGGTAATCTGTTGGAGAAAGGTCTGGGGAGTACGGTGGATGTCGCATATATTCCAATTGTAGCTCATCTAACTTAGTGGTTGTTTGTTGTGCAGTGTGTGGTCTTGCGTTATCGTGAAGCAGCAGTAGCCTAGAGCGATTGACCAATCTCGGTTGTTTAGCAGCTAGTTCTTCCTTCATGCTTTACAGTTGCTGAAAATAGATATCTGCCGTAGTCGTTTGGCCAGATTTAAGAAAGCTGAAGTAAACGACACCTACGGTAGTCCGTCAAACACTCACAAGTAACTTTTTCTGAGTCAATTTTCGTTTAGGGCAGGATTTGGCTGGGTCTCCAGGGTTCAGCCATTGCGACGAGCGCTTCCGATTATTGTACAGTATCCACTTTTCATCACAAGTAATTATTCTATTTAAAATCCCTTCTTTTTTGTATCGGTTGAGCAAATTAACATATTAGTCGACGCGTGTTTGCAAGTTCGAATCACTCATTTCATGAGGTACCCATCGTTCAAGTGTTTTTACTTTCCCGATGTGCTTCAAGTAGATTAATACAGTTCTATCACTTACCCCGAAGCCTGCAGCTATCTATGAAGTGCTATGTGATGGATCCGCTTCCACAAAAGCCTTTAATTCTTCATTTTCCACTTTGGTCTTCGGCCGTCCACGGGGTTAGTCCTGAAGGTCGAAATTTCCAGAACGAAAACGTTCAAAACCAAAAACGTACCGTGCTTTCTTTAGCGACACCAGCGCCGTACACTTCAATAATCCTTCGAGCCGTTTCTGCAGCACTAGTGCCACGGTAGAACTCGTACACGTAAATATATTGATATTTCATGTTTTTCATTGTGCGGTAATAAGCGAGGCCAAAGAAATAAATAATGAGAAAAGAACAAATAAATGACTGTTTTTAAAACTAAAGTATATCAGCAAAATGAATTTATAAATTTGAATTTGGAATTCTTAATGAAAGAGAAGATATTTCTGATCAAAGTGGTCAGTACTACAAAACGGTAATTTCGTATGTAACGACCCAATATATTAAGTAGGCCCAATGTTCATCTGTGCCCTTCCAATAAGGTGTAATGATGATGTGGTGAAAATTTTCATGTGTCCTCACGTGTAAAAGCAGCAAGTAGTAATTGTAATATATCATCCCTAGGACTTGAAAGCTCCGTGAAGCAGTGGCCTAAGCATTGAGTTGCGGGGTTGAGGGTCATGGGTTCAAATCCCGCACAGAACAAGTAATTGTATGGCCTTACAAACAATTGTTCTGCGTCATATTTGTCCTTATGCAATTTATGTGTGTAAACTGCCTCCATAATATAGGCGATAATCACAATTAATAATAATCCTTTAAAAAATTGATCCATATAAGGACAGTTCCAAAATTCCACAAGTACTTTAAAAATTCGAAGAATACACTAAAATACATTTCAGTGATTCAAGAATACTCAATACTCATATACGGTAAGATTTAGTTTTATTCGACTGTAATTAAACTCTACAATGTGGTGTAAGTTTATAAGGACTTCAGTAACCTTCTCGAATAAAATTTACGAGTAAGGGCTAAAAGATTTATTGATTAGGGGACGCGAATTAACATACTAACAACGACACTCAATCTTCCAGGGTTTTATACGGTTCATTAAAACGGATACGTAAGAAATAAGTGTTTTAAGGGAAGACGTATTTATACGAGTTGAATAAAAGTAATTTTATGGATTTAATTATTTAAGCGTTTATCTCATTTTCCCTTATTTAATTCCTAACATTTTGGGTTTTTTACAGTACTCATGGTCACGGAGGAGCAAATGTGTTTGACGTCCAAATGTCATAGTTAACCCGAGCTTCCATCAGCTTTTGAATATTTTTTATTCATCATCATCATCACAGCCCTTCATAAGTCCACTGCTGAACATAGGCCTCCCCCAAGTAATGCCACAAAGCACGGTCCTGAGCCACCTGCATCCATCGACTTCCTGCATATCTTACCAGGTCGTCACACCATCTAGTGGGGGTCGCCCTACACTACGCCTACCGGTACGACGCTGCCACTCGAGAACCTTTCTTCCCCATCGGTTATCGGTTCTTCGAGCTATATGGCCGGCCTTTTGCCACTTCAGCTTACTAACCCGTTGGGCTATATCGGTCACTCTGGTTTTAGTGCGGATATCCTCATTTCTGAGTCTATCACGCAGAGAAACTCCGAGCATAGCCCTCTCCATAGCTCGCTGAGCGACCTTGAGCGTCCTCATACGGCCAGCAGTGAAGGACCACATCTCTGATCCGTAAGTCATCACTGGCAACACGCACTGGTTGTACACTTTAGTTTTCAGAGATTGAGGTATACCTGACGAGAAGATGTGTCGTAATTTCCCGAACGCTGCCCAGCCGAGTTGAATCCGTCGATTGACCTCTCGGTCGAAGTTGGACTTACCTAGTCGGACTATTTGTCCCAGGTAAACGTACTCGTCAACAACTTCGAGCATAGTGCTCCCAACAACTACCGGCATAGGTGTGACATGGACGTTAAACATGATCTTTGTTTTGTCCATGTTCATCTTAAGACCTATCCGTTGGGAGGCACTATTGAGGTCATTGAGCATAGTGCTTAAGTCCTCCAGCGATTCTGCCATAAGGACTATTAATTTTTTATTCAGATTTGATTTAATCGTGACATTGAAAATTCCTTTCTGGAATTTCTTACTGCAATTGAGGGATGGTTGGAGGTGCTCTTCAAACTATATAAGAGAGTATTTTTTTCAAAAAGTTTTTTGTGCGTTAATGGAAAAATAGCTTATGACAGTGTGGAAAGGGATATGTTATGTCAATCACTTAAAGTCTCTGTATAGAGACTGGAGTGCCTGTGTTAGGATCTACAGGGCCTACTCGGACTGTTTAGGCATACATAAAGGTGTCAGATAGGGCTGTGTGGCTTCCCTGTGGCTGTTCAACCTATTTATGGACAGTTGTTTGGAAAATTTGAATGTTGAGGAATGGGGGTTAAGAATGGGTGACTAAACTGTCAAATGCCTTTTGTACGCCGATGATCAAGTCACACTTGAGTCGTCGGCAGCCGAGTTGCAAATGATGGTTACATTAATGAACAGGTCATTAAAAGAAAAGGGAATGAAAGCGAATGCAAGTAAGACGAAAGTTATGGTTTTTGAATGAAAAGAAAGAAACGAATGTGAAATAAGAATAGAAGGGCAGATGGTCAAGCAAGTTCAATAATTTGTATATTTGGGACATATATTTGCAGGAATGGGAGATATGATAAGGATATTGAACCACAAGTGAATGCAGGAAATAAAGTAAATGGAGCTCTACACTCACCAATTAACTTGTTGTGAAAAGTCAGAATGTATCAAAAAAGGCACGTATGGAAATTCACAATGCTTTATTAGTCCCTACTTTAACGTATAGTAGTGAAAGTTGGGTGTGGCAGAAGAAGCACGAGAGTAGAATAAAAGCAGTAGAAATGCGGTCGCTAAGGGCTGAATCTGAGTGACAGGGTGAGAAACTGTGTGATAAAAGATGAATGTGCTTTGAAAGATGATGCGGTGACCGGGGTTAAGAAAGGAAAATTTCTGGGGTTTGGTCATATAGAGAAAATGAATGAGGAAAGTCTGATAAAGTAAATATATGTTGTAGAAGTGAATGAAATAGTCGGAAAGGGACGTCCTAGGAGAAATTTTGTCGACCAAATTAGCAATATATTAAAAATGTGCCAAATTAAGAGTACCTTTAATCGACGAGCATGTATGCGTAGGTATATGGATGTGGATGAAGCGAGACTATAGATATATACCCCTCTGAGTGACAGGTTTTATGTTACAGTGTTTATGTTATGTTATTATGTAATTATTATTTTGCTCTTGCCTGGTGTTCACTTACCAATACTGTATTATTTACTACTATGGGTACCTTTTTAGATAAGATAAGATATATTTTTATTACATAAAAAATATGGAAAGAAACCACGAAAAGCTTAACAAATATTTTTTTCAAAGTGACACAAAAATCAACAACTGAACACAAATAATATTTGTAGGACAATGCAATTCCACGTACAGAAATTGTATACATAACGTTAGCACCGGTAAGTGTGATCTTGTAAAAAGAATTAATACAAAATCTCAAAATCTGATGGCTCGAACAAACGAGGCTGCAGATGAGAGCACTGAAGAAGAAGATATGAGCTCAAAACATGGTAATAACTCATATGCTGTAATAACTGATTTCTGAGATTTTATTTAACCAATTGGAATTCCTATACCTACGAAATGATAAGTAAAATATATATTTGAAAAATATATCAAGATTTGATATCATTTCTTGTTGAAAATCTGAGTTGCTAAAATACCAAATGGAACATGTTACACAAATATATGTTTTTCCAATGTTAATAAAAAAATTATTAAAATTAATCTATAGCATAATGATTTCTTATATTTACGCGAACATTGCACATGATTAAAAATACTTTTACGGATTTTATCGCGTTTATTTTTACTTTTTATTTTTAATTCCCGACGTTTCGGGTGCTTTCCAGCACCCATGGTCACGGGGGACTGAGATGACTGACGTCATTGTTAAACCCGGAGTACCTTCAGCTTTTTTAAATATTGTTTATGGTCCGATCTATGCAAAATGAACTGACTATGTCTTGAGTTCTTGCAGTGGTATGCTTGGGTTTAGTTTTAATTTTATTGATTATAGGATCCCAAGCAGGTGGTAGTACCCAGCCTCCTTCTCTATTGAAATTAGGATGTTTTTTAATTTCAATAGCCTCACGTAACATCCTTGGTAGGAATCGGTGTTCTTTCGCGAGGATTTGTGGTCTATCAAATCTGATGTAATGGTTGGGGCCGTCTAGGATATGATCACAAACTGCAGACTTCCCGGAACGTTGATGCTTCACATCAGCTATATGTTCTTTTACGCGGGTCCTAATTGATCTTTTGGTTTGTCCTATATAAGACAGACCACATTCACAAGCAAGCTTGTACACTCCTGCATCTTGTAGAGGAATATGACACTTGACGGATGGTAGGAACTGACTAATCTTCTTCGGCGGCTTGTAGAATATTCTAATAGAAGCTCGCTTCAAGATATACCCAATCTTGTCTGTGACACCTCTGACATATGGTAGTACAGCAGGCACACGCTCGACTGTGGCCGGCTTCACTCGGTCACTGTGACGTAGGCGCGGGACCCGAAGCTTGTTGTCGTGCAGAACTTGCTTGACGTGCTGAAGCTCGGCGGCCAGGTGTTTGCTGTCACAGATCCCTCGTGCTCTCTGTAACAAAGATTTGCCCACGGTAGCTAACTGTGAAGGATGGTGGTGAGATTCACCGTTTAAATATCGGTTTGTATGGGTCTTTTTCCTATACACAGTGTGACCAATGGTGTTGTTAGGATTTCGGATGACTAATACATCTAGGAAAGGTAAGGAATTATTTGCCTCTAACTCCTCATCTAAATTCGCCACATCCACATCTAAATTCAATTTACTATGGAGTTAGAGGCAAATAATTCCTTACCTTTCCTAGATGTATTAGTCATCCGAAATCCTAAAAAAAATTTATGGTCCATAAACAATGATTAAAAAAGCTGAAGGTACTCCGGGTTAAACAATGACATCGGGACGTCTGTCATCTCAGTCCCCCGTGACCATTGGTGCTGGAAAGCGCCCGAAACGTCGGGAATTAAAAATAAAAATGTAAAAATAAACGCGATAAAATCCGTAAAATTAGTTTTAATCATAATCTATAGCAAATATAAAAAAGGGCCTTGAAATTTTTCGGCAAATATAAATATTTATTACATCGTTTAATGATTACTATAACACTAACTTTTTAATAAATGTTATTATTAAGTAATTATTATTTTATTTATTAAACAAATTAAGTACCGCCTTTTTAATAATCCACTAATAATTTTAGTTACTTTTGTATTAGTTGCAACGTATTGCAATTTGTGGGTGTTAAAGAATGCAGACAAACAGGTCAACTCATTTTAAAGGCAACCAAGAATGAAGAAATACTATAATAATAATATTATAATATAATAAGTAGGAATACTTATTATATTATAAAGTGGACAATTTTTATGAAAGAACATACACTACACAATATTTCGTTATTATCATTGTATTTTATTTCATTAAAAAAAATAAGGGACACAAACAAGCACACAGTCCGCCTGATGATAAGTAGATGTTATGGTCCATAGATATCTATATCAATGTTCACTTAACAATCAAAATGCAGATGCGTTGTCGCCTCTGTGAACTAAAATTATATGCCTCGTTTCCAGTAAAAAAGGCCGTTTCTCTACACTCACCATATGAAATACAACAGCATTAGGCTGCTATTTTTCACTGTTATTCTATCAGAGCGTCAGACCCATTCGTGCTACTACCATAATATAGCTGCAGCGTGGCTCTACCATGTATAAAAGTGCATAAAAAGTTTTTAATTAATCTGGTTTTACCGCGGATTTCCTCATTTGTTTCACATATATGTAAAACTTTGATTGTCCTTCATTATTTTAATATCTTTATTTAATCTAAATTCAAGTGTTAAATTTTAACCAACAGGCTACTGTAATAGCCATACTTACTTACGTGAAAAAACAAGGTACATTAAAATGGAAACGCTTTGGGAATCCCCATGATTACGATGAGTTTGTCTTGCTAAGTTCTCGTGTAAGGTTGTTTCTGCATTAATGTTTTAATAAGTACATAAATATCGTAGAGAATTGGATCCGCCTCACTCCCAAGTCTTTCGGGTCATACGTTAAATCAAACCATGGTGGTTCTTGGTACCTCAAGCAATTTATTTATCAGGGTAATAATGACATAATATGTAACGAATTTAATAATTACTTTAGAAGGGTGTTTTCTAGTTTTTGCTAATAAGATACAAGGTCTGCAAATATTGATGGTGAATGCCGAATAATTGACATAATATTTGGTCTAACCTTAACAAAGGCTGATGTTTTAAAATGTCTCTGTAATGATGCTAGATGTCTCTAAGGGTCCCGGATGTGATGGAGTATCACATGTTTTCATGCAACTATACTGAGTCTTTAACATATCGTATTTATTTATTATTTAACACATCCTTAAATCAACGCGTCTTTCCTACATTGAGGAAGAAAGCATTAATTATATCGAGCCATAAAAATGATTCAAAAGTGGAAATAAGTAGTTACCGTACCAATTAATTTTATACACAATTAATAAATGATCGGCATGGTTGTTTAAAACGTAAGTCTACCAATTCTAACTTGGCTGAATTTTGTGACTACGCTATTTGCGGGATGGAAGATAGTAGATAGGTTGATGCGATCTACACGGACTTCAAGAAAGCTTTCGATCGTGTGGATCGCATTATCCTCTTAGACAATTTGTACATGCTTAGAATTCGTGGTGACCTACTAAGATGGACTACAACTTATCTATTTAGTCGTTCTCAAGCTTTAGTCATTGGCAGTTTCAAGTCTGATTTCATACAAATACCATTCGGCTTTCCTCAGAAATCATATATTGGTTCACTATTCTATTATACGTAAATCTATGATATTAATCAATGTTTCTAATATTCAAATCTTTTTCAAAAAACATGCATGAAAATTAGCATGAAAATTAACTCGATTAAGGATTCAATCATCAAGTCAATGTATCATGTTTAGCCAAAAGGAAAATAAAATTGCCTTTCTGTACGACTCTAATGGCGAAGGCAGTAAACGGATTGAGATAGTAAACGAACAGAAACAGAAACATTTTTACTCAAAATACGGATACTCAAATTACAGATAACACTTATTAAAAGCCACTTTTTATTTACCACTTGTTCGGCAAGAAACCCTGTGAGACATTTTTAATTTTTTTATAGAATATGGATGACAAATCAGCACACAGTTCACCTGATGGTACAAGTTTGCTGTTGCCCATAGACATCTATATTTATTATAATCATTGGTAAGGATCCACAATGCTGCTATGTTGTGACCTCTGAGTTGTGAACTAAAACGAGTCTCTGGTTCTCTAAACTCACCATACGAAGCACATCAGCATAAGTATACTATTTTATGCTGGTATTCCGTAAGAGCGTGGGACTTCCGGGTTGAGCCGACTCATTCGTGCTACAACTATAATATATCTGCAGCGTGGCTCTACCACGTATAAAACAAAACAGCTTACAATCATGCATGTTACAATTAAATAACAACTTACAATTATTTATGTTACAATTAACAACACAGAACAAATGAGAAATAGATTGGTAGCGATCACCTTTTTCAGGGGTTATCATCAACCAAACTTTCTTTGATATTAGAACAACCCTTTTTTAAAGAAACTTAGTATAATTAAGTTTTTGTACTTTGAGCAAGTTAAATTTTGTATATTTTCTGGGATTTTGTTGTAAAACGTATATATCGCCCCAAGAATGTATAACTGACTCAGTGGAGTCGAGTAACTGGTACTACTAGCATGTGTTTATTTCTAGTATTTGTAGAATGAATATCACTTATTTTATAAAACTTATTTTATTTTTGTGTACGTACAATATATTTTTTTAAATTTATTGAGAGGTAAAAGTTAATATATTAATTTCTTTAAATTTTTGTCTGAGCGAATCTTTAGGTTTTAAATCACAGATTGCTCTCATGGCCCTTTTCTGTAAAACAAATATAACTTCAGTGTCAGTCGCGTGTCTCCGTAGCAAAATACCATACGACATTATTCTATGGAAATAGCTAAAGTAAACTAGTCTAACTGTTTTAACACTGGTAAGACTTCTAATCTTTTTACATATGTTTACGATATATGGGATCCCCATTGTAGTTTTGCACTAGATTTATTCCAGGAAAAATTGTGGTATTAACAATACTCCTACGCATTTAAAATTACATTAGTATTAACACGTTTGATATTCGCGTTTACGAATTTCATTCATTTAGTTTTAGTGCCATTAAAATGCAAATTATTAACATTATTACTTTAGATGTCATCGGTCCCGTTTTATATGCAAAACTCTGTATAAAGTGACTGTCATGGCAGTTACAGGCTTAAAAAAATTACTAATTTAGATGTAGCATGATGTACTTCATCATTATTTAATAAATATCGTTTTAATTTAAAAATTACTGAAGTGGTGTCAGCAAATAACACTATATTATTTTAAGGTAAGCGATTAATACATATGTACAAGAAACAGAAAGGGGCTGAGAATTTAGCCCTAAGGCATGCCTATTTGTAATATTTGTAGTTTAGTGTTGGAGTAATTTACCCTTTATACAAGTTGTAACATATTTAAACTCATAACGGGTATTTACTTTGTGTTGTAATTTTTCTTCATCTGTTTGGTATTCAATGTTTGCTTGACATTCTAAAAGTTTGAATAGATTTTGTGTAGGAATCATATTTTATTATTTTTATAATTAAATAGAATTATTTATTCCGTTACTAAGTCATCGTAGTAGAAATATATTTAAAAGTTTTTTTAGCACACATCAAAAATTAATAAGTATCACTGAAAAAAAAAATGTACTTACCATCTGGGGCTACATCACCACTTACGATCAGGTAGAATTTTGGTCAAAAACTGGGTAAATAAAACATAAGCAGGAATTAAATCGATAAGCAATTATATTCGTTAGTATATTCGGAAGATAAAAAAGGGTTAAAATTACCCGAAACACTGAAAATATTTTGACTTTGAATTTAAATTGGTTTTTATGACAAAGTCATAAAAAGCCAATGTCAAAATAAAGCGCAGCTTTAAGTTTTATTTGTATCCTTCCCGTTATTATTTTTATATCCATGTACCCTGATTTCGATTATAAGTTGTGAAAGAAACTTTTCTTGTTACATGGTCAGCTTGTAAGTTTCCCAATACGTAAGGATTATTGATACTTACTTGTTCCTCGTGTGACGCTTAAGGCACATTGTAATGATCTAAGTGATTTTTTAGGTAAATAGAGAAATACTAATAAGGATTATATAATCAAAATTCCCGTTATAAAGAAAACGTATTAGGTATTATGGCTCCTGCACGTATAGGTTGGCTCAACCGTAGTATCCTGTGTGTCTGCTGTGTTTTGTATTGTAGGGGAAGAGAACCGAAGACAATTCCTTTTGGTATCGTGGTATTTTATCTTTGTCCTTACGGATGACAACGCATAATGCATTTTAGTTCTTAGTTAAGGGTAGACGACTATATGACATTTGTCACCCTTTATTTTGCAAAAACAGATATGAATAAATGAATCAGTTTTCACAATTTATTTATAAATATTGCAAGATAAATGAAGCTTTATATACATATTGCTACCAAATATTATAAGAGGATACACTTAAAACCGTAGTCCTTGAACATGGGAACTTATTACAAAACACCATATTGATATTTTTTAACTCACAGACGTATTGCGCAGTACAAAAGTAACTAAAAGTATCGGGAATGGAATATTTCCACTGTTCATGACATAATAAAATCTTTTTAATTGAAAACTCCTTGGTTTTAAAAATCGAATATCATTTATTTATTTAAAAAAAGATTCTCGGTCTTGTCACAAGGTTTTGTCAAACTTGTTTAGTCGTTGAGAAAATGGAATTGACTCGAGAAAATTCAAGAGCGATGATTTATTATGTCTTTCGAAGTGGTTTAACACAAAAACAGTGTGTTGACCGGATGATTTCTGCACTTGGTGATAAAGTTCCATCCAAAACCACAATTTATCGCTGGTTTGCTGAATTTCAACGTGGACTTGTCAAGCTCAGTGATGATCTCCGTTAAGGTCGTCCAAAAACTGCAGTCACCCAAGAAAACGTTGATGCAGTGCGTAAGCTGATTGAGTAAGATAGACATGTAACATACCGCGAAATTCAGGCAACTTTAGACATTGGCATAAGTCAAATACAAATAATCTTGCATGAACAATTAGGTGTAAAAAAGTTGTTTTCCCGATGGATACCGCATTCGCTCTGTGAAGAGCAAAAAGCGGCTAGCGTTACTTGGTGCGTCAGAACTCTCGAAAGATTCCACGCAGGATCCTCAAATGGGGTGCGAAGTCAGAAGTCCTCCACGTGTGCCTGGTAGTTGCGGGTCCCTCTCGATACGTCTGGAGGGAAGAGCAGCAACTGGGCCGGTGCACCCTGGGCGCGGCGGTAATCTTGCTCGAGAAATGAGAAGAAATTCTCATTCCTTGGGGAATGTTGCTGCCGCGGCTAATTATTCTGACATGGGGGGGGGGGTCCATCCCGGACCAACAGTGCGTTCCTCTGCGTGACCCTCTGATCAGCAGAGGGCATAGCAGAGGTGCGAGGGCGGGCTCGGTGTGCACTTACCCTGCCTCCGGGCAGACAGTGAAGGATTCATCCTTTGCTGTCACCGCCGGTCTCGTAATCCCAGTCGAAGTGTCGTGGATCATGTCTCGCGGCTTTGATAAGGACCGAGGGTCTTCGCTTAATCGCCCGGACCGCGAGGGAGAAAACCTCTATAAAAAGTTACCCCCGAATCCCAAGCGGCGACGCACCGCGAGGGGATGGATGGCTGACGGGGTTCTATGAACAAATCAGCCGCAAGTGCGGTCCTCGCCAGGTACCTGCAGACCCCCTGGCGAGTAATAAATCCTCTAAATCTGCTTACCTCGGTACAGGGGTCTCTGCCAAGGTGGACCTGTAATTCCCCCATACTCGTGGGTACAGAAATGGAAACACTAAAAACAAAAACAACAACAACAAAAAACAAAACCAAAACCGCCGGCAACGGCAACGTAGAGGAGAGGAGAAACGATGCAGGGACTGAGTCCGACGCCGCATCGAGCAGCGTGGGAGGCTCAGAGAGCTCCCGACGCGTGGGGCCTGGGACCGCGGAGACCAGTAAGTTCTTCCGCAAGCGGTCCAGGCTGGATGGCGACCAGGGGCCGTCATCCGGTGAAGAGGAGGTTTCGGCCCGGAAAATCCCCACTAACAGGCGGGGCGGGCTGAGAGGCAAGGGGAGGGGGCTCTCTGATAATCAGATGGCTGAACGAGCGGCAAAGCTTGCCGAGGAGGGGCGCCACCCGGGCGATACGGCTCGGGTATCAGGCGAAGAGACGAGTGCGACTGGCGGCTCCGAGGTGGAGCGTAAGGCCAGATTCGTAAAGGAGGTGGAGGCCGCGATCAAGGTCGTGGCCCACAAGCAAAAGTCCTCCTCAAAGTTCAAGGCCATTCCCGGGGCCTCCGCCTCCATCATGGCGGCTGCGGAGGCCAACTTTGTTGGGGCCGGGCCTAATGCGGACGAGGTGGCGAAGCTGCGGGCGGACGTGGCCCGCCTTACGTCTGCCATGGAGACTCTCCAGAAGGAGAACGAGCAGCTCCGCGCAGACCTGGCCAGTCTACGGGAGCCTGCCTCACACGCGGTGCCCCAGACGCAGCGCCCAAGCCAGCCCGTGCCGGTGGAGAACCAGGTTCTGAACCTGGTCCGGCAGGAGCTGGCTGCTTTCCAGCACCGGTTTTCCGTGCTAGAGGGCATCGTCCTGCGCCCCCCCCCCTAGGGGCAAACAAGACGGCGGCGAGGCCGGAAACGTACGCGGCGGCCACGGCTACCGCATCCAGGCCGGGGCCGTCCAGCCAGCCCTCGGGCGGGGCTGCAGTTGCCCCTCCCCCCGAAAAGCCGGCTCTGGCAAATCCGATACCGGCTGAACTGGCTCCGGCTAAGCCGGCGACGGGAAAGGGAGGCAAGACGAAGGCGATAAAGGGCAAGGCGGCAGCACAGGTAGTGGCTACACCAGCCCCAGTGCCTGCGGCGAATGTGCCAGCGCCAGCGGCAACCAGCTGCCGCCGCCGTCACTGGCCCCCCAGCTACCTACACCTCCCGCGGCTGAAGCCAGTTGGCAGGTGGTCGGGAACAAGAAGAAGGGTAAGAAGTCAGCCAAAAAGGCCAAAGAGCAGGAGCGGCAGCGCCAGTTCAGGGCGCGCAAGATCGCGGCTAGGCTCCGCGCCCCGAAGACCGCAGCTGTAGTGATTACACTACAGCCGGACGCGGAAAAGAAGGGCGTTATCTACCGCGATCTGCTCGCGAAGGCGAAGGAGGCGGTGGATCTCGGGGAGCTCGGGATCACCGGGGGCCTCCAGCTCAAAGTCACCCAGACGGGGGGCCCGTATGCTAGAGGTCCCCGGGGGAATCCAGTGGCGCGACCGCGGACGCTCTGGCTGCGAAGCTCAGAGCGTTTCTGGACGCGGAAGAGGCCCGGGTGTCCAGGCCCGTCAGATGCGCAGACCTGCGCATCATGGGTCTGGACGACTCGGTATCGGAGGAGGAGTTGGTGGCCGCCGTCGCCAGGTCCGGGGGTTGCACTACTGACCAGGTCAGGTCAGGCGCCATACGCCCGGACCAACAGGGCATGCATGCCGCCACGGTGCGCTGCCCTGTTACGGCGGCCAAAACCATAGTGGAGGGCCGAAGGCTTCTGGTGGGCTGGGTCTCAGCGCAGGTTAAGCTGCTGGAGCCCAGACCTCTGAGGTGCTATCGCTGTCTCGTGGGGCACCACGTATCAGTGAGATGCGCCTCGGAGGTTGACCGCAGTGGCCTTTGCTTCCGCTGCTGTCAGCCCGGACACATATCGGCGACCTGCTGCACCACGCCGCACTGTGATGCATGTGCGGCGACCGGCAAGCCAGCCGATCACCGGGCCGGAAGCAAGGCCTGCGTGCCACCCGCCAAGGCCAAGGCCGCGGGTAGGGTAGGGGCCAAAGCCGCCACCGTCTCTGCCACCGCCACCGCTGTCACTGTCGCCGCCGCCGCCGCCGCCGCCGCGACACCGACGCCCGCAGAGGAGCCCCCCCGTGGAGGAAGCTGAAATGGAATGCCTATAACGGCCCCATTAAGCTTCCTCCAGGCGAATATCAACCACTGCGCCTGCGCTCAGGATCTGTTGCTCCAGAGCATGGCGCAGTGGTCGATTAACATCGCTGTGGTCGCTGAGCCGTATTTTGTCTGGCCTAGGGAGGACTGGGTGGCGGACTTTAACGGCTCAGTGGCCATCATCTCTTCGGCCGCCGCCGGTACCCCGACCCTTGAAGGTGTCAGGAGGGGTCAGGGGTGCGTAGCAGCACGGTTCGGGGAGTTCGTCGTTGTGGGGGTGTACTTCTCCCCAAACCGATCTCTCGCCGAGCTCCACAACTCTCTTGCAGAGCTGAGAGCAGTCGTCGTCGGAAGTTATCCCCTCCCCGTATTTGTCCTCGGGGACTTCAATGCCAAGAACTTGGCTTGGGGTTCTCGTCGTACAGATGTGCGGGGGTAGGATGGTGGAAGACTGGGCTCTGGAGACAGGCCTGGTCGTCCTAAATCGGGGCTCTGTCCCCACGTGTGTGCGGAAGCGGGGCGAGTCGGTGGTGGACATCTCGTTCGCTGGCCCCGCTCTGTCGCTGCGTGCCATTGACTGGCGTGTCATGGAGGGGGTGGAGACCTACTCCGACCACCGGTACATCCGGTTTGATGTCTCCACCCAGCCCTCGAGCGCGCCAGTCCAACAGGCCCCGAGTGGTCCGCGTTGGGTGCTGAAGCAGCTGGACCGGGAGCTCCTCCTGGAAGCCTCGATCGTGCAGGCCTGGGTGTCATCACCGGACAGGCCTGCCGACGTCAATGATGAGGCAGGGTGGTTCCAGGAGGCCATGTCCGAAATATGTGACGTGGCAATGCCCCGCGTCCGGCCAGGAAGCGCCCGGCGTCAGGTGTATTGGTGGTCGCGTGAGCTGACGTCTCTGCGCGAGGCGTGTGTCGCCGCACGGCACCTGTACACCAGGCATCGCAGGCTCCGCATTCGTCCACCGAATGCGGCAGCCATTGAGGCGGAGCTGTACGAGGGATACAGAGCGGCGAAGAACGCCCTCCGGGAGGCTGTCCTGCGGGCCCGGAATCGGGCCCGTGAGGAGATGCTGGAGACTCTCAACAGAGATCCGTGGGGGCGCCCTTACAAGATTGTGCGGGATAAACTCCGCACCTGGGCCCCCCCGCTGACGCAAAGTCTCCGGCCCCAGCTCGTGGAGGACGTGGTGAGCGCTCTGTTCCCTGCGCGACGGGAAAATCCGCCCCCGCCTATAGCTCCGCCACTTGCGGTGCCGGAAGCGGACCACCAGGACGACGACGACGACATCCCGGAAGGGACCGGGGTAGACCTGAGAGTGGCGGTACGTAGGCTCAAGGCCAGGAATACCACCCCAGGACCCGATGGCTTGCCTGGCAAAGCCTGGGTCCTGGCCTCGGAGGCTCTCGGGCCCCGACTGGAGGGGCTCCTAAGCGCATGCTTGGAGAGAGGCCAATTCCCGCTTCGTTGGAAGACGGGGAAGCTGGTCCTCATTCGGAAGCCGGGGCGCCCTGCGGACTCTCCGTCCGCATACCGGCCCGTGGTGCTGCTCGACGAGGTGGGCAAGCTCTTTGAAAGAGTTATTGCAAACCGCCTCGCCGAGCACCTTGCGGAAACGGGGCCGGATCTTGCGGAACACCAGTTTGGTTTCCGCAAGAGGCGCTCTACGGTGGACGCCATCATGCGCGTGAGAGCCCTCACGACGGGGGATGCAGTGGCCAGAGGGGGGTTGTCTTGGCGGTGTCTCTCGACATCGCCAACGCCTTCAACTCCATGCCCTGGAGCTGCATTAGGGAGGCACTCCGGTATCACCGGGTGCCGACCATCTCCGTCGTATAGTCGGGGACTACCTGACGGACAGGGCCGTCATCTACCCCGGTCGCAACGGTGAGTGGAACCGGCGAGAGATGTCGTGCGGTGTCCCACAGGGTTCGGTTCTGGGGCCACCTCTGTGGAACATCGGTTACGACTGGGTGCTGCGCGCCGACCTCCCTACCGGCGTCAGCGTAGTTTGCTACGCTGACGACACGCTGGTACTGGCACAAGGGGGGTCGTACGAGGCGGCGGCGGAAAAAATGACACGCGAGGTTGCGATAGTCGTTGAGAGGATTCGGCAACTGGGTCTCGAGGTGGCTCTGCACAAGTCCGAGGCCATGCACTTCCATGGTCCTCGGAACAGGCCACCACCGGGATCCTCAGTGATGGTAGGAGGGGTATCCATCGACGTCGAGTCGACGCTGAAGTACCTAGGACTCGTCCTCGACGGCCGATGGAACTTCGTTGAGCACTTCCGATGTTTGGCTCCCAAACTGGAACGGACCGCGGCTGCCTTCAGGCGGCTCCTGCCGAACCTGGGAGGGCCAAACGCCTCCTGCCGGAGGCTCTACGCGGGGATCGTGCGGTCCATGGCCCTTTACGGGGCCCCGGTGTGGGCGCGTGGTTTGGCGTGGCTTGCCGTCCACCACCTGAACGCGCCCCAAAGGGTGATAGCCGTGAACATGGTTCGCGGCTACCGCACGATCTCCCGCGAGGCGGCGAGCCTCCTTGCCGGATTGCCGCCATGGGATCTGGAGGCGATAGTCCTCGCGCGCCTGCACGAATGGCGTGCGGAGGCACTATGCCGTGGGGAAACCCCGCTGCCGCGGCAAGTTGTCGCGCAGCGGACAGACTTCCGGCACGATCTCATGGCGACATGGAGACAGCGACTGTCGCAACCCCGTGCTGGGCACGCCACTATAGCGGCGATAAGACCCCTCTTTGAGGAGTGGCTTGAGAGACGCCACGGCATCCTCACCTTCCGCCTGACGCAGGTCCTCACCGGACACGGTGTATTTGGGAGGTTCCTGCACAGAATCAGGCGGGAGGAAACGCCCGGGTGCTCCCACTGCGAGGATGGACCGGAGGACACGGTGGAACACACCGTGGAGGTGTGCCTTGCTTGGGCGGAGCACCGCCGTGTCCTCGTAGCGGCGATAGGCGGCGGCGACCTCTCGCGTCCAGCCCTGGTCGAAGCCATGGTCCGGAGCGAGACGGAATGGGATGCCGTCACCACTTTCTGCGAAGCAGTGATGCTGGCGAAGGAGGTGGCGGAGCGGTAGAAGGAGAGAGCAGCAGCTTTCCTCCCCGGCCGCCGCGGGAGACGCCCCGGGCGTCGGGGGCTACGTCGTGGCCCCCGGCCACCGTAGGCGCGGGCCTGTGAACGGCGAGCAATGGGTAGCTCGTCGTCCGTCCGTCTAATGACGACAGGCCGTGTCGACGGCGCGTTTTGTTCCACGCGCGCCTCAAAGAGCTGTCAGCAGCGTGAAGGGGCCCGCAAGGGCCGACGCCTGCCGGGGCTGCGGGCTGTTCGAAAGAGATACCGCGGCTCCGGAACGTAAGGGCACTGAAGGAACACGGATGGTTTTTAGTCAGTAAAAAGTCTGACACTCCCTTACGCTCCGCCCAGAGCGAAAGGGGTCATTAGATGATTTTCCATCCGCAAAAAAAAAAAAAAAAAAAAAAAAAAAGGATCCTCAAATGCTGTATAAAACATCGTATCAGGTGATGAATCCTGGATATACGCGTATAAACCCAAAACAAAAAACCAGTCACGAGTTTGGGTGTTCGAAAATGAGTTAAAGCCAACAAAAATTGTTCGTTCACGGAGTGTTGTAAAAAAAATGGCAGCCACGTTTATCTCCAAAACCGGCCATGTTACGACTATTCCTCTTGAGGGACAAAGAACGGTTAATGCAAAATGATATGCTAGCATTTGTTTGCCACAGGTCGTTTCTGAACTCCGTAAAGAGAACTGCAACCGCCTCATCATCTTCCATCACGAAAAGCGAGTTCTCACACCGCACACAGAATAAAAGAGTTTTTAGAGCAAGAAAACATAGAATTATTAGACCATTCGCCGTACAGCCCCGACCTAAGCCCTAATGATTTCTAAACTATCCCTAAAATAAATAATAAATTGCGTGGACAGAGATTTTCATCACCTGAAGAAGCTGTGGACGCCTACAAAACGGCCATTTTGGAGACCCCAACTTCCGAATGGAATGGTTGCTTCAATGATTGGTTCCATCGTATGGAAAAATGTGTCAAATTTCGGGGAGAATACTTCAAAAAGCAATAAATACATTTTTAAATAGTAATGTTGTGTCACTTCCTTGATTCCCGAAATTTTCAGTGCTGCCTTCGTATTAGTATATGCAGGATCGACATGAATTAATTACTTTTGGTGTTTTGTACAAGTTACATATTTATCACGTTTTCATCTTCTTAGGATGCCATTTGCAATTTATTCGGTACCATTTGCTCGATGCATAGCGAAGTTCTCGGGCCCGTAGTGATTAGTGAATGGTAAAGGTAGGATCAAAGTGTACGCTTTCTAGGTATTATACGAACTATTATTTTTTATTAAATATTTATAAAAAAAATTAAAAAAAGGGGCGGGAGTTAGTCTACTCCTAACTTTTTGATATTATAAATAGGACTAGATTAACACCTATACTGCTCTCCTGTCTCTCGGTTTGACGTATGGCTCTGGGGGAGAACGCAGGTCGTGTTGATCGCCAGGGCAAGTCTGAGGAGTTCCCCTTCACGTGGTTGCCGCCTGTTATTTGGTATAGTTCAATAGGAAACAGACAGAACAGAAACACTCGGACGATCCCCTTTTTATTTTCTTTTATCCCACCCCCTTTTCCTATCCTAACCCAATCCAAGGTATCAAGCGTGCCTTGTCGATGGATGCGTGGCTGGAGGGAGTCCAGTCGCAAACGGTGCTTACCCGAGACCAGGGCAATTCGGGTAGTATTTTAGCCTTTCCTCGGCATGTGGAGCTCTGCCGGGGGTGACCGAGTATTTTCCTAGCTAATTGTGGGAACAAAATGGGCGAAAACCAACATTTTGGAAAATACATAATGGAACTAGCTGTAGGTTTGGAAGAGGCTCTTTTAGCCTCACGAATACCCTGCAACATTGCACCCTAACCTGGGACGAGCCGTGAAGTAGAGGGCTCGTCTGCAGCCCAACCACAATCGGAAACGAACCAGGGAGGGGAAAAGAAAAAATTCGCTGGGTCTTATAAGCTTTCTGGCTGATGCGCTTGCAATTTTTTTATTTATTTGGATTCATTTAACTTCTGGCAGGTCTTTGTCACTCTTGCTATCTGCATGAAATAATTACCTAAAATCGCGACGCGCCCGGGCGAAATAACGCAGTCAGGGCTAGCGCGTTGTAGGCGATTCAATGTTAAAAAAAATTTAACGTTGTTTACGTAAATCGTTTTATGTAAATACTTGTTGAAATTGTTTTTGTTTAGTGTTTAGTATATATAATTGTAGGTAAAAATTGTTGTAAAAGTTTTAATGTATTTTAAAAATTATATATTATGTATGTTACCCATTTGATAAATTATAATAGCAAAAGGTACCGAAGGCTGATAGCAGCTGAGATAGGAGCCGAAGAGGCCCTCTCTCTCTGCCAGAAGACCTGGGACGTAATTCCTCTGCCCAAGCCTCACCCAGTTCTGAAGGCGAAAAAACGCAAAAAAAGCGCAAACGCGGTCTGAGGCAGAATCCCCCAAAGACCAGCCCAGGAAGTCTGTAAAACTGGCAACGGGGGAGAAGAAGCTCAGCTTCAGTGCCGTAGCTTGCTCCGCGCGTATCATCATCATCATCATCATTACAGCCCTTCACAAGTCCACTGCTGAACATAGGCCTCCCCCAAGTAACGCCACAAAGCACGGTCCTGAGCCACCTGCATCCATCGACTTCCTGCATGTCTTACCAGGTCGTCACTCCATCTAGTGGGGGGTCGCCCTACACTACGCCTACCGGTACGAGGCTGCCACTCGAGAACCTTTCTTACCCAACGGTTGTCGGTTCTTCGAGCTATATGGCCGGCCCATTGCCACTTCAGCTCACTAATCCGTTGGGCTATGTCGGTCACTCTGGTTTTACAGCGGATATCCTCATTTTTAAGTCTATGACGCAAAGAAACTCCGAGCATAGCCCTCTCCATAGCTCGCTGAGCGACCTTGAGCGTCTTTATACGGCCAGCAGTGAAGAACCACGTCTCGATACCGTAAGTCATCACTGGCAACACGAACTGGTTGTACACTTTAGTTTTCAGAGATTGAGGTATACCTGACGAGAAGATGTCTCGTAATTTCCCGAACGCTGTCCAGCCGAGTTGAATCCGTCGATTGACCTCTCGGTCGAAGTTGGACTTACCTAGTCGGAACTATTTGTCCCAGATAAACGTACTCGTCAACAACTTCGAGCATAGTGCCCCCAACAACTACCGGCATAGGTGTGACATGGACATTAAACATGATCTTTGTTTTGTCCATGTTCATCTTAAGACCTATCCGTTGGGAGACACCATTGAGGTCATTGAGCATAGTGCTAAGGTCCTCCAGCAATTCCGCCATAAGGACTATATCGTCGGCAAGTCGAAGGTGAGTGATGTATTCGCCATTGATGTTAATACCGTATCCTTTCCAGTCCAGTAGCTCGAAAACGTCTTCCAAAGCAGCGGTGAAGAGTTTCGGGGATATAACATCACCCTGTCTTACACCTCTCTGCAGTTGGATAGGTTTCGAACTCCGGTTCTGTACTCGGATAGCCATCGTAGTCCTACTGTACAAACACATCAGCACCTCGATATACGGACAGTCAACTTGGCACCGCTGAAGGGACCGTAGCACCGCCCAAACTTCGACGGAATCAAAGGCTTTATCATAGTCCACATATGCCAGGCAAAGCGGTAGATTGTACTTTTCGGTCTTCTGTACAATCTGCCGCAGGGTATGTATGTGGTCTATGGTACTGAAGCCTTTTCGGCTTGTTCGGGAGACTGGAATTCGTCGAGTCTGCGTGCGAGACGATTCGTAATGACTCTCGAAAATAGCATGTAGACGCGGCTCAGAAGGGAAATCGGTCTGTAGTTCTTTAAGAGAGCGTTGTCGCCTTTCTTAAAGAACAAAACCACCACGCTTCTGCTCCACGCCTCCATAGTAGTGCCGCCATCGAGGACGGAATTGAAGAGCTTCTGAAGAACTTCAAGTACCGGTGTTCCACCAGTTTTCAGAAGCTCCGCTGTAATTCCATCCTCTCCCGGGGCCTTGCCGTTTTTAAGGTGTTGGAGAGCCATTCTAATCTCGCTCAGACTGACGTCCGGGATATCATCGGAATAGTGTCGGATAAGACTTGCTCTTGGATCGTTACTACACTTGAGTGTGGCTCCAACGATGATGTGTACAGCTGCCCATATAACCTCTCAATCTCACTCAGAATCTCAGGTGTCCCGGAAACGATGTTGCCACACTCAGTCTTCAGCTTTGACATTTGGCTCTTTCTGGCAGACAGATCTCTGGCAAAGACTTTGGAGCCCTGGTTCCGCTCGATCGCTTCTTTAATACGAGAAGTATTAAAGTTGCGTAAGTCTCGCCGCATGCATTTGGAGATCTGTCTGTTCAGTTGCCTGTATGCTGTCAAATCTGTTGACGATTGCACCCTCATCTCCCGTCTAACAGCCATGAGATTAAGAGTGTGATCGGAGAGTGTTTTGTCGGCAGTCTTGCAGAACTTAGCTCCGACCGCATGGACAGTTTCCACGACTGAATGACATTCATATCGTCCACTGCATTGCAATCTTCTAGGCACTGAAAGTGGTTACGTAACTCGCGCTGAAAGGATTCGGGATTCTGGATTAGAGCACGAGTTGGACGGAGCGTTGACTTCATTAGACGAGACCTCTCCAACTTAACGTTTAGGTTCAGTGTGCCTCTAACCATTCGGTGATCGCTGCCGGTTTTCACCCTTGCGATCACAGAGACATCACTGAACAGTTGGCGTCTGGTCGTCATAAAGAAGTCAATCTCATTTTTTGTCGAACCGTCGGGGCTCGACCAGGTCCACTTCCTGGGGGCCGCTTCTGGAAGAAAGAGTTCATCATAAAGAGTCCCTCTTTCTCCATAAAGTCGGCCAGCTGCTGGCCCCTTCGGTTCCGTTGCCCTACTCCAAATTTCCCTACCTTCAGCTCACCGGTTTCTCTTGTGCCTAGTTTTGCGTTGAAGTCTCCCATCAACACCGTGTAGTGGGTTTTGGAGGAATGTATGGCTCTGGAAATATCCTCATACATTTCCTCCACCTCCTCATCGGGATGTGCCGAGGTTGGTGCGTAAACCTGTATGACCTTCAGCGAATACCGTTTGGTGATTCTTAGTATCAGGTACGCGACCCTCGTCGACACACTCCCAATCTTTACAACGTTGTTGACGAGAGACTTGTGGACGCTAAATCCGACACCTCCTTGTGACAGACGTTCGCCCTCCCGGTGATAGAACAAGTTGCCGGACTCGAGGATTGCCGTGTCCTCCCCCTCTCTTCGGACCACGGATAATCCAATAATATGCCAGCGCAACTTGTCTACCTCTTCTTCCAGCTCCGGTATCTTCTCGTCAGTCCTCAGGGTGCGTGCGTTATATGTTGCCAGGTCGAGTCGTCGTAGGTTGCAACCGAACCTCTACAGGAGATTTTTAGCACCCCCTGCCCCGCCGTTACCATGGTCGCCACCGTAGCCAGGAATAGCGGGGCCGCCGGGGACTCATGGGGGGATATTTGCTATAGTTGCCACGCTTGGCGAGCGGGTTGGCAACCGCAATTTTTTTATTACGTCACAGTTGTTATCAAGAAGATGCTGCTGCCCATCTCCTGCCTGTCTCCCTCTGTCGCCTCTTACGACACCCAAGGGAAGATATGGGGTAGTGGATATTCTCAACCGCCACTACACGGCAATGCTCCGTGCGTATACGAATTTGCAACTCGAATCCTATGAGTGTGGAGCAGTTTCAGCTGGTCCACCGGGCACTTACACAGGCCATCGCTAAGACGGCCTGTGTAACGTATCCGGGAATGGGTCCAAAATTTCTGATTTCACCCACAAGCAAGGTTGGATTCTGGTAACGTGCTTGAATAAGGCAAGTCAAGACTGGATTGTGGGTGAAATCCAAAAACTGAAGCCCTGGCTGGAGGCAGAGCTCTCGGTAATACCCGAGGGTGAACTGCCTTAGCCATAGCTGGGCATTACCTACTTGCACCACAGTGAAGCCGACTCTCCAGAGGAGGCGGCTGTGCTGTTGAGTGCACAAAATGTAGGGCTCCTTACTGAGCTCTGGAGAATCCTCCACCGTAGGGACGAGGAGAATGGGTTCTTAATAACCTTTTCTCTGGACGACCCATCGGCAGAGGCTCTTCGGAAGGCAGGCGGCAGAGTCGTCCTTGGCTTTAAAAGGCTACTTTTAAAGTCAGGGTAAGCTATGACGCGGCGATGGAGCCCAAACCGCCCCAACTCCAATCCCCCCAGCCCTTCACCTTTCGGGGTGAGGCTGGAACGGCATCGGTGAGAGTGATGAAGACTCAAGGCGCAGATTTCGCCTCGGTCCGACGGCCTCCGCTGTTGTCATCGAGGCCTGGGTGGGAAGGGGAGGTGGGAGCTGTTTGACGAAAGGTAAAGCGGGGGTCAAGTGCGCAGGTAAAGGACGTCCTCGTCCTCAACAGGCGAAAACACACCTGCCCCCCACGCCCGTAAATGGCTAAACCCAAGGGTAAGACGAGGGTCCTCCAGGCAAATTTTCACCATGCAGCAGCTGCTTCTGCCGTGGTGGAGGTTCGCTTTGCATAGGACAACATTGACCTCGCACTTATACAAGAGCCTTGGGTGGCCAACGGTCAAGTTCTAGGATTGGCGGCTGCCGATAAGATTCTTGTCAATACTAAAGGCAGTAGACCCAGAGCTTTTATGATATATAATAAAAATATTGAAATTTAAGCCTTCATAAATCTCAAAGGATGCACAGGGGCCAGAGTAATCATTTGCTTTGCCTATCTTCCCGGAAAGAACGCAGATCCTCCAGTTAGAGCGAGTGGCGGAGTTCGCCCGCATACACAACGCCGAACTTTTGGTGGGTTGTGATGCTAATGCTCACCACACAGCCTGAGGAAGCACCAACATTAACGAAATAGGCGAGTTAGTTTATCGTTTTCTCACCTCGAACCGCCTGGTAAGCCTAAACTTAGGTTGTACATGAACTTTTGTAACGCGTGCTAGGCAAAAATTGTTTGACATAACCTTTGCTATCAATAACATGTTCAGGCGGATAAATGACTGGCATGTTAGTAGCGAAAACTCGATATCTGATCACAAGCACGTTAAGTTTGTGATTGGAGCATCACCTACCTATGAAACTGGGATATCTACAGAGATAGCCCGAGGAGGAATTTTTGGAGGAAAAAAAGTTTCCTAAAAGCATCAAAACAATTGAAGGTCTGGAATTAGCGACAGAGAAAGTAACCGTAGGTATCCGTAAAGCCTTCGAAGACAGTTGTCCTGTCAAAACCAAGACCTCAACGCGAAAGGTTCCTTGGTGGAATACTAAGCTAAAAGAACTTAGGAAAATACCAGGAAACTATTTAATAGGGCTAAGAAAACCAAAAAGTGGGTTATTTATAGTGCAGCCCTAACTGAATATAATATAAATTAGGAAAGCCAAAAGAGCATCGTGGAGGAAGCTATGCGAGGAAGTTGAGTCTTTACTTCGCAGTGCAAGACTACACAAAATGCTATCGAAAGCTAAACCTAATCAGATCGGGATTCCTAAAAAGCTATATGGTAACTTCACTAATTGTGAAACAGAAACATTCAACGACAAGACTTCAGCCTTGAATTTTTTCAAAGCCCTACGTTTGTTTTGCATGAGGATATATTCCAGAACAATGGACAATTGTCAAGGTGCTATTTATACCTAAAACTGTTAGAAAGGACTACTCTTTACCAAAGTCCTTAAGACCTATAAACCTATCTTCCTTTCTCCTTAAGACATTGGAAACATGTTATAGATAGATATATAAGTGATGTAGCTCTAGCTACGAGGCCCATACATTACCTTCGATACCTAATGAATTAACTATTTTATTCATAAGTTGTGATAGTAATAAAGCAACGAGTTTTTATATTCTGGGCAGTGATATTTTTTTTGTGTGGTACTACCTTCGTTTTCGCCACTATCTATCTTGATGAGTACTCGCCTTTGTTGTATTTTTTTCTTTGTAGGATGTCCATGGGCTACAGCATCCACTTAACATGAGGTGGACTGTGTGCTTGTTTGTCACCCTTATTCTACAAAAATCTCGGTATTCTTGTAAAATCTACTTGTATTTTTCGTGTATTTTTGATATTTTGTACTCGTATGTGGATATTTTGACATTATTCGCTCTTGCTGAAGAAACAATATGTAACAATCTCTTCAGCAAGAGCGAATAATGTCAAAATATCCACATACGAGGGGTGATCCAAAAGTAATGATAATCGGTTACTTCAGGTCCGCATAAAAATCCAAAAAAAAATATTTTTGCTTGCTTATATACTCACTACGTCAGCCTAAAAAAAACATATACATAGATCACGATTTCCGGGAGATACATTCATTTGAATAAGAAATGTCAAAGAGATAACATCAACACGGGAAAAACGAAATTAGAGCTGTCATCAAGTACCTCTGTTTGAAAAAAATGTCTTCAAAAGACATACACAGTGACTTAGTGGAAACATTGGGGAACTCTGCTCCTCCACATTCTACAGTTGCACGCTAGGCCAAGGAGTTTAAACTAGGCAGAACATCCACTGAAAATGAACATCGCGAAGGACGCCCATCCACGTGTCTCACTAAAGACAACGTGAAAAAAGTCGAAGATGTTGTGTTGGCAGATCGAAGAGTGACCATCAGGCATGTAGCTGAGGTAACAGGAATCTCATATGGCAGCGTTCAAAGAATCCTTGCGAAGGAGTTGCATATGAAAAAGGTCTCTGCGCGTTGGGTACCCAGAATGTTAATCGACGAGCAAAAGAAAAATTGACATTTCGAAGGTCAATCTCGAAAAGTTCCAAGCAGATCAAGAACATTTTTTGTTCCGTTTTGTGACTATGAATGAGACCTGGATCCACCATTTTGATCCTGAAACGAAACAACAATCGATTACTTGGAAGCGAGCCTCCTCACCGACGCCAAAGAAATTCAAAGTTTTAAGTTCAATAGGAAAGGTTATGGCATCTGTTTTTTGGGACGCTCAAGGCATAATTATGGTGGAATATTTGGAAAAAGGAACTACTATTTCTGGCAGGAGCCCTACTACGCAGACCTAATAAGAAGATTACGAGAGGCCATTAAGGAAAAAAGACGCGGCAAACTGCGAGCTGGAGTGCTGTTTCACATAGACTATTTTTTTAGGCATGGATGTGTCTAGATGCTTTCGAAAATCAGATTTTATAGGTGTAAGGTGACCTCATACACACCGTTTTCCAAATGTCTTGTAGCACCTAGATAAAGATCTTTGCAGTATTGTTCTTCCGCCGTCAGGACCAAGATTGATGACTTCTTGATTTTATCTACTTCCCAAAACTTGGTTAGATCTTCCGTGTTGTTTATGACAACGTGCCAGCGACACGTCTTTACATTCCTTGATAGAATCCATCTCATCTTAGTATTATAGGCAAAATAAATTTATAGAAAAACCTATTTGTACAAACAAGTTTTTATTTAGCATCTCAAACCCCAAGCGGTCGCATGCGACTGCTGCCATATTCCGTCAAATCCCTAGCGGTCTCATGAGACTGCACCCACCCACAGCACTTTATACATAAAAACTTATATTTACAGACTACTTTTCTATGAACAAGTTTGGCATTATAGGCTCAATGTGAAATTTCCTATCCTCTAATGCAATAAAAAGTAGTTAGTTTATGGTTTTTTATTTATAATCTATATTCATTTCGTACGCTTATTTCGTGTGGCGTGTTACTGTGTTGATTTTTAGCTTTTTCTCATGTTTTATTAGTATTTAGTATAGTGATTTATTATAAAATTAATATAAAAGTTTTTATGTGAATATAATCATCATCATCATTACAGCCCTTCACAAGTCCACTGCTGAACATAGGCCTCCCCCAAGTAATGCCACAAAGCACGGTCCTGAGCCACCTGCATCCATCGACTTCCTGCATATCTTACCAGGTCGTCACTCCATCTAGTGGGGGGTCGCCCTACACTACGCCTACCGGTACGAGGCTGCCACTCGAGAACCTTTCTTCCCCATCGGTTATCGGTTCTTCGAGCTATATGGCCGGCCCATTTCCACTTCAGCTTACTAATCCGTTGGGCTATGTCGGTCACTCTGGTTTTACAGCGGATATCCTCATTTCTGAGTCTATGACGCAGAGAAACTCCGAGCATAGCCCTCTCCATAGCTAGCTTAGCGACCTTGAGCGTCTTTATACGGCCAGCAGTGAAGAACCACGTCTCTGATCCGTAAGTCATCACTGGCTACACGAACTGGTTGTACACTTTAGTTTTCAGAGATTGAGGTATACCTGACGAGAAGATGTGTCGTAATTTCCCGAACGCTGCCCAGCCGAGTTGAATCCGTCGATTGACCTCTCGGTCGAAGTTGGACTTACCTAGTCGAACTATTTGTCCCAGGTAAACGTACTCGTCAACAACTTCGAGCATAGTGCTCCCAACAACTACCGGCATAGGTGTGATATGGACATTAAACATGATCTTTGTTTTGTCCATGTTCATCTTAAGACCTATCCGTTGGGAGGCACTATTGAGGTCATTGAGCATAGTGCTTAAGTCCTCCAGCGATTCTGCCATAAGGACTATATCGTCGGCAAATTGAAGGTGAGTGATATACTCGCCATTGATGTTAATACCGTATCCTTTCCAGTCCAGTAGCTTGAAAACGTCTTCCAAAGCAGCGGTGAAGAGTTTCGGGGATATAACGTCACCCTGTCTTACACCTCTCTGCAGTTGGATAGGTTTCGAGCTCTGGTTCTGTACTCGGATAGCCATCGTAGCCCTACTGTACAAACACTTCAGCACTTCGATATACCGACAGTCAACTTGGCACCGCTGAAGGGACTGCAGCACCGCCCAAATTTCGACGAAATCAAAGGCTTTCTCATAGTCCACATACGCCAGGCAAAGTGGCAAATTGTACTCTTCAGTCTTCTGTACAATCTGCCGCAGGGTATGTGTGTGGTCTATGGTACTGAAGCCTTTCGGAAACCGACTTGTTCGGGAGGCTGGAAGTCGTCGAGTCTGTTTGCGAGACGATTCGTAATGACTCTCGAAAACATCACGTAGACGCGGCTCAGAAGGGAAATCGGTCTGTAGTTCTTCAAGAGAGCGTTGTCGCCTTTCTTAAAGAACAAGACCACCGCACTTCTGCTCCACGCCTCTGGAGTAGTGCCACCATGGAGGACGGAATTGAAGAGCTTCTGAAGGACTTCAAGTATCGGTGTTCCACCCGCTTTCAGAAGCTCCGCTGTAATTCCATCCTCGCCTGGGGCCCTGCCGTTTTTAAAATGCTGGAGAGCCATTCTAATCTCGCTTAGACTGAGATTCGGGATATCATCGGAATAGTGTCGGATAAGACTTGCTCTTGGGTTGTTACTCACACTTGCGTGTGGCTCCAACGATGATGTGTACAGCTGCCCATAGAACCTCTCAATCTCACTCAAAATCTCAGGTGTCCCGGAAACGATACCGCCACACTCAGTCTTCAGCTTTGACAGTTGGCTCTTACGGGCAGACAGATCTCTGGCCAAGACTTTGGAGCCCTGGTTCCGCTCGATCGCTTCTTTAATACGAGCAGTATTAAAGCTGCGTAAGTCTCGCCGCATGCATTTGGAGATCTGTCTGTTCAGTTGCCTGTATGCTGTCAAATCTGTTGACGATTGCAGCCTCATCTCCCGTCTAACAGCCATGAGATTAAGAGTGTGATCGGAGAGTTTTTGTGTTCTTCTACGGCGGGTCTTGCAGAACTTAGCTCCGACCGCATGGACAGTTTATGTGAATATAATTTATCTTTTTACGTAAATAATTTCGAGTAATATATAGAAATAATTGTGATATTCAAGCTGCCGTTCTGTGCTTGGTAAGTACATTTTTAACTATGAAAATACAATTAAAATCTATTTTTAATGAAGTAAAACACTAAAACAAGTAATAGCAATAAATATTATTGAAAATAATGTACGCAAATTCTAGGTTGAGTTATTTTTCGCAACGTAGCGCATCACACGAAGCGAGCGGGCGATGTTCTGTTTCTGTTTCTGTTTCTATTACGTTACATAATTTTTATGTTATAAATGATTGTCGTGATATTAATTTGTTATTTTTACTGAACTCCTTCTCAAACGAGTTTGCGCCTTGTTGAGGTAGGATTGGAGGAGGGGCTTAGTACTCGTGGCTTGGTCATCAACGGTGAACTAAGAGGAAGGAACCCACGTCACTAGCCTGCTCCTAGTTGAAGGATCAGCTCGAGGTTGGCTCTGAGTGGGATTGGCGAGCCTACTCTGAATATGTGTTGGTAGACTGCAGCGAAAGGGGTATCCTCACCTATTACCGCCGTAACCGAGGTGGAGTAGCGTGGAGTATCGGTATGGCGATATGCCACAGTCTGACGGTGTAGTCGGTGCGAGTTCGATATAACTCGTCCTTGCCCCCGCGAGGTTTCATGTTAGAAAGTCCTAACCATCTTGACTACACGTGGTATAAAACCTTTTTTACAGATTTAATCACTTTTAATTTAACTTCTTAACCCGACGTTTCTAGCACTTCGCAGAACCCGTAGTCGCCACGACCGTCACCATAATTATACCCCAGTATCACCATATAAAAATATGCCAGATATAAAATAACCAAACCAAACCAGCTACTTTATATGTATCTGAAAACAAACAACAGTGTCCCAATTTTTGTATTCTGAATAAAAGTATAGATGCTGAATATTAGTACGAACATATTAGTTTTGAGGGATGACATTGAAATATTGGCTTTCTGATCTCTTAAATTTACGCGAACACTACACATTGAATAAAACTAAATTTACGGATTCTATCGCGATTATTTAATTCATTTTACTAATTTATAATTCCCGACGTTTCGGGTGCTTTACAGCACACATGGTCACGGGGGGGGGGACGGAGATGTTTGACGTCCCAATGTCATTGTTTGCCCGGCTACCTTCAGTTTTTGAATATTAATTTTTGGTCCGATTTACGCAAAAGGAACTTACAGTATCTTGAAGTCTTGCAGTGGTATGCTTGGGTTTGGGTTTAATTTTGTTAATTATAGGATCCCAAGCAGATGTCGGCACCCAACCATCTTCTTTATTGAAATTAGGATGTTTTTTTTTAATTTCAATAGCCTCGCGTATCATCCTTGGCAGGAATCGGTGTTCTTTTGCGAGGATTTGTGGTTTATCAAATCTGATATAATGGTGGGGACAAACTTGAACACGTTCACAGAGTGCAGACTTCCCGAGCGTCGGTGCTTCACATCATCTATATGTTCTTTCACGCGGATTTTTATGGACCTTTTTGTTTGACCTATGTAAGAGAGACTACATTCACAATTTATGGTCTCGTGTTCACACTCACATGTTCAAGATGTCCCCACCATTACATCAGTTTTGATAAACCACAAATCCTCGCAAAAGAACACCGATTCCCACCAAGGATGATACGCGAGGCTATTGAAATAAAAAAAAATCCTAATTTCAATAGAGAAGATGGTTGGGTGCTGCCATCTGCTTGGGATCCTATAATTAACAAAATTAAAGTCAAACCCAAGCATACCACTGCAAGACTTCAAGATACTGTAAGTTCGTTTTGCGTAAATCGGACCAAAAATTAATGTTCAAAAACTGAAGGTAGTCGGGCTAACAATGACATTGGGACGTCAAACATCTCAGTCCCCTCGTGACCATGGGTGATGTAAAGCACCCGAAATGTTGGGAATTAAAAATAAGTAAAATCAGTTAAATAAACGCGATAGAATCCGTAAATTTAGTTTTATTCAATATTGGCTTTCTGTTTAAAGTTGGCTGCAGGAGTCCGTGGAACACAGTAGCAACATACCATCAGGTAGTTTGTAAGACCGTATAACACTATATGAATAAAAACTGTTTTGAGCTACCAAGTTGTAATTTTGACTATATTTCCCATGACAATGTAAATAACAAAATATAAAAGTGGATAAGAATATTGTGTAAACATGATACGTTTATATTGAGTGTAGGTAATGAGGTATTTTGTATTCTGTGTAGCGTTCTATATTGATATTACCTATTGGCTATGAATTCGGAAACATAAGTTAATTTCGTTTTTATATTAACAACGTTACCCAGAGTTAAATAAAATATTGAGTAAAAGAAAATTGGAAACAAGTACCGTCTTATGTGTTACCAACTTAAATATTAATAATTAAAATTTAAATAAATAATTTTGTAATTAATAGAGCAATACTGCAGTTATTATTGCTGCAGCGTGAATGGATTAGTTCAACCAGCGTAGGACTACGTTCCCTTTGAGAAAGCATGGTCCTACCAACGTCGATAATATTTTTGCTGCCAGCCAACGCAAAGGCTATTTCTTTTAATAATGCCTCTTTTAGATGCGAAACACGTGTCGTATTATCGACGGTGGTGTCTATCCTAGTGTATTGGTGTTGTAATCAGAGAAGACGGTGAAAGTACTCGCAATGAAGGGAGGGAGGAAATTGCACTTTTAACTAGGTACGACAGAAAATTATTATATTCTTTACATGGGATCTTAGCTAATTAAGCAATTTATTATATTATTCGTATGTAATAAGGCGTCGTATTCTATTATTGGTGAAATAAATTAAACTAATTTCATACTCTTCATATTGTTATTAATTATGTTGGTAGATAGGTTCTTTTGACCATTAACAATGACTGCCGGGAGAAGTTGTACATCATTAATAAACTGGGAGCTATATCAAAAGAACGGTGAATATAAGTTATATTAAATGGTGTTATTACATTGTTGCCAAATAGGCAAAGTTTGGCAATAATCTTTAGTCGATAGTCTTGAAACAAGGTAATACAGAAGGTACATTTAAGTAGATAACAAACAGAAAGGGATCGAACATCTTGTGTAAATAAGGTCACAAACGTATTGAAACCTACCCACCCGAACACCCACTAACCCGAACTTACTTTACTTGTCTCTTCTACGCGACTGATTTTCTAAACATTGCACGTACAATCTAAGTACGACTTTAGCACGTTAGTAATAAGGTTTCATACACTTTCAACATGCCTTATTGTCTAACTAAGGCGTTAAACGTAGCAACTGATTAGAGCCGCGCACCACGGAACGCAATTTATCACAAATCAATCAGTAAAATTAGTAATATGACATTATATTAAATAACAGTGTATTAATACACTGTTATTTAATGTAATGTCATGTTTACACTGTTTAGCTTCTTTTTAATGAACCTAAAATTTCATCGATTTAGTGTAAAGTTTGATATGTGCGAGAGCTGATTGCGAGCGCGAATGCTTTGTGGTGAGGAAAAACATCGTCAGGCAACCTGAATGGTGAGAAATAATATATTTTAATGTCATGTTAAGTCTGCTAATATACACATTTGAGCAACGAGTTAGACTAATTGCTTCATAACCTTCACATATATGGAGGACGCTTGTGTCCAGCTGTGGAACGTATATAGGCTATAACTATACTTTCGGTTATGGAGCTTTTCCCGGACGTAAGTCTGAGGGAGATTAAAATGGCTCTCCAGCACCTTAAAAACGGCAACGTCCCAGGCGAGTATGGAATTACAGTGGCGCTTCTGTAAGCGGGTGAAACACCGGTACTTAAAGTCCTTCATAAATTTTTCAAATCGCTCCTCTATGGTGGCACTACTTCGGAGACATGGAGCAGAAGTGCGTTGGTTTTGTTCTTCAAAAAATATGACAACGCTCTCTTGAAGAACTACAAACCAATTTCCCTTCTGAGCCGCGTCTACGTGTTGTTTCCGCGAGTCATTACGAATCCTCTCGCACGCAGACTCGACGACTTCCAGTCTTTCGAACAAGCCGACTTCCGAAAAAGTTTCAGTATTATAAACCACATAAATACCCTGCGGCAGATTGTATAAAAGACCGAAGAGTACAACCACTTTGCTTGGCGTATATAGTATGGCTGGACTATGAGTAAGCCTCTCATTCTGTCGGAATCCGGGCGGTGCTACAGCCACTTCAGCTGTTTGTACAGTATGGCTACGATGGCTATCCGAGTACAGAATCAGAGAAAACAGGGTGACGTCATATCCCCGAAACTCTTCACCGCTGCATTGGAAGACATTTTCAAGCTACTATACTGGAAAGGATACGGTATTAACATCGATGACGAATACATAACCCACCTTCAACGTGTTGCCAGTGATAACTTATGGATCTGTAATTGTAACGTTGACCTTTTCTGCCGGCCGTATGAGGACACTCAAGGTCGCTCAGCAAGCTACGAAGAGGGCTGTGCTTGGGGTTTCTCTTCACGATAAAATTAGAAATGAGGATATATGCAGTAGGACCAGATTGACCAACGTAGGCCAATGGATTACTAAGTTAAAGTAGCAATAGGATGGCCATATAGCTCGAAGAACCAACAACCGATAGGGAAAAATGCAGCCTTGGTCCGGTAGGCGTAGTGAAGGGCGACCTCTAACAAATTTAGTGACGTCTTGGTAAGACATGCAGGAAGTCGATGGATGCAGGTGGCTCAGGACCGTGCTTTGTGGCATTACTTGGGGGAGGCCTATGTTCAGCAGTGGACTTGTGAAGGCCTGTAGTGATGAACCCAGCCGTGATAAATTCGGCAGTTTTATGCGTAACTAATTCAATATTTTGTCCAAGTTATATGCCAAATACTAAACGAATTCTCGCCCCGTAACCATGGATGCAGTAAAAGACTCAAAACTTTGGAAATATAAATTAAATTTAAGTGAGTACTTAAGTATAATAATAAGTTCCAGTATATTATATATGTAATATATGATATACTGGCACTGTACACCCTTCAGACTGGAACACAGCATTTCATGCACTGCTTCTTGGTGTCACAAATAGCTTTAAAGATGTTATCTTCCCTATCGTACTCTTAGGTAGAAAAAGGAGTTCTACCAAAAGTTAGATCACGCCTGGGTTCGAAAACGTTATTTTAATAACGTTTTTAAGACGTTTGGAACCGTTCCTTGTATAACATTTTATTCGAAACAAAAACGAAATGAGAACGTAATGTGAGAGCGTAAAAAAACGGATTATACCGCAGGAAGCTATATGGATGGAAGACATTTTGGTAGTAAGGAATAGGGGAAAGTCCTGTAGTGGGGGACACTTTGGGTTTTCAGGGAATAAAATAAAAATCATTTCGGAAAATTGTTATTTTATTTATAAATTAGTTAAGTCAACAATCTTTAAAATCAATATTCATTTACACAAATGCATCTTTTGCATAAATCATATTATTATTATTACAAAACTATTACAAAAATAAAACTTTGGTAAAAAAATGCAATCGCTGGAAGTGCCACCTAGTACCGGACGGACCTCACTTTGAACCCCTAGCACCGGAAATTTTTAAAACATCCGGCATCAATTACATAAATGTCGTCATCTGAATATTCAGGAATGTCTGCACATGCTTCATAAGCCCATCCATGGCAGCTGGAGCACATTTTCCAATCTTCGTCGTAGTTCTTGAACATTATGCAAGTAGTTATTACAACTTCAGATATTTCAGTCAGTGACTGCTTTTTCTTAGCTTTATCTCCACTTTTTCCCTTGACTTTTATACGTGGTAGAGCGATGTTGCAGTTATATTAGTGGTATAGTTGTAGCACGAATGGGTCGGCTCGACCGGGGAAGGACCACGCTCTCACAGAATGCCAGCGTCAAATAGTAGCTTAATGCTGCTGTGTTTCGTATGGTGAGTGTAGAGAACCGGAGACCCTTTTTATTGGAAACGAGGCATTCCATCTTAGTCCTCACGGGTGACAACGCATCTGCATTTTGATTCGTAATCGAGGATAGATGTAGATTTCTATGGGCCACATTAACCACTTACCTTATAAAAAAGTATATTAAAAAAATACTTTCACTCCTTTGGCTTGTTTGCCCTTTTTTTCCACTTCTTCCTTTGGCCTTCACATCTTTAGTTTCTTTACCCGTTCTCTTCTTTTACTATTTTAAATTTAGTTTTCACCAAGAAAAGCTTGTGCTTAGCGTTATTTGTCCGTGCTCGAAGGGGTTTCTCTAAAGATCTTTAGTTGCAACGTCATTTCTTCTCCACGGTTTGACGTTGATATCTTATCACGTAGAATGCTTTTTGGGATTTTGACACGATGAAGCTACTTTCAAACCCCTTTCTTTGAACAAAATTTGATCTATCGCAGATTGTAAAAGTTTGGGTTCTCTATTCTTTAGTTCTCTGAAATAACTTACAAAAATTATTACAATAAATACAGTTATTTACAAGAAAAAACACTTTATTCACTTTTCGTCGTCAAAGGACTACTTTGTGTTCGGTTCTAGGAGACAGGATAATGCAAAAATTACGTGATACCGAATCCGTTTTAAAAATTGCAAAAAAAATCATAGACTATGAATATTAATGGAGCCTTACCTTAATTAACAAATACCATAAAGACTTAAACACAGAAATTTAGCTGTAACACTCACCTGGATCTTAAGTGACGCAGTATTTTCCCACCGAAAACAGAAATGAATGGCTCCTTGTTGCCTTGAGCGTCATTGACAAACTGCATCTGATATACCAATATGTACCCCGCTTCCCCTTTAACTATGTTTGAGTCGTTCACGTGGTAACTTGTCGAGATAATATGAGTTTCCCCTAATAATATTTATGAAATGGCAAACCATGATATTTTTTGATATTTTAAATAAATATATAAGACATTTATTTATTAGCACAATGTTTTGATTATATAAAAATTTACTTTTTTTCATATCGTCTCGAGCCATATGTCGTATGTGTGTGTATTTATTTCAATTCAAATACATACACGTAAGTGCGCATTCATGGTTCACTGAATTGTGATTCTGAAGAAATAATTTTTTTTGTAATGTTCATTCCTAAAAATGGGAAAAAAACAGTTTAAACTTGTTAAAAACGTTTTATTGGAAAAGAGTAATTTAAAACTTCGTTATTTTCATAATTTTTTAGGTATTTAAAGCGAAACTGTTTCGAAAAATCTACCGTTATCAGAGGCATGGATCACGCGTCTCTATTCGATCGCACACTTTTGGCATTATAATATTTTCGGCGAAGTCGTCGTAATTGAAATCGAAGATTGAGATTCAGCACTCTCAATATTATTGAACTGAGCCTCTATGTCAATAAATTATCAAACATGAAATATATTGTTGATTTTTTATAATGAAACGAAAATTGAAATTAAAATGACTAAAATTTAATTAAGTTAGATACATCTTTATTAACCTAACTTATCAGTACAATTATTGTAATTTATTATATATTTATAACATTAAAAGAACGAAAACCTAGATTTATCAAAATAGTCTTATTCCCTGCGGTATAGTGCCAATAACATTCACTGAATAGCTATACTTAGCCTTTGGGCGAAAAAAAAAAACAAGATCCCTTTGTCCCGGAGGCGACGAATTGACTGTATTTTAGTGTTTCCAATTTTTTTTAATTAAAATTATGTTTCTTAGATTTGCAAATATATTCTTACATACAATAATGTTCAAATTAAAATTTATGTCTTTAAAAACTGTTGATATTTATTATTAAACTTTTAATCATCATTGTAACTGTTAGTAGGTAGCCACGGAACGAATTTTTAACCACATGATTTTTGCTAACGAAATATGTATTGAACATAATTTTTAGAATTTGTTTTATAAAATGTTTATTCAATTCGTTTCTGGGAAACTTTAAAACTTTCAATTTTATGTAATAATACTTATTTGGATTAATTTTAAGTAAAATTGTACTTTTCTTGCTATTGTTTAAACCGTGTGTGTTTAATTTATTGTTTAACCCTTCAATCCTCATGGAATTCCCATGCAGTCGCATGCGCCTGGCAAATCCCGGGCGGTCGCATGGGACCGCACCCACCCACAGCACTTAAAACCATTAAAACTTGTATTTAGAGACTACTTTTCTATAAAGCAGTTTGGCATTATAAAATCTATTTATAATTCTCTATCTTGTTCTAAACAGTCGTTTACTTCATCGCTTAAAGCTTTTATTGTATTACGATAACAAAAAAAAATATACCAAGCGGATGTCGGCAGCGTGACAATCACAGTTATTTCTATATATTACTCGAAATTATATACGTAAAAAAGATAAATAATATTCACACAAAAACTTTTATAACAATTTTTTAATAAAACACTAATAAAACACTAGAAAAAATCCAAAAGTCAACACAACAACATCCAAATGTATATGGCTTACGTAATGAATGTAAAATATAAATTAATATCCATAAACTAACTGTCTTTTTTATTCCACTAGAGGATAGAAAATTTCATATTGATTCTGAACGGAAAAGTAGTCTCTAAATATAAGTTTTTATGGGTTAAATTGCTGTGGTTGGGTGCGGTCATATTTTTTGACCGCTTGAATTTTGACGGAATATCAAAGCGGTCCAATTTGGCCGCTTGGTGTTTGAGAGGTTAAACCAGTGCATTCGACTGTCATTGAACAAAATTCTTTTTTTGATGAAAAATGAGCACACACTGGTAGACAGATGGTAAGTGGATGGCATGAACCATATGAGATGGGTACATCTTACGTCCTGCTCACGCTTACGCTACACAATTATTGCTCCCTGTTATTTAATTTATGTGCGTCTTATATTAATATCTTACTTTGCTTACGATTATAATTTCGTTCTTCTAATTAATTGTATCTTGAATATCTTTCTTGCTTCGTGTTTCCTGCTACTTTTGTGTATGTTGTAATAAACTTAACTGTATAGATGTTGTTTAATTCACCTTCCGCAACAAACATCTACATCTATCATCGATTAAGAACCAAAATATATTCCATCTTTGTCAAATCCTAACGATTAAGATGGAATACCTCGTTACCAAAAAGTCTAGGGTTTTCCACACTTACTACACAAAACATAGCAGCATATTTCTACTATTTGACACCGGTGTTCTTTGAAAGTATGGACCTACTGCAGTCGAGTCTGCCTATTCTTGTTGCACCAATGTATAGATTACATAGCTTGCAGCATTCGGCATGGCTCTACAACGTGAATCTGATTTAAAATCGTAATTGTTATTTGGTTATTGCTAATATGATAAATATTGTGGGAAAAATTTTGTTATAATTGTGCTACAAGGTTCTAGAATGCATTTTGAGTGCAAGAAGAATAATGGCGATACCCCTAAGTGATCAGTTTTTTAATCAGAACTACTAACTTTTGCCAGGATTTTAAGCAACGAATCGCTATTAAAGCTTGCTGTAGAAAGCTGAAACTAAAGTAAATCTGTGTTAAATTCACAATTAAAAATAACGGACTTCATGTCCAGGTCTTTTTCGGTTAACTGCGGACTACCTTCGCGACCACCAGCAGTATATCAGGCTCGGTACACATGAGTCAATACCTTATCACACGCGCTCAGATGTTAGTCAAGGATCGATTCTTGGACTTCTGCTCTTTTTGATTACAATAAATGACCTCCGAACACTCGAAACGTTTGCTGTACATTGATGATTTCAAACTATTCATGGAGATAAAATCAATAGCCAATTGTGTGGCAATGTCAAGAGATCTAGGTGTTATATTCCAGTGAATTTTTGAGATATAATTAATACAGCAAGCAAATATAGCGGATGTAAATACATGTAACACTGATCACTATATGGTGTTCTTTAGTTTAATTAAAACTAAAGTGATATAAGCTTCACCATCTACAAAATCGTATATTGATTTTTATAAGGCCATTACTAGCCTTGGTAATAAAAATTTATCTATTTTACTATTATGTGATGATCCTAATAAATTGTAGAATTATTAATAAAAAAATTACAGAATCGTACATGTAAGCACAAACACTATACGTTTTCCTAAAAAATAGACATGACATTAAGCCACGGATAACGACAGATGTGCACCGTAAAATGCATTAAATATAGAAATAAAATTAAAAAAACCACTTAAAAACAACCCTTTTAATGAAATTTTGAGAATATCAGATTAAAGATACCGCAATTAATGTAACAGCTGTATTATGATGTTAAAAGAACATTGTTATTAAACAGAAATCCTAAAACATTATAGAACAATATAAAAAGTATTACACATACCATTACGAGTACCATACCAGCGTTACACATACCAAGGAAAATTAAACTACTAATATTGGATTATTAGAATTAGAATAAAAAAAATAAAATAAAAAGAACTAGAAACAACCGCTACTCAATCAGTTAAGGCAGTCAATATATTTTCCCAAATGTTGGGTATAAGATTGCCAAAGACGTACAAAGGAATACTGCACACGATTATATTACATACTTCAGCACACTTAATTAATAACCAACTCTTATATTTCGCCACTTAAGATCCCAATCCCGATGAAGTTTAAAATATACAAAATATACTCATGAACTTAAAGTCTAATTAGTTAAGAAAAAGAACACAAAGTACTACAATAGGCAATTTTATTAGTAATAATCTTCAAATAACCTTTAGGCTGCCGCAAGGTAGTGTTCTAGGTCCTACTTTGTTTCTCATTTATAATAATGACCTCTGTAAATTGAAACTTGGAAATAGTAAAATTTATTCGTATTCGGATAACACTGTGAATCGAATCCGAAGCAACGCGTTGAATACGCGGTTATTTGCGCAGTTGTGTGAAGAAAATGACGAACACTTTCATCAATTACTCCTTCACACTGAAGTACTCTGGCTGTCGAAAGGCTTATGTTTGACAAGATTTTTTGCACTTTTTGAGACTATTTTAGAATTTCTGGACACTCAAGATAAAATTTTAAAAGAAAATTTAATGAAGAGGAAAACAGACATCGCCTATTTAACAGATTTGTTTACAAAATTTAATATGGTTAATTTGCAATTACAAGGCGACAGTTTAAATTTAATTAAAACAATGTCCATCTTATCAGCGTTTCTTGCCAGAGTTACACTAATGAAGTAAAATATTGGACGGGGCGAATTTTCTCAGTTTCCCAATTTGTCACAGACAAGCTGCTGTTTTCACAGGTGAATCGTGGGATAAATTGCAGAACTTGGGCTGTCCAAAATTGCGAATTGGCTCGAAATAAACTTGCTTAACCTACAATACACTATCTCAAAATAAATAACTGTGGCATTCGAAACAATTACACGTGCCCTACTAACGAAAAAGTGGCTAATACTAGGTACTTGGGGGTTATGGCATTCATATATTGGATGTGCGAAATGTGATCAAAGGTATGACGGGACCAACAATCAAGTGTACGGTATTAGCATGGTTCAAAACGAACCAAAACAAAAATGGCAGACTTGGAACAAGGTGGATTTTGGACAATATACTTGCTTTGAAAGTAATTTGAGGCGTTGGCTGAAACGATGGGAGATAAGCTGCTACGGATATAGGAACAACAAATAAAACAGCTCATGATAAGGATGGGAACTAACCTGGAGGAAGCGGTGAACGGCCTCTTTCTTGACGGCTATGCTGGCTAGATGAAAATTGCATTGCAACGACGATGATGTCGCGTGTCTTTTTATAGCTACCGCCATCTTCTCTTTCTATTTTGTGGAGCGCGCCTCTCATTAGAGGACCAAAGATGCGTCCACTAAAATCTAGCTTCCCCCCTTACTAGGCAGGCCCGTGAGGAAAAGGGACAAAAGAGAGTAGGATTAGGTCAGCCAACTCAACGAACAAATACATCAACAAACACAAAATGCAAGGGTGTGCGTTGGCGCATCCACATATAGAAGCAACTAGTAACAGGTTACGAAAACTTATTTGGATCTTTTAGGCCATCAAGCATGTCGCAACTCGAAAACTTTTAAATTCATTATATGCTGCCCTAGCAAAATCGATATTGTCATATTGTATACCACAGTTTTTATTGGATGGTGCTCCGAAACAAAACAGCTACGACTGGAACGTGGACAACAATTATTAATAAAGGGCAAGAACAATAAACTATACAGATTCCCTACAGAAGAACTTTATTTAGTTAGTGATCTATTAAGGGATATAAAGTTATGTATCTTAAATTTGTTGTTAATAAAACACAAAACAACTTAATGATTTCTTATATTTACGCGAACACTACACATGATTAAAACTACTTTTACGGATTTTATCGCGTTTATTTTTTGCTTTTAATTACTTTTATTTTTAATTCCCGACGTTTCGGGCGCTTTCCAGCACCCATGGTCACGGGGGACTGAGATGACTGACGTCCCGATGTCATTGATAAAACCCGGAGTACCTTCAGCTTTTTTAATTATCGGACCATAAACAAAAAAAATCTCTTTGATAAGTTTTATTCAATGTCTTACGGTCGTAATTTGTTTCTCTACGATTATGATTATAAAATCAACACTCTTGTTATAACTCGAACTGTTACTATAAAAGACCTAAAGGTCATATATGATCAAAAGACTACATTCGACGTTCATATAATAACGTTAGCTAAATAATCATACAAACGTTTCATCTAAAATATAATCATACAAAGGATTTGTTTTCAGATATGCTAGAGCTTCGTTGACACTTTCTTCTACTGTATTGTATTGCACCCATTTTTCTGTTCCGGTTCGAACGTTATTATACTGTGTAAGTGTGAAATGCCTGTAAATACATCGCCAATGCATTTATCAATGCATTTTGGATTGTATTAAAGATTAGAAAAACTTTCTCATAAATCGGTAAAAAATATCAGTTGGCAAATTTAGCCCACGGGTTTATAAATATGAAAGCTCGTATACAATGAAATTTAAGAGAACATTCAGCCCTCGGAATTTGGTCTGTGTTTTATAAATAAGGTTACATAAATAAGCATATTTTTCACTTCAGCAGAACCACGTTAAAAGGATAAAAATAGATGAAATTAAATTAATTACTTAATGTCACTTCCATTTTTTTTAACGAGAAGGTTCAATATTAAACACAAACGTTATTTTATGTGTGTTTACAGACTTCCTGGAATAAAATTACCGACTGATTTATAAGCTGTTTTTATTTATTAAATAGGTTATACTTCAGGCTACAATCCTATATAAAGAAAATTCCAGTAGTTGTTTGAAATTGTGATATTCCTTAGGCTACTTAAAAGGGTGAACATAATATTTTTTTTATAGAAGAGGGGGCACATGAGCATGCGGTTCACCTGATGTTAAGTGACTACCGCCGCCCATGATCAACCGCAACACCAAGGGAATTGCAGGTGCGTTGCCGGCCTTTAAGAAAGGAGTAAGCTCTTTTCTTGAAGGTCCCCAGGTCGTATCGGTCCGGAAAAATCGCCGGTGGTAAACTATTCTAAGGAGAGGTTGTATGCGGAAGAAAACTCCTTTTGAAACGTACAGTGGTGGACAGCCAAGCATCCAGATGGTGTGGATGGTATCGGGACGTTTGCCGCATAGTGCGTTCACGAAATTTGGCGGCTGGAATTAATCCGAACATTTCCTCAGAGCACTCCCCGAGATAGATGTGAAAGAAAATGCAAAGAGATGCAACATATCTTCGCAGTGCCAGTGAATCGAGCCGATCGGAAAGCACTCGGTCGTCGACGATTCGAGCCGCTCTGCGCTGGTAGCGGTCAAGTGGAAGGAGCTGGTACTGGGGAGCCCCAGCCTAGAGATGGGAAAGTATTCCAAGTGCGGCCGAACCTGCACCTTGTAAAGTTGCAGGCGGTATGCTAGTATGAAATACTGTCCCGCTCTGCTGCGTACGCCAAGCTTCTTGGAGGCAAATATGGCCTTCTCTTCCAAGTGACCACGAAACTACACGTCACTCGATATGTCGACGCCGAGGATTCCGATACTGGCTGAGCCAACAAGGGAAGTGCCTTGAAAATGAGGAGATACGACAAAGGGGTTTTAGCGGTTAACGCGCAAACTTGTGTCTTCTGGTGTTAAACTGGACTAGATTTAGTCGCCACCAATCCGAGACTCTGTTCAGCAAAGAACTTGACATCAGACACAAGTTTGTCCCGGCACTCGGAGACCTTTTCCCGAGAAATATTGGCTCGCCGGTGTAAAGAGCATCACCAGTGCTGTCATCTGCAAAGCAATGAATGTTACGGGTTTGCAACATATCATTGATATGCAGAAGAAACAGCGTTGGCGATAGCACACAGGTTGTGGAACAACAGTATTATTAGGCTTGCAATCGGAGCTTGCACCGTCTACAACGACCTTGATGTTCCGTTCTGCAAGAAAGCTGGTGATACAATCGCACAATTTCTCGGGAAGCCCATAGGAAGGGAGCTTCAAAAGAAGCACTTTGTACCAAACCCGATCGAAGGCCTTCGCAATGTCCAAACTAACGGCCAATGCCTCCCCGTTGCACTCTACTGCCTCCGCCCATCTGTAAGTTAGGTAGACCAGAAGATCACCAGCTGATCGATCACGGCGAAAACCGTATTGGTGGTCCTCAAGGTACCTCATGAGCTGGCAGTTTACAATGAACTCCATTGTTTTGGAGAAAAAGGAGGTGATGGCGATAGGCTGGTAGTTGAACGGGTATGAGCGGTTGCCTTTTTTAGGGATCGGGTGGACTAAAGCCGTCTTCCATGATTTTGGGACTACGCCTAGGGAGTAGGAGTACTGGAAAAGACGCGTTAAAACCGGTGCCAACTCTGGAGCGTCCTCAACACAATTGGGAGGATCCGTCAGGCCCACTGGACTTGTGGATGTCCAGAGAGAGGAGTGCTTTGCGAACCAAGCGCTGTATGAACTGCACTTCTAGTATGGAGCACTCACACCGCGGGATGGTCGGCGGCGTACTCCCCCCCGTCATCGAGAGTCGAGTTGGACACAAAGATAGAGCCTAGAAGATCGGCTTTCTCCTTTGCGATATGGGCTAGTGAGTCGTCCTCCCTGTGCAGAGATGGAAAAGATGGCTGACAGAAATTCCCCTGAACAGCCTTGGCGAGAGACCAGAATGCACGGGTTCCAGAAGGAAGGCGAACTAGTTTCTCGCCAATTCTGCCTATGTGCTCTGACTTTGCCTTGGCAATGACTCTTTTGAAGGACCTAGAGGCGGAATTATACTTCTTTTTTAGAGCGCTGGTGCTTACATCCCGGGACGCTGGTGCATCAGCCCAGGCTTGGTAGCACTCCTGCTTATAGCATGATGCTATTTTACAGGAGCGACCAAACCATGGCTGAGATTTACCTCCGATGGGCACCACGGAGGAAGGAATAAAAAGTTCCATACCCTGAAGTACCACATCAGCGATAGAATCCGCAACAACGTTGGGATCGTTCGGTGAGAAACAAATCCGCCCCCAAGGGTCGGATGCAAAGAAAGACCGCATCCCATCCCAATCGGCTGACCTATAGTGCCAAACACGGCGGCAGCCTGCAGAATGATACTGCGATTTCAGTGGGAGTGGCACGACACTCCAGACAAGACAATGGTCCGAGGAGCCTAAAGGGGCGTCGACGGAAATTTGATATCCGTCCGGTTGAGTGGTCAGCAGAAGGTCCAACAGGGAAGGTGCATGATCCTCCACATCTGAAATACGCGTAGGTGAAGTAACCAGTTATGTCAGACTATATGCCAAGGCAAAATCATGAACAGATCTCCCCGCATGATCGGTTAAACGTGAACCAAGACATTCGGCGTGATGGGCGTTAAAGTCGCCGAGGATCACGATCTCTGCGGAGGGGATCTGCTGAGGCAAAGAATCTGTAGCCATTTTGACGTGGTTGAAGAGTCGGTCTGTTTCGGCATTTCCGCTATGGGACCTATAGAGGCACCCGTAGAGGCGCGGATGGTCATCGCTGTCTACGCGTAGCTAAAGGATGGACAGGTCCGAACCTTCTAGTCTGCCGAGGCGTCGAGAACAAATGTCCTCTCTGACGTAAACGCATACTCCAGTCTGAGGCGCAAAGGAGTGTTCCAGTTTGTACCCCGGGTAGGAGAGATACGAGACATCAGCCGGAGAGGACACCTGCGTCTCGGTCAGAAAGAGCAGAGCCAGCCTCGCCGTCTCGAGATGGTAGTGGACGGCGTTTAGGTTAGAGTGAAGTACCCTGATATTGCAGAAATTCACGAACAGTGTGGCAGGGGTCGCCTTGTTCTTGTTGGTCTGTTTGCCGACAGCAGTTGTAGCCTTGAGCGGAATTTTGCCCCCCCCCCCCTCCCGCAGAATACGCGGGGCAGCCTGATTACCCACGCTCAGAAGTGGACAAACATGGTCGTGGATGCTCAGCGAGGGATTCTCCAGGGGTGCTGGTACCCTCCTGGGGTAGTCTATCATCATTTAATTCCGCTACCATGTTGATGGGGGGAGGGGGAGATTTGGGCCTCCAGCCACCTGCACTCACCAGACGAAACGCGGAAGCAGAGCTTCCACTTCACGCATTCTGTGAGGTCGTGGTACCACCCCGGTTTGAGCCGTCCCATACGTGCAACAGCAAAGCTGCCGCGTGGCTCTACCACTGTTAATGTTATAATAACGAGTCAAGTCCCGAATTCGAAAGCTGTTAGGTACAAATTATGTTTTGTTTTTAAGAAGTTGATTTGATATTTACGAAACGTTTAATTATATTGTTAGCGTTAAAGATTTTAGAAAGTTAACTTTGCCCTACAGATTAAAAATTCATTTGGGAGAATTATACCTACTTGAAGGTAAAGAAAACGACCTTAAATAAAATTACACTGTTATTTTAATTCATACAAAATGGTCTTGTTAAAATACTATATACATTGTTACATTTTAATTTTTTTAAACATAATACATGAAAATGTACCTTATATGGTATGAGCACATGTTATAATTTCTGTAATATATATCTTGAAGTTATCATTAAAATATGAATTTGTAATTTCTCAAATTAAAATATTTGTTATAAAATATATGATTATTTTTTGAATTTTATTAGAGTCAAATCTCAAATTATGATATAGCATAAAGTTAACGCTAATAATTTAAATACAGGTTGTATAAAAATCATTGTTTAGTGAACATTTTGGATTATTTTTATATTTCATATATACATGCATTTTATTAAGTACAATTTATTTTATTATTTATTCATTACAAATTAAAGGCAAGTGAATACCTATTTCAGATTATTGGAAAATATAATTAAATGAACTTAAGGCTAATTTTGCGATTCAAAATGAATATGAAATGTTATTTTCAACTATCAGATGATAGTTATCCACCAACTACATTAAAATCTGAAAGAAGCGATTAATCGATACTCAGAAAAAAGATAAAAGACAAGCATCAAATAATAAATTAAATCTGCCTGAAAATAAACATGAAACAATTGAGCTTTTTCATGTAATGTACTGTATTTCTAACTTGTTCATATTGTACGTTTCCTTCAAATAACTTTTATCTGACGATTGAAACATCAGCCATGACTATAAATGTGAAGCAATTAAACTCTCAATTTGTTTAATACTACTACATAGTACTTTTTACCCCACGATTAACTTTTTACTTATGATTTTTATTCTTCTGTTAAAAAAACGTTACTCCCACACTAGGATTTACTCCTGTACTGTTACAATTTCAAAAGATTGCAACTCATAAAGCTGATTATAAATATGATGTAAATCTGATGAAGCTTGAAAATCAAATTTAAAAAATCAGCGCCTAATATAATAATTCCTTTTGATAATTATTTATCGAATTATTTGAAATTATTAAAAAATAAATGGAAATTAAATTAATAAGAAAAATAAATAAATATTATATAAAATGCAATTAATAAATATTTAATTGCAATTAAAATTTATAAATATTATTTAAAATGCAACTAAACGTATAAAGATAAAAAAGCATATTATTTAGTTTCTTATATAGTATTACGTTACACTAGTTTAGGGTTTTAACGTTTTAAAAAATTTAAATATATAAAAGAAAATTTGCCAAAACTAAATTGCGTTTAATTTAATTCCAATATTAAAATTAATGTTGGCTGCAGTTTGTATTTCCAGGGATAAGTCCATTCTTGCAAAGGCATTAAACAGTTTTAATATAGCAGATTTAAGAAATCTGTTGCTACGGTTACAGAATGAATAATAGTTCCACGTACTACGGTGTGATTTAAATATCTACAGGTTGAAGAAGGGATTACGTGCCAAAATGCGAGACGTGACGGTCACCCGCCTGCCAAGCGTAACAAGTACTACAAAACATAAATATTATTATAGAAGTAACGACATATGTTTGACAGTGGACTACTAACGCATTAATGAAAAAAAAAATAAAATTAAAAGATAAAAATATAAAATAATATATAAAAAACCAGGTCAGGAAATATTTACGTTTGTAACATTTTCTTGGAGAAAAACCTAAAGTAATTAATTGAAATAGTGAAAATACCGAAATTATATAATTAATTTAAACCGTAAATGTGCTCATACCTTACTTTTACCATAACAAAATACGACATTGCAAGTTTATATTCATATGAAGTAAGTTTTATTAAAAAATCGTGCCTGCTCCTAAAATGATTTTTTGCGCTTTATTAAAAAGGTTATAAGCGTAGGTATGTTAACATTACATATAAAACATTCAATTCTTTCTACAGTTAATAAAAGAGTGCATATACGTGTTGCAATATGGCATTTTAAATACATAACCTGTAACTACTACACTGAATTTATTAATCTATGATTTATTACTGTTTCTGAATTTAAAATGTGTCTTGCTATTTATTTTTTCATCATATTCGATAAAATTAACACCTAACTAAAAAGTTATTCAATAGTCAATAACTTACAATAATAAATTATAACGGTGATTATACACACAATTATGGCTGAAATATAATACTATCAAGTGCTTATAGATTTATAGTTACAAATTAACATCGACAACGACAATTTTCATTAATTAATAAAATTTTAAATTAACGGTGATTCAGGTGTTTGCACCGAAAGTTAATTTTTTCCTCAATTATTACATTAACTATTACACATATTTTTATAGTTACTTTATCACTTTTTATAAATAAAGCACTAATTTTTGTAAAAAGGTACAGTCGTCGGCACGTATTATTAAACAAAAAATTATCATTAAATAAATAACTAAGTTATCAAATTGTTTTTACGTGTATGTGTGAATGGGTTATTTTTACTCCTTTCTTTGCGACCGGTATAAGGATATCGTTCACGTGTTCCTTAGATAAATCTTCTGCTGTGGTCTTTTTGTTGGTCATGTTATTTTTATCTGTGGTTTCGATTGTGATCCCAGCGTGTAATATTTCCTTGTTAGAATCTAATTTACTGTCAATATCACCCATCTTATTGTAAGCGGAACTAACGATGGGTGGGTCAATCTTGCAAGTGGCACTCTCTAGTGACTCCTTTGTGCTCTGACATGCATTTTATTAAGTACAATTTATTTTATTATTTACTTATTACAAGGTAAAGACAAGTGAGTACCTATTTCAGATTATTGGAAAATATAATTTAATGAACTTAAGGTTAATTTTGCGATTGAAAATGAATATGAAATGTCATTTTCAACTATCAGACGATAGTTATCTATCAACTAAATTAAAATCTGAAAGGAGCGATTAATCGATACTTAGAAAAAAAATAAAAGATAAGCATCTAATAATAAATTAAATCTGCCTGAAAATATACATGAAACAATTGAACTTTTTCTTGCATTGTACTGTATTTCTAACTTGTTTGTATTGTACGTTTCCTTTAAATAACTTTTATCTGACGATTGAAACATCAGCCATGACTATAAATGTGAAGCAATTAAACTCCCAATTTGTTTAATACTACTACATAGTACTTTTTATCCCACGATTAACTTTTTACTTATGATTTTTATTCTTCTGTTAAATAAACGTTACCTCCACACTAGGATTTACTCCTGTACCGTTACAATTTCAAAACGTTGCAACTCATAAAGCTGATTATAAATATGATGTAGCTGATGAAGCTAAAAATCAAATTGAAAAAATCAGCGCCTAATTTAATAATTCCCTTTTCATAATTATTTATCGAATTATTTGAAATTATTAAAAAATAAATGGAAATTAATTTAATAAGAAAAATAAATAAATATTATTTAAAATGCAATTAATAAATATTTAAATGCAATTAAAAATTAATAAATATTATTTAAAATGCAATTAATAAATATTTAAATGCAATTAAAAATTAATAAATATTATTTAAAATGCAATTAAACGCAATTATTATACGTATAAAGATAAAAACATCATATTATTTAGTTTCTTATATAGTATTACGTTACAATAATTTAGGGATTTAACGTTTTAAAAAATTTAAGAATATAAAAGAAAATTTGCCATAAGTAAAAGCCAAAACCAAATTGCGTTTAATTTAATTCCAATATTAAAATTAATGTTGGCTGCAGTTTGTATTTCCAGGGATATGTCCATTCTTGCAAAGGCATTAAGCATTTTTATAATGTCAGATTTAAGAAATCTGTTGCTACGGTCACAGAATAAATAATAGTTCTACGTACTACGGTGTGATTTAAATATCTACATGTTGGAGAAGGGATTACGCGCCAAAATGCGAGATGTGACGGTCACCCGCCTGCCAAGCGTAACAAGTACTACAAAACATTTATATTATTATAGAAGTGACGACATATGTTTGGCAGTGGACTACTAACGCATTAATTAAAAAATAATAGTAAAAGAAAAAAAATGTAAAATAATATATAAAAAACCTGGTCAGAAAATATTTACGTTTGTAACATTTTCTTGGAGAAAAACCTAAAGTAATTAATTGGAATAGTGAAAATACCGAAATTATATAATTGACAGCGGAACCCTAATAAACGATGAGATGATGAGAGTCTCCTCAGATCCTCCCGCCAGCTATCACCCGCATGAGGTCGACACATATGCTCCACCAACCAATACAACGGCAGATATAGCCAAAAGGCAGTTATAAGATAAGAGTAATAATTCGCTATCAGAAAGGGTTTGTGTCACTGATGTTGAGTAAATGCATTTTCGATCATGTTTGTTTGCTCATAACTTATTTTTAACCATAACAAAATACCACATTGCAAGTTTATATTCTTATGACGTAAGTTTTATTAAAAAAATTCGTGCCTGCTCTTAAAATGAGTTTATGCGCATTATTAAATAGGTTATAAGCGTAGGTATGATAACATTACATATAAAACATTCAATTCTTTCTACAGTTAATAAAAGAGTGCATATACGTGTTGCAGTATGGCATTTTAAATACATAACCTGTAAATACTGTACTGAATTTATTTATGTATGATTTATTACTGTTTCTGAATTTAAAATGTGTCTTGCTATTTATTTTTTCATCATATTCGATAAAATTAACACCTAACAAAAAAGTTAATACACCAAAAATAGTCAATAACTTACAATAATAAATTATAACGGTGATTATACACACAATTATGGCTGAAATATAATACTATCAAGTGCTTTTAGATTTATAGTTACAAATTAACATCGACAACGACAATTTTCATTAATTAATCAAATGTTAAATTAACGGTGATTCAGGTGTTTACACCGAAAGTTAATTTTTTCCTCAATTATTACATTAACTATTACACATATTTTTATAGTTACTTTATCACTTTTTATAAATAAAGCTCTAATTTTTGTAAAAAGGTACAGTCGTCGGCACGTATTATTAAACAAAAAATTATCATTAAATAAATAACTAAGTTATCAAATTGTTTTCCCAGAAATAAAATAATTATATCATTATATCATATACTTGAAGGTCCGATGAGTAAGTGGGACATAACAAAAAATATATGTTACTAAACTGCGTAACTTGCTCAGAATGCCGTGAAAGACAACTTAAGGAATATTTACAATATGTCATACATAGCAATATTTTTTTGGCTAAACTTTGTGTGACTGACTCGCTGCTCTGTGGACTCTGCTTACCCTCTCGGCTATTACAGACGTTACGTGTATATATGAATGGGTTTATCATGTATAATAGTATGTTGAAAAGATAATGTAATGTTGTCAATTGTTTTAGCGGTTGGCCATCTTAGACTATTTCTCCTGGTGATGTCTCGTTTAGAGACGAAACACGTGTCGTATTATCGACGGTGGGGTGTCTTTCCTAGTGTAGTTGTGGTGTTGGTATTAGTGATCATACTCTGGTCTTACCAAAATAATTTTTAACGTCTTTAATTATTTTTAATGCAGTTATATTCAGTTACAATTAAAATTGAGACAGGGAGTTATGAAATCAACCGTATAATTAAAATTAAGTCGGAAAGTTTTTATTTCATTGAATTTTTCGTGTATTATATATTCTAAACTAAGAGAAGTCTGAATCTCCCATAATATATCTAAAATGATGTAAAATTGACTAATCTACCCTATGTAAAGAAAAATGCAAAGCAAATGCTCCACACTATAATGGTTGGTGTTGAATGGACACTCGAACTTATGTTCATTTCCTGGAATCTAAATGTCTTCATTTCATTTTGAATTGGTATAACCGGATCTATTATATAAGGGATTAATTCTGTCGTTGTACTTTTTTCTATAGGACAGGGTAAAGTATCTGGTGGTATTTTTAACACTGTTCTTTTTACTCCTTTCTTTGCGACCGGTATAAGGATATCGTTCACGTGTTCTTTAGATAAATCTTCTGCTGTGGTCTTCTTGTCGGTTATGTTATTTTTATCTATGGTTTCGATTGTTATCCCAGCGTGTAATATTTCCTTGTTAAAATCTAATTTACTGTCAGTATCACCCATCTTATTGTAAGCGGAACTAACGATGGGTGGATCAATCTTGCAAGTGGCACTCTCTAGTGACTCCTTTGTGCTCTGACTTTTTGTTTCATCTCGGAGCGTGTGCATCCATTTCAATCTGCAGTCACATACGAAGCTGTTTTCTGCAATAATAAGATAAAAATTGGAGTTATTCAATAATTAAATACAATGAATAAAAAATTTCAACTGAGTTAGCTTAATTACAAGATCGTTCATTACAATTGATCGCTGGGGATATGATTGCATAAGTGTTCCATTTTTCTAATAGATGCAGACAACAAATGACGATAAAAACAAGATTGTGCAAAACTTAAAATTTATATTTTTAAATTATTTAAATGAGATTCTTAAATCAAATTCAAGTTATTCAATAATAATGAATCCTGGTTATAAAATTACATATTGAGAGACTACTGGCTATGAGTGACTAAAAATAAAGTATACAGAGACTGATAAATTATTTCATTATAATTTACCATTTTTTAAACATGATATTGTTTGATCAAAATAATTTATTTTCGAGCAACGTCATATTAATCAATATTTTACCATTATAACTAAGATTTTACTCAAATTGATATGATTAATAAAACGAGACTACACTCCAGTATCTGTATTATAACTTTATCAAGAAATGTCTTGCTGAGCCATATGATATAGAAATAAAATTATCCTAAGCTCAAAACCAAGTTTTCTGCGTAACCATTTTGAGCGTAGGCTAATGTTATCTTTTTTCTTATTTTATAAAATGATCGCGGCCTACACTTAGTATAATAGATGGCCATTTAGAGTTACCGTCACTGTTTATAAATTTTTTACCTTCGCTTATTAAAGATTTTAAAACAAATTATTGGTATAATTGTTTTGCAGCTCGTTTTAAACTTTTTATTAATCAACATTGGCAGTCTACTAACTTTTTAAGCAAAATAATAAAATGCTACTGTAATCAATTATTATATGTCGTTATTAGTGGGTATAATTTTAATTTTCATTTTTTGAAAATGTCAGTTTTAAAATCAATGTGAATAATATAAAAAGTTACACAGATCCAACACCTCACGCAAAAAGCAAAATATGAAAAATTGCATGTTTTTCCAAATAATAATCACAACTATTATTTGCAAATGTATACGTATTATCATCTCCTGGATTGTTTCCCTCAGTTACCTTTTACGACACTCATTTTGGTTGGCAGCTACCTAATAATAAATTGAAAATAAAGGACTGCGGTTGCCAACTTGCCTCCCAAGCGTAGTCACTGTGGCAAGTGTCTTTCTTATGAGTCAATTTATAGAGAGGCCTATGTTTAGCAATGGAATATAGTAGGCTGTAATAAATAATCGATTGAATGAGTATTGCCCAATTAAAATAAAAACAAAAAATACGTGTGGCACTCGGTGACTGCCGCGGTAAAGCTATTGCATAGCATTTTTTATCAACTTATGAAATTATTTATTTTATTCATGCAGTTAAGTCTTTAATATTAAATCAAGTTACACTTTTTGAGCGTGGTGACCGATAAGAAAACAATTTTTTTTTCTCTTATTGAATAAATGAGAAGTTAATATTGTTTAAAATATTTTTAATATCTTACAATACATGTAGGTTATTCAGTAATTTTTATCATTGAGTTAGCAGCTAGTGTACATGCATACGTCTAGTCGCACGCACACAAACACCGTGCCGAAGTCTGCCGAGTGCCGAAGTCTGCCGAACTGAAACGACGTTAGACGATGCACGGCTTTCAACGCCACACCTCCGTGCCTGTCGGAGTGGGGAGCGTGAGGTTTTTTTTCGTTACGGAATTTCTGGATTCGGTCCCCGCGCTCAAGGCCCGCGATAGAAGCTAAGCAATAGCTTAATAAAGATATGCAGAGTGGTAGAGCCTTGCTGCAGTTATATTAGTAGTATAATTGTAGCTCGAATGGGTCGGCTCGACCGGGGAAGGACCACGCTCTCACAGAATACCAGCGTGAAATAGTAGCTTAATGCTGCTGTGTTTCGTGTGGTGAATGTAGAGAACCGGAGACCCTTTTTACTGGAAACGAGGCTATATCTTGGTCCTCACGGCTGATAACGCATCTGCATTTTGATTTGTAATCGAAGATAGGTGTAGAAGTCTATGGGCCGCCGTAACCACTTACCATCAGGTGGACTGTGTGCTCGTTTGTCACCCTATACTATAAAAAAAGATATATTTTAATTAATAAAGGTAGTTGCAATTAAATTACAGGTCCCAGGATCTGATTACCGCATATTACAAACAAATTTTTTATAAAATTTCAAAGTTTTTTTCATTGAATATAATTGAATTTTAAGTGGGAATGTGCATCTATGTATATTTTTGGTAAATTAAACGGTCAATATCTAATTATAAATAACAATATATAATTCCAAATTAAATAACAATTTAATTCGGAATTGTTAAAAAAATTAAATATTTTTATTAACAATTTCACATTTTTTTGTAATTATTAAAAATATAGTAAAAGCTTTGAATGAAAAAACGACTTGTGATTAATTGTGACCGTTTTGTATTTTCTATATTCGGGTCACCATGTGTCATAAAAAACATATATAACCTGTATTATGCAATGAAGTTTTTTAAATTTTAGCAACGGAATCGTGAGTGATTTATCATTTCAAAATGCGGTGGTATTACTAAAGAGATATTATGACGTAACTGGCGTTTGAATTTACATTTTGGGAAAACCATTCTTAACTGTAAAATTACATGAAAAATCTATTGGTAATTTTTATATTTTTCTTAATAATTTGTAGTGAAATTTCAAAAACATAACATGTAACTTATCTACTACATAGTTCCACATCTTGACTTCTGAAGTTCTTATTTAGATTTATTACATTTATAAGCGTCTTATGAATTTGATATTTATCATGGAAATTAATTGCAAATTGTAATTTAATTTAAAAAATTAATACACTATTTGTAAATAATCTATTGAAAGATTTTAATTTGTTACTTTATTTTTGTAAATTGCTTTCAATTAAAACTATTGGCTGCTTTGTTTCCAATAAAACATTTTAAAAACTTATAGAAACTTTACACTAATTGTTTGCCACAAACCGAATGATGAATGTTTGAAAGAAAATTCCTTAAAAACTTAGCGTAGAATATTCAAGTTGGAAACGACGGTTTATAATATAACTTTATTGCCGTTGACGAACTAATTTAAACTCCATTCGGAATTAAACAAAGTAACTCCTTGTTCTTTAATGTAGTATTTCAATAAATTAAGTAGCACAATAAAAGTAAACAAACAGTGCATTTTTAAATACACATCTTGTAATAATAATTGGAATGCATGAAGTTCGGAATAGTGTTTAGCTTTCGTTATGATAATTTTAATTCATCACAAAAGTCTCACAGAAATTAACAGGACCATAGGTGCATAAAAATTTTTGCAGAAAAAATACAAATTTTGGTGAAATAAGGACATTAATAAAATATTCAAAACAAATTTTAAATTAATCGTATTCTACATGTTATTAATAAATGTTAGTTTTTACCTTCTAAGAGTAAATTGCTGGTCGGTGGCTTTAAGTTATCCAGTATGGGCTTGATATTATCGTAAGTTAAAGCGTGTAGTTCGTTTGAACGCAAATCGAGGGAACTGAGGCCTCTTACGCCTTCAAACAAACCGGATGGCAATGCCGCAAGTTTATTATCATCAAGGGATAGCTTCCGAAGTTGAGACAGTCCATCAAATGCCCTCTCGGAAATATATTTTAAGTCGTTTTTTCCAAGCAGTAGCTCTTGCAAATTCCATAATTCAGCGAAAGTAAACTCAGTTAAGTTATAAATATGATTTCTTCTTATGTCAAGCTTACGTAGGTTAGCTAGTCCATCAAATGTGTGACGATTTAAGTGCTGTATATTATTTTTGTTTAAATCCAATTCCAGTAAATTAAAAGTATGTTGAAATGCACCGTCCTTAATATGTGATATGTTGTTTTTTGTGAAAGTCAATTTCTGTAACTTTGGCAAATCAAAGAATGAGTCCCGTCCTATTTCCACGATCATATTTTCTTCTAAGTTTATCGTAGTAAGGTTAGGTAAATGAGCAAATGCGTATTGCTTTAATATTTCTATCTGATTCTGCGATAAAGTCACCTCTTTTAAGTAAGTTAAATTCGCAAATGCAAAAGTTGTGACGTCAACGATGTTCCCATATTTAATGTTAATGGATCGGAGTCTTTGTAAGTACTGGAGTGCCTTTGTGGGCACGTAGCCTAGTGCACCATCGACGCGAACGTTAAATGACAAAGTTTGTAAAGTTGGTTGTGAAGCGAAGCTTTGCCAGATATAATCGTCAGGCGGTATTCCGCCATTAAATACCCAGCATTCTGCTTTCGTAGCATTTCTTGGTTCTCTTGCATTCTCACAATAGCAATGAACTTTGGAATCGCGATCAGTAATGTCGCAAATATTTTTTTGGAAACCACCTGTTTTTTCTTTGGGCCTTCTTTTATTGCTATCTCTTGCTTGAACTGTTGACATTTCATTTACAAGTGCAAGAGTAATAATTATGTACATTATGCTGGCAATTCTTTCCCCCATTTTTATTTAATCTGGAACAAAACAAAATAATACATTTTAATAATGCTTACATAAAAGTTATTTGGTTATGAACATAAAATTAGAATATAAATGAATCCTGGAATGTACTATAGACATATTTATTAGAAATTTATATATATTTGTATAAACCTGTAGTATAGGCAAAAAAAAACTATTTTTCATTTCAGGAAATTGGCATTAGTACAAATTATCTAAAATAGAAGAATGTTTTAAGGAAAGATAAGTAAATTAAAATAATTTAATATTAAGTAAATAGGTTAATGTAGGATAATAAGTATGCAATCCATACTAATATTATAAATGCGAAAGTGTGTTTGTTTCTTTGTTTGTCCTTCTTTCACGTTGCAACAGAGCGTCGGCATGTCATGATTTTTTTGTATGGGGATAGTTCGGTGGCAGTAGAGTGACATATGTTACTTTTTCCGCGGAAAAACATCTATTCCCGTGGGAAAATAGAATATGTTGCAAAAGTTTGTCCTTCTTTCACGTCGCAACAGAGCTTCGACATGGCATGAATTTTCGTATGGGGATAGTTCGGTGGCGGTAGAGTTACATAGGCTACTTTTCTCCGCGGATAAACATCTCATTCCCGTTCCCGTCGGAAATATTCTATTTTCTCACGGGAATGAGATGTTTTTCCGCGGAAAAACACCTCTACAGCCCATTCCCGTGGGAAAATGGAATATGTTGCAAAAGTTTGTCCTTCTTTCACGTCGCAACAGAGCTTCGGCATGGCGTGAATTTTCGTATGGGGATAGTTCGGTGGCTGTAGAGGGACATAGGCTACTTTTCTCCGCGGATAAACATCTCATTCCCGTTACCGTCGGAAATATTCTATTTTCTCACGGGAATGAGATGTTTTTCCGCGGAAAAAAGTAGCCTATGTCACTCTACAGCCTCATTTCCGTGGGAAAATGGAATATGTTGCAAAAGTTTGTCCTTCTTTCACGTCGCAACAAAGCGTCGGCATGGCGTGAATTTTGGTATGGGGATAGTTCGGTGGCTGTAGAGGGACATAGGCTACATTTTTCCGTGGAAAAACATATCATTCTCGTGGGAAAATCGAATATGTTGCAAAATTAAATTCAGCTAGGTGGCGCCACCGTGATTCTACAAGACGGATGACGGTACGATGGACGAACACAGAAGGTCAGAATATCTGGATTATTATGTCTTTTTACCAAAATTAAGATAAAAAATGTATGGATCTATATTTTTCCACGCAGGACTGGGAAGAGAGCGATAAAAACATAAAATTAACCAGCTGATTTTCTTCAAACGTTTTGGTGCATTGTAATTAACAGAATAGGCGATAAGCTCGCAGACGATATTAATTAATCCGTTGATGCTATGCCTACCCCGCAAGGCTTACAGGCGTGATTATAAGTATGGATCAGAAATAATATCACCACTTGTCACGCTCTCACCCTTAACTATTACTTAACTGTGGTAGAAACAGTTCTTAGTACGCCTTATTAATACGCCTTGGTAATATTTATTGAACGGAAATGAATACAGTTCTTATATAATGATTTCTTATATTTACGCGAACACTACACATTGAAATAATACTAGTTTTTACGGAATTTATCGCGTATATTTAACTTTTTAAATACTCGACGTTTCGAACGCTTTACAGCACTCATGGTCACGGGCGGGACTGAGATGTTCAACGTCCATATGACATAGTTAACCGCGGTTACCATAGATTAAAATTTAACTTTTGTTCCGATCTATACAGTATAAACTTATGGTATCTTGATGTCTTGCAGTTGTATGCTTGGGTTGGGATTTAATTTTATTTATTATCGGATCCCAAGCAGACGGTAGCACCAAGCCATATTCTCTATTGAAATTAGGATGTTTTTTGATTTCAATAGAAGAAAAAGTCAAATCCCGAGCGCTCGCAAGCGACCGCACTCATCCACAGCAATTAAATCAATTAAAACTTATATTTAGAGACTACTTTTCTGTAAAGAAGTTAAGTATTATAAAATCTATACAAAATTCTCTATCTTGTGGTTCAAACAAAAGTCAGGTATTACTTCATTAGAAAAAGATTTTATTGAGTTTTGATAACAAAAAAAATATACTGCCGGCATATAAAATATAATAATATGATAAATATAATGTAAACAGCATGAAAATCACAATTATTTCTTTATATTACTCAAAATTATTTACGTAAATAAATGAATTATATTCGCACAAAAACTTTCATTACAATTTTATAATAAAACACTATACTTAAACACTATAAACATCCAAAAATCAACACAATAACATTCACGTGAAAATGGCGTCCGAAATAAACGTATATAGTAGTATAAATAAACATTCATAAGATAACATTTTTTTTTTTGCATTTAAGGATAGATAATTTCATATTGATTATGAAATACCAAACTTCTTCATAGAAAAGTAGTCTCTATGTATATGTTTTTATAGGTTAAAGTGCGGTGGGTGGGTGCGACCTCATGAGACCGCTAGGGATTTCACGAAACATGGCCGCGGTCGCATGCGACCGCTTGGTGGTTGAGGGGAGAACAGAATTGTCACATCCTTGAGTTGCTTAGTTCCAAGACAGATATAAGCTTTTTAAGACAACATTGTCCAGTGTCCAGGGTGTTAAGACGGTTTACACAGTCTACAATTAGCTTCGAGTTTACTAAATTTAATCTCAGCGCTAGCAGTGCTTTTTGGCTATCAGAATTTTTATAAATTATACGTGGTGTTTTTGCAGATTGATTGAAAAATATGGTCAAAATTTCTACCCAAATTCACACCAAGTTTGAAATTTAGGACGTTCCCCTTAAATTCCAAAGCCTACGTTGAGACCCATTTTTGACCCATCTGTATACTATATAAGGCTACCGATCTCACGTATAACCTGTCAGTCTTTTTGAAGGGTAGTTTCACTATGTACTTTTGTTAATCTTCAAGCACGCGCGCGGCGTCGAATCGACCGAACTCCATATATTTTCGTTCTTAATATCTTTATTTCATATCGTATGTATTTCCCATCTTTAGTAGCCTGTTAATGTTTAATTGTGCAAGAAATAAACTATTTACCTCATCTCCTTGTACTTTCAAGAGTACATCGATCGTATTTGTTTTAGTCGCAGTGCAGGCGTCGAAAACACGCTACGCGCCTGTCGTTGAAAAGGTTACACGCTACGCTCAATACGAAATATTTTTTTACAATATCAAAAATAAAGTGTTTTTTTTTTTAATAAAAATATCTCGTTGACCGCTATCTGATGGTGCAATACTTGCATAAGTACAGCATGAAAATGAAGAGAGTAAATCAGAGCTCAAAGACCAAGGTTCAGAAGTATCGGACCACCTTTTAGTTCCGGAGGAAACTCAATCTGCTGTAGAATCAACCAGGTCGGATTCAGATGTGGACTATGGGTCGGGTTCAGATGAAGACGATGTGCCCCTTTCAGTAAGAATCACATATTTTACCGAACTAGATAAGGCAACAAAGTGGCAAAACTTTAACAATAGCAGAATTAGACGCCAAGTTCCAAATATTCTCACAGAAGAGTCGGGTACTCGTAGAAACGGGGTGGGGGTGACAAAAAAGCTTGTGCAAGCCTGAAATTTATTAATTATCGAAGAAATTATTAAAAAATTGTCATACACACTAATGAATTTATACAAAAAAAGGCACCATCATTAAATAGACCCCGTGACTGCAAGCCGACTGATGCTGAAGAAGTTCGAGCACTATTTGGATTACTTTATATTGCGGGAACCTTGCGAATGTCACATGCGAATTTAGAGGATTAATATAGATCCGATGTCACAGGCGTACTATTTTCCCCACTGCGAGTTCACTGAAAAGAACTTAATTTCTACTAAATGCGCTACAATTTGATGACGCAATCACTCAAATATCTCGTCGTGCTCTAGATAAATCTTCATCAATCCAAAATATCCCTTATATTTTGGAAAATTTTACACAAAACTGCCTATTACCTTATTCTGTGGGAGAGAACGTTGTTATTGATGAAATGATGACAGGGTCTCGAGGAAAATGTCCGTTTAGACAGTACATTTATTTATTTATTTGTCACACCAACAAGATATATACTAGAAGCTTTCTAAGATTAGACATTAAATAATTTAATGCTCAGTGATACCTCTTTTATAGATATAAAATACATGAATATTGAGCGTAATACTCACATTGCTTTTTTCTTTATAAATAGTCATGTTATAGGGAACATTACAATAAAAATAGTACAAATCAGATTTACAAATACTCAGTTCTTAAACATTACGTTTTGCTTACGAAAATCTGAAACAATACCAAAATTTCAATGTCAAAGAAATAAAATGTTATTATACCTATAAGGAAATCGTCTCTCACACAGATTCGATGACTTCCAGCCTCCCGAACAAGTTGGTTTCCGAAAAGGCTACAGTACCATAGACCACATACATACCCTGCGGCAGATTGTACGGAAGACCGAAGAGTATAATCTGCCACTTTGACTGGCGTATGTGGACTATAAGAAAGCCTTTGATTCCGTCGAAATATGGGCGGTGCTACAGTCCCTTCATCGGTGCCAAGTTGACTGTCGGTATATCGAAGTGCTGGAGTGTTTGTACAGTAGGGCTACGATGGCTATCCGAGTACAGAACCAGAGTTAGAAACCTACCCAACTGCAGAGAGGTGTAAGACAGAGTGACGTTATATCCCCGAAACTCTTCACCGCTGCGTTGGAAGACGTTTTCAAGCTACAGGACTTCAAAGGATACGCTATTAATACCAATGGCAAGTACATCACACACCTTCGATTTGTCGACGATATAGTTCTTATGGCAGAACTGCAGGAGGACCTTAACACTATGCTCAATGACCTCAATGGTATCTCCCAACGAATAGACAAAACAAAGATCATGTTTAATGTCCATGTCACACCTATGCCGGTAGTTGTTGGGAGCATTATGCTCGAATTTTTTAACGAGTACGTTTACCTGGGACAAATAGTCCGACTAGGTAAGTTCAACTTCGACCGAGAGGTCAATCGACGGATTCAACTCGGCTGGGCAGCGTTCGGGAAATTACGACGCATCTTCTCGTCAGGTATACCTCAATCTCTGAAAACTAAAGTATACAACCAGTGCGTGTTGCCAGTGATGACTTACGGATCTGAGTAGTGGTCCTTCACTGCTGGCGGTATGAGGACGCTTAAGGTCGCACAGCGAGCTATGGAGAGGGCTATGCTCGGAGTTTTTCTGCGTGATAAACTCAGAAATGAGGACATCCGCAGTAAAACCAGAGTGACCGACATAGCCCAATAAATCAGTAAGCTGAAGTGGCAATGGGTCGGCCATATAGCTCGAAGAACCGATAACCGATGGAGAAGAAAGTTTCTCGAATGGCAGCCTCATACCGGTAGGCGTAGTGTAGGGCGACCCCCACTAGATGGAGTGACGACTTGGTAAAACATGCAGGAAGTCGATGGATGCAGGTGACTCAGGACCGTGCTTTGTGGCATTACTTGTGGGAGGCCTATGTTCAGCAGCGGACTTGTGAAGGGCTATAATGATGATGATGATGATATATAAAGAAAAAAATGTTTATGAATAAACAAAAGAATGAAAACAATATCAGTTTAATGTCAATGATAATTTCAATTTGAATTACTAATAAAAAAAATTAAATACAATTGTTAATATTAAAATTATTTTATACAGTAATAAAAAAAGAAACATTAAAAAGTAACACAATACATATTTTAAAAATCGTTTATCAGATGAGAGAGTACTCTTTTAAAGCGACCTAAGGGGTCTGAGAAAATATCCAAAGTTTGTGTCTTTCGACGTTTTTTCGAACTACATGGGCCATTTTTGAATATAATATGTTCACTCCCAATATTACCAATATCTTTGTTGTGTCTCGTTGTAATTCCTCCATTAATCTGTTTAGAGGAGCATAATAGCCTAGATGCGACCGTGCTAACTTTGTGACGAATGGAGCGTATTTCTTATACCTGTGCGATCTTCTGGGAATAGCAAAATTAATAAGAGATACAACGTCTGGAGCGTAGATGTAACCATTTATCATTTTGTAGAGGAACAAGATGCCTGACATCGCTCTGCGCTCGACGAGAGGTTTCATATTAAAGTATTTCAAATGATCATTTTAGCTTGGCAAAAAAAAAGTAAAGTTACAGCCTATATACGTCCCACTGCTGGGCACAGGCCTCTTCTCATTTCTGAGAGGGTTTTAGGGCAAGGAAGTATCCGCCGCGCTTGCCCAGTGCGTGTTGGCGAACTTTACATGCCTTCGAAATATATTTTTTTCTTATTTCATAGACATGCAGGTTTCCTCACGTGCCGACGGGGATCGAACCCGGTTTTCTCGCGTATTGTGATATTTACAGCGAGCGCTAACCATCTGAGCTACCACGGCTCTATCTAGGCAAGAATTTTGCTAAATTACAACTGTAAGTCAAGTGCCAGAAGAATCTTTTTTGTACACCTTCTATACGCTTTTTGTATACGTCGTAGTGCGGGTTCCACACCACGCTGCAGTATTCTAAGCTACTAATCATAAGCTACTTCGCACAAGTGACATATAGGTTGCGATTTTTGTGCTCGAATTTTTATACTCCCTACAGGTACGTAAAACAAACCCCAAGGTCTTGAAGGCTTTTTTAGTAATGCTATCTATATATAAATTAAATCGCAATTTGGTATCGAGAATTACACCCAAATCTCTAATATGATCAACCTATTTTAATGGTACATCGTCTGTACAATAATATCTAGTCACTCAGAGCTTTTTTCTAGTGAAGCGTACCATGTGGCATTTGTCAATATTCAAGCTCATGCCATTCAATTTGCACCATAATACTAGATTGTCCAAGTCATTTTGAAGCAACAATACATCCTCTAATGAATTTAATGATCTAAAAAACTTCAAATCATCGGTAAACATGTAAAGCTTAGAATTTTGGAAACACTTACCAATATCATTAATAAAAACGTTTAACAGCATGGGACCCAGATGGGATCTTTGAGGAACTCCGGAAAAGGCAGTAAAAAGCCAGATTTGAATCCCCCTGCTACCACCACAGTCTATTCGTTAGGTAAGATCTGAATCAGCGCAAGAGATTACCGCCTATACCGACACATGATAAATTGTGCAATAACATATCGTGATTGACTTTATCAAAAGCCTTACTAAAGTCAGTGTATATGACATCGAAAGACTGCGCGTGATCAACACCTTCGGCCAGGCCTTCAACGAAGGATATCAGGTTAGTCGTGGTAGAGTGGGCTTTCAAAAGCCGTGCTGTTCCGGTGCAGTTAAGTGTCTTAGATACCAAGACATTATAGGGCACAGTAGTTTTTGAAAGACTTTAGCAAACACCGTAATAATTGATATTGGCCTATAGTTTTTCCGTGAGTTTATATCTCCTCTTTTGTGTATCGGTATAACAAGAGAAGTTTTCCAAGCGCTGGGAAAGGTTACAGAACAAAGAGATTTATTAATTATCAAGGACAGAGGTAAATCTAGAGCACCAGCACATCTTACAGCAAAGATAGATGGTATTTCATCTGAGCCAGCGCCTTTAGTGGAGTCAAGACTCTTTAAGACCCTAAATACTTGGTCTTTAGTCACTGAAATACTAGTAAAAAAGTTAGAGGCGGGGGGATTTTTCTGTATAGTGCTCGTCTGGAATGGATAGTTTATCAATATTGTAGACTGAAGAGAACTGTAATCCGGGCCAGTAGTGGCAAGAGTAGTTCCAGAAAACATTTGGGCGGGGTAGGTACTACTACTGTCTCTTTACTGTTTAATGAAACTTCATAGTAGTTTAGGATTTGATTTCAATTTTTACATGAAATCTAAATCCGATAAATATGGAATAAACTTTATCCGCTAGTAGACGCTGCTACGTTTTATGTCCTCAATATTAAGATTTACACTGGCAAGCAACCAGAATTTCCGTACCAGTTGAGTAACACTGCAGAGAAATGTAGTGAGGAGGCTAATTACACCAATTTCTGGCACAGGGCGAAACCTAACAATCGACAATTGGTACACCAGGTTTCCTTTGGTGGAGGAGTTAGCCCAAAATCATAAGATTTCTGTTGTGGGTGCCATGCCTAAAAACAAAAAAAGAACTACCTTCTTGTTTTACACATAAATAGAGACCTGAATATTAAAGTCAGTTTAGATTCTCTGATAGGGCTACGCTAGTGTCTTACGAGCCTAAAAATAAAAGATCTGTAGTACTAATATCATCACTTCATTCTGCTGCTGAAATAGATGAAAGTACGAATGAAAGACGTAAGCCAAGCATCGTGACTTTTTACAATAAAACGAAAGGAACTGTCGATGAAGTCGATAAAATAGTGAATATGTATTCGACGTCAAGGAAGAATAATAGATGGCCGTTGATACTCTTCTTTCGTCTTATGGATATTACTGGAATAAATTCAATGGTAATATTGAGGGCAAATGAAATGGTTTTAAAGAAAAAAAGAAAATATTTACGAGATTTAGGTATTGAAATGACAAAGGAGTGTGTTATGTAGTATAACTGTACTGTACTGTAGTAGTAAGCAAGTAATGATTTTTTCGGGAATTACCCATAATCTCCTCTTATGGCACCCATGGACGAATTCGGGCGACAGCGAAAAATTTTCAGTACCAAATTACAAAAGTTACAAATTGGCAGGGTTCTTTTTTAGCTCTGTATCGCAAGAAATGCAGTTAGTAATTTGCATTTAGGTAAAGCCAAAATAAGGGTCTTAATAAGTGCTAATTAGGTGACAAGTTTAAAAATTAGATACTGCCGCATATTCAGCTTATTGGTCGCACATATGTCTACGATTTGCTACGACGGGCGGGGGCTGATCTCCCTACGCGCCTGCGGCTTTACAAAAACACTGTAGGGATAGGGCAGACAGGACTACGTGGAGTTGGGACGTTCTGAATCGGTTTTAGTACTAATTTAACCTATCTTATCTGTATTGGTAAAGAACAAAAAATGTCGTTCAAATTCAACCTCTAATGAGGTAAAATAGGTTTTAACAGCTTGCAAATGCATAAAACAAAGCGTAATGGTCCTGACTAATGATTAATATGATTATGACTAGTTTAACATTTGTCAAACATATGAAAGCATCTATCATGTTTTATTATTAACCAGGTGCGCCTTTGGGGAGCCCTTGGGTCAAAAACTTCTTAGTAAAAGAAAATGCTAATAAGTTTTTAGCACAGTTTTATAATTTCTGTGCTAACAATGTAAAATTTTATTAGAGTCAGATATTTTATCAAGCAAAAGAAGCATTACCTATGCTAATAATATTAAATATAAAAATATTTTTAAGCATATTATTTTACATTATTTTTGAATCAACGAAATATTATAAAATAATCATGTCGATACTGTAATCTGCACTTTTATCACATCTATGAAAAACTGGTAATATGTTGTATTAATGACATTATTAATATCTGACACGAACAAAATAAAAGTTGTTTACGGCCAACTTCTAAAAAAGTATATGACACATTTTACGGCAGTTTTAAGATTGCCTTTAAATATTCGATAAAATTTTGGGTTTTGGAGATAAGACTTACGAATAGGACTATTAGGACTTAGGCAGGTTATTAGACACGTTCTTGTATCTATTCCGTTCTATTCATATAATAAAAATGTAAATTGCAGATGTATGTATATTTTACATTTTTGCAACAAAATTGATTGAGAGGGACTATAAATAAGTTTTGAATACATTTCTATCATTTTTAGAATTGTCTGTCCGTTTGTCTATCTGTCCGTCTGTATGTTAGTTTGTTAACGTATCATGTATAAACTACAAATTTATATCAAAATAATCGATAAGACAATTATGAAGCGTATCTTCGTTTAACATTTAGTCTTTGTTTTATTAAAATTCGTTCATTCTATCAAAAGTTATGATTAATATTCTAAAGTACGAATCATAGGTACAAATTTATTCAATAGTGGTATTGAGTGATCAAGGGTATTTCCGTAATTAAAAATTGTAAAAGAGTGTTCTATAATGATATAACTATACATAAACAAAAATAATGAAGGGTAACGTAATAGATATTTGTAAAAAATATACAAAATCCAATATCTTAGTGAAAAAAGTACAATAATTTAACAATATCATCGACACATCGTGTTGTGCAAATTATTTATTTATTAAATTTTATATAAGTGCGCTTACAATTTTTTTCTTAACCACCGAGTACCTACAACGTGGTATATCAAATTTAAAAACACCTATTAACAATTTCTTTGGATAGGACGTAAATATCTTTGGTTTCGGTGGGGATCATAGGAGCTTGGTAGTAGGCATATTATACTTCCCTTTTGCAGTTCCAAAAAGTTTTAAAATTTACTTTGTCGTGAAATTGTAAAATTATGTTACGCGATTTGAAGTTGTTTCTATATTCTTATTCCTACCCGTTATTTTCTAAATTTCATATAATTTGTATTTTACTACTAGTTTTTACGGAATTTATCGCGTATATTTAACTTTTTAAATACCCGACGTTTCGAACGCTTTACAGCACTCATGGTCACGGGCAGGACTGAGATGTTCAACGTTCATATGTCATAGTTAACCGCGGTTACCATAGATTAAAATTTAACTTTTGTTCCGATCTATGCAGTATGAACTTATGGTATCTTGAAGTCTTGCAGTTGTATGCTTGAGTTGGGATTTAATTTTATTTATTATAGGATCCCAAGCAAATGGTAGCACCCAGCCATCTTCTCTATTGAAATTAGGATGTTTTTTGATTTCAATAGCCTCGCGAATCATCCTTGGAAGGAATCGGTGTTCTTTAGCGAGGATCTGCGGTCTATCAAATCTGATGTAGTGACGGGGGCGATCGTGTACGTGTTCACAGACTGCAGACTTCCCGGAGCATCGATTCTTCACATCAGCTATATGTTCTTTAACGCGGGTTTTTATTGATCTTTTAGTTTGTCCTATGTAGGAGAGACCACATTCACAATCAAGCTTGTACACTCCTGCATCTTGTGTCTTGAAACGTCGGGTATTTAAAAAGTTAAATATACGCGATAAATTCCGTAAAAACTAGTATTATCACAATGTGTAGTGTTCGCGTAAATATAAGAAATCATTATGTAAACCATTAAGGACTGGTAATTGCAAATAAAATACGCCGATTAGAAGATCTAAAGACCAAGCGCGCAAGATATCTAACAGCCTTAAATTTCTTGAAGAGATGCCGTGACCATAATCTCATTCCTACGTGTTTAAAATATCAACCAAAAAGGACATTCGAGGAAGCGCTAAGATCTTAAATCAGGCGAGTAAAAAAGTTGTTACGGACGGTAATCCAACAAAAACGCTCCGATCTATATGACATAAACAAATCCATAGACACATCATACAGTGAATTGAAGAAAGTTTTAACGACGTTTGACTATAATTTTTGCATGGAAACAATAAATAAACGCGAAATTAGTAAATATAATGAATGCAATAACAAACATATAGAAAAATATCAAAAATTAACGAACAATTCAAATGTCAAATATCTGAATCAATGCCAGAACCGAAAGCAACCATTGAAAAACACAGATCATAGATTAATCGCGCTCTATAATCTGTCAAAACAAACACTGGATGATGCAACAATTAGGGTTTTATCCAAAGGCCTCAACTGTGCAATTACACCCCGCAAATTACCGTACGAGGAAATTATCTGTAGTGTCGAGGACTGTTTATTTAAAAACAATATGCGGAAAGAAGATTTGGAGGTGATACGTCAAGACATCTCGTCTATGTTACGTCGATGTTCAGTGCCTAAACCGAATCTTCCCAAAGACGAATTTATAGCGTTAAAGAACCTACGCAATAAACACGAACTTACGATTCTCCGCGCAGATAAGGGAAACGCCACGGTAGTCATGGATACGTCAGATTATAATTCTAAAATACAAAAACTTTTATCGGATGTAAGTACTTATAAAAAGGTTAAAAACGACCCAACAAATAGCACACTAAAAACAACTAGTGACCTCATAAAGAAACACTCCGAAAAATTAAATATTGACGTAAAATGGATAACACCTACGTGCGCCAAATCACCAAAATTGTATGGGTTACCAAAAATACACAAGCCCAATGCTCCATTACGTCCCATAGTGAGCCAAATCGATTCACCAACTTACAGATTGGATCAACACTTAGCGAAAATACTCTCACCACTCAGGGGACAAACAAGAGCACACATAAAGGATTCCTACCATTTTGTCAGCGAGATTAAAGACCTTCATCTGGCGACAATGACAACAATGGCGCCTGGGCGCGGCGGTAATCTTCCTCGAGAAATGAGAAGAAATTCTTATTCCTTGGGGAATGTTGCTGCCGCGGCTAATTATTCTGACATGGGGGGGTCCATCCCGGACCAACAGTGCGTTCCTCTGCGTGACCCTCTGATCAGCAGAGGGCATAGCAGAGGAGCGAGGGCGGGCTCGGTGTGCACTTACCCTGCCTACGGGCAGACAGTGAAGGATTCATCCTTTGCTGTCACCGCCGGTCTCGTAATCCCAGTCGAAGTGTCGTGGATCATGTCTCGCGGCTTTGATAAGGACCGAGGGTCTTGGCTTAATCGCCCGGACCGCGAGGGAGAAAACCTCTATAAAAAGTTACCCCGAATCCCAAGCGGCGACGCACCGCGAGGGGATGGATGGCTGACGGGGTTCTATGAACAAATCAGCCGCAAGTGCGGTCCTCGCCAGGGTACCTGCAGACCCCCCTGGCGAGTAATAAATCCTCTAAATCTGCTTACCTTGGTACAGGGGTCTCTGCCAAGGTGGACGTTTAATTCCCCCATAATCGTGGGTACAAAAATGGAAAAAAAAACAAACAAACAAAACCGCCGGCAACGGCAACGTAGAGAGAGGAGGAACGATGCGGGGACAGAGTCCGACGCCGCATCGAGCAGCGTGGGAGGCCCAGAGAGCTCCCGACGTATGGGGCCTGGGACCGCGGAGAACAGTAAGTTCTTCCGCAAGCGGTCCAGGTGGGATGGCGACCAGAGGGGGAATGCCAATCAGAGGGCCGAACGAGCGGCAAAGCTTGCCGAGGAGGGGCGCCACCCGGGCGATACGGTATCAGGCGAAGAGACGAGTGCGACTGGCGGCTCCGAGGTGGAGCGTAAGGCCAGATTCGTAAAGGAGGTGGAGGCCGCGATCAAGGTCGTGGCCCACAAGCAAAAGTCCTCCTCAAAGTTCAAGGCCCTTCCCGGGCCTCCGCCTCCATCATGGCGGCTGCGGAGGCCAACTTTGTTGGGGCCGGGCCTAATGCGGACGAGGTGGCGAAGCTGCGGGCGGACGTGGCCCGCCTGACGTCTGCCATGGAGACTCTCCAGAAGGAGAACGAGCAGCTCCGCGCAGACCTGGCCAGTCTACGTGAGCCTGCCTCTCACGCGGCGCCCCAGACGCAGCGCCCAAGCCAACCCGTGCCGGTGGAGAACCAGGTTCTGAACCTGGTCCGGCAGGAGCTGGCTGCCTTCCAGCACCGGTTTTCCGTGCTGGAGGGCATCGTCCTGCGCCCCTCCCTAGGGGCAAACAAGACGGCGGCGAGGCCGGCAACGTACGCGGCGGCCACGGCTACCGCATCCAGGCCGGGGCCGTCCAGTCAGCCCTCGGGCAGGGCTGCAGTTGCTCCTCCTCCCCTGAAAAGCCGGCTCCGGCAAAACCGGTACCGGCTGAACCGGCTCCGGCTAAGCCGGCGACGGGAAAGAGAGGCAAGACGAAGGCGAAAAAGGGCAAGGCGGCAGCACAGATGGTGGCTGCACCAGCCCCAGTGCCTGCGGCGAATATGCCAGCGCCAGCGGCAAGCCAGCTGCCGCCGCCGTCACCGCCCCCCCAGATCCCTACACCTCCCGCGGCTGAAGCCGGTTGGCAGGTGGTCGGGGATAAAAAGAAGGGGAAGAAGGCAGCCAAAAAGGCCAAAGAGCAGGAGCGGCAGCGCCAGTTCAGGGCGTGCAAGGTCGCGGCTAGGCTCCGCGCCCCGAAGATCGCAGCTGTAGTGATTACACTACAGCCGAACGCGGAAAAGAAGGGCGTTACCTACCGCGATCTGCTCGCGAAGGTGAAGGAGGCGGTGGACCTCGGGGAGCTCGGGATCACTGGGGGCCTCCGGCTCAAAGTCACCCAGACGGGGGCCCGTATGCTGGAGGTCCCCGGGGAATCCAGTGGCGCGACCGCGGACGCTCTGGCTGCGAAGCTCAGAGCGTCTCTGGACGCGGACGAGGCCCGAGTGTCAAGGCCCGTCAGATGCGCAGATCTGCGCATCATGGGTCTGGACGACTCGGTATTGGAGGAGGAGTTGGTGGCCGCCGTCGCCAGGTCCAGGGGGTGCACTACTGACCAGGTCAGGTCAGGAGCCATACGCCCGGACCATCAGGGTATGCATGCCGCCACGGTGCGCTGCCCTGTTACGGCGGCCAAAACCATAGTGGAGGGCCGAAGGATTCTGGTGGGCTGGGTCTCAGCGCAGGTTAAGCTGCTGGAGCCCAGACCTCTGAGGTGCTATCGCTGTCTCGTGGGGCACCACGTATCAGTGAGATGCGCCTCGGAGGTTGACCGCAGTCGCCGTCGCCTGTTGCTTCCGCTGCTGTCAGCCCGGACACATATCGGCGACCTGCTGCGCCACGCCGCACTGTGATGCATGTGCGGCAACCGGCAAGCCAGCCGATCACCGGGCCGGAAGCAAGGCCTGCGTGCCACCCGCCAAGGCCAAGGCCGCGGGTAGGGTAGGGGCCAAAGCCGCCACCGCCTCTGTGGCCTCTGTCGCGGCCGCAACTGCCACGGCCACCGCTCTCACTGTCGCCGCCGCCGCCGCCGCGACACCGACGCCCGCAGAGGGGCCCCCCGTGGAGGAATCTGAAATGGAATGCCTATAACGGCCCCACTAAGCTTCCTCCAGGCTAATATCAACCACTGCGCCTGCGCTCAGGATCTGTTGCTCCAGAGCATGGCGCAGTGGTCGATTAACATCGCTGTGGTCGCTGAGCCGTATTTTGTCTGGCCTAGTGAGGACTAGGTGGCGGACCTTAACGGCTCAGTGGCCATCATCTCTTCGGCCGCCGCCGGTACCCCGACCCTTGAAGGTGTCAGGAGGGGTCAGGGGGCGTAGCAGCACGGTTCGGGGAGTTCGTCGTTGTGGGGGTGTACTTCTCCCCGAACCGATCTCTCGCCGAGCTCCACAACTCTCTTGCAGAGCTGAGAGCAGTCGTCGTCGGAAGTTATCCCCTCCCCGTACTTGTCCTCGGGGACTGCGGATGCGGGGCGAGTCGGTGGTGGACATCTCGTTCGCTAGCCCCGCTCTGTCGCCGCGTGCTATTGACTGGCGTGTCATGGAGGGGGTGGAGACCTACTCCGACCACCGGTACATCCGGTTTGATGTCTCCACCCAGCCCTCGAGCGCGCCAGTCCAACAGGCCCCGAGTGGTCCGCGTTGGGCGCTGAAGCAGCTGGACCGGGAGCTCCTCCTGGAAGCCTCGATCGTGCAGGCCTGGGTGTCATCACCGGACAGGCCTGCCGACGTCAATGATGAGGCAGGGTGGTTCCAGGAGGCCATGTCCGAGATATGTGACGTGGCAATGCCCCGCGTCCGGCCAGGAAGCGCCCGGCGTCAGGTGTATTGGTGGTCGCGTGAGCTGACGTCTCTGCGCGAGGCGTGTGTCGCCGCGCGGCACCTGTACACCAGGCATCGCAGGCTCCGCATTCGTCCACCGAATGCGGCAGCCATTGAGGCGGAGCTGTACGAGGGATACAGAGCGGCGAAGAACGCCCTCCGGGAGGCTGTCCTGCGGGCCCGGGATCGGGCCCGTGAGGAGATGCTGGAGACTCTCAACAGAGATCCGTGGGGGCGCCCTTACAAGATGGTGCGGGATAAACTCCGCACCTGGGCCCCCCGCTGACGCAAAGTCTCCGGCCCCAGCTCGTGGAGGACGTGGAGCGCTCTGTTCCCTGCGCGACGGGAACATCCGCCCCCGCCTATGGCTCCGCCACCTGCGGTGCCGGAAGCGGACCACCAGGACGACGACGATGACATCCCGGAAGGGACCGGGGTAGACCTGAGAGTGGCGGTACGTAGGCTCAAGGCCAGGAATACCGCCCCAGGACCCGATGGCTTGCCTGGCAAAGCCTGGGTCCTGGCCTCGGAGGCTCTCGGGCCCCGACTGGAGGGGCTCCTAAGCGCATGCTTGGAGAGAGGCCAATTCCCGCTTCGTTGGAAGACGGGGAAGCTGGTCCTCATTCGGAAGCCGGGGCGCCCTGCGGACTCTCCGTCCGCATACCGGCCCGTGGTGCTGCTCGACGAGGTGGGCAAGCTCTTTGAAAGAGTCATTGCAAACCGCCTCGCCGAGCACCTTGCGGAGACGGGGCCGGATCTTGCGGAACACCAGTTTGGTTTCCGCAAGAGGCGCTCTACGGTGGACGCCATCATGCGCGTGAGAGCCCTCACGAACGGGGGATGCAGTGGCCAGAGGGGGTTGTCTTGGCGGTGTCTCTCGACATCGCCAACGCCTTCAACTCCATGCCCTGGAGCTGCATTAGGGAGGCACTCCGGTATCACCGGGTGCCGACCTATCTCCGTCGTATAGTCGGGGACTACCTGACGGACAGGGCCGTCATCTACCCCGGTCGCAACGGTGAGTGGAACCGGCGAGAGATGTCGTGCGGTGTCCCACAGGGTTCGGTTCTGGGGCCACCTCTGTGGAACATCGGTTACGACTGGGTGCTGCGCGCCGACCTCCCTACCGGCGTCAGCGTAGTTTGCTACGCTGACGACACGCTGGTACTGGCACAAGGGGGGGTCGTACGAGGCGGCAAAAGACAAACGGCGGAAAATATGACACGCGGGGTTGCGATAGTCGTTGAGAGGATTCGGCAACTGGGTCTCGAGGTGGCTCTGCACAAGTCCGAGGCCATGCACTTCCATGGTCCTCGGAACAGGCCACCACCGGGATCCTCAGTGATGGTAGGAGGGGTATCCATCGACGTCGAGTCGACGCTGAAGTACCTAGGACTCGTCCTCGACGGCCGATGGAACTTCGTTGAGCACTTCCGACGTTTGGCTCCCAAACTGGAACGGACCGGGGCTGCCTTCAGGCGGCTCCTGCCGAACCTGGGAGGGCCAAACGCCTCCTGCCGGAGGCTCTACGCGGGGATCGTGCGGTCCATGGCCCTTTACGGGGCCCCGGTGTGGGCGCGTGGTTTGGCGCGGCTTGCCGTCCACCACCTGAACGCGCCCCAAAGGGTGATAGCCGTGAAAATGGTTCGCGGCTACCGCACGATCTCCCGCGAGGCGGCGAGCCTCCTTGCCGGATTGCCGCCATGGGATCTGGAGGCGATAGTCCTCGCGCGCCTGCACGAATGGCGTGCAGAGGCACTATGCCGTGGGGAAACCCCGCTGCCGCGGCAAGTTGTCGCGCAGCGGACAGACTTCCGGCACGATCTCATGGCGACATGGAGACAGCGACTGTCGCAACCCCGTGCTGGGCACGCCACTATAGCGGCGATAAGACCCCTCTTTGAGGAGTGGCTTGAGAGACGCCACGGCATCCTCACCTTCCGCCTGACGCAGGTCCTCACCGGACACGGTGTGTTTGGGAGGTTCCTGCACCGAATCGGGCGGGAGGAAACGCCCGGGTGCTCCCACTGCGAGGATGGACCGGAGGACACGGTGGAACACACCGTGGAGGTGTGCCCTGCTTGGGCGGAGCACCGCCGGGTCCTCGTAGCGGCGATAGGCGGCGGCGACCTCTCGCGTCCGGCCCTGGTCGAAGCCATGGTCCGGAGCGAGACGGAATGGAATGCCGTCTCCACCTTCTGCGAAGCAGAGAGAGAGCAGCAGCTTTCCTCCCCGGCCGCCGCGGGAGACGCCCCGGGCGTCGGGGGGCTACGTCGTGGCCCCCGGCCACCGTAGGCGCGGGCCTGTGGACGGCGAGCAATGGGTAGCTCGTCGTCCGTCCGTCTAATGACGACAGGCCGTGTCGACGGCGCGTTTTGTTCCACGCGCGCCTCAATGAGCTGTCAGCAGCGTGAAGGGGCCCGCAAGGGCCGACGCCTACCGGGGCTGCGGACTGTTCGAAAGAGATACCGCGGCTCCGGAACGTAAGGGCACTGAAGGAACACGGATGGTTTTTAGTCAGTAAAAGTCTGACACTCCCTTACGCTCCACCCAGAGCGAAAGGGGTCATTAGATGATTTTCCATCCGCAAAAAAAAAAAAAAAAAAAAAAAAGGGGGACAAACAAGAGCACACATAAAGGATTCCTACCATTTTGTCAGCGAGATTAAAGACCTACATCTGGCAGACAATGAAACTGTGGTCAGTTTTGATGTGCAGTCATTGTTAACATGATTACCTGTTGAAGACTGCATCTCAATTGTTACTAGAAGGCTGGAAGAAAACAACATACCCGTAGAATATGCAGTATTACTCAGACACTGTCTTACATCTGGCTACCTATTGTGGAAGGAGGAGTTCTACAAGCAAGTAGATGGTGTGGCGATGGGCTCACCTGTATCTTCCATTGTCGCGGACATATTCATGGAAGACTTTGAGGAGAAAGCCCTGCTTAGTTCTCCCATAAATCCAAGGTTCTACAAGCGGTACGTAGACGACACTTTCACAATTCTACCTTTAGATAAAGTATCTGTATTTTTAGACCATCTTAACTCTATAAATTCTAAAATTCAGTTCACAATGAAGTTAGAGGCAAACAATTCCTTAGCTTTTACTAGATGTGTTAGTAATTCGGAACCCTGATAACACCTTGAGCCATACTGTTTATAGAAAGAAGACCCATATACAGATAGATATTTAAACGGTGATTCTCACCACCATCCTTCACAGTTAGCTACCGTGGGTAAATCTTTGTTTCAGAGAGCACGAGGGATCTGTGACAGTAAACACCTGGCTGCAGAGCTCCACCATGTCAAGCAAGTTTTGCATGACAACAAGCTTCGAGTCCCGCGCCTACGTTACAGTGAACGAGTGAAGCCGGCCACAGTCGAGTGTGTACCTGCTGTACTGCCATATGTTAGAGGAGTCACTGACAAGATTGGCTACATCTTGAAGCGCGCTTCCATCAAAACATACTTCAAGCCGCTGAAGAAGATTGGTCAGTTTTTACCATCAGTCAAGTGTAATGTCCCTCTGCAAGATGCAGGAGTGTACAAGCTTGATTGTGAATGTGATCTCTCCTACATAGGACAAACTAAAAGATCAATAAAAACCCGCGTTAAAGAACATTTAGCTGATGTGAAGAATCGACGCTCCGGGAAGTCTGCAGTCTGTGAACACGTACAGGATCGCCCCCGTCACTACATCAGATTTGATGACCGCAGATCCTCGCTAAAGAACACCGATTCTTTCCAAGGATTATTCACGAGGCTATTGAAATCAAAAAACATCCTAATTTCAATAGAGAAGATGGCTGGGTGCTACCATCTGCTTGGGATCCTATAATAAATAAAATTAAATCCCAACCCAAGCATACAACTGCAAGACTTCAAGATACCATAAGTTCATACTGCGTAGATCGGAACAAAAGTTAAATTTTAATCTATGGTAACCGCGGTTAACTATGACATATGGACGTTGAACATCTCAGTCCTGCCCGTGACCATGAGTGCTGTAAAGCCTTCGAAACGTCGGGTATTTAAAAAGTTAAATATATGCGATAAATTCCGTAAAAACTAGTATTATCTCAATGTGTAGTGTTCGCGTAAATATAAGAAATCATTTTGTATTTTACTGTAGTCATAAATGAACTACTATAGTTAATATATATATATATATATATATACATATATACAGTAGAGTCCGTTTATAATGACTTCGAAAGGAATTGACAAACACGTCATAATAAGCGGACGTCATATAAAGCGTTATGTGAAATGAAAAACTTTTTTTATGTAAATATGTATGTATTTAAGTATGTATTTTAATACAGAAACATACATAGTACATATGTAATTACATATGTATGTATATATACATATTAAACCAAAATCAAAATTGCACGTAATCAGCACATTATTATAATAACACATTGTATGTATGTACAAGTGTATTTTTTACTGTAAGTAATCTGTAATTTTTGTCTGCTTTTGTTTTTTCATTTTATTGCAAAAAGAGTCTCTAATACTATTGTGTATAGAAGACATAGCTATGATCAAATTATCATTTTCAATATTGCTGTGAACAAATCGTGACAATAATTCTGCAGCTTTTAATGCCTCTTCTGCAGTAGGTAATGGTGCTTCCTCGACTTCCTCTTCCCCATTACTTTCGAGTTGTTCCTTAGCACTAATGTTCTGTACGACATTTTCATCGGTGGGTTCTTCGGATGTGAGGAGACCGCTATCGATGTCAACATAATCTTCCCACATTTCCGGTGCTGCTAAAGAATCTGAGTTTAGGTTTCGTGACCACAAAGATAAAGGAGTGTCATCTTCTTCATCTAATTCATGTGGCCGTGGCCGAAATTCGGTCTAGAGTACATTATTATTATTATTATTATTATTTATTTTATGACTGTTGAATAAAACTATATATACAGATTTTGTTCCATGTGTAGTGTTCGCGTAAATTTATGAAATCTTTATGGCTGTTGTTATAAGAAGACGCTGCTGCCAAATACGAGATTTGTTTCCCTGATTTTACAACCCCCATGGCAAGATATAGGTTAGTGTAGATATATTCTTACACAGCCAATACACGTATACACACAAGTGTATATCACTTTATTTATTTATTTTACGTATTTAATTAGCAGTGTGCATTAAACAAGAAACAACCGGTAATTCAAGATATTCAAGTACATATATATATATATATATATATATATATATATATATATATATATATATATATATATATATATATATATGGCGCTATAAGTATTTTCAAGTACGGTAAGGTTTAATTATAAGCGATATATGAAAGACATAATATAATAAATAAATAATTACTTTGCTTGCTGAAAAATGAATTATCGTCGCGCGGCGTAGACGCGTGATACACGTGGTTCAAACTGCGGGGCACGGCTGTATGAAATATTTTTGAAACAAATACAATTTTTAAAATTTTTGTGTCCGTTTTTCTGTTTTTTCTTGTTGAACTGAATGGCTGAACCAATCTATGTGAAGTAACTTAGGCTACTTTTATTTTAGAAAAAGAATTGGGGTCTTATGCAAAAAATTCAATCCCATGAAGGTCAATCGTGATAAATTTCACGCGAACGAAGTCGCGGGGAACGGCTTGTGTATATATATATAAAATGATATCATTGTAGACATTTTCATACTTCATGAAGCGGGGAGGAGTCCACAGTACTGTCCTGACGCATTTGTTCTCCTTACTTTAAAAATTGTACTTTTATGTACGTTAGTTATAACATACATATTTTTATTAATTTATGTTTTTATTTGGTAAGTTAATAGGTACTTAAAATAAGATAAAATTCTTATTTTATACCAGATGTTTTTTATTTGAAATCCGCTTAAAAATTTGGAAAATTCGATCCCTTATGGTTTTACAGTTTATTATTTTATTAAAAAAATAATTTACATGACGATTGACTCGATATTTACTGAGAGTAATGTATTTAAAAAGTAAAAGAATACGTATTCTTCGATTTCATAATAACCCGTTACGGTAGAGGGGCCAGGGGCAGAATGTGTGCAATTTTGTATGGAGATAGAATACTTTGGTATTTCTTAAAACAGCCCCATATCGAGGGAGGTAGAAAGGGGTAGGTAATGTTTAATTTTCAGGGAGAAAAAATATTTAATATTTTAAATAATATAATGCCTCCTACGGTTTTAAAAGAAGGGTGCAAATTTTGTAAGAAAAATATTGTATTAAGTCTACAGCTCAAATCGTTGGACATAGATGCGTCGAATTGGAACAATAACTTCCCTTTATTAAGCAATCATCCATTAAGAAAGCATTTTTGGAAAATTTAAATCCTTACATAATAAAATAAAGTTTTTAAAAAGCTTTTATACGGGGTGAATTAATATTTGTATAGTGAAAAATTATTACATGATTTTGTAAAATTAAAATTTGTACGAATACTTGAGGATTACGATAATGCTATTAGGTTTATTATCATTTTCCCTTATATCTCAGCTTAAAGTGTTAAAACCAGGGTTTTTTTTGTTTTAAATCGCATGGTGGTAAAGAAATCCGTAAAATAAAGTTAAGATAATTACGAATAATACCTGTCATAGAACTTTACAAAACTCTGCCCCTATTCATCATCATAACCAAAATATTTATAATTGTCTATTTATCATTGTGCCCGAGTAAGTAATATGAAAAAATATAGTGAGATCAGATATAATGAATGAAACACTGCTAAACTTTTAACTCCGGGCTGCTACTGAGAATTTCTTGATACTCAACCCGACTGATTTTAAGCCCGATCGCATTTAATACTTATAGGTCAAAAAAACCTTCCTAGGTTGAGTTTAATTTCATTTTTCAATTGTTCGTAGAATGAGACAAAATGTAGTTACTTACGCAATTTCATTTATTTCGTTAGTGTATGTACTTAGTTGTAGGTAGGCATTGGATTGTAGTTTTATTTCAATTTTTATTTAATATCAATAATTGGTGATGTTACTTGCTTATTTAGGGCAATCTCTTATTTCCTGTATGGATAACAAGTATTGGCTGGAGAAATTCGGGAGCAAATTAGGGATTACGATATTGCGGTCATTTTGTTGTTTATTTACAAAATAAAACACAAGCGTACAGTTTGCCCTATTCGTTTCTTAGCTCGTTAGTGAGTCCGTTCATTGGTTAGTTCGTTTATTTGTCTAATTGAATGACTAAATGAAACTGTCGCGAAGACTTAGACACGAATCGGAACTGTTTTTACTTAGATTGGTGTCTTTCTAAGTCTTCTTGACAGTTTAATATACAAATTAATCATCATCACTTAGAATAACAAAGGTACTGATTTCACGCGAACGAAGTGGTGGGCACAGCTAGTTTCGCAATAAAATCTTCATAATATAATGTGTTTAATTTTATGATTTTAATAATATTGTTGCAGGCTATAATTAATGTCCCTAGCACCATTTAGTGCCGGGTAGCAGAGCGAGGAGAGCTTTCTGGAAAATGCTATGCTAGAACTTTCCACTTCCAGCGCCATCTAGTATCGAATAGAAGAACTAAGCTTTGTGGAAAACTCCACACTCGAACTTTCCCCACCTAGTCGATCGGGACCGGTATTTTCTGGAATATTCTAGATGTTTCGGTGGAAAAGGCCTATTTAAAGGCGTTAAGCGCTGCGACTGGGTCAGTATTGTATTGGCGATTCGAGCGAAGCTTTCGGAGCGAAATAAAGTGAATTAAAGTGTTAAGTGTGATTAATTATTAGTTTGTTTTGAGTTTTAACTGGTGTCGGTAATTAAAGTGTCAATTTTGGTAATTCAATCGGCAGTTTTTATTGTCACGAACCCTAAGCTCTTAACAATAATGTAGGCTTTCATATAGGCAGGTTGAAGTGATATTTAATTACTAGTATAATGTTAAACCTCTTAAACCTAAAAATAGCACAATAAATGACTTATTCTATTATATTTTACAAAGTGAAAATGATGTCAAGTCTGTAATATTCGAGAGAATAGCTAGAACACAGAGACTGGCCATTTAGCTTAGCCAAAAATATAGGTTAAGATGGGACAAAATTAAGTATTTGATTATACGATACAATTATAGTTACTGAATTGTCAATGGCCAGCCGTATGAAGATGACATAAAATAATTTATCACCCCATTTTATCCCATAGGTTTTTTAAGAGTTGCCTAACGGCATTTTGTTAATAAAAACACAAAATAATAACCACGATTGCACGCCTGCCTGCCTATCGTAGCATCTGTGTCAAACATTCATTCTATGAGCCAAACTTTGGGGGGTGACCTGTCTCTATAGGTTATGAATAATTGAATTAATGAATATTAATATGAATGTTTAGTTCCGGCATATGAATGTTTCATCATCATCATCATTATCATCACAGCCCTTCACAAGTCCACTGCTGAACATAGGCCTCCCCCAAGTAATGCCAGAAAGCACGGTCCTGAGCCACCTGCATCCGTCGACTTCCTGCATATCTTACCAGGTCGTCACTCCATCTAGTGGGCGTCGCCGTACACTACGCCTACCGATACGAGGCTGCCACTCGAGAACCTTTCGTCGCCATCAGTTATCGGTTCTTCGAGCTATATGGCCGGCCCACTGCCATTTCAGCTTACTAATCCGTTGGGCTATGTCGGTCACTCTGGTTTTACTGCGGATATCCTCATTTCTGAGTCTATCACGCAGAGAAACTCCGAGAATAGCCCTCTCCATAGCTCGCTGAGCGACCTTGAGCGTCCTTCATACGGCCAGCAGTGAAGGACCACGTCTCGGATCCGTAAGTAATCACTGGCAACACGCACTGGTTGTACACTTTAGTTTTCAGAGATTGAGGTATACCTGACGAGAAGATGTGTCGTAATTTCCCGAACGCTGCCCAGCCGAGTTGAATCCGTCAATTGACCTCTCGGTCGAAGTTGGACTTAACTAGTCGGACTATTTGTCCCAGGTAAACGTACTCGTCAACAACTTCGAGCATAGTGCTCCCAACAACTACCGGCATAGGTGTGACATGGACATTAAAAATGATCTTTGTTTTGTCCATGTTCATCAGACCTATCCGTTGGGAGGCACTATTGAGGTCATTGAGCATAGTGCTTAAGTCCTCCAGCGATTCTGCAATAAGGACTATATCGTCGGCAAATCGAAGGTGAGTGATGTACTCGCCATTGATGTTAATACCGTATCCTTTCCAGTCCAGTAGTTTGAAAACGTCTTCCAAAGCAGCGGTCAAGAGTTTCGGGGATATAACGTCACCCTGTCTTACACCTCTCTGCAGTTGGATAGGTTTCGAGCTCTGGTTCTGTACTCGGATAGCCATCGTAGCCCTACTGTACAAACACTTCAGCACTTCGATATACCGAAAGTCAACTTGGCACCGCTGAAGGGACTGCAGCACCGCCCAAATTTCGACGGAACCAAAAGGCTTTCTCATAGTCCACATACGCCAGGCAAAGTGGCAAATTGTACTCTTCAGTCTTCTGTACAAACTGCCGTAAGGTATGTATGTGGTCTATGGTACTGAATCCTTTTCGGAAACCGGCTTTTTCGGGAGGCTGGAAGTCGTCGAGTCTGCGTGCGAGACGATTCGTAATGACTCTCGAAAACAGCACGTAGACGCGGCTCAGAAAGGAAATCGGTCTGTAGTTCTTCAAGAGAGCGTTGTCGCCTTTCTTAAAGAACAAGACCACCGCACTTCTGCTCCACGCCTCTGGAGTAGTGCCACCATGGACGACGGAATTGAAGAGCTTCTGAAGGACTTCAAGTACCGGTGTTCCACCCGCTTTCAGAAGCTCCGCTGTAATTCCATCCTCGCCTGGGGCCCTGCAGTTTTTAAGGTGGTGGAGAGCCATTCTAATCTCGCTTAGACTGACGTCCGGGATATCATCGGAATAGTGTCGGATAAGACTTGCTCTTGGATCGTTTCTCACACTTGCGTGTGGCTCCAACGATGATGTGTACAGCTGCCCATAGAACCTCTCAATCTCACTCAAAATCTCAGGTGTCCCGGAAACGACGCTGCCACACTCAGTCTTCAGCCTTGACAGTTGGCTCTTACGGGCAGACAGATCTCTGGCAAAGACTTTGGAGCCCTGGTTCCGCTCGATCGCTTCTTTAATACGAGCAGTATTAAAGTTGCGTAAGTCTCGCCGCATGCATTTGGAGATCTGTCTGTTCAGTTGCCTGTATGCTGTCAAATCTGTTGACGATTGCAGCCTCATCTCCCGTCTAACAGCCATGAGATTAAAAGTGTGATCGGAGAGTTTTTGTGTTCTTCTGCGGCGGGTCTTGCAGAACTTAGCTCCGACCGCATGGACAGTTTCCACGAGCTTGTCATTCACATCGTCCACTGCATTGCAATCTTGTAGGCACTGAAAGCGGTTGTGTAACTCGAGCTGAAAGTTTTCGGGATTTTGAATTAGAGCACGAGGGGGACGGAGCGTTGACTTCATTAGACGAGACCTCTCCAACTTAACGTTTACGTTCAGTGTGCCTCTAACCATTCGGTGATCGCTGCCAGTTTTCACCCTTGTGATCACTGAGACATTAATGAACAGTCGCTGTCTGGTCGTCATAATGAAGTCAATCTCATTTTTTGTCGAACCGTCGGGGCTCGACCAGGTCCACTTCCTGTGGGGCCGCTTCTGTAAGAAAGAGTTCATCATAAAGAGTCCCTCTTTCTCCATAAAGTCGGCCAGCTGCTGGCCCCTTCGGTTCCGTTGCCCTACTCCAAATTTCCCTAACTTCAGCTCACCGTTTTCTTTTGTGCCTAGTTTTGCGTTGAAGTCTCCCATCAACACCGTGTAGTGGGTTTTGGAGGAATGCATGGCTTTGGAAATATCCTCATACATTTCCTCCACCTCCTCATCGGAATGTGACGATGTTGGTGCGTAAACCTGTATAATCTACAGCGAATACCATTTGGTGATTCTGAGTATCAGGTACGCGACCCTCGTCGACACACTCCCAATCTTTACAACGTTGTTGACGAGAGTCTTGTGGACGATAAATCCGACACCTCCTTGGGACAGATGGTCGCCCTCCCGGTGATAGAACAAGTTGCCGGATTCGAGAATCACCGTGTCCTCCCCCTCTCTTCGGACCTCGGATAATCCTATAATACTCCAGCGCAACTTGTCTATCTCTTCTTCCAGCTCCAGGATCTTCTCGTCAGTCCTCAGTGTGCGTGCGTTAAATGTTGCCAGATCGAGTCATCGTAGGTGGCAACCGAACCTCCACCGGAGATTCTTAGCACCCCCTGCCCCGCCGTTACCATGGTCGCCACCGTAGCCAGGAATAGCGGGGCCGCCGGGGACTGGGGGCCGTCTATTTGTGTAATTGTTCATGGGGGGTATATTGCCATAGTTGCCACGCTTGGCGAGCGGGTTGGCAACCGCAGTTTTTTTTCTGTCGTACAGTTGCTATTATCAGGAAGATGCTGCTGCCCATCTCCTGCCTGTTTCCCTCTGTCGCCTTTTACGACACCCACGGGAAGATATGGGGTAGTGGATATTCTTAACCGCCACTACATGGCAATGTATGAATGTTTGGTTCCGGATATATCTGTACGCAGTTGTGTGTGTAATAAAAATATGTTGCTATTTTAAAGGGTCCGCAATTTTTGTCAGTCGGGTGAGTTAATATATCAGCATGATTTAACGTCGTGTGAAAAGCAATGACCTAGTCATAAACATTGACCGACTTAACAACTTAATATTGGCTTTAGTAAAATACATTTTTTTTAATTAAAATTCAAATTAGGAAATTTAAAATACAATGAAAGATACCGATAGAGGCTACCTATTTGGAAAATTTTTGTGATTGATCACGCACTTGGTCTACTTAATGTGTAATCACAATAAAACGTAGTATCTATTCCAATTTCTCTGGTTCAAAATCGATGGATCTATTGCTGCAGTGCATGCAATTGCTGAATTGCAGCGCTGTGGCACAAAGTAATTAGTAAGGACCAGAGGAGAAGCTTCTTAACAACGTCGAAAAAATATACCTATTCTGAGAGGGTTGTCACATCTTGCATGTGAAAAATTTAAGGAAAATGGAAGAATATTATATAGTATAAAACTACATTTGTATTGATTATAGCGTGTATTAATGTAACAATATTTTATATATTAATTGTTCGAAGTCTAGAGCTTTTTCGTATTGATTAATTTGAAACAGTAATAAAAACATTAAAATAATATAATTATAGTGTATATAATAACACGCGTATTAATTAAAATTCGTGTCGTTAATTTTAAACAATAGCGTGTTATTATCAGCAAACAAAAAAGTACATAGTTTATTTGATCTCTCGGATACAAAAAAAGTAAATATCCGTTTTCTCTAGAATTATTCACGCATACGGTACAACAACTAGGCATTTTTGCTTATACAAAACACTTATTACTTACCTAAATTGATTTATAATAACTGTACTCTAATTATATTAATTAAAATAAATCTAGCTATTTAAAAATTGTAAAACACTTAGTAAATTAATTGATACTTAAAATTTCGAAATATTGTTGGTGTATTTATTTAAATGCGCACGACTAACAGCTTTGATGAATACTTTAACTGAACCGGCGTAAACCGGTTTGTACCCCGAAGGAGCATCAGTGAAACTGTAGGTAAGATCTCACGCACATATCGCTGCGCTACGCATGGGTGTATACGCAGCGAGCCGTTTGTACGTAGCTTCCCCTCTGGTCGGTTTCTTGTGTAATGAACGTGAATGAAAATGAACGTGGCATACGGTCACGGGTTCGAATCCCGTACCGAATAAAAATAATTGTCTAAATGTTTAGTCCTTGTACAATTTATGTTTGTAAGCTGCCTCCACGATACAGGAGGATATCCTAGTGGTAATCTTTTGGGTAACGTTTTTTAAAAGGAAAACAGTATGCATGCTTTAACAATTATTAACAAGAATTAATTTTTTTATAGCTTTTTGTTATGAAATATAAGTTAATGTATATCACAATTTAAATATATTGCATATTGGTCCCGTTCGCTGATATCATGAGAATATAATATTTTTGATAGAGGTATAATAATTTTGGGGTTTCCCATGAATACCTACTAATATCAGTGGCATCAGGTATCCTAATATTTTCATCACACAAAAATACGAAGCTAAAATTTTCACGTAATAATTTAAAAGACGTATGTGCCAGGACTCAAATTCTAGTAATCTACTTCGTATACTTTATAAGTTTTCATTATCTTTATATTTTCAAATCAACTAGAGAATAACTAAATATTAAAAAATAAATCACTTTGTCTCACTTAAGCCGGAGTTACATTTCTGCAGTAATAAGAAAGATTTTATGGCATCATGCTCCGGTAGAATTTAAATTACAAAGTTGTAAACTGGGTTACAACGGCATACAAAAGAAACTTGCAATCAACTTCATGGTGCACCAGTATTATGCTGATAAGCGGAATTGCTTTATATATTTTAAGTGCATATGTACTTAAAATTATAGCCTATAGTTTATTAATTGATGCTCATTCAGTCAGCTCTCTAATCCTCCTAGTATTGAAAACTGTTTCCCACTAGAGTTTAAAATTAATAGACATTTTGAGAAAAACAGTCGTACTTTCAAAATTTTCATAAATATTTCGTCAACAACATAACGACTTCATTTGGATCATTTGGATGTAGAAGCGCTAAGTTGGTTGCGAAGTTGCTCTGACCACTATCGCGAAAACATGTGATGAGAACAAAATGAGAAACACTGTGTGGCGATACATCACATCGTGTGTCTTGTCGGAAAATCTAGTGTGTACCGTTATGGTGCTGCGCTGCCGAAAAAACACATCTTATGGCTACGCCCTTAGGTGGGCTAAGGCTCTAGAGTATAGACGGTACTCTAGACTCTAGAGCTTTAGTCGTCTAGTCGCAGACTGCAGACTTCCCGGAGCGTGGGTGCTTCACGTCAGCTATATGTTCTTTCTCGCGAGTTTTTATAGATCTTTTTGTTTGACCTATGTAAGAGAGACCACATTCACAATCTGGCTTGCAGGCTACAAGATGCAGGTGTGTACAAGCTAGATGTGTAGCTGCAATACTTCATGATACTATAAGCTCGTTTTGCGTAAATTGGACCAAAAATAAATATTCAAAAACTGAAGGTAGCCGGACTAACTATGACATTGGGACATCAAACATCTTAGTCCCCCTAGTGACCATAGGTGCTGTAAAGCACCTAAAACGTCGGGATAATAAAAATAAGTTAAAGTAGTAATTAAACGCGATAAAATCCGTAAATAATAGATTTATTCATTTATCTCTTTGCTAAAAAAAACATGGTGGCGAGAATCAATAAACTCTTTGAAGGCGGTTTGGACTGCCGCATTGGAGTTGAATGTTTTTCCTTGAAAGAAGTAGTCTAAGTTCCGGGAAAATGGTAATCTGTTAGAGCAAGGTCCGGGGAGTACGGTGAATGTCGCAGACATTCCAATTGTAGCTCATCTAACTTAGTGGTTGTTTGTTGTCCAGTGTGTGGTCTTGCGTTGTCGTGAAGCAGCAGTGGCCTAGAGCGATTGTTCAATCTCGGTTCTTCAGCAGATAGTTCTTCCTTCATGGTTTGCAGTTACTGAAAATAGATATCTGACGTTATCGTTTGGCCAGATTTTAGAAAGCTGTAGTGAACGAAACCGGTGCTAGTCCACCAAACACTCAAAAGTAACTTTTTCTGAGTCAATTTTCGTTTAGGGCGTGATTTAGCTGTGTCTCCATAGGTCAACCATTACGACGAGAGCTTCAGATTATAAGACAGTATCTACTTTTTATCACAAGTAATGATTAGATTTAAAATCCCTTCATTTTTGTGTCGGTTGAGCAAAGTAACACAGCAGTCGACGCATGATTGCAAGTTCAATTCAAGTACCCATCGGTTAAGATTTTTTACTTTCCCAATTTGCTTCAAGTAGATTAATACAGTTTTATCACTTACCCCAAAGTCTGCAGCTATCTCTAAAAGTGCTTTGTTTTGGATCCGCTTCCAAAATAGCCTTTAATCCTTCATTATCCACTTTGGTCTCCAGCCGTCCACGGCGTAAGTTCTGAAGGTCGAAATTCCCAGAATGAAAACTTTAAAAGCAAAAACGTACTGTTGCGCGCCTAAGTTGAAGTCATGTACCCTAACTTACCTAAGGAGGAAACGGAGGGTGTCCGTACCCGCAGTCAACGCCAGCATGAGACGGACCAGAGACAATTTGGTGGTACAACGCCGCAGTCGGAGGGCCAGCCGCCGGAAACGAAGGCCGGTCCGTCAGTAGCTCCTGCATCTGCAGTACCTGACTTAGGTGCTCTGATGGTGATGCTGCAGGAGCAGGCCCGCCGACAGGAGGAACAGGCCCGTCAGTTGAAAGAGCAGCAGGAAGAACAGGCCCGTCGCTTAGAAAAGCAGCTCAAACGCGATAGGGAAGATCTGATGCTTTTCATGAAGGACCTTCACGCTACCTTCGGGAAAGAGATAAGGGAAGTGAAGGATAAGGTTGCTCAACATGATAGCTGCCTGTCGGTAGCTGAGACCCAAATCAACCAAGTTAAGAAAACGCTGGATGAACTCAAACTTGAAAATGGAATTGCAGCTCCCGCAGTAGCTACAACACCTTCGCTACGTGGATTCAAAGTGCCACCGTTCGACGGGACGTCTTCTTGGTCAGCTTACAAAATCCAGTTCGAGGCCGTCATTGAGGCGAACGGCTGGAATAAAAGCCAAGCCATGACTGCACTCACACTGGGCCTGCGTGACCAAGCCTTAACTGTGTTGGAAGCTCTCGGTAAGAAAGTGACCTACGAGCAGCTCCTTGAGGCGTTGGAGGCGAGATATGGCGACGCTCACCTAGAACACGTCTTTCGCGCGCAGCTTAAAGATCGCGTGCAACGCAGCAACGAAAACCTGCAGCAGTGGGCCCTTGAGGTTGAGAAGATGGTTCGAAAAGCATACCAGTCTGTAGTCATTGAAGGGAAGCTGGTTCAGACATTCATCGACGGCATCCGCGACCTGGAAGTCAGAGCTGCTGTGAGGCTCGGGCACCACGAGACGCTTAAGGTCGCTTTGGCCCATGCACTGGAGGTGGTAGCCGTGCGGCAGGATCTTCGCTCCCATCGCGTCAGGGAAATTGCAGCAGCTACGGTTCGCGACCGCAACAAAGGATATAGCCCTAGGTGCTATAGCTATGGGGAAAGGGGCCGTCTTCGACCCAGCTGCCCTAAGCAAACCGTGGAAAGTGAAGTTGATCGATCTCCAGAGGGTAGTGCAGCTAACGGCACTCACGCTAGGTAGGTTGAAGCAGTTACGGTTCGCGATCACAACAAAGGATACAGCCCTAGGTGCTATGGCCTAGGGGAAAGGGGCCATCTTCGGTCCAGCTACCCAAAGCGAACCCTAGAAACGGAAGGTGAACGATCTCATAAGGGAAGTGCGGCTCAGATCACCGCCCAGCAGCAGAAGGAATACGACTTTACTATCAGACATCGCAGCGGGAAATCTCATGGGAACGCAGATGCATTGTCAAGAAGACCTTGTCCTGAAGATTGGAAACATTGTACTAGGCAAGAGAGTAACCGCATCCAGCGCATAGCGGCTCGAATCATCGACGACCGACTGCTCCGTTGGCTCGATTCACTAACGCTGCGAAGAGATGTTGCATCTCTGAGGAATCGTTCGGATTAATCCTAGCCGCCAAATTTCATGAACGCACTACGCGGCAAACCTCCCGATTCCATCCACATCATCTCGATGTTTGGCAGTCCACCACTGTACGTTTCTATAGGAGTTTTCTTCTGCGTACGACCTCTCTGTGGATTAGTTTACCATAACAACATAATACCATACCATATATACCATAACAACATAACGACGTTGTTTACGAAATATTTATGAAAATTTTGTAAGTACGACTGTTTTTCTCAAAATGTCTATTAATTTTAAACTCTAGTGGGAAACAGTTTTCAATACTAGGAGGATTAGAGAGCTGACTGAATGAGCATCAATTAATAAACTATAGGCTATAATTTCAAGTACATATGCACTTAAAATATATAAAGCAATTCCGCTTATCAGCATAGTACTGGTGCACCATGAAGTCGATTGCAAGTTTCTTTTATATGCCGTTGTTACCCAGTTAACAACTTTGTAATTTAAATTCTACCGGAGCATGATGCCATAAAGTCTTTCTTGTTACTGCAGAAATGTAACTCCGGCTTAAGTGAGACAAAGTGATTTATTTTTTAATATTTAGTTATTCTCTAGTTGATTTGAAAATATAAAGATAATGAAAACTTATAAAGTATACGAAGTAGATTACTAGAATTTGAGTCCTGGCACATACGTCTTTTAAATTATAACGTGAAAATTTTAGCTTCGTATTTTTGTGTGATGAAAAAATATTAGGATACCTGATGCCACTGATATTAGTAGGTATTCATGGGAAACCCCAAAATTATTATACCTCTGTGGTGGCGCTGTCGTCGCGCCACAAGCGAAATACACCGAAGCCTAAATCACGCTATCAACATTCCAAATCATATACAGTATATATAGAACATCTCCGAACTATCACACGTTGTGTCGGCCGCTCCCCGGGCAGAACACCTTGCCCGGCGGGAGATCTCCCATTTTCCTTCGACGGCCACAGTAGTGACCATCCGAAGTGATCTGAACACGCAACCAACAACCTTCGGAAACTTCAAGCTTCATCATCGTCATAGAGTACCCCACCTATTCGCTCCCGAGCAGATATCATCTGCAGTCTTCATATCCTGCAAGTCATCTAGCTTCACAAGTTTCATCGCAGCCGGGAATAATAATGCTTCATGTTCCTTCAAGCTACTCTCTGCGCCATACAGTGTTCGGCACGGCTTTGAGCCTTACTGCTCGCCTCTGCGTCACGGCACCCTCGCAGATTACTTGCCTTCTTCTCGACTCACCGTAGACTACAAGGCAATCTCCTGGCACTTGCACATTCATCGACAACTCGACTGCACTATCGACCTCCAGTCTGAGCAGGGGGGTGATGAGGCGGCGCTGTCGTGGCGCCACAAGCGAAATACACCGAAGCCTAAATCACGCTATCAACATTCCGAATCATAAACAGTATATATAGAATATCTCCGAACAATCACACGGAGTGTCGGCCGCTCCCCGGGCAGAACACCTTGCCCGGCGGGAGATCTCCCATTTTCCTTCCACGGCCACACCTCTATCAAAAAATATTATATTCTCATGATATCAGAGAACGGGACCAATATGCAATATATTTAAATTGTGATATACATTAACTCATATTTTATAATAAAACGCTATAAAAAATTTAAATCTTGTTAATAATTGTTAAAACATGCATACTGTTTTCCTTTTAAAAAACGTTACCCAAAAGATTACCACTAGGATATCCTCCTGTATCGTGGAGGCAGCTTACAAACATAAATTGTACAAGGACTAAACATTCAGACAATTATTTATATTCGGTACGGGATTCGAACCCGTGACCGTCAGCCACGTTCATTTTCATTCACGTTCATTACACAAGAAACCGACCAGAGGGGAAGCTACATACAAACGGCTCGCTGCGTATACACCCATGCGTAGCGCAGCGATATGTGCGTGAGATCTTACCTACAGTTTCACTGATGCTCCTTCGGGGTACAAACCGGTTTACGCCGGTTCAGTTAAAGTATTCATCAAAGCTGTTAGTCGTGCGCATTTAAATAAATACACCAACAATATTTCGAAATTTTAAGTATCAATTAATATAATTAAATTATAATTAATATAATTAGAGTACAGTTATTATAAATCAATATAGGTAAGTAATTAGTGTTTTGTATAAACAAGTATTCCTAGTTGTTGTACCGTATGCGTGAATAATTCTAGAGAAAACGGATATTTGCTTTTTTTTGTATCCGAGAGATCAAATAAACTAAGTAATTTTTTGTTTACTGATGATAACACGCTATTGTTTAAAATTAAGGACACGAATTTTAATTAATACGCATGTTATTATATACACTATAATTATAATATTTTAACGTTTTCATTACTGTTTCAAATTAATCAATACGAAACAGCTCTAGACTTCGAACAATTAATATATAAAAAATTGTTACATTAATATACGTTATAATCAATACAAATGTAGTTTTATACTATATAATATTCTTATATTTTCCTTAAATTTTTCACATGCAAGATGTGACAACCCTCTCAGAATAGGTATATTTTTTCGACGTTGTTAAGAAGCTTTCCCTCTGGTCCTTACTCTTTACTTTGTGCCTCAGCGCTGCAATTCAGCAATCGCATGCACTGCAGCAATAAGCCATCGATTTTGAACCGGAGAAATTGGAATAGTTACTACGTTTTATTGTGATTACACATTAAGTAGACCAAGTGCGTGATCAATCACAGAAATATTCCAAATAGGTAGCCTCTATCGGTATCTTTCATTGTATTTTCCGAGAAATCATTCAAGGGTTTGGGTAAATAGCATTTGGTAAATTTAAATTCTATAGCACTATACAATAACCACGTTAATTCCTCCCAATTCTTTATAAAAACCTGCTGCTTTGCTGAGGTCTACATTCCGAAAATCCTATAAAAATCCTAGTTCATGAAACCTAGTTACAAAAAACATGCATCATTAGCACATTTAACACCAAGTAACTTAAATTCCGTTTACTGCTCCATGAACGTTACCATAAAAACGTATTAGAACGGAAACATTTTCATTTTTTTGCTTTCTCAATACTAATACAAACTGTAGAAACCTTGATCATATTTACGAAACATAATCAAATAGATAATTGCGGTCGCTATAATAACTACAACTTTGATAGACAGATGCTAATGTTAAGACCACTATATAAAAATGTCATTCTCAATTTGGTTAGTTAATTCGCAATTCGGTTATCTTACGACACGAACGCGCTACCAACATGAGAGAATGAACGAATGCCATTCACAGTCTTAGACCAATTGAATGGTTTAACCAGTCCTAAGTCCTGAATGAGCAAACGCGAATCGAAGGGTTAGCTTCGATTGAAACTCACACTCGCTTGTCTTTGCTGAAGTCATTGTAATAATTTTGTGGAACTCGCCGTGATAGCATAGGGGATTAGGCGCATTTACGATACCGTCCGAAAGAGCAAGAGAAACCAAAAATATTTTTTTATCAATTTCTTAAAATAGATCCTTAAGATTATTCTAAAAAAGGGTTAATATCATTATGAAAACTATAATCTAAGACATATCTAGCACGCAAAAATGATAGTCACAGTAGTATAATTGACATAATCAGGCATAATTATGTATAACATAAAATTATGTTTTGATTTTCACGAAAATTTACAGTATTGTTTATTCGTATCCTTAATCATTTTGTTATTATGTCTAGTCAAGACAATAGTGATAGTAAGATATATATATATATATATATATATATATATATATATATATATATATATATATATAAATTACGTGTCACGTTGTTTGTCCGCGATGGGCTCCTAAACTACTCTACAGATTTTAATAAAATTCGCACACCGTGTGCAGTTTGGCCTGAGAGATAGGATAGTTTTTTTTACCATGAATGACTTACATATTTTGCATATATTATACATGTAATGTATGAACGGTGTCAATTCCATATTTGAAAATTGTTCCTTTAGTTTTATATTAATTTTTCCATTTTCTTTAACTATTTATGCAGGCCGCGGCGGTGCGCGTGCATTGTCGCCGCGCACCGCCTGGCAGGGTCGCCATGTAATATAGGAAAGATGTCAAATGAAGGAGACGTGTGGTTGGTAATAAATCTTTAATTAAACTGCCTCATTATTCTACCTATAAGCTAAAACTTTACTATTCACTTTATTATATTATTTCGTTGTTTTCTCTTAAGTAAACCTATCGCTTTTTTATCAGGTATTTCAGAGATATTCCTGTTTTACCAACCAGTATTAATTTTTAGGTTCCAAAAAGTTTTTGTTACTTCTTTTATTTTTCCTTCACTCAAAATCAAAAAGGGTGCCATGCGAGAATATTAAGTTCGCTATTTGAGGCGGAGCATGATGTTTCCCCGGTCGAACCAAACCATTTATTTGGGATGATAATACAGTTGAAAGTAAGCTGCAGTATGGTTCTATCGAGAGTATTAACTTTTAAGCTTTATCCACTCTAATAAAGAATCACATTTATTTATTATTTGTACTATTTTTATACTAGTCTAATTTTTTATATTTTTTCTATACTTGTTTCATTTTACTTGTTGGCATGAGATGCCAAGGCTAGATGCCTTAATAGTTACGCCTGGTAGTCAAATCAGCGATCGCAGGACCAGACTATTCGTACCTAAGGAGCTGCTTCATTTCATCACTTCATTCATCACAGCCAATCACAAGTCCACTTCTGAACAATAGGTTAGTACTCCGTCTAATTATGCTAGATGAGTATGATACCACTGGAGCTGTTCGTTAGTCTTACTAAAACTCGAAAGCGGCTCGGACGATTTTTATGAAATTTTATGTGAACGTTTGAGTGGGTCTCTGGATGATTTAGATTGATAATTGAATCTGGTAGACACGACATAGGCACATGCGCAGGCACAAGCGCAAGCGCAGACAGAAACAGACGCACGCACTCGAACACCAACACATGACAAAATAAGCACTTTTAATTGTTTTTGGTCCTCGTCCTCGTCGCTTATTAAGTAGTAAAATGACATGATTTCAAAATATCAAGCATATTCACCTTATATTTGCTTGTACGCGTAGTCCGCGTAGTAGTCAGAAACTACATTTTTGTTTCTGCAGCCCAACACATTGTGTCAACAATTTAAGGCTGAGGTCTATAGACCGTACTTTGATTTTCCTCAAATTTTACTTACGATAAACTTAGCTGAGTGTATAGTTAGCATAATCATTGATTCTGAATGTATAGTTTGTATCGGGCTATGATAAAGCTAAGCTTACAAATTCAAAAAAATAATATTGAAAAATCGCAAACAATCAAGATGGTATTTCATAAATAAGTTATTATTACATTTAACTAGTTTTAGTTTAAAATATGAGGAAAAAAACCGAACGTTTGGTCAGTTGTTCAAGCGGTGTCAAATAATTGTTTCAAACGTGAGACTTTTGATTTATTGATATTGTGTGAATTTTAAGTTTTTGTTTATATTTCAAACGACTGATATTTTTATTACGACTGGATTTGGGACTTAGTACCTCAATCCTACTTATTTAGTAATCTCTACCTATTTGACCTACGCTTCTGGAATTTGAATCCGACATTCTTTGGGTTTTTTTGTAACCCATTCCTCAACCAACCCAACATTTGTTGTTTAAGGATCTTGTGATATAATAAAAAATATAGAGAGAATTTTATCTACTTTTGAGGTTTAATAATAATAAAAAATGGCTAAAATTGCTGCAGTTTCTGTGCTGATTTGATGACTGTGGAAGAGGATGGATGAGAAGAGTGCAAAAATCACAAAGAAAAAAGAAAATTTGCACAAATTAGAAATAAGTTAGAAATTACGTAAATAAAAATTGGATTAGTGCTATTAAAACTTATAGGTGAATGCGATCTAAAACTACGCATTTACTTTAATAAATAATTAAAGTAACATAAAAACAATAATTTAAAATAAATACCGTGGTTTTGGTTCGTATCCTGAGTTTTTTCGTAAGTCGTCGATTTCGTTGACTTAGGCTTTGCTAAGCGCGCACTCAGCACGACTTCGACGTAAGCTCAATAAAATACCGACACTGTAGTAGCTCATAAGTAAAGTCTGAGTAAACTAAAAGTACAGTCTATAGATCTCAGCCTAAGAAGTTTCTGCTTACGAATTACACTAATACTCATTTGTAGCTAGCAACTTATCATGAAGCGTTTTGACTTTAGAAAAGTAAAATAAACACTGGTCATAGTAAAAGTTTTATTCTTTATTAAAGCCTCATAAATTAAAGTGGTAAATTATTTTGCTACACATTGTACACTGATCTGATCAAATATTTCCTATGCCCATCATCTTTTGATAATGCGTTCTTGTAATTATCCATAGCTGCTGAGATACGGTAATGAAGCGTGTTATTTATTTTAGTATGTACGATGTCATTGTTTTATCCACATATACTTATGTTCACACACCCAAACTCGGAATTCGATCAGTATTCGGATACATGTAAGTCCCACGGGAACTGCAATTTTTATCGAGAGAAAAAGTATTTGTTGACGTATTTAAGAACCTGGAAAATATCTACACTGCAATGAAAATCCGTTCAACTGTTTTAATATGAAGTGGGATTAAAAGTATTTTGCTATATGCTAAACAGCTATCCCTTTGGGATTGTGCATTTTCCCCAAATAAAATTATTCTATGTTTTAAATGTAGACATATTTAATCAAAATCTATTCAGCCCTTTTGGCGTGGAGAGATAATGACAGAATAATGCTCCAAGCATATTCCATATGAACCGTGCATTTTGCCGGTGTACAAAGTCTATGCCAATTTCCGACCAATAAAATATTACGACGATTCATTACTCTGTTAATGTATGAAAGAAGGACAAACCGTTAAACACACTTATTCGCATTCATAATCTATAAGTAAGGAATGCCGCAAAGCATTTTTTGGGCGAGGCTTATATTCAGCAGTGCACTTGCAAAGGGCTGTAATGATGATGATGATGATGATGATGCCAAGTAAAGATATCTAATTTTAATAATCTAAGTTAATTCATTCCAAGTTTTTTTTTTAAGAGAAGAAAGAAAAACGGTATGTGAAATAAGAATAGAAGGAGAGTTAATTGAGCAAGTGGATGAGTTTGTGTATTTGGTATGTGTATTTAGCAGGGATGGTAGATATGATAGGGATATAGAACGACCAGTAAATGCAGGGAATAGAGTTAATGGGGCACTACACTCTATTATGAAGAACCAGAATGTGTCCAAAAAGGCACGTATGGTAATTCATAACGCTGTGTTAGTCCCTACTTTAATGTATGGTAGTGAAAGCTGGGTGTGGCAAAAGAAGCACGAAAGTAGAATAAATGCTGTAGAAATGCGGTCTTTAAGGAGTATGCTAGGGTTGAATCTGAATGACAGGGTGAGAAATTGCGTGATAAGAGATAAATGTGGTATGCAAGATGATGTTGTGACCAGGATTAAGAAAGGAATGCTTCGGTGGTTTGGTCATGTAGAAAGAATGAATGAGGAAAGAGTGACAAAGCAAATTTATATGGCAGATGTAAACGGCCGAGTCGGGAAGGGACGCCCTAGAAAAAAGTTTATCGACCACGTTAGAAGTACCCTTAACCGACGAGCATGTATGCGTAGATATATGGATGTAAAGGAGGCGAAAGAGGTATATCAGGATCGTGCCAAATGGAAGTCCATAGCCTCTGCCTACCCCTCTGGGTGACAGGCGTGAGTGTTTATATTTATTATATATTATTAGTTAATTCCTGTAATTCATATTTTAAACAAAATCTTAAAACAGACTATCAAGTGGTCCCAATTTCTTTTCTTTGAATATATTTGATGTTACGAGACATTCTTCAACCTTGTTCTTAGTCGTCATCTGCATAGCAATGAATGTTGCCGGTTTGCAACATATCATTGATGTGCAGAAGAAGCTGCGTTTATATACGCAGCCTTGTGGAACACCAGCATTAATAAGCTTGGACTATACTGCTGCTGCCAATCTAAATGAATTGTAATAATTTAGAAAATGAACACTATACAAAATTCACGAATTTCCATCCTTTGTAATCCTTTTATTAAGACGCAATAAGGTGTAAATAAATAAATAAATAAATAACATCACAAGTATTTCTTAATTATGTTTTTTAGTTATTTTCTTTTAGTGAAAATTATTCGTAGCTGGACATGAATATTAAACTAAATTAAATTGACACGAATATAATTATGCGCAAAATCTGACGGTAGTATTATGAACAGATCCGGAAAGATATTATGCAAAGTTCAGACAAGTACGGCATTATGAAACATGCATCTGTTAATTTGAATTTCAGACCTCACGGCTAGTAATTCTTTCTGATTTTATTCCATTTTCTTCCCGTTAAAAACGTGAAATTTTATTAGAACTGTAAAATTTTTAAGAAACGTTTCATGTAGTTTGCATATACTTATATAAGAACAGATCGACTAATTAAAAACCTAAAATAAAGCGCACGTTTTTTAGTATGATGTTAGAGATTTTACTATATTTTAAATGATAAAAGTAATAAAATCCACAAAAAATCAAAAGAAGTGCGTGCCGTTTTAAATTAAAATTCTTTTTTTTAAGTTTCAACTAGTTTTGTCATTTGAAGCGCTTTCAGCAGACTTACATTTAAAAAGTATAAAAGGAAGTCTCACTGTGATCTTCTTGTTAATCCCTAGAGGTTTTTAGTAATAAATCTGTCTTGTATCTTAAGTTTGAATGCTTTTATCAAGATTTAGCTGTAAATTGAACGTCGGAAAAACGTTTTGGTGAGTCCATTTTTTTTTTGCTTCAGCTATTATATTTCCTGTGGGACATTTAAAAAGTTAATAATATGAAAAATTTTGTGGTCACGCAATTTAAGATTAGTTAGCTTCATTCTAAATTATTTTGATCATTAAAATTCCTATAGATTACCTCTACTTTATCATTTTATAATTTAAATGACTTTAAACTGTTTTCAGGTTCAATGTCAAATAATTTTAGCTAGGCTAGGCTAGCCCAATCGTTAGCTCAGTTAAAATATAAATAATATAGCACGTATTATGCTATCTGCCTAAGATAAATATTAGTACACCTAAATCTCTTTCCGGTCAAAAACTATGTAGTTAATTGATTTTTGTAAACTAAGTGAATTTTATTATTATAATTATGTATAACAATTACATATCAATTTTTAAATTAAAACTTGGCAATTACAAATTCGACCAAGAGCTCAATTTGCCAGTATTTTAATTAAAAAAGGTAACAATATTATATAATATCTCAGGAATTTTAATAAGTTGAATATACCAAATATTACACGTGACTAAGAAGAGGGTTTTGAGAAATATATCCTAAGTGAAATGTATTTTTTTTTTAAATTAAGGAGATAATTTTCTAAAATACAAAATAATTAAAAGAGAAAAATACCATATTATATCTCAGGAATTTTAATAAGCTGAATGAAACAAATAATACAGACGACTAAGAACAAGGTTGTGAAGAGGGTCTCGTAACATCAGATATATTCAAATAAAAGAAATTGGGACCACTTGATAGTCTGTTTTAAGATATTTGTTTGAAATATGAATTACAGGAATTAACTTAGATTATTAAAATTAGATATCTTTACTTGGCATCATCATCATCATCATCATCATTACAGCCCTTTGCAAGTCCACTGCTAAATATAAGCCTCGCCCAAAAAAATGCTTTGCGGCATTCCTTACTTATAGATTACGAATGCGAATAAATGTGTTTAATGGTTTGTCCTTCAGAGTAATGGATCGTCATAATATTTTATTGGTCGGAAATTGGCATAGACTTTGTACACCGGCAAAATGCATGGTTCATATGGAATATGCTTGGAGCATTATTCTGTCATTATCTCTCCACGCCAAAAGGGCTGAATAGATTTTGATTAAATATGTCTACATTTATAACATAGAATAGTTTTATTTGGGGAAAATGCACAATCCCAAAGAGATAGCTGTTTAGCATATAGCAAAATACTTTTGATCCCACTTCATATTAAAACAGTTAAACGGATTTTCTTGGCAGTGTAGATATTTTCCAGGTTCTTAAATACGTCAACAAATACTTTTTATCTCCATAAAAATTGCAGTTCCCGTAGGACTTACATGTATCCGAATACTGATCGAATTCCGAGTTTGGGTGTGTGAACATAAGTATATGTGGATAAAACAATGACATCGTACATACTAAAATAAATAATACGCTTTATTACCGTATATCTGCAGCTATGGATAATTACAAGAACGCATTATCAAAAGATGATGGGCATAGGAAATATTTGATCAGATCAGTGTACAATATGTAGCAAAATAATTTACCACTTTAATTTATGAGGCTTTAATAAAGAATAAAACTTTTACTATGACCAGTTTTTATTTTACTTTTCTAAAGTCAAAACGCTTCATGATAAGTTGCTAGCTACAAATGAGTATTAGTGTAATTCGTAAGCAGAAACTTCTTAGGCTGAGATCTATAGACTTTACTTTTAGTTTACTCAGACTTTACTTATGAGCTACTACAGTGTCGGTATTTTATTGAGCTAACGTCAAGTCATGCTGAGTGCGCGCTTAGCAAAGCCTAAGTCAACGAAATCGACGACTTACGAAAAACTCAGGATACGAACCAAAACCACCGTATTTATTTTAAATCATTGTTTTTATGTTACTTTAATTATTTATAAAAGTAAATGGGTAGTTTTAGATCGCATTCACCTATTAGCTTTTAATAGCACTAATCCAATTTTTATTTACGTAATTTCTAACTTATTTCTAATTTGTGCAAATTTATTCCTTTGTGATTTTTGCACTCTTCACATCCGTCCTCTTCCACAGTCATCAAATCAGCACAAAAACTGCAGCAATTTTAGCCATTTTTTTATTATTATTAAATCTCAACAAAAGTACATAGAATTCTCTCTACATTTTTCATTATATCACAAGATCCTTAAACAACAAATGTTGGGTTAGTTGGGGAATGGGTTACAAAAAAGCCCAAAGAATGTCGGATTCAAATTCCAGAAGCGTAGGTCGAATAGGTAGAGATTACTAGATAAGTAGGATTGAGGTACTAAGTCCCAAATCCAGTCGTAATAAAAATATCAGGAGTTTGAAATATAAACAAAAACTTAATGTTCACACAATATCAATAAATCAAAAGTCTCACGATTGAAACAATTATTTGACACCACTTAAACAACTGACCAAACGTTCGGTTTTTTTCCTCATATTTTAAACTAAAACTAGTTAAATGTAATAATAACTTATTTATGAAATACCATCTTGATTGTTTGCGATTTTTCAATATTATTTTTTTGAATTTGTAAGCTTAGCTTTATCGTAGCCCGATGCAAACTATACATTCAGAATCAATGATTATGCTAACTATACACTCAGCTAAGTTTATCGTAAGTAAAATTTGAGGAAAATCAAAGTACGGTCTATAGACCTCAGCCTTAAATTGTTGACACAATGTGTTGGGCTGCAGAAACAAAAATGTAGTTTCTGACTACTACGCGGACTACGCGTACAGGCAAATATAAGGTGAATATGCTTGATATTTCGAAATCATGTCATTTTACCACTTAATAAGCGACAGGGACGAGGACCAAAAACAATAAAAAGTGCTTATTTCGTCATGCGTTGGTGTTCGAGTGCGTGCGTCTGTTTCTATCTGCGCTTGCACTTGTGCCTGCGCATGTGCCTATGTCGTGTCTACGCCTGTGTTTGTACCCTGTGCCTTTATCTATGCCTGTGTATAGCAAAAGACAAAGCCAAAGGGTTAACATATGATAGGCTACCAGCTCCATAGCATTTGCAAGTACGTTGTTCATTTCTATAGATTATTTTAAGTACTAGACGCTGTTGTCGAAATTTGCTTTAGAAGACATGGTTATTATGAATATATTAAATAATTGACGTTCAATTATTATTAAATTTTATTTTGCAGACGTATTAAGAACCGATGACAATTTAATAATTTCACGAATATAACCTAGAATAATCACTGAGATAATCGCTGCTCGTGACTTGTTGTGCAAGTTTACCTACACCTGCATTTACTTGTAAACCATTACTGAAAGTAAATATTTATACTTAAATCCTGTTATGAAGAAAAGTGTTTTATATTGAAATATTTAAAACCATTTATTGCTTCGAATACATTTGTTTTACCTTTAAATGACGAACGGTGGTCAGTGCTTTTATGTGAACATTAAATTACGTTTGCGGTCTGAACCTTGGAAATATAAATGGAGCCTTTAAAGGGATTTGTGCATATTTTTAAAATACTTATTTACACTTGGCATTGCTGCATAAAATTACAAAATGTATTTATTAATTTACTTGCGATCCGTCTCGGATTCGCAGGGGTGATTTCTAGATCTCGACATCGTTGCCATCTACCAGATTCAATTATCAATCTAAATCATCCAGAGACCCACTCAAACGTTCACATAAAATTGCATAAAAATCGTCCGAGCCGCTTTCGAGTTTTAGTAAGACTAACGGACAGCTCAAGTGATATACTCATCTAGCATAATTAGACGGAGTACTAACCTATTGTCCAGAAGTGGACTTGTGATTGGCTGTGATGAATGAAATGATGAAATGAAGCAGCTCCTTAAGTACGATTAGTCTGGTCCTGCGATCGCTGATTTGACTACCAGGCGTAACTATTAAGGCATCTAGCCTTGGCATCTCATGCCAACAAGTAAAATGAAACAAGTATAGAAATAATATAAAAAATTAGACTAGTATAAAAATAGTACAAATAATAAATAAATGTGATTCTTTATTAGAGTCGATAAAGCTTAAAAGTTCATACTCTCGATAGAACCATACTGCAGCTTACTTTCAACTGTATTATTATCCTAAATAAATGGTTTGGTTCGACCGGGGAAACATCATGCTCCGCCTCAAATAGCGAACTTAATATTCTCGCATGGCACCCTTTTTGATTTTGAGTGAAGGAAAAATAAAAGAAGTAACAAAAACTTTTTGGAACCTAAAAATTAATACTGGTTGGTAAAACAAAAATATCTCTGAAATACCTGATAAAAAAGCGGTAGGTGTACTTAAGAGAAAACAACGAAATAATATAATAAAGTGAATAGTAAAGTTTTAGCTTATGGATAGAATAATGAGGCAGTTTAATTAAAGATTTATTACCAACCACACGTCTCCTTCATTTGACATCTTTCCTATATTACATGGCGACCCTGCCAGGCGGTGCGCGGCGACAATGCACGCGCACCGCCGCGGCCTGCATAAATAGTTAAAGAAAAATGGAAAAATTAATATAAAACTAAAGGAACAATTTTCAACTATTGAATTGACACCTTTCTTACAATACATGTATAATAATACGCAAAATTGCGCGACTAACGGAGAATAATTGATTTTTATATATAACAGAAGAAGATAAAGTTAAATTATTGAGTATCTGTCTTAAGCAAATCAATCAAGATTTACGGGATTAATACTAAACCGAATTCTCCATTTGCACGTGCATGCACAAATTTAAACGTAGAAGAAAATACACTAGATATTTCTTGTTCGGAGTAGATACATTTTCTACATTGTAGAGCCACGCTGCAGCTATTTTATGGTTGTAGTGGGTCGGCTCCACCGGGGAAGGATTACGTTCTTACAGAATACTAGCGTAAAATAGCAGCTTATTACTGCTTTGTTTCGTATAGTTAATATAGAGATCCGGAGACAATTTTTTAGTGCAAACGAGGCATTCCATCGTAGTCCTCAGGGGTGACAATGCATCTACGTTTTGATTCTTAATCGAGGATAAATGTAGATATCTATAGGCCACATCATTCATTTACCATCAGGTTGACTGTGTGCTCGTTTGTCACATTTATTCTATAAAAAAAGTACAACAGTAGTGAAAATTAGAAAGAAACATTTTGCAAAACGCCGTAACGCATTACGTTTTATTGACAAAGAAACGAAGATTTCGGTATTCAGTTAAAGTAAAGAGAAGCGCGTCAAAAAACTTTAGGAATCGGTGAATAGCTTAACCTAAGGTTAATGTAGTCTGAGTATCACTTTGGGTAATACGTTGGTATTAGTTTTTTTTATTAGATCAGGGTGACAAATGAACTGATTGTCCGCCTGATATTAAGTGGATGCTGTGGCCATTGATCTGTCGACATTTATCCTATATTAAGAATCGAAAAGCGGAATGCGTTGTCACGCCTGTGCACCCATAAAGAATGCCACGTTTCCGGTAAAAAAGTTCTCCGGTAATATACACTTACACAAACACAGCAGTATTAATCTGCTATTTAACGCTGGTATGCTATGAGGGCGTGGTCCGGTTGAGCCGACCTATTCGTGCTACAACCGTAACACAACTGCAGCGTGGCTCTATCGTATAAAATTCAGTGGATAAAATACCTATACAACTATACGTAGAGCTTTCAAAGCATGCCTAAACTCATTTGATTAATCGAGAACTGTGTCTTTACGCACACGAAATAGGAATGTAACTATTGCTTCATGCTCCACTGCTTTTAATACCGAAGCATTGATAAAGAGTTCATCAGCTGCATCATAGTCCCTAGATACACTACTACTCCTTAATCTTTTCAAGGGTTATATAATTATAGCTAATAACCTCAATTAGGTGACAATAGCATTAAAGAATAACAGTGACAGTAAAATTATACAAATATGCTATGTATATAAGTAATTAATATTATAAATTATACCATTGTATAACCTCTAAAGGAATAAATTAATCCGCCGTTGGTCGTGTGGGGCGAATAAACGCCCGTCAAAAGTTTATTTAAAACACTTATATTTTTATCGCATTAAAACTCCAGCTACCTTCCTATAACGACTAAGTACGCGATTCAAACGAACGACCTTTATGTTGCGCCGTGCACTTGAACGCTACGGACGTATTTTTTCTTGCACGGGCGTCAGTTGACCCCACGCGACTAACGACGATATAAAAGTGTAATTATTATTATGAGTACAAAATGAGTTTGTCACAAGAGGAACATATTAGAAACTGGTTGGAGGAAGAGTCAGATGAATATGTAATTGGTGGGAAAGATAATGAAGAAGGTGGTGACGAAATAGAGCCTCAAATAAGTGAGTACAAAAGTAATACAGGAAGAGAATGCGATTCAGAACCAGAAGCTGTCACGGAAACTCAGAGCATTGTTTCAAGTAGCGAAAATGACGTTCTCTTTTCTCACTTGCAAACTTCACAGTCTTACGCGGTGCACAGAAAATTAAGAAATATTAGTTATGTAGTAGCGGTATTGTGTATTTAGTAACGGTAATAGGTAATTATCTAACACAGTAATGCGCTTTATAACAACTCATGTTCAAGAAATAGAGGAAGATGAAGAAGAACCGCAACCGAAGAAGAGACGCTGTGTACACTGCTCTCGCTAAATGGAAAAAAATATTTTATACTGTGCTACAAATGTAAAAAAAATGTATGCTCTAGGCACTGCAAAAATATTTGTGAAGAATGTATCTCTGAACATACTTATTGTAACAGTCAGCATGTTTTTCTTTTACTATTTACAAGTTTTATGATCTCATATCATTATATACTTTATGAAGATTTAACTTTGTGAGAAAAAAGAGTTTTTCTTGGTATAATTTTAATCTCTAATAATTTTTATTATAGATTCCCATAAAAATATACATCAGCAATGTTAGCATACTAATTGTCATTTCAGACTATGCTTTCTTTGTATTTTAATTGTAAGTTACAAGTTTTTGACCTCATATAGTTGTCTACTTTTTGAAAATTTAATAATAGTTGAAGAAAAGTTTTTGGTGATTTGTTTTTTTATTTTTATAAAATTTTATTATAGATTCCTATAAAAACACGCAAAAAAGCTTCTTTGATGTTTTAGTGGTTAAAATAATGTTAAATAAACATTTATTTGATCAACATATTATGAGATTTTAATTTGTTTATACTCTAAATTATTCCCTAGATCATAAATTAATTTTAATAAAGGAATAGATTTTATAAAAAATTATGTTTGTTTTTGGGGATACTGGCTGACCCCAGGTGACCAACCCTGTTACAAAAATTGAGCGCGACCAACGGCGGGTAATGCGTGTTTTAAAATAGTTTTATGGCAACTTTTCAAAATTAATTTAACCAAAATTATGACTATTATAATATATACAATATTTGTCGTTCATCAACAGGTATTTACATTAAATATTATTAAGTGCAGAAATATATATTTAGCTTTTTCCGCGCTCACTCACGTGGGCTTCTGTGAATCGGGACAGATGTAAAACTATTATTATTTACAACAATTTATTATTTACATATTTTTGAACAAAGTTTTTTGTGCACAATATTCAAGTTGTGCAGCAATGACTTCGTATTGCAAATTAATGTGCCGGACGTGGCGTTCACTGTTAAACATTTCAATAAATAAGTCCGATAATTTTTGATATGGTTACATCATGCTGTCCATATATTTTGTAGCATTCAATTTCATTATGCCAATGACGATGATACATTTTATTAAACTCTGAAATCAGAATTGTAGTCGATGATTTTAACCGAAACAGGACATATTTTCATTTTAATACCACTCACTGCGTTCAAGTTACATGAGAAGTAACAACGTTTTTATACGTTGTTACAAATAAAAACGTTTCAATGTCATTTTATTTCTAAAATATTTAAAAAAAAACTCTTAAAATAAGAAATAAAAATATCTCATTTTCACTTCGCTCACCAATTACACCATTTTACATGTGTTAGAGTAATGATACAGCTATATTATGGTTGTATCATCAATGGGTCGAGTCAGCTGGGGAAAGATCACGCTCTCACAGAATACCAGCGTAAAATAACAACTAAATGTTGCTTTTTTTGTGAGGTGAGTGTAGACTACCGGAGACCCTTTTTTACTGGAATCGAGGCATTTCATCTTAGTCCTGAGGGTGACGGCGCATCTGCACTTTTGTTCTTAATCGACGATAGACGCAGATGTCTGTAGATGTAGATGGAACTATATGCTCGTTTTTCATCGTTATCCTATTTAAAAAAGTTGCATATTTTTCTTTAATGTGAAAGAAATTAACTAAAATCTATAATATACCCAAAAATATTATTACTACACCTTGTGGCTGTGTTTTTCGAACTTATGAAATAGATAAAGATTTTAAACAACAAGTACTAAAATCATTTTGAGCCCTTTTATTCTTGTAAATTTCTTACATTCCCACTAACCCCTACTCAAAAAGTAACAAAATGTGAAAGTGTGTTTGTTGGCTTGTTTTACTTTTGCACTAAAACGGAAAAACAGACATAAGTTACTTGCAATCATGCAAGGTACATTAGTACATTTTAATGACCATAAACCGATGCCCTTACAAGTGAACTGTAAATATGAGAGTGGCTTCAGAAAGGGGTCGACTGGAAACGGACGCAGTTGCAAAATTTTAATTTTCCACAAATTTTTCCAAGTGTAATGAATAACACTCATGAAAAATTGTTATGTGATAGAGCGGTGTTGTTGTTGTAAAAGAGGAGTGTTGTTATTTTGTTACGTGGTAGAGCCATGCTGCAGTTATATTATTAGTGTAGTTGTAGCACGAAAGGGTCGGCTCGACCGGAGAAGGACCACGCTCTCACAGAATACCAGCGTGAAATAGTATCTTAATGCTGTGTTTCGTATGGTGAGTATAGAGAACCGGAGACCCTTTTTACTGGAAACGAGGCGTTCCATCTTATTCCTCACGGGTGACAACGCATCTGCGTTTTGATTTGTAATCGAGGATAGATGTAGATGTATATTAGCCACAGCAACCACTTACCATCAGGGGGACTGTGTGCTCGTTTGTCATCCTATCCTTTAAAAAATGGCAATAGTTACACCGATTCCGACAGGCAGACAAAAATCCTAAAGATAATTTGTCTTCAATACTTACCTTTAATAAAGTCACCTGAACTAGTTTCTTCTATAAATTGTTATAATTACAGATACAAGTTGCTTTTGCGGATCCATCACATCATGTTATTTATGTAATGAACAATAACAGAATTTTGGATTTGGGAATTTTATTCCCGAAATAATCGCGACAGTTACACAATTTTTTTATTAATTTACATTTTTTAAACAAAGTATAAAATTAAATATAATTAAAAAGTTACAGAAAATACTAAAAAAACTGTAATAAAAAAAATGTTAAAATTTTAATTTTCATAAAGTCCTACTCCGAACTACTCAGAACGCTGGCTGCGTTGCCTCGCGTAATGGCTACACTAGTGATGCAACAGAACTCTGTTTCTGTTTCCGCAACTGTGGAAGTTCTGCATGGTTTTTAGCATCCGTTTCTGCTTCGGTTTCCGCAAGTTTTATAACGGAATTTTGAACCTAACTCAGCGACGTATTCACATAAATAGATTTATTGTATTTTTAGTTAATTAGAAATTTAAGTCGTGTGTGTAATTTAATTGCGACCAAAAACAAGTCTTGTTTGGAACTACTATTTTGAGATTGATGATTAAGCAGCCAGATGTAAATTATGCGACAAAATATTGCAAAATATACTCGGGAAAAGGCTGCACAACTACCGTTTTAAAGAGCCATATTAAACGCCGAAGAGTTTGCTGAGTTTGACAAATTAGTTGAAACTGTAAAACTTTCATAACTAAAAAACAAATAGTCAGTCAAGGAATTGCATACTTATTTATTTATAAAATATATTCCTATGTTATAGTTAAAACCAAATTTTAGTTAAAACGTGTTTTCTACAGTTAAAAAAAGTTTTTAATATATGTCTTTGTTATAACTTAGATTTGCAAATTAATTAGGTAGCAGTTATGTTTGCATGAAGTTTATATTATTTATTTTTTACTTGAAGTATAAATTAATTATTTTTATTGATTAAAACTACTTTTACGGATTTTATCGCGTTTATTAATGTTATTTTTAATACCCGACGTTTTGGGTGCTTTCCAGCACCTATAGTCACGATAAGAAATACTTTTTAAAGAAACTTTAATGATTATTTTAGATTAAAAGTTTAAAAAATAAAAATATAAATTTCTTTGCAATTTTCCGCTAAACAGCGGAAAGTGGCAAAGAAATTTATATTTTTATTTTTTATTATAATGGATTTCCGCAAAGTAACGCCTGATTCTATCAATTATATTAAAAGTTTATTTAAGTCGTACTTTCGTGCTAGGGCTTTACTAATTTACCTACTCGCTAAACCTAAATGTGGCTCTTTAAATGGTTTGCCCAAATTCCAATGCCTATTTAGCTTTGGTGTATAGGTGGTACGCAGCATCGCCAGTCAGCAATAATTGCTATAGCAATAATTATTATTTTTCGGAGCTGGACTAATATATGAAGAAGACTTGAACAGATTGTTAGGTGTAAAAGTGGCTGAACTACTTTTCATAAAATATAACTTACCGCTACTTAATTTTAAATGTTAATTAAAAGTTTTATTTGTATTTTTTAATAAGTATTATTTCCGTTTCTGCATTCGTTTCTGCAAAAAAATATAACATCTGTTTCCGTTTCTGCTTCCGATACGACACTTCCGTTGCATCACTAGGCGACACTTAGCCTTTGAGCGAGAAAAAAACCAGCAATCTTAGCACCAGTAGCGAAGACCAGTTGCGGGTTTAGTTCTTTTACGAACTTCACAGCAATTGGGCCCCACGGACCCACAAGTCTCTACAACAAATGGCACAAATATGTAGTCATCTCTCAAAGTCTCATATTTGCGCCAATTACTTAATTCAGCTGCCTCTGATGCCTGTAACGAGTTAACCTTGTGATGATAATTCGCCAAAGTTTCTACTCAAAAATATCCATTTTTAAAGAGAAATATGTCTAAATATTCACCTACATGTTAAAAAATCGACTCGTGGGAGTATAATAATATATCAAAGATGTGGAAAGCCCGTCAATTACTATGTGCTCTCAAAGTGAAATCCGCTTTGAATAAGCATGTCGAATTGCGTAATTAATCTAATGTTTTGAAAGTTTCACCATGTTTACAATATTATACTATTATTTATAATTTTATACTAGTAGAAATGCTATTCTGTCTAGGCTAGAACCCATTTACTTATTTTTGTCTGATGACTGTTCAGGTCTGAAGGGTATAGGGAGGCGGTATAATTAATTACAGACTATGAGGTATTACATATTAGTACTCAGAGATGACAAAGTATCTGTAGCTTTTTTAGTTTCAAATTGTGGAAGGTGTCCTTGAGCTGCAGTAGCAAATTATCGTCAAGTGGATTGTAGGTTTATTTTTAACTTCGATACTGTAAAACAAATAACTTTCATAGAAATGCAGTGTATATTGTTTCTCGTCAAATCTGAAATTAGTAAATTATTCTTATTGTAAATAAATTTTATTTAAAACCCTTAATATATATTATAATTAACCCTCTAAAATACACTAAATGGTAACGCGGAGAAAAACTGGCAAATATAACAAAAAGGGAGATGCCCATGACCAGTAGTGGGATTGTACTTGCACTGTATGTGTTTATGAAAAAATTGTCTAAAATTTAAATTTTCACCGTTACTTTCTACTAAAGTTACACTATCTTAGTCCTCAGGATAACAACGCATATACATTTTCTACTTATTGATTCTTAATCGAGGATGAACGTGTGTCTATGTAACAAATACACATAATTAAATAAATTTACATTTTAATATTTTATATCTTTATAACGTCTCGTCTCCCCCGCCCGGGGGGACATAGTCTAATTTACATAATTTAAATATTGCGTGTGATATAAGCTATTAGCATCTCAATATCTATATTTTTGGCTGAAAAACTTCCTCGCGAGCGGTGTGAAACAAATAGCATTTTTCAAAAAACCTACTCACGCCGCGTATCAGTACTTCATAACCATATTAACACTAATGTAATCATAGTTATAAGCAAGTTAACCAATTTCTCTAACGTTAATTGTAGAAAACTTCACAGAAACCTTATTTTCAAAACTTTGTGTTAGAAGTAATAAAAGGAAAAAGTAGTTAATTTTTGCCAACACGCAAAGTTATAACTACATTACCTTAGTATACGTACAGCAACAAAACTTTTATTCAAGTTGGCTATTCTACACGCTATAATAAGAATGTATTTAATTAAAGTACAAAGGAATTTAGTGCAATACCTGTTTAATTGAAATACAACGTTTCTTATTTTTAATCACTTACTTGTATTTCCTGTTTGAAAATATTCATATCCATAATCAATCCATAAGCAAAAATGCTTCAACATTCCAGTAACAAAAGAATAACGAAAATGTTATATCACTCTATACAACGCGATTCACCGGAAAACTTTCCTCCTTTTTATTTTAATAAGAAACGTCTTTTATATTGTAGGTTCGGAGCGCAACTGACAATCCACGCAACCCGCAACTCATTTCTTTCAAGGGTCCTATACATTGGTTGATGTAATGCTAGATATTTAGCGCACCCAATCCATGCGCGCGCAAACAGTAACAGGAGTTAAAAGCTCGCCCTCTTATCCCTGAGGCAAAATCGTTGATACACAATTTACTTTCAAAATATTTTATATACATTTATCATATTTACAAAGTAAATAATTATAAATGTAAAGTTATAATTTTAAAGAACAAGAATGACAAACGCGCTCACAGTCCACTTGATGGTAAGCGGATGCTAAGGACCTTAGACATCTACATCTATCGTCAATTAAAAATTGAAATGCAGGTGTGTTGTCATCGATTGAGTCAAAATGCCTCATTTCCATTAAAAGATCTCCGATTTTCTACACACACCACACACTATAGCAGAGTTTAGGTGACACTGCGAAAAAAATGCACCTCCTTTCATCGAATAGTATAGAACTATGACACCACTAACGGAAATGGAATTTTGATATAGGTAAATTCATGTCTTTATTTTGAATTTGCTTGTTCAAAAACACGATTGTATAATTTTTATTCGATTATAATTATTTGCGAAAACACCTCTAAAAAATTACTGCAGTTGAAATTACAACGACATTACTTAATCTATATGCTTGGAAGTCACTCAAACGTATTCATAACATCAATATTCATAATGTACTTGTTCATTATTTTGAATACTTAAATCAACAACTTTTAAAAATATTTTATGATTCTGACAATTTCTAAGCTTAATCGTCGCGGCATGCAATTTTAGACCTTATGACGGTGGTTTTAAGTTTTTTTTAGAAATTATGTATTCACTCGGATCAGTACGGCGATAGCCAGGAGCCACTTTTTCGATGGGTAGTCTTAAGCTGTTATTGTTATTGTTATGTATTTCTATTCCACCCATTCGTGCTACAACTGTAATATAGCTGCAGTATGGCTCTACCACATGTAAAAAAGCTATGGGAGGGATTAGTCCACCGCGTTGCCTTAGTGCGTGTTAGACTTTACTTAACCTTGAAATATTTACTTTCTCAGATGCAGGTTTCCTTGCGATATTGTTTTCACCGCCAACCGCATGAAAAATCAGTAGTTACAATTGCAATTGCTCGAAACCACTATAATTACTGCATTCATCGACGTGATCAACTTGTATCTACTACTTGTATCGATCTACTAGTATGTCGAACATTCTATTACAAGGTTAGATATACTAGTAGAGAAAGATCTTGTGGTGTCCACAAGACAAGATAAAGTGTTGGATTCCCTTTCCACCACCATATTATTACGTTATAACCTCTGACCATTTTAGGGAATCCACTGGTATTTGTAGTGAATTCTCTTGCTACTTCACTACACGGTAATTACATAAAATTAGCTTGTAAATTTTAAAAATAAGGTTCAAACAACATTTTTAATTTCCTGTATATTTGTAAATATGAATGAGTGTAAATAAATGATACAAAAGATTCCGCAGTGAGTACAAGCTTCAACAATGGGATGTCACAGTCACAATGCCGGTGTTCACAGGCGCCGCTTATTTAAAATGATTCATGTGAGTTCAAAGTATTTGAATCATATTTGCTTGAATATTTTATGATTATAGTTAAGAGGATAATATAAGGAAAGTTAAATTTTAATGCTTAATCCACAAAAGAGTATTATACAAAAAATAACTAACATATGTTGTACGCGTAAGGATGTCAACGAAAAATACCGTATATATATATATAGAACAAAGTCATTTTTGTTTCTTACACTATGCCAAAGTAAGCTGCTTCAATATTTATATACTACAATATTATGAACATACCCTCCAGATGAATCAATCGCCCTATAGTAGCGGCGTAAGAGAATTCACTACCACATTTATAATCCTGTTAATGACGTAAGAGGCCATAGAGGGAAATGAAACAGAAGGCGGGCAGCAGCATCTTCCTAGTAAAAACACAAATTATTAAAAAACAATTTTCCACATGTGGCAACTTTGTCTGTTGCTCAGAAGTGTACTTTTAATTAGACTGTTATGAATAAATGTATGAAATATTAAGAAGTAAATTAAAATTATTTTTGAAGTATTTTAATTATAAATATAGTATTGGATTTAATTTAAACACAATTTATAGTTTTAGAAAACTTATTAATAATATTTTACATGATACTATATGGCAGATTTGCCTGCGTAAATACCGTCGTACATTTATAAACCCAGGCGTTAATCGCACAGGATTGGTATCACTGATACTCTTTGTTTATGTACTGATAATATTTTCTTTTACTTTTTGTTAATTTAGTATGAAACAAAAACTTTATCTAAAATCTTTATTGTTAAGTAAGTGTGTTATGAAGTCTGCCCATATTATTATATATAATCATTTATTTAAATTATATAAAAAACAAATAACGATTGCAAAGAATTATTTTCAAATGGCGGCCTCCTACAGTAGTGAAAGTGTAGAGCGTCCCTCCACTAGATAGAGTGACAGCCTAGTAAAACTTGCAGGAAGTTGACGGATGCAGGTGACTCTGGACCATGCTTGATGGCGTTCTTTGGGGCAGGCATATGTTTATCAGTAGACTTGTGATAGTCTGTAATGGTGATTATGACATTAATTTATTTAAAGATAACTAAAATTATCAGGAATCATGTTTGTAGAGTCAAAATTTTATCAATTATGATAACGAAGTGTTCTTGGAATCTAATTTGATTTTAATGTTCACCGAAATTTAATTTGAAATTTAAAAATAAAACATCGGTGTTTAGTTATATATATATGATCATCTGATCATCATCGCGGAACCGAAACTGAAGCTGTTTGTCTGATTTTAAATCTTATTTTAGCGGTGAATTTCTAATAATGAACTATGAAACTAATTTGTAATCCATTAAGTGTCTAGATAGAGGACGTAAGTTAATAGACAATTTTTGAAGTCACAATTTTTGAATATAAACCCAAAAAAGAGGTAATTAGAAAATAAGAAAAACGTATGTCTGACAGTCCATAGTCAACTGGTAAAATTATATTTATTACCAGCATGATATTCAGCATTTATGAACTGAACCTATAGTATGCATGTAAATAATAGCAGGACTTATTGAATATTGTATATGATCAAACGAACTTCTCCAAGTGAAGTTCGATCAGTATTATATGAATCGCTTCATTCGAAGATATAATATTAACAACGTAGTTTCCTTATTCTACAAGGCTAAGTCGCACCTTTAAAGATTTTTACTCTACCCACATCAAAAACAATTGCCCCCTCCCACCAACGTCTCTCGCCGTCCGAGCGTACAGCCTCATTCTTTTAGAGATATTATTCTAAGCAAAACTTTTTGTGGGTTATGGGTGGGAGGGAAATTATATCTTCGAATGAAGCGATTCATATAATACTGATCGAACTTCACTTGGAGAAGTTCGTTTGATCATATATTATATTTCATCGCTTCATTCTTCAGATATAATATTAACAACGTAGATGTTTAGAGCTTAAAGTTTTGCTCATTGGGTTACTTATGTGTACCTTGAACTTTAAAAGAAAAATCATAAAAAATCAAATATCATTTATTAGTTCAATCTTAACAAAATAACATACACTTAATGTAACATAACTTTTCTATCTTATTTAATAAATTCAAATTTAATTATTTAGGAGGACAGTTCTCGCAAACTTATTTTCGTCAATAATTTGGCGATGATAAAATCTTGCAAAGGTCTCTGATGCTGACGACCAACCGGCTGTTTTTCTGATCGTATCTAGAGAGATTCCAGCGGACCTAGCAGCCGAGGTGACAGCATGGCGCGTGCTGTGTGCACTATACACAGTCACGTCCACGCCGCTCTCCGCTAATACGTTCTTAATCCACCTACTGATAGATTGAGCAGTGGCCGCCTTGTGTGGCCGCCTGTAGGTTAGCAATAAGTTCCGACAACCTGCGGGTCTTATTTTTTTGTAATCTCTAAGTAATCTTTTATTGCCGTGGCTGGACAAATATTTTTATTTTCAATAAAATAAGGTAAAATTAAAAGGGGTTGCTGACGTCCCGCTGCAGACGTTTTAATTATATCAGTGATGCTGATTCTAACATCTGAAGAACATATCTTAATATTGTCTATCTTTATTAAAGATAATGTTTGAGCTCGGTGTGCTGTGCATAATGCCATTAATACTGCTAATTTTTTTGTGAGTTTTTCAATTGAAAGTGTATCATTGGGAACCCAACCTCCAATATGATTTAAGACAATTTTTGGGTCCCAAGTACCAGTATATTTTGGAAGGGCTGGTCTTAACTTGAATGCGCCCTTTAAGAATCTTTTTATTTGGTCTTTAGAACCTACACAGTCTCCCAGAAGTAATGATAAAGCCGACCTGTGGTTATTGAGTGAACTGTAAGAAGCCCCATTATTAAATTGCTCCGATAAAAATAGCAAAATTGACGGTATAGAATTTGCGTAAGGATCTAAATTATTTTTATGACAAAATTGCCACCACAACTTATACGAGACGCTATACTGAAGTATTGTATTCTTTGAAAGGGATGCCATCATCACGTGATGAGCGGGTGATGGTGTACCTCTTCTTATAAATGCGACCCTGAGAGCCTCGCTGCACCCAGGGTAAGTTGTTTGTGCAGGTGATGCGGAGTTCTGGAAGAAGACCGTAAGAGATCTCTGTGAGGTTTGAAGAACATTATATCTGATCTGAGTAAGTTGTATAACATTGGGTACCAAGGCTGGGATGGCCAATAAGGAAAGACTAAAATACCTTCGGCTTTATCGCTTATGATTTTTTCCAGACATTTCATTATTAAAGAAAAAGGTGGAAACGCATAGAAATATTTGTATCTCCAATCAATAGTGAAAGCATCTACTAATAGGGCATCTGGATCCGGTCTCCAAGACACCATAGTTCGTGCATTTTGCATTGGCGCGAGAAGCGAAAAGATCTATTTCTGGTTCCCCCAATTTTTGTATGATCTCTTTATAAGCGTTATCACTTAGCTCCCATTCTGTATCTAGGTTTAGTTTCCTTGATTCTTGGTCTGCTTCTACATTTTCTTTACTATTTATATAAGATGCGTGTAGCCAAATGTTTCGCTTCTCGCACCATTGCCATATTGATCGAGATAACTCATTCAAATGGGGGAGTTGGATTCCTCCCATTCGATTGATATAACTTATAGCTGTTGTATTATCTACGCCCAATAAAATATTACAATCCAACTTATCCCTGACAAAACATTTAATACCTAGAAATATGGCTAGTAACTCTAGGTAATTGATATGATAGTTGAGTTCATTGTATTTCCATCCTCCGCCCACCCGAATATTATTACAACAAGCACCCCAACCTGTCAAGCACGCGTCTGAAAATATCTCATAATTAAATTTAGTTAAATGAAACGAATTTTTGGTTAAAAATACATTTTTTTTCCACCATTGCAAATCTGGTAAGATATCTTTTGAAAGTTGAATATTTTTATTATACGTCTTATATTTTTGAAGCGCAAGGTATTTTTGTCTTTCTAGTCGTTTAGTGTACAACCAGCCATATTTTACCGCAGGACAAGCGGCCGTGAGAACACCTATCAAATGAGCGAAATCTCTGATCGAACAACTAGTTAAGACAGAGAAACTTTGTACTAAGTGAGCTATATGATTTTGTTTATCTATGGGTAGGCTTATAGAAAGTTCCGTGGAATCAAAAATAAATCCCAAATATTTGCGAGATATATTCGGGACTAGACAAGACTTATTGTAATTAATAACAAAACCTAAGCATTGTAAAATATGCATAGTCGCGTTAACATTGTCTAAACATTCATTGTAGTCTTTACCTATACAAAGAATGTCGTCAAGATATATGACAGACTTATATCCCCTGCTTCTTAAGTTGGTTATTACCTCTTTCATTAACTTACTAAATGTTCTAGGAGCAACGGACAGGCCATACGGCATAGCATTGAACTCATATAGGGTTTTAACTAAATTTTCATCCTCAAATTCAAATCTTAAAAATTTGCGATGACTCGACTTAATAGACACTAGTAAGTAAGCCTCCCGTAGGTCAATGGTAGCCATGTAACCATTACAAGGTATTAACTTTGAGGCCGTTCTGTAATCCTCCATTTTAAAGTGAGATTTTGCAATGAACTTATTAAGAGATTTTAAATTCAGAATAAATTTTTTGTCTCCGTTAGGTTTTGGTGCTAAGAAAACTGAGGATATGAACTGATTCTTTGATGGATGACACTTTGATATTGCTCCTAAGTGTAATAAATTACTAATAGCTACAGAGATGTATTGTTTATCTTTTGGTGACAAAGTTGAATGAGGTAATCAACACTGAGTAATATGTCTATTAAATGGTATGGTAAATCCATCCCGGATCCATCTTAAAATAATTTTATTTTTTGTTAATTTAAGCCAACAGTCATAAAAATATTGTAACCTTCCCGAATGTACCTGTTTTACTGCTGAACTGGAGCACGGTGAGATTTGTTGTTGCTCCAAGACCTCGTTTGTGGATACACCTGAGGGGGGTAGATCCCTGCGGATCCCCGATGACAACTTCCTTGGCCCTCCCCGCCCCCCTTGTTCTGCGAGCGAGCAGGCCCTCTCCAGTTTTCCTGGTAACGATTGTTTCTTGAAGACGAACTTGTTTTTATCTGTGACGTGGAAGGTTTTGGATCTGTTTTCTTAATCTGAAGACCTTGTTTTTCGATGGCTTTTGACGCCTTAATCTTTTCAGGAAGCTCATTGCCAAAAAGGGTTTCATCTCTTTCACTCTCATGAATGACTTTAAAAAAAGACTTGTCTAATCCGGGTGTCACCAATTTAATTCTGGTTTGGGTCTCAGAGTGATGGAGGTCGGATAATATACGGCAAGCATCAGATAAAATTTTTATCGCCTGAACTTTATTGTTTTCGATGAGAAGTAAAGACATAGCTCTATTAACAGCAGTAATACCTATACCCAGTATTTGCTGATCAACCTCTATTTTCTTGTCCCTATTTCGGGCTGCGTCGGTAAGTGCCGCTGCAATCTCGGGATTCAGCGTAGGTGCTCTCAAAAGCTTGCAGTTTTCGGGAATTAAATATTCTTTTAATAAGTTTTGTCTTGTTTCCTTAGTAAGACCCTTACGTAGAAGAGGAAGCCAACGGTGGGCAAGATCCTGGTGAATATTTTCACCGTATATTTGCTCATCAATTTCCGTATCACCCAAAGCTGACAATAGTTCAGGTTCTAATGTAGGAATTGTTTCTTCCGATTTTTCTTCAATTGTCAAAAGAGGATGCTCCTCGGAGGGAATGGATGCTACCGTGGTGTCATCATTTACGACCTTATTACTATCCTCAGCTTCGTTATCTACAACAAGAAATAAAATATATATATTTCGGAGGTAGATAACAAAAAATTTTATCGATAAGAATCTAAATGAACAACTTAAAACCTAAAACTGACGCTTTAATATATTTGTACATGAGTATTTAAGTTTATATAACCTTCGTGCTAACTCTCGGCTAGCCCCCCGGTTAGAATACCTTCGTACTGACTCTCGGCCAGTCCCCGGGTAAATTTGTATTCGCGTTAATTCACGATCAACGCTAAGGTTTTTTGTCTTAAATTATATTGTTAATGATCACTCAGGCACTAGAATTGAATTACGTAACTGTAACACTTACCAAAATTTTCTTCGGCCTCAGAAGAATCGGAGTAAACAATGACTCGTTTATGTCGCTTTCGTTCTTGTTCTTCTAGTTTTTTGATTTTCTTTTGATAATAACCAATTTTATCTGCAGCACTGAGTTTCGACATTGTATTGTTCTAAGATAATTAAGTAAGGTATGCGCTCTGCCTCGCACGAAAAAGGAATGAGGCTGTACGCTCGGACGGCGAGAGACGTTGGAGGGAGGGGGCAATTGTTTTTGATGTGGGTAGAGTAAAAATCTTTAAAGGTGCGACTTAGCCTTGTAGAATAAGGAAACTACGTTGTTAATATTATATCTGAAGAATGAAGCGATGAAATATAATTGTAGAACAAACTGAACTTTGCATAAAAAACGTGTTACATAAATTGGTCTATCATAATCGATACTCTAACAGCAAATGTCAGTTTTTGATCTCAAGAAAAAAAAATACTTTATCTGAGAAATATTACTATAGATTAAACCGGAGTTTTCTGAAGAAGCATGTTTCTTCAGAAATTTCTTTTTGCCAAATTTTAGACAACATTTAGGTCGATCAGGTATAGGTTTCGATGAATGTGTTGGCGAATGTCAAAACGGCCATATAATTTAATTGTATTGACTTAGAAGCTTAAATTTTTTACACTTTCAAGCAACTCAAATTTAGTATTTCATATTAATTTCAATCTTATACCTCCCTGCGGGTAAGGGTCCTGACTAATGGGCAATAAAGTGAAGCTATAGGGGTTCCGTTTTTTTTTCTATTAAGTTAAGGAAAACAAAACAAGTGTTTCAAATATTTTGCAAAAAATCCTGCCTATAAGTATGTAAAGTAATATAGTGAAGTGGAGAATGAAAGTTAAATATATTTTGAAGCTTCGACCATAGTAATCGGTAGGTATTTCTTAAGAGTTATGATTGAAATAATAATTATGATAAAACATTAATGGGCACTCCGTATTCATTAGTTAGATTCAATGGATGTGATATATGCGATGATAATTCTTACTACACCATAGCAATTTTTATTTTTGACCCTATCTGACGTATACCGAGAGATTAAGATGGCTGATTTAAAATCGTAATAGGTGTAGTTGGTTTATCCCCGGAGATTATAAATATGTATAAAAAACAAAACAATGTTTCTGCTGCATCGGCCCCAAATGATGACGGAATCAGAAACCAATTTTATACCCTAAAAAAAAAAAAATAAAAAAAAGAAGTTTGGCTAGAAAGTGGAAGGAGCTGGCACTGGGGTGCTCCTGCTCAGACTTGAGAACAGTATTCCATGTGAGGCTGAACTTGCGTTTTGTAAAGTTGCAAGCGATGTGCCGGCATGTATTAATGTGTCGTTTTGCTAAGCACGCCAAACTATTTCGAGATCAATTCGCCCCAATCCTTGACTTTGTTCAATAAAAACTAATTTTTCCCTAGAAATATTGGCATAGTCAGTGTACCACAGTGCTGTAATCTTCATAGAAATGAATGTTACCAGTTTGCAACATATTATTGATATGCAGAAGAAACAGCGTTGGTGATAGCAAGCAGCTTTGTGTGTACCAGCAACACCAGCGTTAATAATCTTGTAATCGGAGCATGTAGCATGCACCATCTATTATAACCTTGATGCTCTGATCAGCAAGAAAACTGGTGATCTAATTGCAAAATTTCTCAGGAAGCCCATAGGAAGGCAGCTTCGAAAGAAGCACTTTATTCCAGACCCGATCATTCGCTATGCTCAAACTAACGGCCAACGCCTCCCTTTTTGACTCTACTGCTTCCGCCTATCTATGAGTCAGGTAGACCAGAAAATCACCAGCCGATCGACCACGACGAAACCGGTATTGGCGAACACAAATCAGCTGGTGATCTTCAAGGTACCTTATGAGCTGGCTGTTTATAAATCACTCCATTATTTTAAAGAACAATGAGGTAATTGTGATAGGCTTGTAGTTGGACGGGTCTAAGCGGTCGCCTACTTTAGGGATCGGGTGGACCAAAACTGTCTTTCATGAATTTGGGACTACGACTTGAGAGCTGTGGAGTTGGTACCAGTTGGTGGTAGGAGTACCGAAACTGGTACCAACTCCAGTGCTCACGTCTTCCGCACAATAGGAGGGACTCCATCAGAGCCACTTGACTTGCCGACGTCCAGGGAAAGGAGTGCTTTGCGAATCGAGCGCTGTGTAAATCGCACATCCGGCATGGAGCACTCACACCGAGGGTGGACGGCAGTGTGTTACCCTCGTCACCGAGAGTCGAGTTGGACGCAAAGAGAGAGCCTAACAGATCGACTTTCTCCTTTGCGTCATGCGCCAGTGAGTCTTCCTTTCTGTGCAGAGATAGAAAAGATGACTGACAGGAATTCCCTTGAGCATCCTTGGTTAGAGACAAGATTGCACTGGTTCCCGAAGGAAGACGAACTAGCTTCTCGCCATTTCTGCCGATGTCCTCAGGACTTACCATGGCAATGACTCTTTTGAAGGACCTGAACGCGGAATTACACTTCTTTTTAAGAGCGCTGGTTTTTATATACTGAGAGGTTGATGCGTCAGCCGAGGCCCGGTAGCACTACTGCTTATAGAAACACAGCTGCATCAAGCTGCTTTTTACGCTGGTAATCTGTGAGAACGTTGTCCTTATCCATTCGAGCAGACCCACTCATGCTATAACTATAATATAGCTGCAACTTGGCTCTACCACTTATGTATTACATTTTAATGGTCTAACTAAAATATAAAACGTTTCTTTTTTTTAGAATAATAGCTTATTTAGAAGTTGTAAAATAAGTTAAAAAAATTTAAAGACGGAAAAAAAAAAGAAAATGTTTGAAATTTCTTTAACAAAAATATTTGCTTCCAAACAAAACAATTACGTAATGTACTCGTACATAATCTGAATTTTTGGTGGTGGTGATGGTTTGTGAAACAATATATATATATATATATATATATATATATATATATATATATATATATATATATATATACGAATTAAGTTGTTTAAGACGAGGTATTTCTTAAATTCTAACGTATCATAGTTGTTCTCATCAAGACGTAATGTGTAATGTGTATTTTGATATTTATCATTAATTATTTATCCATTAATTTCCGAATGTTTTGTCAAGACACAATTACATGATAAAATAAATTATAGATTAATTGATCATCATCATCATCATTACAGCCCTTCACAAGTCCACTGCTGAACATAGGCCTCCCCCAAGTTCTGCCACAAAGCACGGTCCTGAGCCACCTGCATCCATTGACTTCCTGCATGCCTTACCAGGTCGTCACTCCATCTAGTGGGGGTCGCCCTACACTACGCCTACCGGTACGAGGCTGCCACTCGAGAACCTTTCTTCCCCATCGGTTATCGGTTCTTCGAGCTATATAGCCGGCCCATTGCCACTTCAGCTTACTAATCCGTTGGGCTATGTCGGTTACTCTGGTTTCACTGCGGATATCCTCATTTCTGAGTCTATCACGCAGTGAAACTCCGAGCATAGCCCTCTCGATAGCTCGCTGAGCGACCTTGAGCGTCCTCATACGGCCAGCGATGAAGGACCACGTCTCAGATCCGTAAGTCATCACTGGCAACACGCACTGGTTATACACTTTAGTTTTCAGAGATTGAGGTATACCTGACGAGAAGATATACCTCATATAGTGATATAGATTAATTAATTATGGATAAATAAACTATCATCATCATTACAGCCCATCACAAGTCTGGCTCTTTCTGGCAGACAGATCTCTGGTAAAGACTTTGGAGCCCTGGTTTCACTAGATCGCTTCCTCAATACAAGCAGTATTAAAGTTACTTAAGACCCGCCGCATGTATTTGGTTCAGTTTCCTGTATGCTTTCAATCTACTGACAATTGCAGCCTCATCTCATGTCTAACAGCCATGAGATTAATAGTGTGATTTGAGAGTATTTGTGTTCTTCGGCGGCGGGTCTTGCGGAACTAAGCTCCGACCGCAGGGACAGTTTCCACGAGCTTGTCATTCATATCGTCCACTGTATTGCAATCTTCTAGGCACTGAAAGCGGTTTTGTAACTCGAGCTAAAAGGTTTCGGGATTCTGGATTAGAGCACGAGGGGAACGGAGCGTTGACTTCATTAGACGAGACCTCTGCAACTTAAGGTTTAGGTTTAGTGTGCCTCTAACCATTTGGTTACGACACCCACGGGAAGATATAGGGTAGTGGATATTCTTAACCGCCACTACATGGCAAAAATAAATTATCGATAAAATAAATTATTTTATCTTGTTCTGCAATGATATATCAACGAATACATATTGAGTAAATTTATTAAGTTCTTAACTCGACCGTCGTTTCCTATACACGACTAGCAAACAGAACTATTTGGTCGAGGAGAGCAGAAAAAACTTGACCAACGAGCAAGCACTTTAAGCAATAGAGTATTTGACACTTTAGTCAACTGAAATACTTTTTAAGAGTAGTCAAACCTAATATTTTTATACAAGTTGCGTGAGAATTGTTACGTCATAGTTTTATAGTCAAACTACTTGTGATAGCTTTGAAAAGTAAATATATATAACTTTAATTATAAAATATATAAATTAATTGCTGTTTCTAAAGGTTAGCATTCGCTCTACATATCAAAGTATGCGAGCAACCGGGGTTCAATTCCAGCCGGCCTCAATAAAATTGTTAATTGCAATTTTATGTGCTTATTTACCGCGTGATGGCGAAGGTTAACATGGTGAGGAAATCTGTATGTCTGAGAAATAAAACAAGATATTATTTCAATGACATGTAAAGGCAAACGACAAGCATTGAGGCAGCGGGGTGGATTTTTCCCTGACCTTGAACCTTCCCATAAATGAGGCAATGATATGGAATTAGGCTCCAACCTTATTGGCTTTACGAACCTTGAATTTAATTTAACTAAAATGAAAAATTGCCTGAATTTGGGTCACTTCTAAATGTAGTAAAATTTAATTTATGTAATGTAGTAAATTAAAAATGATAGTGTAAAATACCATATAATACCATGACAATACTATAAAATTCTACGTATTGACCACGTCAATCCGTAATTCATATCAGATTAGTCGTAAGTAATATTTGCTATATCTAGGTATACATATTAAATTTTATGTAAGTAACTGGTGCGGCAAAAGAAATCATCCTATTGGAAGACGCAATAATTTTTGCAAATGGCGTCAAATGTCTTATAAGTTAGAGATGTAAAATAGTAGATAAAAAAGGTGTAAAATACATGTCGATAAGCCATAAACCGCTATACTCCTCAAGAACAAGGAATAATTGTTTCCATTTTTTTTGCGCAATAACTCGACTGTGGTATTGACACAGCGTGAATTCCATCGCAGATTTCCCGGCCATCTGACACCAACTGGAAAAACACTGCTACGTTTGGCCGTCCGCATTAAAGAAACTGGGACAAAACAAGATGTTTCTCGGCGTGGCTGACCTCAGACTAGCCGTTCTGCTGAGAATATCGCCGCGGTAGATGAAGATGTCGAAATGGACCCCGGAACATCGACCAAACGACGTGCCACGCGATTGAGCCTTAGCACGCGGTCCCTACGACGAGTTTTGGTGAAAGACCTGAAGATGTTCCTTACAAAGTGCAGACAGAGTATCAGTTGTTAGCTGTTGACTGCCAAACTTGCGTAACCTACGCTCCACTTTCCTGAATCTCGACCAAGAAGATGACGACTTTTCATTGAAACTCATCGTGAGGGATGAGGCTCATTTCCACCTCAGCGGCTACGTAAATTGCAAAAATTATTACCTCTGGAGCACCAGAAATCCACGTATGAACCACGAATAACCATTACACTCACTCAAGGTCACAGCATGGTGCGCTGTTTACGCTGGAGGAATCATCGAGCCATTTTTTTTCGGACGCCGCGGGTCAAACAGACACTGTGAACGGTGACCGCTACATAGCCATTTTGAACGAGTTTCTTCATCCTCAATTAGAGGAGCTGAGACTGGTGGACATGTGGTTCCAACAGAAAGGTGTAACGATGCACACTGCCGGAAATACAACCGGCGTTTGAAGCAGGCATTTCCGGGTCGCCTAATCTCTCGGTTTGGCTATTTCCACTGGCCGCCCGATTTGACCGTACTAGACTTCGTTTTGGAAGCGCTTGCAACTGTGGAAGCCCTCAAGGACAACATCCGACACGAATGCATGAACCTTTCTACTGAAGTTCTGGCAAAAGTGATGGAAAATGCCATAAAAAGGGTCTGTAGGATCATCAGTACAGGCGGCGGTCACTTGTGCGATATCAGCGTCCCGACTTAATGGAAAATAATATAAAGAATTAAACTAAATAATCCACAAACAGAACCAAACTTTTCCGTTCTTAAAAAAAATTAAATCCAAATAACATCGGATGATTACTTTTGCCTCAACCTGTATCTACACTTATCACAGCCCAAAACTAATTCCTCATTTTGAATTCTAGTATTGAATGTTACTCTGTGCGCTTAGCCTGTTATTGTGATTGCACAAAATTCTAGAAAATATTGTTAAATCGTTATAATTGTCAAAAAGTTTTACTTTTAGTATCGCATGCTGCTGAACAATAATTTATCAAAATTATGTCATAAAGCTCGAAAATTCAAACTTTCACAGCAAGAAATACTTTCGCGCAAATCTCTTTAAAATACGATTTAGTTCAAAATGCTCGATAAAGGACAAAAGGAAAACTCGCTCAAACAAAATTCATATCCCCATCCGTCACAGCTCAGATGAAAGAAACTTGCAATGTCCGCATTTGGACGCCGAATCCCTTATTTATATCGAGTAAATCATTCGGAACGGAAATTCAATCAGAATTTCGGTGTGTTTTGTATTGTGGGGCGGGAATTTCTACTTAAACGTGAGCTGATGCTCATGTATGTCCAGTTGAGATTTATATTTTCAATAATATTTATTTCGACCGCATTTTATTATATTATCACCAATGAAGTTAGTAACGTACATACATACTTAAATAAATGAAAGTATGTCATTTTACACATAACGAATATATTTTTAATTTTTAATCAATAACAAAACCATCATATCTTAACTAAGCGAAAAATTCTTGTTACGTATTAAATGTGATTAGTTTCACGAAAACGATACTATCGATTTGAATACATGTTTGCATTTGCAAAGTGACAAACTAGCACGCAGTCCAATTGATGAAATGTAAAGAAATGTAGCCGCCTATAATTGTATAAAATTTACATGGCTAAGATAAATAAAAACATAATATATTGATATTTCCCAAAGATCCTTCTAAATGTTTAGTTATAAGACGTTTGTCTTATTTACGTCGTGATCGTCTTAACTAGGACCCTAATGCACGTTATTTTTGTATAATAACTTAGTCCTTGGAGGTCTCTCTTGGAAAAATTTATATTAACCAGAGCAGTAAAGCTTTTTTATATATAGCTAGTGAACCAGATGGCATTCCAGCTATAATTCTAAAGGCTCGTGCACCTAAGTTGTCTTCTGCTTAGAGACGCTTGTTCCGCCTCTCGTTTTGGACTGGAATAGTGCCAAAATCCTGGAAGCTGGCCAACGTGCAGCCTGTTCTAAAAAAAGGCAGCCGTGCCGACTCTGCCAATTATCGGCCAATCTCAATTAACTTCATATTCTCTAAGATTATGGAGAGTATATTGAACGACCGTTTAGTGACATATCTAGAAAATAATGACCATTTGATTTAAATATGAATGTAAATTTAATAATTAAAGTAAGGAAACTTGTAGGAATCAGTTAAATTATATTTTTCTGTTTAAAGGTTAATTTGTTTATGAGACTACTCTCTCTTTCATCTATACCTGATAAATATAAAGTAATAATAAACTAATTAACATTTAAGTCTTTTTTACAAAGGCTAGCCAAATACGCAACCAAGTGTGTGAGGATACATATTATGCACTCTCTATTCTATCAATCTGTCACAATTAACTTTCGTTTAATTTTTTTTAAGCTAGTGCTATTATTAGTTTAACATTTTATATTAAGTAAGTATACTATGTGAAATATATATTTTTAATTAAAAATATCTACCAAATATATAACTAACGTCGATAATATCCCGTTATAAATTTGAAAAAAATTTAGTAGATTTGAAAACCTCTTACTTTAAGAAGTCGGTGTAAAAACTCAAACGTGATCTACAAAGGAAACCATATTATGTTTCTTTTTAAATGGAACACGAATCCTCCTCTAGGGAGTTATCTTCTGGCTTTACGAGGGGCTTTAAGTAACGGGGTGAGGAAATAGTTTCATTCCGATCCAGTTACAGTTTATGTTTGCCACAGTATAGGAGACGGTTCATCAGGTTTTGTTAGTAAAGTAATTCTTACAAACATCAAAAACTACAACTATTTTGCGTACTACCATTTCCTTCTTTCTAACACTTTCTTCTTTCTTTTTACTGATAACCAGGCATTTCATTTTATTCCTCATGGTTAATGACGCGTCTGCATTCTAATAGACGTTGTTAAATATATATGGGCCACAGCTTTGAAAAACCAAAAACAAAACAAAAAAAGTTGTAATTAAAAGAATTATTATTACTTAGTCTTTTACTCATACTTTCCCGTTCGTTTCCCGTATCAAAAAAAAAACAGATAATTGTGTCAAAAAGACCCGAAGAACTAATGTTATTATATTAAGAAATATATGCAATCAAAAAAGCCTGCAAAATTATTATAATTGTTATTATTCTATATTGTATTCTATATAATATATCTTAGTTTATGTGCCTAAGTGATGATGAAATTCTTATATAAATTATATACCTTAATATTTCACACCAACTGTAGTCAGTGTTTCAAAATATAAGCATTTAAGGAGTTTTTTTTTTATAGGAGAGGGGATGAACGAGCACACGGCTCACATGATGGTGACTACTGCCGCCCATGAACAACTGCAAATCCGGGGGTGGTGTTGCCGGCCTTTTAGAAAGGAGTAAGCTTTTATCTTGAAAGTCCCTAATTCGTATCGGTCCGGAAAAATCTCCGGTGATAAGCTATTCCACAGAGAAGTCGTACGTGGAAGAACATTCCTAGTGAAACTTACAGTGATGGACCCCAAGGATCCAGATGGTGAGGATGGTATCAAGAGTTTTGCCGGGACGTGCGTTCATGAAATTTGGGGACTGGGACTAATCCAAACAATTCCTCATAGCACTCCCCGTAGTAGATGCAAAAGAAAATACAAAGTGGTGCAACATCTCTTCGCAGTGCCAATGCATCGAGCCGATCGGAAAAGACTCGATCGTCGACGATTCGAGCCGCTCTGCGCTGGATGCGTTCAAGTGAAAGGAGCTGGCACCGTGGAGCCCCAGCCCAAATTTGGGGATAGTTATTCATAAGAGGCCGAAGCTGTACCTTGTAAAGTTGCAGGCGGTGTGCCGGCATGAAAAATTGTCTCGCTTTTCCGAGCACGCCAAGCTTTTTAAAGGCAAATTTGTTACTTGATATGTCGACGTTGAAACTAAGAAGATACGACAAAGGGGTTCTATTTAGTTCAGCTAAGACTTGACTTCAGACACAAGTTTGTTCTGTTACTCGGCATGTTTTCCCGAGAAATATTAGCAGGCCCGGTGTATAGAGCATCATCAGTGCTGTCGTCCGCATAGCGATGAATGTAACCGGATTGCAACGTATCATTTATATGGTGAAGAAACAGCGTTTGTGATAGAATGTAGTCTTGTGGAACACCAGTATTAATAGGCTTATAATTGGAGCATGCATCGTCGACAACGAGCTTGATGCTCTGATTTGCAAGAAATTTGATCCAATTACACATTCACTCAGGAAGCCCATAGGGAGGAATATTTGCAAAAAGCTCTATATATCAAATAATAACATATAATAAGCCTATTTTTGTACCAAATAAAGGTTTAAATTTCTTGAAATGGCAATTAATTTGTGTTTTGAGTAAATGTTAACTCCTACAAAAAACCAGATCAAGAACCTGATAGCACTTTTGTGCTTCTGCGAGCATAGTTGGCGCTATACATAAAGTAGTAATCACTCGGGCAAAGCATTCACTGAGTCCTAAGTGAAAAATATCGTGAGGAATCCTCCCTGTCTTAGGTCATCAAATATTTTGTGTAATAATACGTGTGAAGTTAAACAAACACGCTTTGGAGCACATTCTCAGAAATGAGAGAATGTTTGTGCTCAACAGTATTGTGAAAGCTCTATTGTAAACCCTTTTCAATGACTATTTTTTTACTAAATAGGCTTTATCTTTAGGAAGGTTGCATTAAATTTTGAAAAAAAAAAACTAGATCTCAGGGTGCAAAATAGGGGAAGAAATTGGGCTCAGTTAAACTAACGTTTGATGTTCACCTAAATCACTCACCTTAGATTTTTCGACAATATAGGCCTTACGGTACAATTGATGGAGTACCTAAGCACTATGCTCACTGACCTCAATAAGGCCTCCCAAGGGATAGGTCTTAAGATGAACGTGGGCAAAACGAAGATCATGTGTAACGTTCATGTCACACCTACGCCGGTAGTTGTTGGACGCACTAACTCGAAGTTGTTGACGAGTATGTTTACCTGGGACAAATCATCATCATCATCATCATTACAGCTCCTCACAAGTCCACTTCTGACCGTATGCCTCCCCCAAGTAACGCCACAAAGCACGGTCCTGTGTCACCTGCATCCAAGGACTTCCTGCATGACTAACCAGGTCGTCACTCCATCTAGTGGGGGGTCGCCCTATACTACGCCTACCGGTATGAGGCTGCCACTCGAGAACCTTTCTTCCCCATCGGTTATCGGTTCTTCGAGCTATATGGCCGGCCCATTGCCACTTCAACGTACTAATCCGTTGGGCTATGTCGGTCACTCTGGTTTTAATGCAGATATCCTCATTTCTGAGTCTATCACGCAGAGAAACTCCGAGCATAGCACTCTCCATAGCTCGCTGAGCGACCATGAGCGTCCTCATACGGCCAGCGGTGAAGGACCACGTCTCAGATCCGTAAGTCATCACTGGCAACACGCACTGGTTGTATGGTCTCCTTTTCAGGTTTTGAGGCAAAGCTGACGAGAAAATGTATCGTAATTTCCCGAACTGGCTGCCCAGCCAAGTTGAATCCGTCGATTCACCTCTAGGTCGAAAATGGACTCACCTGGTCGGACTATTTGCCCCAGGTAAACGTACTAGTCAACAACTTCGAGCATATTGCTCCCAACAACTATCAGCATAGGTGTGACATGGGCATTAAACATGATCTTTGTTTTGTCCATGTTCATCTTAAGACCTATCCGTTGGGAGACACCATTGAGGTCATTGAGCATAGTGCTAAGGTCCTCCAGCGATTTTGCCATAAGGACTATATCGTCGGCAAACCGAAGGTGAGTGATGTACTCGCCATTGATATTAATACCGTATCCTTTCCAGTCCAGTAGCTTGAAAACGTCTTCCAACGCAGCGGTGAAGAGTTTCGAAGATATAACGTCACCCTGTCTTACACCTCTCTGCAGTTGGATAGGTTTCGAACTCTGGTTCTGTACTCGGATAGCCATCGTAGCCCTACTATACAAACACTTCAGTACTTCGATATACCGACAGTCAACTTGGCACTGCTGAAGGGACTGTAGCACCGTCCAAATTTCGACGGAATCAAAGGCTTTCTCATAGTCCACATACGCTAGGCAAAGTGGCAGATTGTACTTTTCGGTCTTCTATACAATCTGCCGCAGGGTATGTATGTGGTCTATGGTACTGAAGCCTTTTCGGAAACCGGTTTGTTCGGGAGGCTGGAAGTCGTCGAGTCTGCGTGCAAGACGATTCGTAATGACTCTCGAAAACAGCACGTAGACGCAGCTCAGAAGGGAAATCGGTCTATAGTTCTTCAAGAGAGCGTTGTCGCCTTTTTTAAAGAACAAGACCACCGCATTTCTGCTCCATGCCTCCGGAGTAGTGCCACCATGGAGAACTGAATTGAAGAGCTTCTGAAGGAATTCAAGTACCGGTGTTCCACCCGCTTTCAGAAGCTCCGCTGTAATTCCATCCTCGCCTAGAGCCCTGCCGTTTTTAAGGTGCTGGAGAGCCATTCTAATTTAGCTCAGACTGATACTCGGGATATCAACGGAATAGCGTCAGGTAAGACTTGCTCTTGGATCGTTACTCACACTTGCGTGTGGCTCCAACGATGATGTGTACAGCTGCCCATAGAATCTCTCAATCTCACTCAAATTCTCAGATGTCCCGGAAACGATGCTGCTACACTCAGTCTTCAGCTTTAACAGTTGGCTCTTTCTGGCAGACAGATCTCTGGCAAAGACTTTGGAGCCCTGGTTCCACTCGATCGCTTCTTTAATACGAGCAGTATTAAAGTTGCGTAAGTCTCGCCGCATGCATTTGGAGATTTGTCTGTTCAGTTGCCTGTACGCTGTCAAATCTGTGGACGATTGCAGCCTCATCTCCCGTCTAACAGCCTTGAGATTAAGAGTGTGATCGGAGAGTTTTTGTGTTTTTCTGCGGCGGGTCTTGCAGGACTTAGCTCCGACCGCATGGACAGTTTCTATGAGCTTATAATTCATATCGTCCACTGCATTGCAATATTCTAGGCACTGAAAGCGGTTACGTAACTCGAGCTAAAAGGTTTCGGGATTCTGGATTAGAGCACGAAGGGGACGGAGCGTTGACTTCATTAGACGAGACCTCTCCAACTTAACGTTTAGGTTCAGTGTGCCTCTAACCATTCGGTGATCGCTGCCGGTTTTTACCCTTCGAATCACTGAGATATCACTGAACAGTTGGCGTCTGGTCGTCATAATGAAGTCAATCTCATTTTTTGACTAACCGTCGGGGCTCGACCAGGTCCACTTCCTGTGGGGCCGCTTTTCATTTTCTCTTTCTCCATAAAGTCAGCCAGCTGCTGGCCCCTACGGTTCCGTTGCCCTACTCCAAATTTCCCTAACTTCAGCTCACCGCCTTCCCTTGTGCCTAGTTTTGAGTTGAAGTCTCCCATCAACACTGTGTAGTGGGTTTTGAAGGAATGCATGGCTCTCGAAATATCCTCACACATTTCCTCCACCTCCTCATCGGGATATGCCGAGGTTGGTGCGTAGACCTGTGTGACCTTCATCGAATACCGTTTGGTGATTCCGAGTATCAGGTACGCGACCCTCGTCGACACACTCCCAATCTTTACAACGTTGTTGACGAAAGACTTGTGGACGATAAATCCGACACCTCCTTGGGACAGATGGTCGCCCTCTCGGTGATAGAACAAGTTGCCGGACTCGAGGATTACCGTATCCTCCCCCTCTCTTCGGGGGTGCTAAGGATCTCCGGTGGAGGTTCGGTTGCCATCTACGACGACTCAACCTGGCAACGTATAACACAAGCATCCTCAGTACTGACGAGAAGATACTGGAGCTGGAAGATGAGGTAGACAAGTTGCGCTGGCATATTATTGGATTATCGAGTCGTGTGAAGACGTTCAAGCTCGGTCAGCGAGCTATGAAGAGGGCTATGCTCAGGGTGTCTCTGCGTGATAACCTTAGCAATGACAATATCCGCAATAAAACCAGAGTGACCAATATAGCCCAACGGATTAGTAAGCTGAAGTGGCAATTGGTCGGCTCGAAAAAACTGACAACTGATTGTAAAAAAAAGTTTCCCGAGTGGCAGCCTCGTACCGGTAGGCGTAGTATATGGCGACCCCTCACTAGATGGAGTGACAACCTGGTAAGACATGCATGGATGCAGGTGGCTCTGGACCTTGCTTTATGACATTCCTTGGGGGAGGCCTATGTTCAGCAGTGGACTTGTTAAGGGCTGTATTGATTATGATGATGATGATGATGATGTTCACGTTCTTAAAGTTAACAGATTCTTACGAAATTTGGCACATATATGTAGTTTACATGACTTAACAATATTATGGTAACCTTAAAATGTATCTACAAATATGAACTGAAGACAGTCTATATTGTAATGATACAATTATGGGGAGAAATTTCGTCTCGCGTCTGAAAGTACTTAGTCACATCTTATTAAAGATCAATGAACATTTAACGAGCTCGGGTATTATGCAGAGTAATAAAGATTATTTTGGTAAGACGGCTTGAAACTTTTAACGAAATACAAATCAATTTCATTACAAATTTAATCATACTTTTGTTAGTGTAAATAGCCTTGGCGAAGAAGTGCTTGAATAGGAAATACTTTACCACGCTAACCCGTCTCGTGGTGTGGTGTGGTGAGAACATTTTCTTGAAATATTGGTTTTAACTTATCATACATACAGCTTTGCTTACGATGTTTTCTTTAAGCGCGGACGTCGAGGTGAAGCATTTAAAATAACAATAAATCGTTTCAATATATGTAGTAAATCCACTAAAATTATATATCGTGATTTTAGGATTGAGACTGCGGAAGTTTTACGCCCATACTATGAACTTTAAGATAAACTCAAAGCTACCACCGCTTTTATCTTAATTTACTTAGCGGAATAAAACTAATTTTACAGATGGAATTTGAAACGAAGGAAATAAAAAATGAGTAATATAAGTTAGCCTAAACGCGATAAAATTGGTTTAATTAAATGTCTAGTACCCTAATAAACATAAACAGTCTTTATGTAAAGGAGCCTCCTCTCACCTTAAGCCAGAGAAAAATGTAAAGCAATATTCGCCCCGCTATCTATGTCTACAGTCTTGGCATGGAATGTCCTCTAATTACTTATTTAATTATTCAGATACTAGGCAAATCTTCGTCTTCTCTTGAGAAAAATGCGTGCATATAGCGAGCTTCTTTAGACCCTTTTTAAATATGTACATGTATACTTTTTAAGGTTAAATTGAAACCAAAGATATTAGATATAGTTACTTTGTAACCATCCGCCCAATAAAATTAGATGATGTATCTTACCTAGTTTGAAGAGCACCTCCCGCCCTCCGTCCACCACTATTCCCAACACCACAACTCTAGGCAAGACACATCATCGACGATAATACGACACGTGTTTCGCCTCTACACAAGGCTTCTTCAAGTGATGTAGACTCTACGGCGGCTGACCGCTAAGTGAGCGGCGAGCCAAAAGAGCAGCTATCTATACACGCCGACACAACCGCTTCCCACTAAAGTAGCGAGCGACGTACGATAAAAACCTGCGACTAATAACTATTATTTATTAATATAATTATTATATTACTATATTACTATAGAAGATAGACGCCGGCAATTTATTCCACTCCTTTGCTGTACGCATTAAAAAGTCGAAGTAAGCCGTTTGGTTCTAATTCGACAAAAAAGTGGTGAAGACTTCCTTAATCTTACACATCTTACACATCTGAATTTATTTTTTATACACAACATATATTATGAATTTAATTTCTGTCCTTTTATATAATATAATAAAAAATATACTTCCGTTTTCGATTTACACGTATACAAATACTGCTTTTATTTTTTCCATTTGCAAGTATGTAACAGAATCCGTTTTAATAAATGTTGACTACGCGTAAAGTGTTTGGAAACTGATTCATAACTGGAAGCTGCAAATCGAGTAATTGGCGGTCACCCGATTTTTGGACGTATTCCAAACTCAATACATATTCTTTGTGAACATATATCAATATTATGTCACGATGTGTTTAAAAATTTATGTTTCTGGTTGTAATAACTTTTTTCATTCATTATTTTTTATTTAAAGTTTTTGTTGATAATAAACAATAATCATCTTCAACATCACTATTGCAACTAGTTTTAAATTCGTTTTAACAACAAATTCCAAGAAAATATGCACGTCTTATCTATAAAACGGTGTAATATTATATTAAACAAAGATTATTCAGTAAGGGTTATTATACTATTAAATAGTACATGATTGGTAATAACCCATGGGAATGAGGTGATCGCTACCATACTGTTTCTAAATGTTTCATACTTATTATATAAAATATCATATTGTAAATTATGCTTAAAACTCCCAGGACATAGCCTTTTTTGGACCAGTAGTAAAGCTTAAATGACTTTTAATAAGTATTCTGTAATCTATACTGAATTAAAATAATTCAATACTACTACTCTATTCATACTTACATTTCTAAAAATATAAAACAAAAAAGTCCTTATTTACCTACATTCATTGACTGTCCGTATGCAGCATTATTTTTTGTCTACTTGCTGTTCGCCCGACATTACGTTAGGCACTTTTTCGCCTTTAATTATGGGTTCTTTGATCTTTCAGCTAGGCCATTTCCCTTCAAATTTTCACTTCAGCGTATTGAGGTTTTGTTTCATGTCTGTCATAACTAATCTACTGCGTGGATTCTCTTATCGGATTTAAAACCATTTTTATAATTTGATGGTTATTTTGAGTTTAATTATTCGTTTATACATAATATAATGTGCCTTTTGCGTATCTAACTTCGTTGATGTTCCCAGCCTACTTCTCATGTTTATATTTTGAAATTTATTTAATTGAAGTGTCACATAAATTAACAACTAACCTGATGTTAAATAGCTGTGGACCACTGCAATCAACTTAGAACCAAGGCGCATATAGGTGTTATCACCTATAACGACTAAGACTGAAGCTTACTATATCCTTCAAAATTGCGGACCTATAACATTAGTTGAATATAATTAAACTCCAAACCTAGAACTTAATTCATAACTTTAATAGAATAAGAAAATAGGTTCCAATATTAGACGAAATAGAATCTATTTCTTCCTCGGCTGAGCCTGAAAATTTTGACAGAATACTTTTTTATCTTGAAATTGTGCAGTGACAGTGTGTTGATAACGATTAATTTTATAAAAGAGACATGATATTTTATCAGTGACCATATAAAGAAGCTCAAAGTTAATATTTGTTGTCTCAATATTTATTATGGTTGAAGATATTAGAATTGTAGAAAACATTCATATATTAAAAATATATTTGTCGTCCTTGAATCTAGGTAAACAATGTACGCTGCTACTCAATGGCGCGTTTTAGGTACAAATCCTTTCTTTTATTAGAAATTTGTGCAAATAAAAGAGTTATGAATGCACTAATATGACTTATGGTTTATTTTGAATAAAATATCCTCAACAATAAGTTTTTTTCTTTGTCAGTGGCCTCGTATGATTGTTTTTATCGTTGCTTTTACGAGTGTAAATTATAACAAAAATAATTGTTTTTGTTCTATAACTTCCCGTTATGTTGATGCATCACATTGCGTAGTTTTTAGAAGATCAAGAACATATTGTTACGAGCTTGAGGTTCGTGACAATAATAATTGCCGATAGAATTACCTAAATTAACACTTTAATTCACTTTTCACTAATTAAAGTTAAAAACACTAATAATTAATCACACTGATTCATTTTATTCCGCTCCGAAGCTTCGCTTGTCTCGCTAAATTCAATACTTCCCCGATCGCGGCATGCAGCTAGTTTAAATACACTTAGTACTGAATCATCCAGAACATTCAAGTAAATACGCGCACCAATCGACAAAGCGTCGAAAGTTTGAGAGTCAGCTTCCAGAAGCTTAGTTCTTCCTTTCGATAACAGATGGCGCTGTCGGTTGAAAGATTAGTGATGTCATTTTCTGGAAAGCTCTCACCTCGCTCCGTTACACGACACTAGATGGCGCTAGTGCCTGATGTCAACTTAGCCGCGCAACAATATTAAGATAGCAAACAGTTGATGGTATCCCAAGTTCAGTCCACAAAACTTGAAGTTTGTATTGACATCGCAGAACTCGTTTTGTTATTTTCTCAGATACATCAAGTATCATATACATAAAATTATATGATACTTGATGTATGATGTATGATAATTGATATACACATAAAATTACTTTCCTCCTGTTAATCAAAATATATTTCAAATAATTACTATTATTATATAATAAAAAGGAAAAAGCTAGAAACTACACGAGTGACGAAAATCTGTTTTGATATATAAGTTAAAATAATTTAGTTCAGTAAACATGGTTCAGTAAGCATCGTTGCCGTGAAGTGGCGGTTGGGAATATCCACAACCCCATATCTTCCCATGGGTGTCGTAAGAGGCGACAGAGGGACACAGAAAGGAGATGGGCAGCAGAATCTTCCTAATAACAACAATAACATAATAAAAAACGGCGGTTGCCAACCCGCTCGCCAAGCGTAGTAACTATGGCAAATATCCCCCCACGAGCAACGACGCAAACAAACGGCCCCCAGTCCCCGGCAGCCCCGCTATTCCTGGCTACGGTGGCGACCATGGTAACGGCGGGGCAGGGGGTGCTAAGAATCTCTGGTGGAGGTTCAGTTGCCACCTACGACGACTCGACCTGGCAACGTATAACGCACGCTACTTGAGGACTAACGAGAAGATAATGGAGCTGGAAGAAGAGATAGACAAGTTGCGTTGGCATATTATTGGATTATCTGAGGTCCGAATAGAGGGGGAGGACACGGTAATCCTCGAGTCCGGGAAATTGTTATATCACCGGGAGGGCGACAATCTGTCCCAAGGAGGTGTCGGATTTATCGTCCACAAGTCTCTCGTCAACAACGTTGTAAAGATTGGGAGTGTGTCGACGAGGGTCGCGTACCTGATATTCAGAATCACCAAACAGTATTCGCTGAAGGTCATACAGGTCTAAGCACCAACCTCGGCACATCCCGATGACGAGGTGAAAGAAATGTATGAGGATATTTCTAGAGCCATGCATTCCTCCAAAACCCACTACACGGTGTTGATGGGAGACTTCAACGCAAAACTAGGCACAAGGGAAGGCGGTGAGCTGAAGTTAGGGAAATGTGGAGTAGGGAAACGGAACCGTAGGGGCCAGCAGCTGGCTGACTTTATGGAGAAAGAGGGACTCTTTATGATGAACTCTTCCTTCTAGAAGCGACCCCACAGGAAGTGGACCTGGTCGAGCCCCGACGGTTCGAAAAATGAGATTGACTTCATTATGACGACAAGACGCCAACTTTTCAGTGATGTCTCAGTGATCACAAGGGTAAAAACCGGTAGCGATCACTGAATGGTTAGAGGCACACTGAACCTAAACGTTAAGTTGGAGAGGTCTCGTCTAATGAAGTCAACGTTTTGTCCCCCACGCGCTGTAATCCAGAATCCCGAAACCTTTCATGCCCGAGTTACATAACCGCTTTCAGCACCTAGAAGATTACAATGCAGTGGACGATATGAATGACAAGCTCGTGGAAACTATTCATGCGGTCGGAGCTAATTCCTGCAAGAGCCGCCGCAGAAGAACACAAAAACTCTCCGATCACACTCTTAATCTCATGGCTGTTAGACGGGAGATGAGGCTGCAATCGTCCACAGATTTGACAGCGTACAGGCAACTGCACAGACAGATTTCCAAATGCATGCGGCGAGACTTACGCAACTTTAATACTGCTCGTATTAAAGAAGCGATCGAGCGGAACCAGGGCTCCAAAGTCTTTGCCAGATATCTGTCCGCCAGAAAAAGCCAACTGTCAAAGCTGAAGACTGAGTGTGGCGCATTGTTTCCGGGACACCTAAGATTTTGAGTGAGATTGAGAGGTTCTATGGGCAGCTGTACACATCATCGTTGGAGCCACACGCAACTGTGAGTAACGATCCAAGAGCAAGTCTTACCTGACACTATTTCGATGATATCCCGGACGTCAGTCTGAGCGAGATTATAATGGCTCTTCAGCACCTTAAAAACGGTAGGGTCCCAGAAGAGTATGGAATTACAGCGGAGCTTCTGAAAGTGGGTGGAACACCAGTACTTGAATTCCTTCAGAAGCTCTTCAATTCCGTCCTCCATGGTGGCACTACTCCGGAGGCGTGGAGCAGAAATGCGATGGTCTTGTTCTTTAAGAAAGGCGACAATGCTCTCTTGAATAACTACATACCGATTTCACTTCTGAGCCCCCGTGCTGTTTTCGAGAGTCATTACGAATCGTCTTGCACGCAGACTCGACGACTTCCAGCCTCCAGAACAAGCCGATTTCCGAAAAGGCTTCAGTACCATAGACCACATACATACCCTGCGGCAGATTGTACGGAAGACCGAAGAGTACAATATGCCACTTTGCCTGGTGTATGTGGACTATGAGAAAGCCTTTGATTCCGTCGAAATTTGGGCGGTGCTACACTCCCTTCAACGATGCCAAGTTGACTGTCGGTATATCGAAGTGCTGAAATGTTTGTACAGTAAAGCTACGATGGTTATCCGAGTACAGAACCAGCGTTCGGAACCTATCCAACTGCAGAGCGGTGTAAGACAGGGTGACGTTATATCCCCGAAACTCTTCACCGCTGCATTGGAAGATGTTTTCAAGCTACAGAACTGGAAAGGATACGGTATTAACATCAATGGCGAGTACATCTCTCACCTTCGATTTACCGACGATATAGTCCTTATGGCAGAATCGCTGGAGGACCTTAGCACTACGCTCAATGAACTCAATGATATCTCCCAACGGATAGGTCTTAAGATAAACACGGAAAAAAACAAGGATCATGTTCGAAGTTGTTGACGAGTACGTTTACCTGGGACAAATATTCCGACTAGGTAAGTCCAACTTCGACCGAGAGGTCAATCGACGGATTCAACTCAGCTGGGCAGCGTTCGGGAAATTACGACACTTCTTCTCGTCAAGTATACCTCAATCTCTGAAAACTAAAGTGTAGAACCAGTGCGTGTTGCCAGTGATGACTTACGGATCTGAGACGTGGTTATTCACTGCTGGCCTTATGAGAACGCTCAAGGTCCCTCAGCGAGCTATGGAGAGGGCTATGCTCAGAGTTTCTCTTGCGTGATAGACTCAGAAATGAGGATATCCGCAGTAAAACCGGAGTAACCGACATAGCCCAACGGGTTAGTAATCTGAAGTGGCAATGGGCCGGCCATATAGCTCGAAGAACCGATAAACGATGGGGAATAAAGGTTCTCGAGTAGCAGCCTCGTACTGGTAGGGGTAGTGTAGGGCGACCCCCACTAGATGGAGTGACGACCTGGTAAGACATGCAGGAAGTCGATGGATGCAAGTGGCTCAGGACCGTGCTTTATAGCATTACCTGGGGGAGGCCTATGTTCAGCAGTGGACTTGTGAAGGGCTGTAATGATATGATGATGATGATGAAACATGGTAATAGAATTTATCGCATGAAAGTTTTGGCATGGCTAAACGAAAGCTATGCCAAAGAACAGTGACTGTAGAATTAAAAAAGGAACGGACTAAATATTTGCGCTCACTTGCTTTTTTGTACAAACACATTTTATTATTGCATGCCTTAAGCGCTAAGCTCGTAGGTATATTTTACTAGCTACTAAAAATCAAGAAACCAACGTTTTGTCACATGAAATCGTATCTAACAATCATATTGAACATGTAACTGATATAAAAAAACACATTGCCAGAAAGACAAATGATTTTTGAACTTATTATTTTTTTTAATCGATCATTTGCTACTTTAATATTAAGAAAGTAGTATTAGTGGCTTACGGTGTAAATTTATCAAGTCTGCATGTAGGGGTAACACGATAACTTTTGAAAATATTAGTTGTTGAAATCAATCTATTTTTTATCTCTTTACCTGTCATATGGAAATCCATGGAATGTAAATAGCAGTTTAATTTTTTTTTGTTAAGTTATAATTAGTTTTTTCGGCTGAGAAATTTTGAAATTATCGTAATTTCAAGCAGCCTTGTTATAATATATTTTACTAAATACACTTTGACTCATTCCGAGCCATATAGGAAAGAAAAGGAAAGGAAACGAAAGGAGCTGGGTAAAAGTCGGGCTTGGCTGCCTTCGCGAGTGGATTACTGTATCGTTTCGTTTCATGTACAGGGGCAGGTGATGAAAAATATCGATAGCTGTAGAAATACAAAATATTTCAAAAGCCAAATTTGATACATACTTGACCAATATAAGATATTTTTATCACAGATTTTCATTACAATATATTGTTTCGCTAAAAGTACTCTAAAGAATTATTATACTGCGGCGACGCTTTCGTCGCGCCGCAAGCGAAACACACCGAAGCTTCAATCACGCTATCTAATTTCCGAATCATAAACAGTATATATAGAACATCTCCGAATTATCACACGAAGCATTGGCCGCTCCCCGGGCAGAACACCTTAGCCGGCGGGAGATCTCCACTTTCCTTCCACACCACCACAGTGGTGACCACCCAATGTGATCTGAACAGGCAACCAACCTTCGGAAACTTCAAGCTTTACTGATCGCCTCTGCTTCACGGCACTCTCGCAGATTATTCACAGGGGGGTGATGTGGCGGCGGTGTCGTCGCGCCGCGAGTAAAACACACTGAAGCCTAAATCACGCTATCAAAATTCCAAATCATAAACAGTATATATAGAACATCTCCGAATTATCACACGAAGCATTGGCCGCTCCCCGGGCAGAATACTTTGCCTGGCTGGTTATCTCCGCTTTTCCTTCCACGGCCACAATACTATAATTTATATATAAATATACTTATAGGTTTTGAATTTTATGGAGTGGCCTGAAGGTGTACTTCGGTATCTGCTACTGGAAATCCTTGACGGATGGAACTAGGTTTGCTGAGATTATGCTAATTATGTCAGTTATAGGGTTGCCAGATGGTCGGGATTCGTCTAGCTTCTTCCGACATTTTAAATGGTATCCAGACTCCGAACAAAACTCCAATTCTCCAGATGAACAACTCCTCGAAAAGTTAACATAAAGCCTTTAATTTAATAATAGTTGCGTTAAAATTACTCTGAAATTTGAAGTAGGTAAATTTTTTGAATTTTAAATGTTTTCTGAATACTACCAAAAAAATTCTAATTGGTAGACTCTAGTAAAGTTTAATGCCAAATACATGTGGCAACCCAAAAATTAGGTTTACTCAAATTAGTTTAGTATGAAGTAATTTTTGTAGCTTCTTAATTAAATTTTGAAGTGAAAACTTCTTTACACTTTTTGCACTTTTTTGTAATGGGCAAAAAATGTTAAACTCGCGCCAGGACACGTGACCTTGATCGAAAATTCATAAGGCGGATGAAGAGAGAGAGACAGCCGGCGCGGCGTAGGAGAGGAAGTATCTCCCTTTCTTTCTATGGCGCGACGAGAATGTATGCCTGCGTCTGCTGTTTCATTTAGGCGGCGCAGGGCGCTTGCGCGAATGTTCGTGTGTGATAATTAAAGCAATTCGTGCAAAATTATTCCCTAATCATGGCAAAATATCAAAAATGCACAACGTTAATATTCAAGTTTTCACTTCTGCCGGCACTCCCGGAGTGCAACCCGTCGTTTTTTATTTTTAATATTTATTTCTCCCGAAAACAACTAAAAAACCCCGACTTTGTGTTTGTTTTAAAATTTGTCCAGATATTTTGGTCTTCCCGTATGACACACCTAGTTAGTTATTATGAGACCTTACCCCCGGACTTTACGGAATCACCTAAAGGTATACTTCTGAGAGGACAATCGATGGATTCAACTCGGCTGGACAGCCTTCGGGAAATTAAGACACATCTTCTCATCAGGTACACCTCAGAACCTGAAAACTAAATTGTACAACCAGTGCGTGTTGCCAGTGATGATCTATGGAACTGAGACGTGGTTCTTCACTGCTGGCCTTATGAGGACGCTCAAAATCACTCAGCGATCTATGGAGAGGCCTATGCTCGGGGTTTTTCTGCGTGATAAACTCAGAAATGAGGATATCCGCAATAGAACCAGAGTGACTGGCATAGCCCAACGGATTAGTAAGCTGAAGTGGCAATTGGCTTGCCATATAGATCGAAGAACCGACAGCCATTGGGAAAAAAAGTTTCTCGAGTGGCAGCCTTGTACCGGTAGGCGAAGTGTAGGGCGACACCCCCATTAGATGGAGTGCCGACCTGGTAAGAAATTCAGGAAGTCAATGGATGCAAGTGGCTCAGAACCATGCTTTATAGCATAACTTGGGGGGGGGGGGGCTTTGTTCAGCAATGGACTTGTGAAAGGCTGTTGATGTTGAATGATGATGATAATGATGATGCTTCGGTGAATGCAACTGCAACTCCTTGAAGAGTAGTAAAAGTAATAGGTGTGCTGAGCTTGAGCTTGTTTTCTTAGTTATGATGAGAACTTAACTCCGAACAGTGGCGGATTATCCTTGAGGCAAACTAGGCACGTGCCGAAGGGCGCAAGTTTAAAAAGGGGCGCGCGCAGAAGTTTTTAAATTAAAAAGAAAATCGAATCGAACTACGAAGATAAGGTTATTAGTGAAAATTTGTGTGTATTTAAAATACTTTAAAAAATTGACGTATTACATGAGTGCTTAAGGCATGCACATTTTGATTTACCTATAGTTTTTGAAGTGAAAACTTCTTTATCGGTGTTGTACACTTTTTTTTATAATGGGTAAAAAATGTTAAACCCCCGGAGTGCAACCCATCGTTTTTTTATTTTTATTTTTGTACTGGTTTTTTCCGATATTTCAGATTATTATATAAAAAGAATGAGTTTTAATTTATTTCATAAAATACATAGAACAAATTAGACTGCAGTGCATTGATTCGTGTAATATGGTAGTTAAAACATGTTGACACGTTTGTCGAACCAAATTTTTATAAATATTTTAATTTTCATTTGTGTCACCTAAAAAGAAGTTTCAAATTATATAGGTGTTACACGTTAAGTAAGATTGGTAAAAGAATTGGTATAAACCGACTTTCTTACCCTTCTAACCGCGACACAACTGTACCTTCACCAATACGTGGCGGCAATAAGGATAATACCAGAACCTTCTGATTAGAGTGATTCTGTAACTATCGATATTTAAAATATTTGTTTTAAACTAGGTAGGCGATAACGTGTCAAGTTATCTATTTGACCACTTTCAATTTTGACGAGCCAATTCCCAAAACCGTCAAAGTGCCATGGACCAAATACTTTTGAACTTGAACTTGTACAAAACCGGTGAGTAGAATAAGCAATTATGTTTTTGAATATGTTGACAAGAGCCTTTGATTTGGTTAAAGTTTGTGTGATTCTACAGATACTTCAACAGTGCCAGATAATTTGTCGATTTGTTGAAGTGCTGAAGTGTTTGTACAGTAAGGCTACGATTGCTATCCGAGTACCGAACTAGAGCACGAAACCTATCCGACTAAAGAGAGGTGTAAGACAGGGTGAAATTATATCTCTGAAACTCTTCATCGCTGCATAGGAAGACGATTTCAAGGCACTGAACAGGAAAGAATACGGTATCAAAATTAATAAAAAACAGTGCCAAGTCATTAGGGAAAGTTCCAAGTTACTCCAGGCGTTCATCTGGCCATTGGTACTGGAGTAATTTGATTCTATGATGAGTGCATTCAATAGATTCTTCCAAAGGATATAATATCTTTATCATGAACAATGCAATTATTACTTATGGTAGTAGATGTTAATAAAATTAAAGTTATAACACACTTTCTCGCCAAATATTTCTCAATATCATAAAACAAGATTGTACAATTAGTGCGTGTTGCCATTGATGGCATATAGAAATAAGAATCGGTCATTCCCTGGTAGTTGCTCAAGAAAGATAAGGGATAGAATCTGTTATCAAGATATTTTCAGTAGAATCAAACGACGAAGAAGAAAAAATATTGAGTGGCAGCCACGTTCCCGTGTTCGAGTGTAGGGCGGCCTCTCCTTAGTAAAGTAAAGTTACAACCTATATACGTCCCACTGCTGGGCACAGACCTCCCCTCATTTCTGAGAGAGTTTTAGGGCAAGTAATTGTCCGCTGCGCTGCCGCAATGCGTGTTGGCGAACATCACAACATATCTTCGAAATATTTTTTTCTTATTTCTCTGACATGCAGGTTTCCTCACGATGTTTTCCTTCACCATATAGCACGTGGTAAATCAGCATTTAAAATTGCAATTAACAATTCCATTGGTGCCGGCAGGGATTGAACCCGGTTTGCTCGCGTACTGTGAAATTTACAGTGAGTGCTAACCAACTGAGCTACCACGGCTTTTCCTCTCCTTAGAGGGAGCGAAAAATTGGTAAAATATCTGGGAAGTCGATGTATGTATGTGACGCGTGGCCGTGTTTTATGGCATATCTTGTGATATTTGAGAGGCCAATGTTAAACAGTGAACTTGTGAAAAGCTGTTATTATGATGGTGACAGTCACGAAAAGTATTATATTCGGATTGCGGCGTTCACAAATACTTACACTTTAGTGTTGTAAAGTCAAACATATTGTTTTTTGGCCACAAAATTATCTAACGTTTTATTCTGCAGAGCTGTTGGGCTCTTATCATTACAAAATAATGTTGGAGGTCAGTTGAAAAATTCGAGGCTACGGTTGGCAATGATGTATCGAAACCTTGTAAAATCTGATTCATTAAAACTATACAACCAAAAATGTCGGGAAAAAACCTTATGCTGTTCTTGTATATTCTTACAACTTTTTAACTTAATTAAAAATTTAAAATTCCTAATGACTTATTTGGCAACAAAAAACCGCTATTATGCCAAATGCCACGAACTAAAACCTCCCTTATTTTTTCAATGTTGATAGCCAAAAATTAGGCCATTATTCCATTTCTTGAGCTTATTTGTAGTATGGTTTTATACCAAAACCAATTAAGGTGAAAATATTTTATTGGCAGAATTATTAAATAAAATCTGATCCATTTTGTTATCCTATTTGTGTACACACGGAAAAGCGATGTGTGTAGACAAAAAAAAACCACAATGATTGGCTCGATAAAAATCAGTCTTAACAGGAAACTGAATGGCTATTTAAATCTTTAACCTAAATCGTTAAACTCACGTATGAAAATTATGTCGAATGGTAAGGCCTATATTATTTAAGCCATATTGATAACACATTTTATTATGTCGAATACATAAATCAAACAGTCAAGCGCTCGCACACGCCACGTTCACTAGGTACTAAGTCGACCAAGATATATTGCTTGAATTCTAAAATTGCGAGAAGTGAGGTATCGTTTTCATATCTCCAAACAGTAAGTACTACAATACAGGCTTATATCACAATTTAAAGAGAGTCTATAAGCTGTGAAAGGAATGTACTTGTGAAGAGTTACGGCGGAGGTCCTCACGGGGTAGTGGGCGGCGCGACCTAGTGCCAGCGCACTCCACTACGTCTGCTGTAGAATATATGCGGTTGACGGAAGCGTATTTATAATAAAATGGTGAATTACTGTAAAAATAACTACGCTAACAGAAAGTTCAATAAAGTTTATATTCTTTGTTGGACTATACTTCATTGTTATTTTGGAGGGAAGGTCGAATTAATTACTGAAATATCGAACCTTGATTGAAAATACTCTCATATACCAAAACAAACACGAGAACTTGACAAGGAAGCTTCTAATCTTACCTTTTGTAAAATAACCTACTCATCGCTTAATCCGAGAAATATTGGGGTGGTGAATAAGCTTTTTTTTACGTTACGTTACCCCCCCCCCCTCCACACACACACACACACACACTAGGATTTTCTCCTGTACCGTGGAGGTAGTTTACAAACACAAATTGCACGAGAACAAATATCCAAACCTGGAAAAATTATTTGTAGGCCATACAAATACTTATTTAATGCGGGAGTAGAACCCACGACCCCAGTGCTTCAACTCATTGCAAGCTAAGCCACTGCGCCACGGATCCGTTTAAAGTTGTGACCCCTTTTAAATTTTATTGTAATATGCTAGCGACCTGGCCCGCCTTTTCCAGGGTTCCAATAATTATTTAGGATAATTAATCATTTAAAAATATCAATGATCATTTTTAATCAATTTTTCGTTTGTGAAAAAATGTCCAAGTTTGCGGATAAAATTTAGCCTATGTTACTCCTTGCATTGCCTTCTATTTGTTCGTGAAGTATTGTTACAATAAGTTCTGCCATTACGAAGATTAACCAAGACAAGAGAAAAGCATTTAAAATATGGTTGTTTATGTGTTTAATGGCATGCAAATAACTTCCTCAGCATAATAGATGGTCAGTAAAGGACAGTTATTGCGATATTATAGAAAGACACTTCAATTTTATTTTTATGAATTTAAGACCAACTTATTGTTTTATCGTAAATAAGTAATTACATTGTCACTCAAAGCATAATATCACGAAATAAAAGATAAGAACTTGATAGGAATCTGAACAAAATAAAACCCATATCTCAATTCGTCACAACTCAGATGATATGAAGCTTCAATATCCACATTTGGCTTTTGATCCTCTTGTCATTTATATGAAGTAAATCATTAGGATTCGATAACAGTAGACACAAAAATTGTGCAAATATAATTATGCCATGGCCACCGACTTCGACTCTAACGTAATATTTCTAGTTGATTCTGCAACTATCAACTGCCTATGTAACTAAATGAGAAATATTAGAGATACGTGAAAAATTGTATGTCAGCATAAGCAATTGTGTCACCTAGTGAGGTACGATTAATTGGGAGGTTTAATTGTCTGTTTCTTTTTTAATTCTTAATCAAACATATATGTAAATACATATAATAATACGAAAATCAGTGCTCGTTTGTTATACATAGAAGTATAGTTACAACCTATGTACGTGCCTTTAATACATGAGAGTGAGAGACTTTTAGGGCAAGGAAGTGTCTCCCGTGCTGTCCCGGACTCCCGGTAACGGACTTCACATGTTTTCAACTTTTTATAATTATTCAGACCTGCAGCGATGTTTACCTTCACTGCCGTGCATGTACTTAACTTATTGAAATTTTCACCGAGCACTTATCCCCTGAGCTACAACGTCCTCACCACTTGAATTGAATAGATAACAAGCTTTAGATCATTTGGAGTTGTTGTATAAATTTGTGTTGATCTACACAAAACACCGGAACTAATTTAAAACTTTTTGAAAAAAATAAAACTTGCTAACACGATCGTTCGCCAACACATTTAATTTTTTTTCCAACTCGACCCTAACCTTTTCTTTTATTTCTATTTTATAACTACTCGAAAACCTGGCTCTACGTCTCTATCGTTCTAAATTCCCTTTATTACGTATTTATTTATCAATGTGTTATACCTAAAGTAAAACTGCTAACTAGTTTTGTCAAAAGGCAAACATATTTACATTTACGGTCCTCACTGGAACAGAACTCGTGACAAAAGCCTGTTTTTTGAGTTTAAAAAAAATATGATATAAAAAATTGAAGTGACAAACAAACTTACAGTCCATCTGACACTAATACTGGTAAGAAGCGATTACAGTTCATGGACACCTGCAGTCAACTTTATACAAAGAATGCTACAGATTAGTAATTACTTCTAAGTCTTAAGATCTAAAGCCTCACAGCCAATAATTATACAGGCTCTCTATACCCTTCATACCATAGCAATGTAATTGCTATTTGGTGGTAGAAATAGGTAAGAGGGTTTCACCAACCCAGAAGGATTCCTAGACAGAAGAGGAATCCTGCTGCCTAGTAAAATATTACGAAACTATTCCCTCTATCATTGTTTTTAATTCTTAATTTGGTGCCCATCCGCGGGACTTTTACAGGATGAAACTGTTTGCCAAGACAAACAGTGTAAATCTTAAAATAATATAGAGATTGAATGAAAACATTAATTAGAGATTTTATCTTATCCAACATTATTCCGATGATATCCTGGAGGTCAATCTGAGCTTAAAAATGGCAAGGCCCCAAGCGAGGATGGAATTACAGCGGAGCTTCTGAAAGCGGATGAAACACCGGTAGTTAAAGTCCTTCCGTAGCTTTTCAATTCTGTCCTCCGTGGTGACAATACATCGGAGGCGTGAAGTAGAAGTGTAGTGATCTTGTTCTTCAAGAATGGCGACAACGCTCTCTAGAAGAACTGCAGACCGATTTCCCTTCCGAACCGCGTCTTCGTACTGTTTTCGCGAGTCATTAGGAATCGTCTCGTACGTAGACCGCAAATTCGCACGAAGTCATCGAGACTTCCACCTTCCTAAACAAGCCGGTTTCCGAAAAGGCTTCAGTACCATAGACCACTTACATACCCTGCGGTAGATTGTACAGAATACCGGAGAGTATAATTTTCCACTTTGCCTGGTGTATGTTGACTATGAGAAAGCATTTGATTCCGTCAAAATTTGGGCGGTGCTATAGTCCCATCAGCGATGCCAAGTTGAATGTCGGTATATCGAAGTGCTGAAGTTTGTACAGTAGATCTACGATTGCTATCCAAGTAGAGAACCAAAGTACCAAACCTATCTAACTACAGAGAGGTGTAAGACAGGGTGACGGTTTATTTCCGAAATTCTTCGTCGCTGCGTTGGAAGTTGTTTAAAACCTTCAAGCGCCATAAAAATCCCACGCAGTCGCATGCGCCTGGCAAATCTCGAGCGGTCGCGTGCGAAAGCACCTAACCACAGAATTTAAAACCATTAAAACTTATATTAAGAGACTACTTTTCTATGAAGTAATTTAGCTTTATAAAATCTGTACAAAATTTTCTATCCTGTGGTCTAAACAAAAGTCAGGTTTTACTTCATTAAAAAAAGATTTAATTTTATTTTGATAAAAAAAACATACCAAGCGAATCGTCGGCAGCGTGAAAATCACAATTATTTCAATATATATCACTCGAAATTATTTACGTAAAAAGATAAATTATATATATACAAAAACTTTAATTACAATTTTATAATAAAACATTGTACTAAAATACTAATAAAACAGCATTTCATATTAATTATATAACGCTAAACTTCTTTTTAGAAAAGTAGTCTCTCTCTCTCTCTTCTTATATATATATATATATATATATATATATATATATATATATATATATATATATATATATATATATATATATATAGCAGATTCGCTGGAGGGCCTAAGCACTATGCTCAATGATCTCAATAGTGTCTCCCATCGAATAGGTCTTAAGATGAACATGGACAAAACAAAGATCATGTTTAATGTCCATGTAACACCTATGACGTTAGTTGTTGGGAGCAGTAAGCTAAAAGTTGTTGACGAGTACGTCTATCTGTGACAAATAGTCTGACTAGGAAAGTCCAACTTCGACCGAGAGGTGAATCGACGGATTCAACTCGCTGGGTAGTTCGAGAAATTCCGACTCAACTTCTCGTCAGGTATACCTCAAAACCTAAAAACTAGATTGTACAACCAGTGCGTGTTGCCAGTGATGGCATACGGATTTGAGCCGTGGTCCTTCACTGCTGCCCGTGTGACGAAGCTCAAAGCCGCCAAGCGAGCTATGGAGAGGGCTATGTTCGGGGTTTCTCTGCGTGATAAACTTAGAAATGAGGATATCCGCAGAAGAACCAGAACGACCGACATAGCCCAACGAATTAGTAATCTGAAGTAGCAATGGGCTGGCATATAGCTCGAAGAACCGACAACCGTTGGCGAAAAAAGGTTCTCGAGTGGCAGCCTCGTACCAATAGACGTAGTATATGGCGATCCCTTACTAGATGGAATGAAGAACTGGTAAGACATGCACGAAGTCGATGGATGCAGGTGGCTCAGTATCGTGCTTTATGACATTCCTTGTGGGAGGCCTATGTTCAGCAGTGGACCTGTTAAGGGCTGTAATGACGATGATTATTATTCAGTGGGATGTGCAAAAAATGCAAAACGACGTTATAAATCATTAGAATAGTGTTTAGCTACTCTAACATAATCGAACAATCAGAGCGCAGTATGCAATAGAGCAATCGCTCGATGCGCAACGTAAGACTATAAATTAGCGAAAATAATTATTGTTTCAAAAGTTTTCAAAATATTATGGTTAATTAGATTAGGACACATACTTATAGAAAATAAAGAGATTTTTGCGTTGTGTAATTCATTTCCATATATAGTTAAGATATCATTACCGAATAGTGTATAATTGTGATATTTTTGTTTTCAAATTTTTACGTTTTTTCAATTTTTATAAAAACATTATTTCAATGTTATAGGTCATTGCATTACCTTTCCAAACATATATAACGCCTTAAAATTAATTTGTAAAATATATTAAATTGATATTATAAAGAGTCAAATACAAACAATTGCAAGCGGCTCACTTTCATGGTTTACACACATAAATTGCACAAGAACAAACATTCACATCCGGAACTATTATTTGTAGGACATACAATTAATACTTGTTCCGTGCAGGATTCGGCCCGATACCCTCAGCTCAGCAACTCAATGTTAAGTCATTGTATCACGGAGCCGTATTCTGGAGTCGGTGCACCGACTTCAGAAGCTGTGGATATTATTTTATTATTTTTATATATTTTAAATCGGCATATATTTTTTAATAAAAGTTTAATTTTAAATTTGTATCATATTCCTCTATACGTCTCCTGGAGTGAGTTTGAATATGTTTGATGTTAATTAATAAAGAATAATAAAAACCCGTTAATAATTGACGAAAATTCAACGTAATATAACATTCAAAAAAGGAAGAAAAAAGTATATTGTCTAATTAGGGACCTCCTTTTTTCGAAGTCGGCAATATACCAGCCTGTTATACGATTTATCCGAGCATATGATCTAACAAAGCTATCATGGACCAACGGATTAATTAATTGCCTAAATCAAGCGCGTAAACCGAATGCTACAATATAGTCTTCCATGCAAATAAATGATACCGTTGCTATAAATAAGTAAATAAGTATACTACAAGATCACGAGCTTCATATTAGCTTAATATAGTAAAATAATAAAAATAAAATAAAAATAGTCATGAGTTCCACAGAATCCAGGTTTTTTTTTCAATGCGAGAAAGATCATATAGCTATATAAATAGTATATATATAATTATATATATATATATATATATATATATATATATATATATATATATATATAATATAAAAAAAAATATATATATATATATAGAAGAACTACAGACCGATTTCCTTACTGAGCCGCGTCTACAGTAATAGTATAGAACTTGTATTTTATGAAATTGGTCGGAAGATTTTGATTGCATGATTTAAGTTTCTGTTATTGGTTAATCCCTTGTTTACGCTATTGTGAATCGATTTGTCTAATATTGTTCTGCCAATATGGATGTCCACAAAATCAGACAGCTTGAATTTTTGCATACCTAACACATATGAATTGCAAATTTTATAACTAGATATTGTTTCGAGCTTAGGGTTTCTGACAATAAAAACTGCCGACTGAATTAACAAAATTGACACTTTAATTACCGAACACAAATTGCAACTTAAAACACACTAATAATAAAACACAATTGCACTACTCACTTTATTTCTCAGTTATATCGCTTCAAAGTATTCGCTTGAATCGCCAATTAAATAGTGACTAGGTCGCGGTCCTTACCGGCTTTATATAGCGCCTCTTCAATTGAAACATCTAGAATGTTCGATTACATACTGACTAGGTTTAGAAAGTTCTAGTATGGAATTTTCTAGAAAGCTCTCCTAGTTCTGCTACTCGCTGCTAGATGGTGCTAATAGTAACTCGCTATGTACCAAGCGCTAATTATAACTAATTTACACGGTTTTCATACCCAGCTGATATTTGTTATTTTGTTATTCATTAAGGTAGAATTATCCTGAAAAAATTATAAAAAGTGTCTCTCGCGTCTGGTTTAAGAAATATTTATTTACTTAACTGAAATACATAATTTTGATGTTAATAGTAAAAAATATGACTGAATGAATGAATGTTTTTGCCTTCTTTTTATAGCTATTTGAATTAGTTTTTCTTAAAATGGACCAACAGTAAAACCCGTAACATGTTTTCATTCGAAATTCCTTGATTTCGTTCTTCAAAAACCTTTCAAACTTGGTGAAAACGTTCCCCCTGATCGTCACTCATTCTTCCTAAGTTTTAAGGGAAAAAAACTCAGCTTTTAAGAGTAAAAAAAAAAATTAAAAATAACTAGATTTTGCCTTCGTTTTATAGCTATTTAAATTAGTTTCTCTTATAATGGACCAAAAGTAAACCCGTAGTATGTTTTCATGCCAAATTCCTTGATGTCGTTCTTCCAAAACCTTTAAATGTTGAAAACTTCCCCCTGTTCATCACTCATACTTCCTAAGTTTTCAGGGAAAAAACTCAGATGCAAATGCAGAAAATAAATCTTAAGCGACGTGTTTACTCCCATCTTTTGAAATCTTTTGTGCATTATCGGCCCCATAATAACGCGCCAGTCGATCTACATTGAGGATCTTAGAAGTAAATCTTGCAACTTTCTCTATCCGGTAGATTACGTCATTGATCCTTGTCACTTTCCGGTACGGTTTGTCCCATTTAGCTTGAAACTTAGGAGATTTCCACTTGTTGCGGATTTGACTGTGCAACCACACTAGTGAACCTTCACCAAACCCTTTGCTGTTCATACCGGGTTTTAATCTTTTCAGACATTTGCTGGCCTGATTATCTGACGTGCTCATAATTTTGTTACGCAACAATGACATTATGCAGGTAGATCACATCGCCAAGCTTCAACTCCATCTCGTACTCTCCACGGACGTGTATACGTTGAACGGTGGATGTCACTAAATTAGTGCCTTCTCGGTTATATGCGGAGTCCCCACGGAACTGACTTATAAGTTGAAAACTGAAAACCGTACGAGAAGCTCCTGTGTTTATGGTCAGTTTACACGTTACTCCGTTGATCTCACCCTTAATGATTAGGGTGCTTCCATCATAGGTTTATGACATCAAAATCTTTGGGGCTCTTTTAATATATTTCAGTACCCGGCTCGCAGTCCTGGCTTTTACTCGTTTCCCTGATGCTGCTGGGCGGTGCTGTTAGCCGCACTACCCTCTCAAGATCGATCAACTTCCCTTTCAGTTCGCTTGGAGTAGCTGGATTGAAGATGGCCTTTTCCCTCACAGCCATAGCATCTAGGGCTGTCTCTTTTATTGCGGTCACTAACCGTAGCTGCACCCTCCCATACTTCTGCCACAATCCTGCTGCACGGCTTCCATCTCCAATGCATGGAACAAGGCATTCTTAAGCGTCTCGTGGTGCCCGAGCCTCACAGAAGCTCTGACTTCAAGGTCGCAGATACCATCGATGAATGTCTGCACAGAGTTCCCCTCAATGAGCGTAAGCACAGACCGCTATGTTTGTTAAACCAGCTTCTTCATCTCAAGGGCCCACTGCTGCAGGTGTTCGTTGTTGCGTTGTACGCGATCATTAAGCTGCGCTCGAAAGACTTGTTCTAGGTGAACGTCGCCATATCTCGCCCCCAATGCCTCAAGAAGCTGCTCATAAGTCGCTTCCTTAACGACAGTCACGGCCTTACTTTTAGTCCAAGGCGTTCATCTTCACGATAGCCTCGAACTCGATTTTGTAAGCCTACCTGAAAGAAGTTCCATCAAACGGCGGCTCTATGAATCCACGTAATGAAGATGTTGTAACTACTACGACAGCCATAATTCCATCCGCAAATTTGAGATCTTCCAGCATTTTATTCACGTCAGCTGCTATACCAAACAAAGGATCTATTCCTCTAGTCGGCGGGCCTGTTCCTCTAGTCAGTGGGCCTGTTTCTCCTGCCAGCAAGCCTGTTTCTCCATTTGGCGAGTCTACTGCCGCAGCATCATTATCAGAGCACCTAAGTTAGGTGCTGCAGGTGTAGGAGCTGCTGACGGGCTGGTTTTAGTGGCCGGCAGCTGGCCCTTCGACATCTATGGCGTTGCACTATCAAATCGTCTCCGGTCCGTCTTCAGCTTGCAATGAATTTGGGTACGGATATCCCCCTTGTCGTCCTCGGGTAAAATTGGCATGATTCAATCCCACTTCTGACAACAATTATTACGAGCTTGGGATCATGACAGTAAAAACTGCCGTTTGAATTACCAAAATTGACACTTTAATTACCGAACACAAATAATAACTTAAAAGCACTAATAATAAAACACAATTGCACCACTGACCACTTTAGTTCGCAGTTACATCGTTTCAAATGTCAATCAAAGTATCCGCTTGTATTACCAATTCAATATTGAGTCGGTCGCAGTCTTTACCGATCTTATGTAGGGCCTCTTTTACTGAAACATCTGAAATGTTCGAGTACATACCAGTACCGACTGACTAGGTTTCGAATGTTCCAGTACGGAATTTTTAAGAAAGCTCTCCTAGTTATACAAATCGATACTAGATGGTGCTAGGAATAACTCGCTATGTACCAGTCATTAATTACGGCGCGCAATAATATATATTTACTTACGTTAAAACAAGTTTAGGGGAGATAAGTTTTTTCTCTTTATTTAGAGGTCAAAATAATTATTTGTGTTCAATACGTAGGCACCAGAACTTTACAAAATAAGAACCACCTCATTAAGGGCTCCGCTTCCCATCACTCACCATACTAAACTCAGCGGTAAAAATTATAGAATATTAGAAAATATAATATAGAATAATAAAACAAATAGATTATTATTAGAATACTGCAATTTTTCTGATCAAACTGAGCCTTTCATTCCACATCCATATACAGCTGCAACGTGACTCTAGCACGTAATATATATGATATGTAATATGAAATATCATGACCTCTCAACTGCGGATGTCCAAGACTTGGACACGAAAATACCTCCGTTGACTGCGGGCGTCCAAGTGTTAGACATTTTTTACCCGCTCTTTTAATGAAGAAACAAAGCATTATGCGCTATTTTTAACTCATTCTACCATATGTCAATGTGTACAGGATAAAAAAAGGCTAGGATAAAAACCAATGGGGTTTTTTTTTAGCCTTTAATATTAGCCATGGTTGGGGCCGTCTAGGATATGATCGCAAACTTCAGACTTCCCGGAACGTTGATGCTTCACATCAGCTATATGTTCTTTTACGCGGGTTCTAATTGATCTTTTTGTTTGTCCTATATAAGAAAGACCACATTCACAATCAAGCTTGTACACTCCTGCATCTTGTAGAGGAATATGACACTTGACTGATGGTAGGAACTGACTAATCTTCTTCGGCGGCTTGTAGAATGTTCTAATAGAAGCTCGCTTCAAGATGTAGCCAATCTTGTATGTGACACCTCTAACATATGGTAGTACAGCAGGCACACGCTCGACTGTGGCCGGCTTCACTCGGTAACTGTAACGTAGGCGCGGGACCCGAAGCTTGTTGTCGTGCAGAACTTGCTTGACGTGCTGAAGCTCGGCGACCAGGTGTTTACTGTCACAGATCCCTCGTGCTCTCTGTAACAAAGATTTGCCCACGGTAGCTACCGTGGACAAATCTTTGTCGTTCTTTGCACCCCAACCATTACATCAGATTTGATAGACCACAAATCCTCGCGAAGGAACACCGATTCCTACCAAGGATGATACGTGAGGCTATTGACATTAAAAAACATCCTAATTTCAATAGAGAAGGAGGCTGGGTACTACCACCTGCTTGGGATCCTATAATTAATAAAATTAAAACTAAACCCAAGCATACCACTGCAAGACCTCAGAATATAGTCAGTTCATTTTGCATAGATCGGACCATAAACAATAATTAAAAAAAAAGCTGAAGGTACTCCGGGTTTAACAATGACATCGGGACGTCAGTCATCTCAGTCCCCCCGTGACCACGGGTGCTGGAAAGCGCCCGAAACGTCTGGAATTAAAAAAAATAATAATAGTAAAATAAACGCGATAAAATCCGTAAAAGTAGTTTTAATCAATGTGTAGTGTTCGCGTAAATATAAGAAATCATTACTTAAAATTGCAATTAATAATTTCATTGATGCCGGCGGGGATCGAACCCACACCGGCTAGCGTACTGTGAAATTTAACACGAAAGCTAACCATCTGAGCTGCCACGGCTCTTCTGAGCCACCACGGCTCTCATCGTTGAAATGGCTCTTTATTTTGTATGTTTTTTTTCTATAGGATAGGGTGACAAACGAGCACGCAGTCAACCTATGGTGGTTGCTGCGGCCCATAGATATCTACATCTATCCTCGATTACAAATCAAAATGCAGATGCGTGTCACCCGTAAGGACTAAGGTGGAACGCCTCGTTTCCAGTAAAAAGTCTCTCAGGTTCTCTACACTCACCATACGAAACACAGAAGGATTAAGCTTTTATTTCACGCTGGTATTCGGTGAGAGCGTGGTCCTTCCCCGGTCGAGCCGGCCTATATGTGCTACAACTATACTACTAATATAACTGCAGCATGGCTCTACCACGTATAAAAAATGTTTTAATGAACTAGTACATGATGGACAAAAAAGTGCAGAATCGGACTTTAATTGTGGCGCATATTTTTGTATAATGCATAAGAAGTGGGTTCTTTAGAAATATACATAAATAATATTTTTTCTATTTCAGGAAGAGATATATTTATTAATTAATAATAATAAATTTTATTATTTCGTAACTATTATTTTTGTTAAAGGAAATATGTTACCTTTTGGAAAAATAATGTTGTTGGTTATTGGAAATGTAACATAACCGCTGCGCACCTCGCGGCGCCTCTGTCACTCGACACATATTATGGTGCATTGGGTATTGTTTACAAAAAACGTTATTTAAAACTCAACATCAGCGGGAATGACCCTTGAGTGGTTTTATGGTTTTTAAAGGAATTAATGAATCTTTATTTCTGTACAAGTGCTGTTAAAGTTTGTTTGCTCGAATAAAGTAATTAATTTTTCAATAAATATGGCACTTACGGCTAAAATTATGATCCAGGCATTAAGAGTACTTATAAAATACTTTATGAGATTTCTAAAACTTAGCAAGACCTATTGAAAGATGACTGAATCATGTAAAGAAAAAGAGAGGTTCAAGACTGAATCATTATAATTAAATTAAAAAAAAAACTATATTTATTGACTAAAGCATTATGCCGCATTATGCCGCAACTGGTCCGAACTACATTCTACATAGGTGTAAGTGGATTGTGGGTTCTTGTAAGCTTATTATTAATGCGTTTTATGATAAAAAATTGTATTGTAGCCTTAATTTTGCACATAAAATATTGTAAACAATATATGTAAGATTAAAATAAAATAAAAATGAACCATTAAAAAACTTTGTGTCATTGAGAAATATGATAGTTTTGACTTTATTCAATATTTAGTTATACTAATTACTTTAAAACTTTATTAAATATATGTACTCGTTTATAGAAAATTTCATAGAAAATTCAGAAATGTATACATATTATAGTATTCGATATACAAAAATCAAGATATTTGAGTTTAAACGGATTGGGCCCTATCAGCTGTCCATTTTATTAAACAGTTCCGCAGTCAACGGAGTATTACGGTTAGAGTCTCCGTAGCTGAAAGGATAATATTTTTGATTTCCTTTTTAAAGTAAATTTAAGAAATCATTATGTGAACCAGTACGGACTGGTAATAGTAAATAAAATTCGCCGATTAGAAGATCTTAAAACCAAGCGCGCAAGATATATAATCTTTAAATTTCTTGAAGAGATGCAGAGACCATAATCTCATTCCTACGTGTGTCAAAATATCAACAAAAAAGGACATTCGAGGAAGCGCAAAGATCTTAAATCAGGCAAGTAAAAAGTTGTTACGAACGGTGATTCAGCAGAAACGTTTCGATTTACATTTCATAAACAACACCATAGACAATTTGTTCAGTAAACTAAAGACAGTTTTAACGACATTTAATTTTAATAATTGCTTCGAAACTTAAAACAAACGAGAAACAGCAAAATACAATGAAAGCAAAAATAAACAAATAGAAAAATACCAAAAATTAACAATCAAATCAAATGCCAACCATCTAAGTCAACGTCAGAACGAAACACAACCGTTGACCACAGACGCAAACAATAAACAACGCACGGTCTATAATCTGTCAAAACATACACTGGACGAACCAACAATAAAGGTATTAGCGAAGGGAATGAACTTGGCATTAACACCGCGAAAAATCTCGTATGAAGAAATTATCTGTAGTGTTGAGGATTGTCTGTTTAAAAATAATATTGGTAAGGAAGATTTGGAGGCTATACGTCAAGATATTTCGTCCTTGTTAGGTCGTAGTTCAGTGCCAAAACCAAACATTCCTAAAGACGAATTTACAGCGTTGGTTAACTTACGAAACAGACCAGAGCTAACGAATCTCCACGCGGATAAAGGAAATGTTACGGTAATAATGGACACGTAAGAGTATAATTTTAAAATACTACAGCTTTTATCGGACGAAAATACATACAAAAAGGTCAAAACAGACCCCACAACTAAGACCGCCGAAGAAGATTAGTCAGTTCCTACCATCAGTCAAGTGTCATATTTCTCTACAAGATGCAGGTGTGTAGAAGCTAGATTGTGAATCTTTTTGTTTGACCTATGTAAGAGAGAACCTCTTACATAGGTCAAACAAAAAGATCTATTAAATCCCGCGTGAAGGAACATATAGCTAACGTGAAGCACCGACGCTCCGGGAAGTCTGCAGTCTGCGAACATGTTCACGATCGTCCCCACCATTACATCAGATTTGATAAACTACAAGTCCTCGCAAAAGAACACCGATTCCTAAAAGGGATGATACGCGAGGCTATTGAAATTAAAAAACACCCTAATTTCAATAGAGAAGATGGTTGGGTGCTGCCATCTGCTTGGGATCCTATAATTAACAAAATTAAACCCAAACCCAAGCATGCCACTGCAAGACTTCAAGATACTGTAAGTTCGTTTTGCGTAAATCGGACCAAAAATTAATATTCAAAAACTGAAGGTAGCCGGACTAACAATGAAATTGGGACGTCAAACGTCTCAGTCCCCCCGTGACCATGGTTGCTGTAAAGCACCCGAAATGTCGGGAATTAAAAATATGTAAAAGTAGTGAAATAAACGCGATAAAATCCGTAAATTTAGTTTTATTCAACATCCAAAATGTGTCAAGACTAATATGGATTTGTTTTGTACAGCAAGGGTATGGGTTGGAGCGTCCTTTACACGCTAAGGAGGGGGGAGATTAGGGATCACTAGTGTCGAGACAGCTAGATTAGTTTATTTCAGTTATTTCCATAGCATAATATCTTGTGCGATTTTGCTATGGGGAAATGCGGAATTCATATAAGTAAATAATTAACCTTTGGCCTCTCAGTATGTCTACGAAAATTTTAATTTATGTTCACGGAAACAAAAGTAGTTTTATTAAAAAAGTGATATTTACTTTGTGAACACTCACAAACACAGGCTTGTGATACTAATTTCTTTACTCTACAGATTCAGCAATCCATTCTTGGGGCAATGTATACGCTATTACAATAAAGTCCCAGAAAATATACAAGGTCTCTCTATTTCTAAGTTTAAATATTTAATTAAACAAAACTATGAATTATATTATATTATAACAATGACCAGAGTATAAACATCTACGTTCATCCCGCAAATGGATACTCAGGGCATAAATGGATATACCTGGGACATCTGGTGTATGAGGCAGGACCACCAACTGCTACGCTACTCGGCCGTAAGAGCAGTAGAACAGCGGGAATAATTTACTTATGTTTACTTTTACTCTGTTTATTGTTTCGTTATAAATACAAAGTAGAAACTAAAAAAAAAAATATTTTAAAACAAATCAATCTTAGTCTCATCCATATTAGTTTTGACACATTTTGTATGTTTTTGTACTAATTTTGTATTGTATAAGTTAGCATTGATTTTATGAAAGTTCTTAGAACTACTACTTGTCGGTGATGGTATCGAATATGGTGCTTTATTGCTCTTAGCGGATGGCATAGATAAGGTCCTTTCCGTATCTGATGATATTTCCATCGGGCTTGTGCCTTATTTCGTAATCTTTCGATTTCTTCGATTAAACTGTCTATGTGTTTTTGCAGTTGTTTATCCTTTTCCACGTTAACCTTCATTGATTTTTGGTCTTCTCCCAGAGCGTTTACCTTAACACTTGATAAGGCGTCGGCAACGAAATTTTGTTTCCCATTTTTATAAACGATGTCATAATCAAACTCAGTGAGCCGCAACTTCCATCTCGTGAGTTTACTGTTGGGTTCTTTGCTAGAATTTAACCACGCTAAAGGTCTATGATCTGTGAAAATGGTAAATTTTCGGCCATATAGGTACGGTATAAATGTCTTTACGACCCACACTATTGCCAACAGTTCCTTCTCGATAGTACTTTATCTGGTCTCTGCATCATTTAAGCTTCTACTAGCGTAAGCTATCGGTTTGTCGGCTCCGATGGCGCCTTGAGATAATACCGCTCCTAGAGCATGATTTGAGGCATCAGTGGTGAGTACAAATAGTTTTAAAAAATCTGGGAGTTGGAGAATGGGTGCGTTTACCAAAAGTTCTTTGCATCTCTCGAAGGCGGCTACATACTGTTCTGTAATTTCAATCTTATTTCTTTTCTTGAGACAATTTGTGAGTGGTTGGGTGAATTTAGCGAAATCTTTAATGAATTTAAGATAATATCCTACTAGACTCAAAATACTTTTGATTTCGGTGGCAGTTCTTGGTATCGGAAAATCTACTACGGCTTGGATTTTGTCATTATTTAGTTTGAGTCCGTCTTTTGTTATTATATGGCCTAAATAGAGGACTTCTTTTCTAAGAAATTTACATTTGTCTATGGTAACTTTGAGATTTGTTTTCCGTAGTCGATCGAATACCATTTATAACTTTTCTGATTGCTCCTGTAGGCTGGAAGAGTATACAATTATATCGTATAGATAAACTAAACAAAGCAACCCTTGCAACCCTCTCAAAACGTTATCCATAGCACGCTGAAATGTTGCGGGGGCTGTTTTTAATCCGAACGGGAGGCGTGCAAATTCGTAATGGCCTGACTGGGTTGTAAATGCAGTTTTGTGTCTATCACTTTCCTCAACTTATATCTGGTGATATCCGCTTGCCAGGTCTAACTTGAAAATAAATGAGATTTCCTAGTTTATCAAACAGGTCTGAAATATTCGCCAATGGGTACTTATAATCAATTACCATACGATATTTCCTTTCACCTGAAGCGTCGAGTTTTTTAGGAACCAGATGGACAGGTGCGCTCCAAGGCGAGCGAGATTCTTTGATAACATTATTTTGGAGGAGCTTTTCGACTTGTTTCTGTATTTCCTCATTTATTGCAGGTGGATGTCTGTATGGCCTAATTTATATTGGGTGTTCATTTTTAGTACGTATTTTGTGTTTTACACTGTTGGTGAATGAGAGTGGAATATCGTCGCAATAGAAAATGTCCCGATAGTCGTAGCACAGTTTTTGATACATTCGCGCTCTTACTCATTTACATGATCCAGACGTAATTTCGACAAATTTTGTTTTAAGAGTTCATCAATCTCGTAGTTATCTTTCATGAAATTCGCTCTGCATTCTTCAGCTATATATTTGTTTACTCTTACGGACTTAGAGAACGTCACGGTAACCCTATCGTCGCTCGCATTTTGTATCATCGTGTACGCAAACGAATTAACGCATTTTACTATACCGCTTGGCATCCTAACACCTTGACCAAAATCGACATAATCTATTATCGCATTTCTATTTTGCATATCCGTTGGGACCTTGACTCGCGCTTCCGTTCTTGGTTCCAATGTAATTTCGTATGGGGGGGGGCTATATATAATAGGTATTTTTGTATCACGTGTGTGCAGTACTTGGTTTTTCATATCTATTGAAGCGTCAAGTTGTTTTAAAAGATCCGAACCTATCAAACCGTCGTATCTACTATCGACGTCGTATATATAGAATTTATGCTTTTCGAAACTTTTAAATGTTTGAAGGAGCGAGATATATATAGCTTCGTTATGTTGGCTACGTGCATGCGTACTTATAACTTCGAACGGTTTATATACTTGTAATTTTAAAGCGGAGAAATATTGTTCTGCCTTAGAGGGGCTTATAATAGATCGCGTACTTCCGGTGTCTATCATAAAACGAGCCTGAATTTCCGGTATTTCGATGTGCGGGAGTTTTAAAATTGTATCACAATTTATTTGTATTATTTGGTGATCGGTGAATCGGAGGCTTCTATTTGAAAATTTTCAGTATCATTCGAAATTATATCGGGGTTGTAACTTGCTTCTTCTATTTGACTATACGGTTCAACTTCAAATTGGGGCACTTCTAAATTATATGTGTAGTTATTTTCGTTACAGTAATTTATATCATGGTTAGGTTAGGTTAGGTTTATAATATTGCGCTGGTATTTCGGGTTCGTTATTATATAATATCTCGTTATCTTGGGGAACCCTGGAGTCATCTAGCATATTTTGACTTAGCGGACGTGCAGTACGCATAGAGATATCGGTATTTTCATTTAAATTTTGTTTCTGGAAATACTGATTAGGTATACCAAATGTAAATTTATTTTGGGGTTGATTTGTAAAAGCAAGTGGGGTCACGCATAATTATTCATGTGTGGCCTAAAGCTCTGGTATTGCTGGCCAAATTTAAAGTTAGATTGCTGGTTTGGAATACCATACTTAAGGTTCTGTGGTCCCGTGTTATTATTAAATCTTGGGCCATTATTAACATTATTTTGAGCAACAAATCTTTGACCTTGTTGCTGATACGGGGTTCCAAATTTAAAGTTATGATTGGGCAATTGGAATTTATTCTGTGGTCCAAAATGTGGATTTGCAAATTTAAAATACGATGAATATTAGCAGCATTAATATTATAAGGTAAAATATTAACATTTTGTTGGGGTTTGAAATTTTTGGATGTTATATTCTGTTTCGTTCTATTTTCGCATTATATTGGTTCATGAAATTCACTTCCTCGGTTACGACACTCAAAGCTGTTTCTAAACTAGTACACTGTCTAAGACGCACGATACGATACATTTAGTGACATATTATTATACACTATCATTTTAGCTGCTTTTACTCCTTCATCCTGTATTAGATTGACTTTTGCGAATAAGGTACTATGCATATGTTGTATTCTATGACAAAAATCGATGATTTGCCAGACTTAATTTTCATTTGTTCTAATTCGATAGCTATGCGATCTCCCAAACACAGATCGCCAAAATGTTGAATTAAAATATCTTTAAGCGTATTCCAGCAATTAATATCATCACGCTCACTTAATATTAATTTTCAATATTTAATTATTAAAATTAATGATATAGAATAAATTGCCTGTGCTTGTGCAATTTATTTTGTTCGATTTAAGAAAAATCAAATAACACTATAATTCTAGCAAGCAAAAATAGATGGGAAGAGAGATGGACGTGAAAAAGTTACTCACAGTATACTCGAACTCATCCTTTCACCTGGGCTAGGAAGTCTTCTTCCTTGATGTCCTGTTTCGAATTCGACAAATATATTTTGGTTATAATAATATATTATAAGTGCAAGACGGCACCGTAAACTGCTTCACGACGAATGATTTGTGAGTCTTCTTATATAAGCGAGCTTTACACGCGAAATCCTACCGGCTGCGCCAGTCAAGATTCGAAATTGACTCAGGACGTTTTTAAAAAAGACTATAAATAAACTTAAAACTACTAATGTGCGATACATTACTTATATACTACTTAATTAATCCGCGATAGATTAAGGCTACATGTCCGATACATGTGCGAGCCAAATTAAGACTATCCTAATTCTTTTTCTAGATCTTTAAACTAAAGAAAAGTTATCAGTATTCACAGGAAAGACCACCCTTCTTCCAGACACAATTCAGCAATCTACGCCCACGCTTACGCTTGAATTGTTATGGTCTCCGGTGCAGTTCCGTGAATACCGGGATACCTAACTAAATCAAAAACATTATGATATTTCATATTACGTGCTAGAGTCACGTTGCAACTGTATATGGATGTAGAATGAAAGACTCAGTTCGATCAGAAAAATTGCAGTATTCTAATAATAATCTATTTACTTTATTATTCTATATTATATTTTCTAATATTCTATAATTTTTACAGCTGCGTTTAGTATGGTGAGTGATGGGAAGCGGAGCCCTTAATGAGGTGGTTCTTATTTTGTAAAGTTCTGGTGCTCCCTACGTATTGAACACAAATAATTATTTTGACCTCTAAATAAAGAGAAAAAAACTTATTTCCCCTAAACTTGTTTTAACTTAAGTGAATATATATTGTTGCGCTTCATAATTCATGCCTGGTACATAGAGAGTTACTCCTAGCGCCAACTAGTATCGATTTGTTTAACTAGGAGAGCTTTCTTGAAAATTCCATACTAGAATCTTCTACACCTAGTCAGTCGGTACTGGTATGTACTCGAACATTTCAAATGTTTCAGTAAAAGAGGCCCTATATAAGATCGGTAAAGACTGCGACCGAGTCAATATTGAATTGGTAATACAAGCGAATACTTTGATTGACATTTGAAACGATGTAACTGCGAACTAAGGTGGTCAGTGATGCAATTGTGTTTTATTATTAGTGCTTTTAAGTTATAATTTGTGTTCGGTAATTAAAGTGTCAATTTTGGTAATTCAAACGGCAGTTTTTACTGTCATGATCCCAAGCTCGTAACAATTGGTGTCAGAAGTGGGATTGAATCATGCCAATTTTACCTGAGGACGACACGGGGAATATCAGTTCCCAAATTCATTGCGAGCAGAAGACGGACCAGAGACGATTTGGTAGTGCAACGCCATAAATGTCGAAGTGCCAGCTGTCGGCCACTAAAGCCAGCCCGTCAGCAGCTACTACACCTGCAGCATCTAACTTAGGTGCTCTGATAATGATGCTGCGGGAGTAGACTCGCCGACTGGAGAAACAGGCCTGCTGGCAGGAGAAACAGGCCCACTGACTAGAGGAACAGGCCCGCCGACTAGAGCAATAGATCCGTTGGTTGGCAGATCAGCTGCAGCGCTAGTAAGAGGAATAGGCCCGTTGGTTGGAAGAGCAGCAGAAGGAACAGGCCCGCCGACAGGAGGAACAGGCATGCCGACAAGAATAACAGGCACGCCGACAAGAATAACAGGCCCATCGTTTGGAAGGTGATGAGGAAGAGCAGATTCCCTTCGTGAAGGACCTTCTCGCTGCCTTCGAGAAAGAGATAAGAGAGGTGAAGGATGGGGTTGCTTAATATGACAACCGCTTGTCGGAAGCTGAAACCCGATTCAACCAAAAGAAGAATCAGTTTGACAACGTGACGGCTGACGTGAATAAAATGCTGGACGACCTCAAATTTGCGGATGGAATTATGGCTGTCGTAGTAGTTACAACATCTTCACTACGTGGATTCAAAGAGCCGCCGTCTGATGGAACTTCTTTCAGGTAGGCTTACAAAATCGAGTTCGAGGCTATCGTGAAGATGAACGCCTAGACTAAAATGTCAGGCCATGACTGTCGTTAAGGAAGCGACTTATGAGCAGCTCCTTGAGGCATTGGGGGCGAGATATGGTGACGCTCACCTAGAACAAGTCTTTCGAGCGCAGCTTAATTATCGCGTACAACGCAACAACGAACACCTGCAGTAGTGGGCCCTTGAGATGAAGAAGCTGGTTTGACAGACATAGCGGTTTGTGCTATCGCTCATTGAGGGGAGCCCGGTGCAGACTTTCATCGACGGTATCTGCGACCTTGAAGTCAGAGCTGCTGTGAGGCTCGGGCTCCACGAGACGCTTAGGAACGGCTTGTTCCATGCACTGGAGATGGAAGCCGTGCAGCAGGATTATGGCAGAAATATGGGAGGATGCAGCTACAGTTACTGACCGCAATAAAGAAGAGAGCCCTAGATACTATGGCTGTGGGGTAAAGGCCATCTTCAATCCAGCTACTCCAAGCGAACTGAAAGGGAAGTTGATCGATCTTGAGAGGGTAGTGCGGCTAACAGCACCGCCCAGAAGCATCAGAGAAACGAGTAAAAGCCAGGACTGCGGGCCGGGTACTGGAATATATTAAAAGAGCCCCAAGGATTTTGATCTCATAAACCCATGATGGAAGCACCCTAATCAATAGGGGCGAGGTCAACGGAATAACGTGTAAACTGACCATAAACACAGAAGCTTTTCGTACGGTTTTCATTTTTCAACTTATAAGTCAGTTTCGTGGGGACTCCGCATACAACCGAGAAGGCACTAATTTAGTGACATCCACCGTTCAACGCATACACGTCCGTGGAGAGTAGGAGATGGAGTTGAAGCTTGGCGATGTGATCTACCTGCATAATGTCATTGTTACGTAACAGAATTATGAGCACGTCAGATAATCGGGCCAGCAACTGTCTGAAAAGATTAATACCCGGTATGAACAGCAAAGGGTTCGGTGAAGGTTCACTAGTGTGGTTGCACAGTCAAATCCGCAACAAGTGGAAATCTCCTAAGCTTCAAGCTAAATGGGACAAACCGTACCGGAAAGTGACAAGAATCAATGACATAATCTACCGGATAGAGAAATTTGCAAGAGTTACTTCTAAGATCCTCAATGTAGATCGACTGGCGCGCTATTATGGGGCCGATAATGCACAAAAGATTTCAAAAGATGGGAGTAAACATGTAACTTAAGATTTATTTTCTGCATTTGCATCTGAGTTTTTTCCCTGATAACTTAGGAAGTATGAGTGATGAACAGGGGGGAAGTTTTCAAGATTTAAATGTTTTCGAAGAACGACATCAAGGAATTTGGTATGAAAACATATTACGGGTTTACTTTTGGTCAGAGAAGAGTTGGTAAGAGAAACTAATTTAAATAGCTATAAAACGAAGGCAAAATCTAGTTATTTTTAATTTTTTTTTTACTCTTCTCAGCTTTTGCTGAGTTTTTTTTCCCTGAAAACTTAGGAAGAATGAGTGACGATCAGGGGGAACGTTTTCACCAAGTTTGAAAGTTTTTTGAAGAACGAAATCAAGGAATTTCAGATGAAAACATGTTACGGGTTTACTGTTGGTCCATTATAAGAAAAACTAATTCAAATAGCTATAAAAAGACGGCAAAAACATTCATTCATTCAGTCATTTTTTTTACTATTAACATCAAAATTATGTATTTCAGTTAAGTAAATAAATATTTCTTAAACCAGACGTGAGAGACCCTTTTTATAATTTTTTAATATAATTCTACCTTAATGAATAACAAAATAACAACTATCAGCTGGGTATGAAAACCGTGTAAATTATTTATAATTAGCGCCTGGTACAAAGCGAGTTACTATTAGCACCATCTAGCAGCGAGTAGCAGAACTAGGAGAGCTTTCTAGAAAATTCCATACTAGAATTTTCTACACCTAGTCAGTATGTACTCGAACATTCTAGATGTTTCAGTTGAAAAGGCGCTATATAAAGCCGGTAAGGACCGCGACCTAGTCACTATTTAATTGGCGATTCAAGCGAATACTTTGAAGCGATATAACCGAGAAATAAAGTGAGTAGTACAATTGTGTTTTATTATTAGTGTGTTTTAAGTTGCAATTGGTGTTCGGTAATTAAAGTGTCAATTTTGTTAATTCAGTCTGCAGTTTTTATTGTCAGAAACCCTAAGCTCGTAACAATATCTAGTTATAAAATTTGCAATTTATATGTGTTAGGTATGCAAAAATTCAAGCTGTCTGGTTTTGTGGACATCCATACTGGCAGAACAATATTGGACAAATCGATCCACAATAGCGTAAACAATGGACTAAGCAATAACAGAAACTTAAATTACGCAATCAAAATCTTCTGACCAGTGGCATAAAATACAACAAGTTCTATACTATTCTGCACGTGTTATTCGTATTACACGGTATAGCTAGCAACTTGCAAGTTCGGGATTTGCAGTTTGCTAGCTATACCGTCAGCTTCAAAGGCTAACTCCTTGCCCGGTGGAAGATTGCGATGCAAGATAACTTTTTTTCTAATACCCAACCTTAATTTTAATGAATCAGTTTATTTTCGCCCATTCACGTTTAATAAAAGTATGAATATTTTTTTAAAATAAATTTACACGCAAATAACTTGTGAATTTACGAGATGAAGAACAATTTAAAGTGAAAGTGAACATTGTACGACCTAATGACTATCAACAAGGAACAAGGTATTAGCGTCAACAAAGCTAAAGTGAAGTACATTTCTGAACTCTCCTTTGCTAGATATAATAGAAAACACTTTAAGTTTATAACGAAAGTTTCGAGGAAGGATGCGCGCTATAATTATATTGCTTTCGGGGTATGAGCAGTTTTAGGCTGATATTTACTCTTTGTAAAAGCAAATTTCATTTTAAGCTAATTGAGATAAGGAAAATAAGATTAAACGAAATGATTTCATATATTGACGCAAGGCAGGTTAAAGAAAACTTATTTTGTTAGAGTCAAAGATCCAACCGAAAAATTACACTTAAAAATAGGTAGGTTTCGTTAAATATGACATAAGAACGTCAAACACCTTAGTCCCCTTCGTAACCATAGGCTGTAAAGTGCCCGAAAGATCGAATGTTGGGAATTATAAGGAAGTCAAAATTATACGCAAAAAAGTCAGTTTATTGAAGATTATAATGTAAGAGGAACTCCACAGGTGTTCTTTTTTGAACAGTTTCAACTAACAACATTATAAAACTTCAAAATTATTTTACCATTCAGTTCATTAAGCGCATTCAGTACGTTAAGCGTAGGAACGTAAATGCGGTTAATATTTCGTTTTGCATTTATTAACAGCTTACCATTAAATTTGCGCACCTTAAATACAATATTTATTTAAAAACTGAACTGCATCTAAAGCAAAATATTATAACATCCCTTTTATTTTGAGGGTGTAAGGCATTATTTCGCAAAGTCGGTTTTACGTACCGAATGAAAGTATTAAAATATTATTGTATTGCAAATTCTTATTTGTTGATATTGCAGTAAAAGAAAGGGTCGAATATAAATTGAAAAACGAGTTCCGAAAAATGCGGCGGAAATAGAAATTGGGCTTTTTTGTAAGAACTGAACTTAGAGTATAAAATAAGTAAGCTTCGCTTATAAATATTTCAAGGTTGTCACACCTGAGAAGTAATATAAAATGCTGCACAGTCTGTAATTACACTGGCTCTATATAAATTTTAAAACACAGTAATGCAGGCACTTCTTTTTGATGACAAAAATAGGTAAGAGTGTGTTTTCTAGCCAGACGGACTTCTAGGCAGAAAAGGTAAAACTTTCTTGTTCTATAAAAATGATACTGTCACTAGTGCAAATAATTTTAAAAATATTAGCTATCGTTACGGCATCTCGAGTTTTATCCGTACCCGAATTAATTTGGTAAAGATAACACAATATTTTGAGTAAGTAATAGATTACCAATGACATTATTAAAATATTTTATTTCTCTAACTTTCTTTAACTCGCAATGTTTGTTAGAGTCAAATCTTGCAATTGAATTTTAAAACAATTATCCTAAACAGATTGAGCTGAAATTTTGCATATATCATGTTTTCCTTTTTAGTAAGAAATTGGTAAGCTCCACTTTTGGCATTTCTTTTGTTTTATTCAATTATGGTAGCTAGCTGCAGGCCTCCTCTCATCGTGCTATAAAGCTTTTATGGTAAGGGAAAGAGTCCGCCGCTATAAGTGCATACTGAATGGCTTCGAATATCCTCGAAAGGGACTCAATTCTTGGATATGTATCTGCGTTTCCTGATGTTTCCTTTACCGCCAGTCACTAACAACTTAGTGCCCGGTGGTATTAGCAATGAAATTACTGCTGTCAATAATTTCATTGATGCCGATGAGAATCAAACTTGGCGTACTATTAAATTTTTCATAGTCGTAAACGTGACTGCTGATCTTAAATAATATGCTTGAGTTACCGATGAATCTATAATACATTATTTTATTATAATATATGGTTTGTTATTGCAACAAGATATAACTATAATTTTCTCTAATAATCTTTATTTTTTTTAACAAACTGAATTATATAGAAGTCGTTCTAAAGTGTATGCGTATGCGCATATGAATCGTTTGAGCACAAAATTAATGCAGCAGTATTTTAAATATTTTGATATGGAATATCTGATTCGTTGCAAATAAGAGAATGAATAGGCTTAAGATTTATTATCCAGGGCTCCAACCGCTTATACCACTTATGTACCATGTAGGATTGTAGGCGAAAACTGACTTATAATAATAAAAAAGTAAAGGAAATAAGAAGTAAAATTTGACATCAATCGTAATTAAAATATTTACTAAAAGTTTGCTACAGATGTCCCTTAAACTTTTAAATCATTGGAAAATCGTTCCGTTGAAATACGAGTATCATTGAAGTCGTTCTCAATATATTAAGTAATAAGTTATAATAGTATCTGAATTTTGGCATATTACTTCCACTATGTTGCCAATACCTTGTAACTTCTGACTACGGGAAGGTAATAACCATCTGTAAACCTCATACTATATAGTTAATGGGTGAAATCTGTTGTCTGTGCAAACATTTATGTACCTATGGAGTCAGTCAGTGGTTTGTGTTCTCGGTTGATTGTCTAGTATATTACACTGTGTGATTTTTGGTGTATATTATGCAGGTGAAAGTTTAATTATAACTAAGGTAAAACTTTTATTTGTAGTAATTATACAACACAGAAAAAACAAACCGATAACAGAAAAAGTATTTAATACCTAAGCACTAAAATATCTATAATAGAATGATACCTACAGTTTAGAAACAGTTTAGACCTACAGTTTAGAAAAAAAGTCAAAGTCCGCCTAAGCAGTCTAGAACCTAAATAATCCACCAACACGCACTGAAGAAACGAGTAGGAGTGCTGTGGCATGTAACTTTATTTACATACTTTAATCTAAATCTAATTAAAAATTATAATAGCTATTTATTATGTAATATATTTATCAACTGATTCTATAGGAGTTTCGATGTACAATCAGTAAAATATAAATTTGCATTTGTTACGAAGAATTTCATCCAAGTTTAATCAATATAAGGTTATTTTATCTTTTACAACCAGAAATACATTTAATTTTAAGCAATCTCAAGACCAGAGCCCGCTTCCTAACTTTTTTCATAAGGCGGAGCGCATTAAAGTCATTACGAAAGTGCTTCTTAAATTTTTTATTCCCAAAACTTCCCGCTATTTTAATACACAATAACTTACCACGGACCCCATCATAACAGAGAGCTAAGGCTTTCTGTATTAGCAAAACAGTTTCAAGTTAACTTTTCATTGATAAAAATGCTAGATGATTTTTAATGTTGACTTTTTATCCGACTTCGAAAAAAAGAAGAGATTGTCATTTTGACTGTATTTTAATGTGACACGACGTCTTTATGAATTGTAATAAGATTTAATTTACACTTTTTTATTAAATGGTTTATAATTCAGAGGTGGTGCCGTATAAATTTGGAGATAAAATTCCTCATTAGTAATTTAGACGACATTCTTGTTGTTTACCGTCAGCTTGTGTTATTCGTAAGTCCACTCAAAACGATTAAAAACTTAACTATTAATAAAATGTAAAGGCCAATTTCAAACAAATAAAAATAATAAAATAATATTCATATACCAGCTTCCGGAGTATGGGTTTTAAAGGGCGAGGGTCTACTCCTAATTCTCACATCTAGACATTATAATTAGAACTAGATTAACACCTATTCTGTTCACCTGTCCGGCGAGCAGTTTGGCGAATAGCTCTCTGGGAAGAACAGTTCGTGTTGATCTCCAGGGTAAGTCTGAAGAGTTCTTCCTTCACATGGTTGCCGCCTGATATTTAATAGTAGGTAAAGTTAAAGTTACAGCCTATATACATCCCACTGCTGGACACAGGCTTCCCCTCATTTCTGAGAGGGTTTTAGGGCAAGGATGTGTCCGCCGCGCTGCCCCAATGCGTGTTGGCGAACTTCACATGTCTTCGAAACATTTTTTTTCTCTTATTCCTCAGACATGCAGGTTTCCTCACGATGTTTTCCTTCACCGCCGAGCACGTGGTAAATCAGCACTTAAAATTGCAATTAACAATTTCATTGGTGCCGGCGGGGATCGAACCCGGGTTACTCGCGTTCTGTTATATTTACTGCAAGCGTTAACCATCTGAGCTACCACGGCCTGATATTTGGTCTGGTTCAATAGGACAGAACAGAAACAGAAGATCCTATTTTCTTTTCTTTTATCCCACCTCATTTTTCTTTTATTAACCTAATCCAAGACCAGAGAGATTAAGATAATATTTCAACCCATCCCTTTGTATGCGGGAATCTGCCGGGGGTGACCAAAATTGTTTCCATAGCTGATCGTGGGACGAAAATGGATAAAGATCGACATTTTGAGGAAAACGGTGGAAAATCTCCTTTAACGGAACTGTTTGTAGGTTTGAAATAAAAAGTTCGCTAGTCTCTATTAGCTCAGTGGGGCAGCAAGGAAGAGGTACTGAAGGCTGATAGAAGCCGAGATAGGAGCTGAAGAGGCCCTTTTTCTCTGCCAGAAGTCCTGGGACGAAATTCCTCTGCCCAAACCTCGGATTCCGAAGGCGAAAAAACACTTTCAGTCTGATGAGGAGTACCCCAAAGAACAGCCCAGGAAATCTGTGAACGGAGGTGAAGAAGCTCAGTTTCAGTGCTTGCAAGACAACATCGACCTCGCCCTCATATGTGAGCCTTGGTCCACGCAACGTCTCGTTCTAGTTCTGGGACAACGGTCTAGTTCTGGGATTGTGGACTGCTGCTTAGATCTAAGTCAATACTAAAGGCAGTAGACCAAGAGCTTGAATAATTTATAATAAAAATATTGAACTTTCAGCTTTTTAGAGTACTGCAATGATGACCTGGTCACAGCATTTATAAATCTCAAGGGATGCACAGGTGTCGGATTACTCATTTTTAAGAGAGAACCCAGATCCTACTATCGACCTGATATAAATTAGAGGAAGTGGCCATCCGAAAACACAACGCCAAAATTGTGGCGGGATGTGTCGCTAATTCTCCCCACACAGCCTGGGAAAGCACTTACATTCATAAAAGAGGTGAGTTACTACAACCGCCTGGTTAGCTTAAACTTAGATTGTACACCTTTACAGTTCATCAGTTAATTTTGATAAAACTGTTATAATACATATATAAAATACCCTTTAGCAAAAGAAGATCGTTGGAAAATTTGTCAAACGACAAAATAGCTGTATAGATCTCATAGCAAGTAATCACGAAGAGGCATATGGTACAGTACACCGGCTCTATCTATCTGATCACGATACCGCGCAAGTGTTAGAATTTCCAGGAAAGTGTGAAAAAATGTCACAATATTGGTACGTTAAGAAAAGAGATTTTAATGATGAAAATATAGAAAAATTTCTATATTATATATCACAATTATCATGGCATGAAGTCTACGCGGAATCAGACGTAAATAAATCATTTAGTATTTTTCATCAAGAACTTACATTGTATTATGAATTATGTTTTCCCTACCATAAATCTAAAATAACTACAAACAGTCGATCTCCTGCATGGATCACTAAAGGCCTGAGAAAAGCCAGTGCCATTAAAAGACAGTTAAGGTTTTCATATTATAAATTTAAGAAACAAGATACATTGGAAAAATATAATATTTATGGAAAAATATTAAAGAAATGCAAAATATGGTCAAAAAAAATATTAACAGAAAACATCTTAAGCGGGCAAAAAATAAAGGAAAAGCCACTTGGAACACAATAAAGGATAAAAATAATAGTATCAACTCGATTAACAGTGTGAAATCAATACAAAACGACGGAAATATTATTCATAATCCTACCCAAATAGCAACGTCTTTTAATGACTTTTTTATTAATATTAGTAATGGAAATAATTTACATGCGCCAAACGAACAATATCAAAAAATATCAATAAATGTTAATGATAAATCAATATTCTTGATACCTATTTCAGAGCTTGAAATCATAAATATAATTAAATCATTAAATAATACCAAAGCTGTGGGGTATGACTCTATATCTACAGAAATAATTAAAGCAAGTGCTCGTGTCATTGCCCCCATTCTTAACCATATAATCACAAATTCCTTGATCCAAGGAATATTTCCAGATAAATTAAAACACTCTATTATTAAACCATTGTACAAGAAAGGTGATAGAAAAGAACCTAATAACTATCGTCCTATTACGCTTGTACCTATTATATCAAAAATTTTTGAAAGGGTTTTTTACAACAGGTTAATTAAATTCCTTAATAAACATAATATTATTAAAAAAGAACAGAATGGTTTTCAACACAATAAATCAACTTCTTTAGCAGCATTCTCTCTTGTAAAAAATATAACTGGATACATTGATGAGAAAATTCCGGTGGTAGCCATATTCTTTGATATGAGTAAAGCTTTTGATTTTGTAGACCATGGGATTTTGCTCACCAAATGCAAAAAATATGGCATTAGAGGTGTAGCTTTAGACTGGACAAAAAGTTTTCTAATCAATCGTAAACAATATGTTGAAATCACTACTTTAAATGACAGACATGAATGCAGTGTGCACAGATCTCCATCCAGGGTCAATAAACATGGAGTTCCACAAGGGAGCGTACTAGGCCCCTTATTATTCTTACTGTACAATAATGACCTACCAGATTCAATAAACTGTCAAAGTGTTCTATTCGCAGACGACATATCTATAATAGTGCCATACAAGGATCAAGATACATCTCACGAAATTAAAATAAGTAAAGAGGTACAATTTGTATTAAGATGGCTAAAAGCAAACAAATTAAATGCAAATTTGTCAAAAACAAAATTCATAAAATTTTGTACGAATAAAAGTAAACGCCCTGATAATAATATTAACATAAAAATAGAAAATGATAGTATAGAAGAAGCTGACAGCATAAAATTTCTGGGTATAACTTTGGACAGATTTTGTAATTGGAAACAACATGTAAATGATGCTTGTCTCAAACTAAATAGATTTTCCTATGCCCTTAAAAAAGCTTCGGACCGTATCAGATGAAAAGACTGCAGGTATAGCGTATAAAGGCTATGTAGAATCAATCCTTAGATATGGGTTAATAATATGGGGGAATTCTACTGATGTTGGTCAAGCATTCATTGCACAAAAGAAATGTTTAAGAGCTATTTGTGGAGCAAGTCCACTTGACTCCTGTAAACCTTTATTTAAAAAACTTAATTTACTGACATTGACCTGCATGTATGTTCTTGAGGTACCAGTCTTTGTAAGGAAGTATAAGGATTTTTTTAAATTCAAGGGGGATCATTTTAGTAAATACAGACCAAGAGATCCAACTAAAATAATGATTCCATTTTGTAGAACAGCCTTAAATAAACTGAATGTATATCATATGTGCATATCAGTTTTTAATAAACTGCCTAGGAGTCTACGGGAACTTCCAATAAAATATTTTAAAAGTAAGTTAAGAAAATGGCTAGTGGATAAGTGTTTTTATACGATACAAGAGTTCATGCAACATAAAACTAATGTATATGATTATTTGTAATTTTAAATAAAATGTAATATAATAAAAAATATAATATAATAATAATAATATATAATAATAATAACATTTTCTATATAATTTATGATAAATAATAACATAACTTGACATTTTTGTAAGTAACATAATAGTATTTTAATTGTTTTATGTAATTATAAATATTTGCATGCCTATTAAAGGCAGAATATAGCTTGAACTATGCACCACTGTTAAATCTGGTACCACCTGTATTCTGTGCAAATAAATGTTTCTTTCTTTCTTTCTTTCTTTCAAACTCCAAGGTAAAGAAGCAATGTTTTCCACTGAACAAGATACAGTACATTAGATTTCAAGTTTCTAGTTTTAAACAGTAAATTAGCATCATGATTTTATTCTCACTCCCCCATGACCTTCACATGGTACTAGAAAAACTGTCATATTTTCGTATAACCACTTTGCCTTTTCAATCTAAAAGTTAATATTTTTTAATTATTTTTTTTTGTTAATATTTATATGTCTCATTGCTTGGTCAGGCACAGGTCATTTATAAAAGTATAACACTTTTAGAAATCAGAAAAGAGAAATATTTTAATTTCATAGATTCTTGCACAATACTTAACAAGGCTTTTTTATTTATGTAAATTATTAAATCAATAGAAGATTTACATCAGCTATTAAAATTGCAATTAGCAATTTCATCGGCGGGGATCAAACCCACAATGCTCTGGTACTGTAATGTTTTAAGGCTTTTCTTTCCCTCTGAGCTATCACGATCTTCCTATTTTGTAGTGTTTTTATACAATAAAAATTAAAAATAATACGCCATTTAAAACGGAAAATATATTTCAACTAGTAACAATTTAGCGACGCATCCAGTTTTATCAAAGTTTTTATGCTTAGGTTTTTCCGTAATGCTTAAAATAATAAAACTGATGTTTTATGAAGCTACCAAGGTTTTGGCTCCCAAGGGTAACTTCATTGGCAAATAATTTACGTTAAGGGAGTTCAAGAAGGAGGGGAAAAATGTGTTGCTCAGCTCCGTTGATTATATAGGACTTATTTTGTATTGGGAAAATATTTACTACAAAGTAATTCATATAATGTAGGCTGTGTGTTTTTAAAGTTCCGTTGTCAAACAAAAACCATCGTAACAAGACAGGATCATTAGTGGAAGAATGTGTGCGAGTTATGCACACCACATAATCACCACAGGAATATACGCACAAGTGTGCAAGCACACAATCGTGCACTATAATCCTGCACTACTCAGATAGCTAGTTTCCGTTGAAACAGACTGCCGTCAATGAAAATCGGCCTGAAGGACATTATAACACATTAAGACACGTACGATGGAACAAATTTACAATCCTGTGGTATGTACGGCAGTTACCAAATAGCCAATTTGCCAATACCCTGAGAAAGACTTGCACGATGTAACAAATTTATAATCCTGTGGTATGTACGGCAGTTACCAAATAGCCAATTTGCCATTACGCTGAGAAAGACAAGCACGATGGAACAAATTTATAATCCTGTGGTATGTACGGCAGTTACCAAATAGCCAACTTGCCAATACGCTGAGAGAGCGTGCTAGTTGAAGCCCAACCTCCTCATCATATGGTCCCGAATTCGAATCCCGGTACATGTTAAAACATTTTAAGATTTTTGTTTTTAAAACATTCTCAGAAGCAGTTCGGAATCAGTAAACTATTTCATTTCCATGTCCGAGAGAGCACCAAAGTCGTATTTTGTGTAATAAGTATGACAAACGAGCATACATTCCACCTGATGATAAGTGAATGCTGAGGTGCATAAGCATCTTCTACACTTATCCTGATTTAAGAATCAAAATGCAGTATTTGGTCATGCGTCTCTTTTCTCTTTTTTCTTCTTCTCTAAAGTCTTATTAGATTGACGTCCTGTTGATATGATATATTGATATGAGCGAGGGAGTAGAGAGTGTACTTGTACTTGCACATACATTTTTGTGCAATATAATCCTGTACTACGAAGATTGCTTGCATCCGTCGTGTCCCCAACGACAGAAATTGGTTACGTAGGAGAATTTTATATATAATATAAAACATATAAACAGTAAAAATAAAATATATTTAATAAATTACTATATATCGGAATTACGTACTATTATTTATTCTGTGGTCTTACTCTTAAATCTACTTCAATCTTAGAAATGTTTGAATTTGCTATCTTTTTCTTCACAAAATAAAAATCTATAAGTTTTTTTTTCAACAGAAAGAGCCAAACACAACATATAGAATAATACTTCATTTAAGTAAGCGATGTTCAACGATTATAAGTAAGTCCGTTAACCTGTAAAATAAAGCTAATACAAATTATTATTATTATTATTACACTAATTATGATTTCTTCCTATCATCATCTTTGTTTGGGTTGTTGATGTTTTTCCTTACAGTCGAGCGTGTAGTAAATTATTTCATAATAGCAAAACTAAAATTAACAATTTCATTGGTGCAGTCGAACTTGGTTTTTAATACCCGTCTTCTAAGAAACTAACGGTGAGTAAGTATTATTGATCATTATTGAACGTAAATTGTAGAAAATAACTAAATTTTTGACGGCTCAGTGGCGCAGTGGCGCAGTAGCTTAGCAATGACTTGCAGCGCTGAGGACCGCGGCTTCGAGTCCCGGACGGAACAAGTATTTGTATGACCTAGAAATAATTTTTCCGTGTCTAGATGTTTTTCATTGTGAAATTTATGTGTGTAAACTATATAAAACCCCCGCGATAAGGTAGCATTTTTTATATAAGAAATAATAATAAGAATTTCCGCTTTCCGAAACTCGTGTTAAACTAGATATCTTGGGGAAATAACTTTTGAAGATTTACACCACCTTTAACTTTTACAAACGTGCCTTGATATATAGTTATTCTAATTCCAGCAACTTGGCGACACACCAAGTAGTTTGATAATAAACCCGTGATTTAATACGGCGCGAAGTTTAATATTCACACCGGGAAATTCGGTTTAGGTAACAATGCCAAAGTTAAATGTTAAAGGTACACTACTATTCCTCATGCGTGATTACAAAAATTAAACTATAGTACAAATTTTTGGGATTGAATAGATGGAATTATATATTAATACATTAAAAATATATTTGTTGCGTTGAATGTAGGCATTAAGTCCGCCTTTTTGTACTTGGTGTGCAAATAAAGTCTGAATAAACAAGATAAATTATTGTAAAAATATTATAATACATTATGAAATTTTATATCAATGTTATTGATTGATCCGTGTGGTCTTTTATGAAAAAGTGGTAGCGTAAAAACTATCGAATAATGAAAACATGTCAAAAGGTATCACAAAATGTTAAATAACTCTATAATTGCTGGAACAAGCAAATCAGCAAACGCTAAATTGAAATGATTTACGTAAAATCGTCCGCTGTACGCCACGAAACATTTCTCGTTCTCCTTTAGACGTCTTTTATAAAATAAGTTTTACTACTAGATCATGAAACTGTTTTCTTACACTGCCGGAAAACGGCATCGATCTTAATTATAAATGCCTACATATAATAAATATATGGTCACAATGTTAATGACTACCTTGTTAGTCTAGAGTTCGATTATGTGGCCTCAAGTTTAAATTCCAATTGGACAAAATTAGTTATTGAGTTTTTTTTTGTCAAGAAGTGATCATTTGCGGTCCGGAATCGCACGCAAAGTGGTCCTGCGCGCGATCTCTCTCCAGTCGAGTTGGATTGCCGGCCCATCGGATCATATGAGTCAGGGAATATAGAGTAGCACCTGTGTGTACACTTGGGCATGCGCAAACACTTGGCACTATAATTCTGTCCGGTGCAGATGGTTAAACTGCGCTGAGAATGGGCACCGCGACCGATATTCGATCTGCATCACATTACACACAACCAACAAAAATATTAATTATAGCTATAAGCTTCGTTACACATTAAATGCATATTTCATGTAAGCATACACAACAAATAATAAAAGTAGTTAATTCAAGGTACCGGTAGTCAAATACGAGTTGCTCGCTTACTGTGAAACTTACAGCGAGCGCTTAACCCCTGTAAATGCGCGCTTGCCCTTGTGCCCTATGTGGGTGATGTAAGAGGGAAGAAACAAAAAAGAAGTGTAGGGCAGCAGCGTCTGCGCTGCGGTAAAAAATCCGATTTTCCATTCCACCATCTCTTGACAGTTGTCAACAGGTTGCCAAGCGTGGCAACTCTGGCAAATGCCCCCCCCCCTATGAGGCAAGAGAGAGGCCTATGTTCAGCAGTGGATTTTATAACGGTATAACGGTACGGCATGTATGTTTATACTTAAGCCTAAAATAACTATAAAAAATAATTACTTATAATAATATTAAGGTACTAATCACACACCTCTTCACATAATTTCGTGAAACTATACGATTTCACGTGAAATATGTTTGCTGCCTTGGTCACGTTCCAAGACTATAAAGCACTTAGCGGGCTAAATTGTTACCTACGCTTTTGCCGTTTAATTTATAATAACGTATCATTATCCCTATTTCACTTCTACGAGTATAAATTAAAATATTTTAAGATGGTTAAATTTTTAAGGAGAATAATGTTTCATGTATTTTGTTAGTTGCATTTTGATATAATGAAATTGCTTAGAAAAAAAACTATATGACGTTAGTATACAACAAATATGGCGGAAATGACCTGTAAGCTAAATATCATGTGTTACGATAAAAAGATTTTTTTATTAGTAAGTGTGTGTGTGTAATCTAAAAAAACAGCAGTGCACGCTCTGGTGCTTGGTAGCAGAAATATATAAGAAAATGGTACCTACCCAGACGGAATTCAATGCAGAAAAGAGCATATTATATAATATATATAATATGCTCTTTTTATGTGATAGAAAAAGAGCATTGTATATAATTTGTATATGAAATAGGCCTTGGTGTAGGTATATTGGATGTAAAAGTGGAACTCTAGAACTACATTACTATCTCACTTAAGCAAGAAGTAATAAAATACTAGGTGTATTACATAATGACGCTAATAAGACGGCTCCGAGGATCAGCGTCATAGTTGCAAAACGTCTGGTAATTGATCGACAATCCGCCTTAATCAATCCGATTAGCAAGGCATATAAGGCATAGGCAAGTTCTCATTTGTCTGTCATCCTACAAGAGAAGAGGTTTTTGTCTAGTAGTGTTTTATGTGCTGATGGTGTACAAGAAATATAATATCTTATAAGTTTCTGATAAATTTCTTGTGACTGAGAGATATCAGACACTAACACCGAGATAACTCCACAAGCGAGTGATGTTTCTAAGTTGAAACTCACGCAAGCGAAGCCTGGGTAAAAAGCTAGTATCCAAGGATGGCCAGGGAAGGACCACGCTCAAACAGTATATGCGTGAAATAACATAACGTCGTATTTGTATGTTTCATCTGGTGAGTGTTGAGAACCGTAGAACCTATAACTGGTAATGATCCATTCAATCTTAGTATACAGGATAACAGCGTATCTGCGATTTGATTCGTAGCCGAGTATAGATATGAATGTCTAGCGGCAAAAGTATCTACTTACCATCGTATGCTGATTTTTCCCATATTCTTGTGTAAAATATAACAAAATATTTAATAAATCAGCGCATATAAATAAATTTTAATAGTTTAATTAACCATGTAATGACAATATATATATAAATATATTGGCCTTATATATATGACCAATGATCTATCCGAGTCTGTTTGTTCTGGGTATGGTTGGTTACAGCCGCCTTAGTGTGAGGAGAGACATCGCATTTATTAAATATGTGTGGAAAGTATTACGTGGATGGATATGGGTATATCACCTAGATGTGCTTGCTGTGTTAAAACTCCTTGTACCCGCTGCTAGGACGAAGTAGCTTTAGAATGCACCATTGTCACGTGCTATATGTTAACATTACTATGTTAATATCATCTACCAGGATATTGACATATTTACATGCAGTGAGACGAAATTATTTACTGCTGCATACAAGTGCGTTGAAAATTATAATTTTTTTAATTTTAATTTTATTTTACAATCACGTTGATAGTTTTATTATTTATTATTCAGTAGTTTTCTTATATTTAGTTAGAGCATCGCGTTGGTTTGATAACTGTAATGATGTTATAATAATGTAATAAATACATAATTTATTATTTATCTACTTCCTTTCTTAGTTCTTTTCTTAAGGTGCCCACTGATGATACGTCGATTTAGTATACTTCCAAATGGATGAACTCCAAATAAAAATGTATCCAGATACGGTACCATTGAAGATACTTCCGTTTGGACGCGTAGCGTCACTTTCATCTTGGCAGTCGTACGGAATGGAAATAAATAATAATACGGATAATAACACTTTAATAGTGATTTCAGCAGCGTGTATTTCATTAAAAAGACAAAAAACCTAAACGGGGAAATCCATCGTGGTCTTCAAAGATGACAACGCATCTATATTTTGATTTTTAATTGAGGATACATGTAAATGTCTGTGAGCCATAGCACCCACCACGAGGTGGACTGTGTGCTAGTTTGTCACTCCCATTCTAGATATGGTATAGATTATGGTGGAGCAATATTGTTGACTGAGGTAGAAATTAAAGAAATCAATATATAGTGGATATTGTTCATAATAACTATACGTGGTAGAGAAACGTTGCATCTATAATATTGCTGTAGCACAAATGGGTCGGCTCGCACGAAGTAGGACCACGATCTCACAAAATAAAATAGCAGCTTAAAACTGCTGCATTTCGTACGCTGAGTGTAAAGAAATAGGGATGACAATGCATTTACATTTTGGTTCTTATTTGATGACAGATTCAGTCTATGGGCTACAGTATCAACTTAACATCATGTGGACTGTGTACTCGTTTGTCACCCATATCACAGCCCATAGTTTTCATAGTAAAAATATATTTAATACAATACACAATTTATGTTTGACAAACAGAGCACATGTACCACCATCAACACCAAAACATTAACTGACACAATAACCTCCAAAAAATGGACGCCAGTTCGCCCATTCACTGATAAATCTGACTGCTTCCATTTGGCGTGGCGCACGTTTTTGACATTTACGGACGGCCACGGATGACGTCCATTTGGACTGGACGCATGGATTTCAATGCGTTTGGAAATCCAAAGCAAAAGCAGAGCAGATGAAGTTCATCCAAATAGAATATAGTTTTACCATTCGCGGAACGATTTTGGACGACTACCACTCCATTTGGGTTAATGGACGTATCGTAAGTGGGTGTCATCAGTTTTATAAATATCCACAGAAATGTTCGTTTAGTATAAAAATAGACACTTAATATCGTTTTTGCCAAGTAAACTCCCGTCTTGTCAGACGAAATAAAGCCTCGTGATATATTTGTTTATCCACTCTGTTCTTAATGTTCAGCGCGCGCTATCGTTATCCTCGTTATCTCTTGCTTAGAAAGGATTAGTGGTGTTTATTTACAAAATTTGGCATTTAGTCATCATTACAAGTATAAGTCAAAAAGAAAATGAAACTAACACTGAAGCTTTAATTAGTACAACATTAGTTCTATTTATGGGTGTAATTTGGGCATATTATGCAAAGGCAAGTAGGCCATGTATCAAGAAGAATTTTGGCTATGTAAGTGGATGTATATAAGAGTAGAGGAAGGCCTAAAAAGATAAACTGACTGTATTAGGGATGATGCACGTAAGAAAGGAGTGAGTAAAAAGATGACGACGGCTAATAACGGAAAATAGAAGAGAATACATGTTGTGTCGAACCGAAATAACTTGCGGTAGGGAGAGCAAAAAAAGAAGACATGTAAAAAGGTAACGTAACCTGATGCACGGATATGGATATTTATAAAAAAATATTTATAAAAAAAATTCAAATTTGAGTACTATCCATATTTCAGACTAAATTCGTTTGATTACACTTGTGTGACAAAATACCGTCCGAATGGATTAGTCACTGTCATTGAGATTTTATGAGTTACGTGTGAAACATACATTTTTGAGTTAATGTTTAAACTCTAGACTATATCATAATACCCTGTCCCAAGTGGATGTGGGTTAAACTACAATAAACATACAATATTGTATTAATTTGTACATTTTTATCAAGAAAGATTTTACTATTGTGACGATACTCACACTCATAATATTATGGCCATGGGGCCAATAATAGTTATCCACTTTTAACATTTTTACATGGTAGAGCCACGTTGCAGCTACATGGTGGTTGTAGTACGAATGGGTCGGCTCGACCGGGAAAGGACCACGCTCTCACATAATACTAGCGTAAAATAACAGCTTAATGCTGCTGTGTTTCGTATGGTGCGTAAAGAGAACCGGACACCCGATTTACTGGAATCGTGCCATTCCATCTTAGCCCTCGGGGGTGACAACGAATCTGCATTTTGATTCTTCATCGAGGTTAAATATAGATTTCTATGGGCCACAGCATCTACTTACTATCAGGTGGACTGTGTGCTCGTTTGTCACCCTTATTTTATAAAAAAATGTATACTCACGTACACTCATACTCACACTTAAATTTTTTTTATGTCAAATATTGAATTTAAAATATCTACATTGGGATGATACTACGAATTTACGTACGTATTATGTAGCTTTGGCTTTGTAAAGAGTTCGCCAAGCACTGTAGGTAGTGAAATGCAGCAACAAAAAAAATCCAAAATGCAATGTTTTCTCGAAAAATACACAGTAGAAATTCGGAATGCGCATATCAAAATTTGTTTTAGTAGTAATCATTGCGATAATTCTGCAATGTATTGGTCGGTACTGTTTTTATTATTTGAATTTGACTGATTTCATATTATATCATATATTAAATATTTATAACATTTTCATAAAAAAAAACGATGCCAAACGAGCACACAGTTCTCCTAGTGAAATGTATGTACTGTAGCCGGTGGACACCCTACCATCTCTATTTAAGGTCGATGCATACGTAACGTGTTTTATCTCGGTCGGGACGGGACGTGAAATTTTGGAAATATCGTTTCATAGAAAATGTACGTGATAATTCATACGTAACGGGTGCACGGACAGCACGGGGACGTGGCATGAACGGGACGGGAAAAATATCGTCGGCGACGATGTTTAGCCCGTCGCGCCCGGGGCGTGCCACGTCCCGTCCGTGGTTCCTTTGCACGGTCGCTCAGTTGGCTACTCAGTTGGCTAGTTGTTGTACCGAACGAAATGTACGACGAAAAAATAATTTAATGTGTATGATCATGTCCATGTTTGTATAATCTTGCACAACTAATTGAACACAAAATATAAAAAAAATAGTTAGTTTAAATTTTATTTTCCATTTATGATGTCATACGAAAATACGTATGAAATTGAGTCTTGTCATCCAAATTTTCTTTGTAGAGAGTGTGGTATGAGTACAAGGAGTGTGGTATGATTAGAAGGTGATCCTTCTAGTCCTATTTACTGCCCCGTATGATATACAGAAAATCTCCTTTTACTCTTGACTGTTGTAGCTTCTTCATCATCTGAAGCACTTGCAATTAATGCCAATTCTTCAAATGAAAAATATATCTTTCACAACACTAGCACATTAGTTTCGAGTCACTGTCACGATGCGTATGCATTAAACTCCCGTCCGTGTTGGTATATAACCACGTTCCGTCTCCGTCCCGTGCACGTGCTGATTCCGTCCTGTATGCAGCGACCTTTAGTCTCCTAAAATATACTCACGTAACACAACAGCATTTTAAATAGGTATAAGATTACCACTTACCATCAGATGATTGTAAGTTTGTCACTTTAATTTTATAAAAAAGTTGTAAAATAATAACAAACGAGTTAATATTTTAATAAATATGTGAAAGAACTTTCTTTTCTCATCAGTTTATAGTCAATTTTGAATTGGAAGCCGATGTCAAAGTCAGAGGGAGTTCACTTATAATTTCATTATACGTTAGCTCAGTAGCGGACTTCATATAAACTTGTTAAAAGCAATTTAAAACGCTAACTTCCCACTGGCTATATATAAAGGCACACTTAGTAAGTCAAGGTCGAATATATGAAATATAAATTGAAGATATTTAACATAGAAAACTTGCAAACTTGCTATGTAATGATGTAGAAATTTGTTTCATATTACATTGTCTACTCTCCTCAAAATAGGGCATTAAAATATAAATTTTATCGCTGCATCATAAATTTGCATTGTCATCTTATTAATTTTTTCTACATGATAAAACCATCGAAGCATGCCTTTCTTATTAGGATATTTTCATGATCTTCGGTTCATCCGTATGATGACATATAATGACGTGTCTTCCCAATTGCCACTTACGTGCTTATTGCACGTATGTAACTTATAGTCAACGTGTAGCACTCGCACTGCCTTCGCTTAATAGCAGCACGAAACATCTTAATGCTGCTATACTTCGTATGGTGAGTGTGGAATAAAGTATATAGAAAAAAGGTGACAGGCGAGCACACAGTTCACCGGATGGTAAGTGTTCTTAAAAGTGTATGGCCTTACAAACCATACATTTTATGGTCCTTTGAGAAAAGGGTATTTAGTGTTACACCAACCAGCGCGTCTCGCCACCAATGTCGTAAGTTCAAGCCTGTTTACCAACTAACTATACGTACGAGCTAACTACACTAACTCACCTGTCGCCGCAAACTACGGCACAATCCAAGATATACTTCAAATTACTTATTGCCGTAAACTACGGGATAATTACAACTACATAACCACAACTTAACTGGTATTGCGCATCCGCTCAACCTGAAACGACTTTACCGAGCATTATCGTAAGCTACGGGTCGGCTACTTCACTAAATAACTCTACTACAAACTTAGTGTACTAAAAAAATCTACATTCCCAAAATGTTGGATCTTCAACTACTATGCTTCAAAAACACACAAACGCGCCACAAAATCATTATGGAAGTGAAACAAGCCCAGTATGAACATTGAAAAGGGTTTGGCAGTGGAAAGAAAAGGGGAGATCTCCCGTCGGGCAAGGTGTTAAGCCCGGGAGTGGCCATCGCTACGTGTGATAATTCGGAGCTATTATATATATACTATTTTTGCTTCGGTACTTTGATAGCGCGATTTAGGCTTCGATATGTTTCGCTTGAGGCGCGACGACAGTACCACCCCCCGCTCAGACCGGTGGTCGATAGTGCAGTCCAACTGCCAGTGTGACCTTAATGCCAGCAAGCAAGTAAGGGTTGTTGGCGCAAAAAAATGAATATAGTCGAATTAAATCCAATATTAATTATTAAAGATAACTTAAAAACTACTGGTCAGGTCTTAATCAAACTCTACCAGCTTTCAAATAAAATCATAAAAAACGGTTCACCTAAAAAAAGTTCTGAGTTCTGAAAAAAAATACAGTTGAATTAAGAACCTCCAGCTACAGATTAGGTAGTAAATCTTACGTATTTAATGATATCGAAATAACTTATGACAGTAAAAAAATGAATGAAATTCTATATACACCGTTGTAGCAGAAATGAAATATTTTTTTCTCAGGAACAGCCTCAATTTTATTTCAGATATGCTACTACTGCAGACAGAAAGCTTATGTGAACAGAATATTTAATATATCGTGATTCCAACTCACGTAGTAGATTATAACGACCAGCCATTGAATTGGTTATGGACTAGTTCGTAATTAATTTCCGCTGATCGAGAACGGCTTTAGAATTTTGGATGGATTCCAGTGTGGGTAAACGTTTCAAATACGTTTTGTAGCATAACAATGTTACCACTACATACTTTATCAAATTTACAAAAAAAAAGGTATTTTAAAAATTTCCTTACCGATTCTTAACTGGACGAGCATTAGGTGATTATCTGCAAAATGGAAAAGAACTATTTAAAATAATAACAATTTAAAGCAATAAATAAGAGTAGATTATATTAAATATGTATTGTAGAAAGAATTATAATTGCAATACCTACTAAGTTTGCTACTTTGTTGCGGTGTAAGAAAAATTCATCAAGCTATATCGTTCCCTGGGTATCTTATGAAGCGACCATAAACAAAACACTGAAAAACATGCCTTGGCATGATAACGGCATAAGAATTAATCTTAGGCCTGTTTTTCGCGAGAAGAGTCTTACTTCGTCTATATTATGGTTGTTGCAAGAATGGGTCGGCTCTACCGAGGACCACGCTCTCGCAGAATAACAGCGAGAAGTAGGATCTTAATGTTGCTGTCTCGTATGGTGAAAATAAAAAAACGGGAGACTCTTTTCACTGGAAACGAAGCATTGTATCTTAGTCCTAAGGGTTGACAACGATCTGAATTTTGATTTTAAATCGATGATAGACGAAGACGTCTTTGATACACAGCATCCATTTACCACCAGGTGCACTGTGTGTTGGTTTGTCACCTTTAATCTATTTTTAAAAGAAAATATTTTTTACGTTATAAGTCAAAGCGTGACTGGTGATTGATCGTGGTTTTGACACTTAAGTGGTTTTAGTTTTAAACGTGGTAGGGCCATGCTGCCGTTATATTAGTTGTATAGTTGTAGCACGAATGGGTCGGCTCGACCGGGGAAGGACCACGCTCTCCACATAATACCGGTGTGAAATAGTAGCATAATGCTGCTGTGTTTCGTATGGTGAGTGTAGAGAACCGAAGACCCTTTTTACTGGAAACGAGGCATTCCATGTTAGTCCTCACAGGTGACAACGCATCTGCATTTTGATTTGTAATCGAGGATAGATGTAGATGTCTATCGGCCGCAGCAACCATTTACCATCAGGTGGACTGTGTGCTCGTTTGTCACCCTATCCTATAAAAAAACTAGAATGGAATAGTAAATAAGGCAAATATCTGATAGCTGTAATGAATATATGGCTAATAGTTAAGAGGCCATTGTCCAGTCGTGGGCTGTTACGGTTGCTAGCTGAGGATAAAAAAGAATAAAGGGAGACGGTGAAGAGATAACAATATTTTAACCGTCTCTCTTTATTCTTTTTTATAATAAAATGGAGGTAATGTCGTGATATCCATGGTTGGTTTTGTGTTTAAGGTCTTTCAAACGCTTTACACTAGCTAGAAAAAGCTAGAAAAAGTTTTTTTAGAAATGTCGAGATATGGTTTATGCGATTTTTTACCCTATAGATATAAGAATAATGTCTATGCTTCTCCCTAAATATAAGGTTTCTCGGGAAAAAGTTTATAATTATAATAATAAACAAATACATATTTATGTTACATATGCCAAGTCAGTAGTCATTTCTCAATTTTCCCTTCTCGTCTTACTCCACGTAAGCTCTCATCTTGTCAGACGCAGTAAAGCCGAGTGATATATATGTTTATCCACTTGGTACTTAATCGTGTGTTACAGCCATCGCTGCCCTTTGTTATTTTTGCCACGAAAGGATTACTAAGGCTTTTCTCTCTTATGATATAAATAGTAGAGAATTTCGGTAGAAAACGACATTTATGTGTTAATAATATTTAACATTGTTTTAGTTAAATCAAAAATTGTTCTAAATTTAATGTTATTTTTTTGTTTCGTTTATGGAATAAAATTTAAATAAGTTGGTTACCAATTACAAGCGAGTGTTTGACTACTAAACTAAGAAATTGGTAGAATATTGATTAGAAATCTAAAAATTTATTCATTTTCGCCTTGGATACCTACCTATATTAAAAGACGAACAGAAGCTGACAAATTTTTCTAATGCTTTGTAAACGCAAAACAAACTGTCAACTAATCAAATACAATTATATATTTAATTGACTAAAAAGAATTGAATAAAATAGAATAGATTCAAATACACAAATTCCATACCTGTATGCAATTCTCCTTGCTTACGAACAAACGCGACGACTCACCTTCAACACTGTGCCCAATCATTCTGAACGCTGTACCCAAAAACTACAGACAGATGATATTACAGACTGCAGAAGTATAAACGGTTCGAAGATATTGGTTCTAAACTCACCCGCCTGTCCAGCGTGGTGAATATGATAACATATATTTTCTTTCGAATAATAAATTCGATTGACTTTTGATAAGTTGTAATTAATGTGAATTCAATGGGCACATGGACCAACCAAGGCGATGTTCCGACAAAATTCAAGCGGTCGGATCCGACCGCACCCACCCACAGCACTTTAACCCATAAATACTTATATTTGTAGACCACTTTTCTATGAAGAAGTTTGGCATTATAAAATCTATACGAAATTTTCTATTTTGTGATCTAAACAAAAGTCAGTTACTCTATGTATTTTTATTTTTATTCTACTGTCAATTTACTGCATTTGCCGACCATACAAAAACGGCGCAATTTTACGATAGATTAAAAATCCCTAGAGTAATTGATTTGTTTACAACACATAATAGTCTATTTCGTATAGATTCTATAATGCCAAACTTCTTTATGGAAAAGTAGTTTATAAATATAAGTTTTTATGGTTTAAAATGGTATGTTATATGGTTTAATATGTCGTAAATTGAAAGTAGAATAAAAAATACATGGAGTAAATAACTATTGTTAAGACCACAGAATAGAGAATTTTGTATTTATTTTATAATACCAAACATCTTTATAAGAAAATAGTCTCTAAATATAAGTTATAATAGTTTAAAATGCTGTGGGTGGGTGCGGTCGCATACGAACGCTCGGGATTTTACGGACGCATGCGACTGCATGGGAATTTATGGGGATTGAAGGGTTAATATATGATTTACACTGGTATCCTTTTCAGATCGATCACTTTTCCCTTGCACCATCGTGAGGCTTTATAAATTACGTTTAATGTAACTGATATATTTTATAATATTTCAGTTACATTATACGAATTGAATATTGTTATGACTTTCTCCAATATCTATATATAAATTACGTGTCACGTTGTTTTTCCGCGATTGACTCCTAAACTACTTAACCGATTTAAATCAAATTTACACACAATTTTTTTGTGAATTTAAGAATTTTTAATAGGACATGACAAAGGGTCGTCGAAAAGGGCCTGACAAGCTAGTATCTATATAAAATTTTAATTAATATCCACGTTTTCAGACATTGATTTTCTTTCTTCTCTAATCTTTAGTATAGTTTCCCCGATTGCTTATATTTTGAGTTGCAAGTTTTATTTACGTAATAATTTAACATTACGGCTTGGAGGTTGGTGGTCGCCTGGGTTGGCAACCGCAGTTTCTTATTGTGTTAAATTGTTATTGTTAGGCTGCTACATATCGACACAATATATGGTAAGGTTAGTCTTAGGTAAGGTTAGTCAAGGTTAGTCTTCATGATATATATATATATATATATATATATATATATATATATATATATATATATATATATATATATCAGAAAGACTAACCTTAAACTATTTTTAAGACCAAGACTATCAATGAGGTTTTCATTTGGTAACATATTAATTAATCTAAAGTGCTTCTCCTTACTTCTTTAGTTTGAACGAATTTTAAACTCAAATGTTTATTGCGGTGCAATTATTTTGAATAGCTTGTTACGGCGAGCACATCCTTTCTCTTAACTGACGTTCTGTCTGACAGTGTACTCGTAAATAAGCCGTGAGATCCCCACAACAAGATGAAAGGAGTCTCATTTGCAGTGAGTGTTTCACTCACGTCGTCTAGAGGTCCCGTTTTTCAGGCCGTGATGAGTTTCCTGAAGCACTGATTCGGACAAAGGCACAATTAACTCCGTTATCATTTAAATTTATTATTTTATTTCTTATATATGGTCAATCAAAAAGGACTTAAAATTAAAAAAAATATATATTGCTTTCTAGTTAACTAACAAGCAAGTCAACTCTTGATTTCGCAGCTCGGTGTGGCCTTTTATGAGGATTTATTTATTTATTAGCTAGAGATAAAAATGGATAACATATTTTCTATGTTTCCTCGACAGCTATTTTATTTTTAAAGTCTACTATATTGCGACCGTGGCTTCACTCAAGGACATTTTGCCCATGCAATTGAGTATTGAGAATTTAAGGGTTGTATATCCCTGCCAAGTTTCAAACAAATCCGTTCAGCTTTTTAACCATGATTTAAGCAAAAGTATTTAAGGATATTCGAGAAAATCTTTGCTCCTATAATTATCAGCTCAACTAAGAAATATAACAACACGACGTACGTAATGCCAAAACCATGCTCAATTTCACACACCTTCCTTGTTTCTATCTTTAGCATCCCGTAAAAATCCACTGCCGGACGCACATATATGTATACCTATAACCACGTTGTCTTTAAAAAAAAAGACATTTTGATCTGAGACGTAGTCCTTTATTGCTGGCCGAATAAGGAAACTCAAGGATGCTCAGCCAGCTATGGTGAGAATTATGCTTGGAATTTCTCTGCGCGATAGACTTTCTATTTATCCAGGGAGAGATAGAATATGCGCAGCGCAGATATTAAGTAGTACGCTGAAGCGGCAATAAAAACCGACAACCTATAGATAATATAGATCGTCGAGTGGCAGCCTCTGTAAGCGTAGTATATGGTAGCCCCCCATTAGATGGAGTGATGACCTGCCGGAGAATGACGGATGCATGTCGATAAGAATCATGCACTTTTGAGGTAAGGCCTACGTTAAGCAATATGAATTGGAGTCGTGATCATGCAAATGACTTGAAAACGTAATAATTACACATATAATATTTGTTAATTATATTTCAGCCAGCTACACCACATGCCTTATGCAAAAGCAAAATAATTAATGTTAGCGAGTATTCTCTTTTAGGTGCCGCGGTTCACGCGTTGACAATATTTTGTTGTAACACTTCGAGCAACTGGCTCAAGTAATTACTCCATTCTTTACATTCTTTGACTCGGCTGTCGCTATGTTTCAATCGCGTTGAATTCTTTCTACTCTTTCTATTTTTCTACTCTTTCGCGTGGATTTTACTCATTAGAATAAACTTATCTTTTAATTTTATTTTAAACTTCGTTAATCATTTAATTCTTTCTGAAGGATATGCTATCTTTTTATAAATCTCATTCCTAGCTGCATGCGGTACATCGGTTATTACGAGACCTTGGTGTGGTAATTAGCTTTATTCTTGAATGAATTACCTAAGTAACAAGCGAACATATAGCCTATCAAATGGTAAGTGACGATTGTAGGCCGTGGACACTTGCAGGTTACTGATGAATTGTCACCCTTAAAACCTCAACCTCACAGCCCTGAATTATAAACTACAACCTCTCTTTACCCTAAAAAAAAGAACAAAGAAGTGCAGGCACTGATATTTGGTGGCAGTAATAGGTTAAAAGGTAGAGTTTAGAAGTTGGATGGTCTTACTACCTAAAAATATATGAGTTGATTAAAACTTCTTGTAAGTATAATAAGTTAGTAATATAACGTACATTCTGGCATCAAGGCCAATAAGACAAACTATGTAGATCGTTACTGGACCCATTGATACAATTAACCATTATCAAGACCGTCTTTTAACACGGTGTGTAGGTATAAACACATTCCTTTCTTTTCACAATAGTTTTAATACAGTTATCAAGCCGTTCCCGTTCACTTCCTAATAGAGAAGCCCTATGCAGCGGGCTTGCGATAAGCAGGTTACTGTGATAAAAACAAGATATTTTTATTGAAATGGGAAATCCTTTTAGTAAAATTTTAAATATTTTATTTAATCAAATGGGGTTTGTGGTGGCGGTTTAAAGCAATACTTATTCATATTATGGATGCCGTAATAGAAATCTTTGATATTCCAGAATCAGGTGTTTCGCACCTTAGACGCTACGTCCTTTTATCACCAGTGTGGATTTTTTACACTTGTTGTAATCATTTTATTTTTATATCTTACATTTTAATATCTTGATGAAGATTATTATCTACATTTTAATATCTTGATCTATCGAAAGCTATATTATAATTTTTACAGCTCATGATATACTTTCCCCTAACAACACCTCCAGACGAAATGAGGTGAAAAAATCAATGACACTGATGTTTACATTTGTATTTATTATAATTCTGTATTACAAAGTGGCTCTTTACGTTTGTAAATACAGAGAAATGTTAGGCTTCAAAGTCGTTTCTTGGCCCATTATTTTATTTAAAATAAACTTGCGTCTTCATTTTGTTTTAAATATTTTTATTTGGTATCACATATTACAATTTAAAAGCTTAAGAGTGTAAATTTATTCACAACATTATTAATTTTATAATGCAAGGGAAGGAGTAGCACATAGCTGCTATTTGATACTGCGAAGTGGTTTCCCCTTCTTTTATATTTTACATCAAAACTTAAGTTAAAACTTTATCTTAAGTTTATTTAATATACTGTAGAAAAGAGCACCGCGCTTCTTGCTAATGGATACATGAGCGCGATGATTTAACCCAATCTTTAGTTCTACGGAATATAAATATTGATGAAATACATTCAGAAGCGGGCATCGCAGCACTGCTTTTGGATACTGTGCTGAGATAATTTAACCTCTTCTTAACGTACTTAATTTAGTGAAAATATTTACGCGGTAATTTTACAATTTTGCAATCAAATATCCTAGGTGGCAATTAAACCTAACATTATTTAATGCTCTATTGGAAAGGAGCATCGTGCTTCTTGCTATGTAATACATGAGCACGGTGATTTAACCCGTTCCACGGAGCTGCAGTTATAAAAAGTTATTTAATAACGCTAAGAAGAAGGCACCACCAACACTGCAATTGGATACATGGTTGAGTTAATTTGACTTCTTCTTAGTGTATTCAATTTACGATATATTTACACAGTTTATTAAAAAATGTTTTCAAATTAGTTTGACACGTGGCAGTAATAGGTTATACATAGTACTTACAAAGAAGTAATAAGTAAATCACATCGAATCAAATTAGCACGGACGAGTCAAAAAATAAGAAATAATATATAAAAAAAAACATACAGAATAAAATAATGAAATGGTAAGGGTTTTTTTAATTTAATGTATAATCTAAACTTATATAGGAAAAATACAAAATAAGTTAAAATAACAAAGAAAATACGTATAGTGTTTTCAGACCTTAGAAATAGCATGAAAGATTTTTTAAATTAAAATAAGAAAAATAAATAAATAAAATAATATTAAACCTATATAATACTTATAAAAAAGCTTTAATTTATTAAGCGGATCCGTAGTCTACTCTGTTGACGATTCTGTCCCTCATGGCACGAAGTCTTGGGCAGCAGTCCGAATTGGCTAGGTGTTGGATATCTGCTTTGGCGTTGAATTTTGTGTTATGTGAGTGGCAGTTGTGGCACTTTGCAGTATTCGGATTATTTTTCACGGGACAGTCACTGATTTGGTGTTCATTGCTGGTGCAGTGGGAGCAGAAGCTCTCTTGTGAGGTGCATCTTGTCTTCATATGTCCAAACTGTAGGCATTTGTGACATTGCAGAAAGGGTGAAAATTTTTACAGGTGGATTCGCTGGTGGTCGGTGCGCGACGTGGCCTATCTCCATCATCTTTCTGTAAATTTTTGGACCTACTAGGAAAACTGCGTTATATAAGTTGCATCTTCATTTTCATTGTATAACAAGGCCATAATAGAGCATTAAGAAAGTTTCATTGTAAACTTGCGCTTTGTTTGAGTGCTTTCATTTATGTTTGCTAATGTTTATAATTAAATCTACTACTAATTTGGTCGCTTCTTCCTGAAATACGTAAATATATCAAATTAAATATAAGTTGCATCTTTATAGACGAAGAATCAAGATACTTTAATGTAGTCATTACACCATTTTGGGAAACAATTTGTTTGCTTCAATGGCATTAAATATTATTAAAATTTAACTTTTGTTCCGATGTACATAATATGAACTTATAGTATCTTAAAGTCTTATAATTGTATGCTTTAGTTGGGATTTAATTTTACTTATTATAGAATCCCAAGCAGATGGTAGCACCCAGCCATCTTCTCTATTGAAATAAGATTTTTTTGATTTCAATAGCCTCGCGAATCATCCTTGGAAGGAATCGGTGTTCTTTAGCGAGGATTTGTGGTTTATCAAATCTGATGTAGTGACGGGTACGATTCTGTATGTGTTCACAGACTGCAGACTTCTCGGAACGTCGATTCTTCACAACAGCTATACGTTCTTTAACGCGGTTTTTAATTGATATTTTAGTTTGTCTTATGTAGGAAAGACCACATTCACAATCAAGCTTATAGACTCCTGTATCTTGCAGAGGGACATTACTTGACTGATGGTAAAAAACTGACCAATCTTCTTCAGTGGCTTGAACTATGTTTTAATGGAAGATGTAGCCAATATTGTCCGTAACTCCTCTGATATATGGTAGTACAACAGGTACACGCTCGACTGTGGCCGGCTTCACTCGTTCACTGTGATGTAGGCGCGGGACTCGAAGCTTGTTGTCATGCAAAATTTTCTTCATAGAAAAGTAGTGCATGTGACGGCATGGGATTTTTGTTGGAATTGAAGGGTTAATAAACGCAAAGTTTGAAAAAATATTTAAAAACAAAAACAATAAATTTCCTTGTTGCACTATGGATTGGATTATTTAAACTGGATTCTGTCTTAAGTATACAACTATATTATATTTACTGGGTTTTAGCAATTAACTGGTATTAAATTCAAATTATAACAGGGAATTTTGCACTTTTTTCCAAATATCTCAGCTGTACAGTATACTCTGCCGATTAACGAACGAACTCCACGATCACCAACCAGCACAGCATGATGTGTATGCAACACGCAGGCTACGATTTCAAGCAGGTTTGTTAGCCAGTGCAATTTGAAAAAGACCTATATCCAGAAGTAGTCTTAAATTAGCGAAAGAAGGAGGATTAATTAAATTGTATCCATGTGGAGTAGTGAGCACGGTTAATATATAGTGTGTACATAACACAATATATCCGTTTCGTCTTTTAAAGAATTTAGCACCCTCAGCATAAGTAAATATCTAAATCCGGACACCAAGAACTAACAGCGAAGTTGGTGTTTGAGCAAACCAAAACTTCACACACGAACAGCTTTCTCGTGCAAACAATTTGAAATTCTGATGACTAACTTTAACTTAACACATGCTACTGAAAACCTATGATTTAATCCATACTAAGATAAAAAGCAGATTTAAAGTGCATCGGGAAAAATATAAATTATATAAAATAATAAGAAAATTTTAGACTGGTGCCTTTCTCATTGTAGGGTAGTTTGCCTTACCTGTTCAGCGTGTTTACCAAAAAATTATAGTGATTCATTATCACTCTAGGATTCATTTAAAGCACTTTTTGAAAATGTGTGTAATACAGAGGGTATTACTATAGAGGGTATATATTGTCTGCGTGAAGTTTAAATTCACATACATCGTATAAAGGCGAATAAGAAAATGACATTGTGGTGGTCAATCCACTTCTCATCTTAGTCGTCTTTCTTATTATATAAATAAAAATGTCCTCCTCATAAAAGTGTTATAAATTGGAAACAAATACATTGATTAAAATTGTAAAAAATTATGTTTTTGAATGTGATGGCTGTTACTTCGCAGACAGATTTAAAATAAAGGGTCATCATTTATAGAAGTTCGCACCTAGAGGTAAGTACCTAAAGCAATAAGTAATAGATAAACAATTTTATTGTATTTTACATATTTTTATATTCATTTAATGTCAGTGAGTTAGCAAAATAGCCTAGTTGCTTAATTACACGCTGGTAAGCTAAGACAATGTCTCCGCTACGCTGCAGTCCGTAACAAAAGTCATTTGTCGGAGATGTCGCCTATGGTGACGTTGTCATAATGTCGACCGTAAATTTCATGCTTGTAGTGGCTTTTGTTCTTACTAGATAAATAATAGGACATCTAATTAGGGAAACGTTATTTTACTGTTATTAATTAATTGAATAGGAACTAAAGTTGATTCTATTAAAAAATAATTTTGAGAATAACTTTACGATAAATAAAAATTTTAAATTATGTAGTTTATAATGTATTACATGCACTAAAGTACAAATCTATACAAAAATTAATTAAATAATAATAATTTGCCTATGCAGTGACGGATAAGAACACCCACTACTCCACATATTCCCGTGGGTGTCGTAAGAGGCACTATAATATATAATGCACACCACTTAAGACGACTCGATCTGGAAACATATTGTTACGAGCTTGAGGTTCGTGACAATAAAAATTGCCGATAAAATTACCTAAATTAACACTTTAATTTACTTTACACAAATTAAAGTTAAAACACTAATAATTAAACACACTAATTCACTTAATTCCGCCCGAAACTTCGCTTGTTTCGCCCAAATCAACACTGCCTCCCTCGCACCTTGCAGCGCCTACTTATTTAAATTAGCAAATATCCAGAATGTTCAAGCAGACACGCGCACGGTCCCGAGAGTCCGAGTATAGATTTTCTAGAAACTTAGTTTCTTCGGATGGCGCTGTCGGTTGTGATGTCATTCACTGCAAAGCTCCCCTCGCTCTCGTTCCTGACACTAGATGGCGCTAGTGTATCGTCGACTTTAGCGCGTAACAATATTGTTACGAGCTTGAGGTTCGTGACAGTAAAAATTGCCGATAGAATTACCTAAATTAACACTTTAATTTTCTTTACACAAATTAAAACTTAAAACACCAATAATTAGTACCGAAACATCCAGAACATTCAAGTAAATACACGCACCAATCGACAAAGCGTCGAAAGTTCGAGTCTCAACTTCTAGAAGCTTAGTTTTTCGTTTCGACAACAGATGGCGCTGTCGGTTGAAAGATTAGTGATGTCATTTTCTGGAAAGCTCTCTCCTCGCTCTGTTACGTACGGTCTACGATGATTATGTCATCCAAGGAGACCAGACAGGCATCGCCAATTAGCCCAGTAAGTACAAGTTCCATCAGCCTTTCAAACGTTGCTGGAGCATTGCACAACCTAAACGGCATTATTTTAAATTGCCACAGACCCTTTCCCATCGATAATGCAGTTTTCTCCTTGTCCTTAGGGTCAATTTCAACTTGCCAGTAGCCACTTTTTAGATCCAGCGTGCTAAACCACTTTACTTCTGTAAGAATGTCCAGCGTGTCATCAATTCTTGGCAAAGGATAGCTGTCCTTCTACGTAACGTCGTTCAGACGGCGGTAGTCAACACAAAACCGCATGCTGCCATCCTTCTTCTTTACTAGAACCACTGGTGAACACCATGAACTAGAGGAAGGTTCAATAACACCATCCTTTACCATTCCTTCAATCATGGTTTCCACTTCTTTTTCACGTGCTATCGGCAATTTTCTTGGCCGCTTCTCGGATAGGCAATTCTTCTCCTGTGTTTATTTTGTGTTGAACTAAGCCTGTCTTTCCTATGTCAGTATCGTTTGATGAGAATACATCGGCATACTTGAGTAACAACTTTTCCGCCTTGACCATTTCGTTCGGGGAGAGAACGCTGCGACAGTCTTCCAAAAGTGTGGTCACTCTCGTTTGTGCATCCTTGCTGGGGGTCTCACACGATAGATGTTGACACCGACTAACCAATCCACTTCCTCATAAGTACCAACCAGCGTGCCTCTTTCTATAATCTGTTCCCGGTCACAAAGGTTCAGCACATGTACTCCTGAGATGTCAGTGGTTCTGACCAAGGTTCGAGCTACTTTCCATGGAAGGTCATTGTTTACCCTTTCCACAAGTACATAACGGTGAGCTTGCCCAGCGTTTCAAGGAAAACTAACCGGAACACTTGTTTTCGATTTCGGCAGTAGAACAATCTTCTTAATGCTGTACACGTTTCCTGGTAACGCACCTTCCATAAAAAGTTCCTCCTGTCCACATTTCAAAACACCTTGCTTAACTTCGATCTCACAACAGTTACTCCTCATAAAGTCTAGGCCTAGGATGCAGTCGTCCATTATATCAGCTACGATGACATTATGCAGGTAGATCACGTTGCCTAGCTTCAACTCCATCTCCTTCTCTCCACGGACGGCTATACGATGACCGGTGGCTGGTACCAAATTAATGCGTTCTCGGTTATATGCGGAGTCCCCAAGGAACTGACTTATAAGTTGGGAACTAACAACCGTACGAGAGGCTCCAGTGTCCATGGTCAGTTTACACGGCATTCCGTTGACTTCGCCCTTGATGATTAGACTGTTCCCATCATGGGTTTGTGAGATCGAGATCCTTGGGGCTCTTTTAACATCAGCCAGCACCCGTCCCGCAGTTCTGGCTTTTACTCGTTTCCCTGCTGCTGCTGGGCGGTGCTGTTGGCCGCACTACCCTCCTGAGATCGTTCAACTTCCCTTTATAGGGTTCGCTTAGGGCAGCTGGATCGAAGAGTGCCCTTTTCCCCACAGCCATAGCACCTAGGGCTGTATCCTTTGTTGCAGTCGCGAACTGCAGCTGCTGCAACCTCCCTGACGCGATGGGAACGATGATCCTGCCGCACGGCTTCTACCTCTAGTGCATGGGCCAAGGCGTCCTTATGCGTCTCGTGGTGCCCGAGCCTCACAACAGCTCTGACTTCCAGGTCGCGGATGCCGTCGATGAATGTCTGCACCAGGTTCCCTTCATTGAGCACAGGTACAGACCAGTATGCTTTTCGCACCAGCTTCTCCACCTCTAGAGCCCACTGCTGCAGGTTTTCATTGATGCGCTACACGCGATCTTTAAGCTGCGCACGAAAGACGTGTTCCACGTGAGCGTCGCCATATCTCGCCTCCAATGCCTCAAGGAGTTGCTTATAAGTCACTTCCTCACCGAGAGCTTCCAGAACTGTTAAGGCCTAGTGTGAGAGCAGTCATGGCCTGACTTTTACTCCAGGCCGTTCGCCTTCATAACAGCCTCGAACTGGATTTTGTAGGCCGACCAGGAAGAAGTCCCGTCGAACGGTGGCACCTTGAACCCACGTAGCGAAGGTGTAGTAGCTACTACGGGAGCTGTAGTTCCAAGCTTGAGTTCGTCCAGTGATTTCTTCATGTCAGCCATTACGTTGTCAACCCGATTGTTTAGTTGGTCGATTCGGGTTTCAGCTTCCGACAGACGGTTGTCATGTTGAGCAACTTTATCCTTCACCTCCCGTATCTCTTTTCCGAGGGTAGCGTGAAGGTCCTTCATGAGGAGCATCTGCTCTTCCAACCGACGGGCCTGTTCCTCTTGTCGGCGGGCTTGTTCATCCTGTCCGCCCCGCAGCTGCTCTTCCAACCGACGGACCTGTTCCTCCTGTCGGCGGACCTGTTCCTCCTGTCGGCGGGCCCTGTTCCTCCTGTCGACGGGCCTGTTCATTCTGTCCGCCCCGTAGCTGCCCTTCCAACCGTCGGACCTGTTCCTCCTGTCGGCGAGCCTGTTCCTGCAGCATTACCATCAGAGCACCTAAGTCGGGTGCTGCAGATCTAGGAGCTACTGATGGGCCTGCAGCCGGTGGCTGGCCCTCCGACGTCTGCGGCGTTGCACCACCAAATCTTCTTTGATCCATCTCCTGCTGTCGTTGACTTCGGGTACGGACACCCTCCGTTTCCTCCTTAGGTAAAATCGGCATGATTTTATCCCACTTCTGACACTAATTGTTACGAGCTTGAGGTTCGTGACAATAAAAATTGCCGATAGATTAACACTTTAATTTTCTTTACACAAATTAAAACTTAAAACATCAATAATTAATCACACTGATACACTTTATTTCGCTCCGAAGCTTCGCTTGTCTCGCCGAATTCAATACTTCCCCGATCGCACCTTGCAGCGCCTATAAATACACATTAGTACCGAAACATCCAGAATATACAAGTAAATATGCGCACCAATCGACAAAGCGCCGAAAGTTCGAGTCTCAGCTTCTAGAAGCTTAGTTCTTCGTTTCGACAACAGATGGCGTTGTCGGTTGAAAGATTAGTGATGTCATTTTCTGGAAAGCTCTCTCCTCGCTCTGTTAACCGACACTAGATGGCGCTAGCCAGAGGTCAACTTAGCCGCGCAACAATATAATTCACGCATCCTAGGGACTAATGAAAAGATCTTGAAGCTGGAAGAGAAAATGAAAATTTACGCTGGGATGTTATAGGATTATATGAGGTCCGAAGAGAGAGAGAGAGAGAGGACAACCATTTGTCCCAAGGAGGTGTTGCATTTCTAGTCCGCAAGTCTGTCTTTAACAACGCCATAAAGATTGTGAATGTGTTGACGAGGGTTGTGTACCTTGTAATAAGAACACAAACTCAGAAGTGGAGAAAATATAAAAGGATATCTCTAGAGCCAAAAATTGCTACAAAACCCACTATACGGTGTTAAAGGGTGACTTCAATACAAAACTAGACACAAAAGAGAATGGTGAGCTGAAGGTAGGGAAACTCGAAATAGGACAAAAAAACCCAAGGGGCTAGCAGCTGACCTACTTCATGGAGAAAGTGGAACTCTTTCCTTCAGAAGTGGCCCCAGAGGAAGTTAACTCGTTCGATCCCGACGGTTTGACAAAAAATGAGACTAACTTGAATATTAGACTGCAACTTTTCAGTAATGTCTCAGTGATTGCGATGGTGAAAACAAGCAGTGATCATCGAATGATTAGAGGCACACTGAACGTTAAGTTGAGGAGGTCAAGTCTAATAAAGTCAACGCTCTAATCGAATGTTCAGTAACCTTTCAGCTCGAGTTATAAAAACCTTTTTAATGCCTAGAGGACTGAAACGCAGTGAACAATGTGAATGATAAGCTTGTGAAAACTGTCCAAGCTGTCAGAGCTAAATTCTGCAAAACTAGCTGCAGAAGAACACAATAACTTTGCGGTCACACTCTTAATCACAGTATTCAGTAAATTTGACAGCACACAGGTAACTTAAAAGACAGGTATTCTTATACATGCAGCGAGTCTTAAACAACTTCAGTACAGCTCGTGTTGAAGAAGCATTCGAGTGAAAACAAGACTCCCAAGCCTTTATCAGAGATCTGTCTGTCGGAAAGAGCCAAATGTCTTAAGTTGAAGACCGAGTGTGGCAGCATCGCTTCCGGGAGACCTGAAATTTTGTGACCTGACATATCATCATTGGAGCCACACGTCAGTGTGAGTAACGATCTAAGAGTAAGTTTTATCGGACACTATTCTGTTGATATCCCGGACATCAGTCTGAGCTAGATATAAATCTTCAGTACATTTAAAATGGCAAGACGCCAATCGAGTATGGAATTACAGTGGAACTTATGAAAGCAGATAGAAAAGCGGTACTTGAAGTACTTCAGAAGCTCTTTAATTCCGTTTTCCATGGTTGAACTACTCCACAGGCGTGGAGCAGAAGTGCGGTGGTGTTGTTCCTGAAGTAATGTGACAACGCTCTATTGAAGAACTACAGACGGATTTCTCGGAGCCGCGTCTCTGAGCTGTTTTCGAAAGTCATTACGAATCGTCTCGCATGCAGACTCGACACTTCCAGCCTTCCGAACAAGCCGTTTCCCGTAAAGGCTTAGTACCTTAGAAGATATATATATATCCTTCAGAAAATTGTATAGAAGATCGAACAGTACAGTCTGCCACACGAGTCTTAGATGTGATCCTTTACTGCTCGCAGTACGCTCAAGGTCATTCAGCGACATGGCCCAACGGACTAGCAAGCTCAAGTGGATATATTTTGTCTGTATAACTTGAAGAACCGTTAAACCGTTAACTGATGTCTCGTACCAGTAGGCGAAGTTTAAAGCGACCCCCACTTGATGGATTGACGACCTGGTAAGACATGCAGGAAGTCGATGGATGCAGTTGACTCAGCACTGTGCTTTGTGCATTCCTTGGGGGAGGCCTATGTTCAGCAGTGGACTTGTAAAAGTCTGTAATAAGGATAATCATGATATGCACTTAAATAAAATTCTATCAGAGAATTAGAGCCACGAATTAAAAGTTTATTACGTCCTCTGAATCTGTTACTAGAAATGCGAACTATGGTTATATTTATCCACTGTTAATCTATGGTATAATTTTTTGGATTAATTCAACCAACATAAATGAAACGTTTATCCTACAGAAACGTTGTTTACGCATCATATACCGTAAAACAAATAGAGTCATCCTGAGGAATTTATTTAAAGAAAAACGTTTTTTAACTTTAACTGGAATATATATCTTAGAGTTGTGCCTATTTATTAGAAATAATTGCGATTTATTCGAAACGAAACTTTCGAAGCGGTATTATAGAAATTATTTAACTGTTTTTAGTTTTTCAACCTTAGCTTTCAGCTCAGCCAGCTTACAGCCCTACAGGATATCGAAAGTCCACTACCGAACACTGCTGATATCATTCCCACATAAATAACCTTATACCATTGGATTATTGCCATAGTTGCCATGATTAGCAGGTGGGTTGATAACCGCTGTTTTAATTTTTTAGTTATTAATAAAAGACTGCTGCCCATATTCTGGTTTGATTTGCTCTGTCACCTCTTACGACAACTTTGGGACACGATATTGGTTAGTGGATATGCCTACTCTACCAGTCTCCTAATTTTCCTACTCCTCCTCCTAATTTTTAAACACTTTTGAGTGTACAAAAAATACTACGAGCTCAAGGTGACTAGAATGGTGTCTACATTTAACAAGTACATAACAATATGAAATTAGTGACTTTTTGTTTGATTAAAAAAATTTCTATCTAATATTTATACGTAGTAGACCAACGCTGCAACTATATTGTGGTTGAAGCACAAAAAGGTCGGCTCGGTCAGGAAAGGACCACGCTCTCACAGAATATCAGCATAAAATAAGCAGCTAATACTGCTGTGTCTCGTATAGCGGGTGTAAAATCTGGAGACCCTTTTTATTGGGCATTCCATCTTAATTCTCAGGTTGATCACACATTTGCGTTTTGATTCTTAATCGAGGATGTCTATGGGCCGCAGCATTCACTTACAATCAAGTAGCTTGTTTGTCACCCTTATTCTATATAAAAAAATTACTGTTAACGAGTTTTTTTATTATAAATTATCAGTAATTTTTTAACTATTGAATAAATTCAGACTTATCGTCTACTTTTCACGCGTTCAGTATAAAATGCGCATACTTAATTGCTCGGAGGGAAAAAAGCAACTTCGCTTTTGTTAATACTCGATTTCGATTTTATATGAATTAGCGTACCGCGAGCTATAATGAAAATTGATTCGTAAGGATTAAGAAGTATAATCCAGAGAAAAAACAAACCATTTTAATATTTTTATTCGATCGTGAAATAGGTTAGCATACCTAAAAATAATATGCGTCGATAATTTAATCTTCTAATTTTATGAAGTTATAATTATGGCAAATACGCTCCATGTAAGACAATATATGGCAGAAATATATATTCATCAGGGGACATTTGAAAGGCTGTAATAATGATAATGCTGATGATAGAAATTAAAACTTCACTAATACAAATAGCAAAATGCCTAAGAACATGACTTTTTATATATTTTTTAATAATTTATATTTTATTGCTAAAATAATGCATAATATAGTCACTTTCGTCATCACCATAAACTTCACAAGTCCAATGCTGAACATAAGCCTCCCTTAAGTAATGCCATAAAGCACGGTCCTCAGACCTTCGATTGGCCGACGATATAGTTCTTATGGCAGAATCACTGGAGGACCTAATCGCTCTGCTGAAAACCTCGTAATTATCTAGTATCTCCCAACGCATAGGTCTTCAGATGAACGTCGACAAAACAAAGGTAAATATGTAACTTCTATGTCATACCCATGCATGTAGTTGTTGTAAGCACTACGGTTGAAGTTTTAGACGAGTATGTTTACCTGATACAAATAGTATTACTAAATAAGTCCAACTGCGACCGAGAGGTCAATCGACGGATATAACTCGGCTGAGCAGAGTATACGAGGTTACGATATCTCTTCTTATCAGATATTCCTCAAAACCAGAAAACAATAATGTACAACCAGTGCGTATTGCCAGTGACGACGTATCGCTTTGAGGCATGGTTTTTACCACTAACCATATGAGCAAGCTCAAGGTGGCTCAGTAAGCTTTGGAAAGGGCTACGCTTGGGGTTTCTCTGCTTGATAAACTCAGAAATGAGATTATTATGATATGATATATTCGCACTTTATGGCTGATTGTGGGGGACTCTTCTATCTGAGCCATCAAAACAAATGACTACCTACATAGCTGGTTGTGTAGTCAGAATTTTACTGCAGAAACTTGCTTGTGAGAAATATCAAGTTACATTCGTATCAGAAAAAAGAAATCGATTTCATATATATTTGTTATAATGAAAGATAGAAGTGTTCTTATATATCCGTCAAATGACGTAAATCTTTCAAAAAGAATAGCAATATTATGACATTTAGTTAAGTTAATGAGAACTTAAAGTTGTTCATCGTAAATATACTTTTACGTGACTTTATAAACACTTATTCCATCGATCGCCATACTGCAACCATTTGGATCATTTATTGCATGCTATCATTCAAAAATATATTCATATTAGGATAAAATATATTATTCACAAAACTGCGATAAAGCTAACAAAATGGCAGCTATAATTATAATAAGTTGAACCTTTCAGGGGCAGTGCAATGCAGTGAGACTTTGACCCGGTAGAATACTGTCACTCCCTTTCATCCCTTCGATGTTGTACAAGTCGAAAGGTGGAAATGCCTTAAAAAGTAGACCTTTAGGCTTCCGATGGATATTGGAATAACCATCCCAGTCTTCGTCAGACCAAAAATGTCCAAGCCTGTGATGGGCAGCAACGTTAAAGGTGCGATATATCTGGCACTGCGATCGCCAAACCGTTTGCCCAGCGTGGTGATTAAGGGAGAATCCTCTTATGCATAACACCACAAAAAACGGCTACAGTTCTCGGTCACCCCATTATTCCTGGTAGTGGCAGCAATACGGTAACGGTGGGGCAGGGGGGTACTAAGTATTTTCGAGAGAGGACATGTTACCACAAAAAAACTGGACTTGGAGACGTTTAATAAACAAACACTGCAGCAAGATGAACACATTTACGAAATAAAAGTGAGGTGAAAAATATAATATGCCATATTGTAGGGTTAAGTTAAGTCCGAAAAGAGTGTAAAAATCATCTGCTCTATTTTCATGAGGGAGGTGGCCTTTCTCAGGGCGGAGTAGGTTTCGTCGTTCACAGGATCCCCACTAACAACATTGAAGAAATCACAAGGGTAGCATACCTTGTACTGATGTTATCAAAGAGATACTGAAAATCGTACAAGTTTATGCCCCTACCTCGGCATATTTGGATGATAAAGTTAATACTATTTATGAAGATATTTTGTAGGCCTTAAGTAACACCATTAAGGCCTACTACAAGTTGTTATGGTAGAATTTTAATGTCAAGGTGGGTAAGCATGATCATCGTATCAATTTCGGGGCCCGACGGTTTCGAAAGCAGAAATCACAAGGACAAATACTAGTCAACTTCCTCGAGAAAGAGGAGCTTTTACTTACGAATTCGTTTTTCGAAAAGAAGCCCCAAAGGAAGTTGACCTGGCACAGTCCCTGTAATATTACAGAAAACGAGATTGACTACATCATGACGGACAAAAAGCATATATTAAAAGATGTCTCAATATCTATACTATACTACTACTACTATAGTACATTACAGTATAAATAATTAATCACCGACTCGTTCGAGTCACTCTGAATATCGATTTAACGCTTGCAAGGTACTAATTGATGAAGTCTATGATTCGACCTAATCTGCAACAAACCGTAACTGGCTCCCAACGCTTCCAGCTAGAACTTAAAAACCGTTTCTATGCCCTTAGACCCATTGTGGATATTGAAGAGGAGCTTTTTAGCGTGATCAAGATCTTAAGAGATGAGAGAAACAGGTTTTGTGGCAAGCAACATATGAACCGAAAGTCGAAGTTCTCAGATGAGACACTTAAGTTTATGAAAAGAGGGCGTGAGTTAACAACGGCAGCACCATCAGGACAGGAGACACTAACCAAGCTTGTGATTCGGCATTCATCTTCAGTAGTACTAGTATTCAACTGCTTTATATATATATATATATATATATATATATATATATATATATATATATATATATAATCTATGCATATATGTATCTATACAACAACAGTTTACACTTGACGTAATAGGCAATGAGCGCTACGCGCGCCATATAACTTGCTTGCTTGCTATACTCTAAGGCAGCCCGCCACTAGATAAAATGACGATCTGGTACGACATGCAGTAAATCGATGCTTGCGTGTGGCTCAGGACTGTGCTTTGTCGCATTCCTTGTGGAAGGCCTATGTTCATCAGTGGACTTGTGAAGGGCTGTGGTGATGAGTAAGTTAAAATGTTTGTGCTTCCTTATTATATTTTAAAGAAAGTAATGGAACGAATGAATGAATAAGAGAAAGTAAAGATCAGTCGCCGTGGTAGTCAGATTACATAACCTACATCTAGACGCCCGGTTTCTATAATCCAGATCTAATTTCATGTTTGAATTTCAATATAATTATTTTTTTAATAAAACTAAATTTACAGATTTTATCGCGTTTATTTCATTACGTTTACTTATTTTTTTAAGACGTTTCGGGTGCTTTACAGCACCCTTGGTCACGAGGGGACTGAGATGTTTGACGTCCCAATTTCACACTGTGTACAGAAAAAAGACCCATACCAACCGATATTTAAATGGTGAATCTCACCATCATCCTTCACAGTTAGCTACCGTGGGTAAATCTTTGTTTCAGAGAACACGAGGGATCTGTGACAGAAAACTTCTGGCCGCCGAACTTCAGCACGTCTAGCAAGTATTGCAAGACAACCAGCTTCGGGTCCCGCGCCTACATTACAGTGACCTAGTGAAGCCGGCCACAGTCGAGCGTGTACCTGCTGTACTACCATATGTCAGAGGAGTCACAGACAAGGTTGGCTACATCTTGAAGCGAGTTTCCATTAAAACATACTACAAGCCGCCGAAGAAGATTAGTCAATTTTTACCATCCGTCAATTTTTACAATCCCTCTACAAGATGCAGGAGTGTACAAGTTAGATTGTAAATGTGGTCTCACTAACATAGGTCAAACAAAAAGATCCATAAAAACCCGCGTGAAAGAACATGTAGCTGACGTGAAGCACCGACGCTCCGCGAAGTCTGCAGTCTGCGAACATGTTCAAGATCGTCCCCACCATTACATTCGATTTGATAAACCACAAATTCTCGCAAAATAACAGCGATTCCTACCAAGGATGATACGCGAGGCTATTGAAATTAAAAAAAGAGAAGATGGATGGGTGCTGCCACCTGCTTGGGATCCTATAATTAACAAAATTAAACCAAAACCTAAGCATACCACTGCAAGACTTCATGATACTATAAGCTCGTTTTGCGTAAATCGGACCAAAAATTAATATTCAAAAACTGAAGGTAGCCGGACGAACTATGACATTGGGACGTCAAACATCTCAGTCCCCCCGTGACCATGGGTGCTGTAAAGCACCCGAAACGTCTTAAAAAATAAGTAAAAGTAATGAAATAAACGCGATAAAATCCGTAAATTTAGTTTTATTCAATGTGCAGTGTTCGCGTAAATTTAAGAAATCATTATAATTATTTTTTATTTATTATTTTCTATATCTGGTAGTGTTAGAATTGGCCTATTATGGTATTATTTTTTATTATGGTATTGGCAGTTTTGAAATAATCATGATAATGATGATAATTTTTATGATTATCATAATTTTTTAATAATATTGTTTTGATAAAGCGCACTTAAGTTGTAGCTTATAAAATGATTCGATATCTGAAATTTTTTTTGTATTTCTTTGTACCTACTTTATTATTTATTTCATTGATTACATTCTATCAAAAATGGACTGCTAGTAAGCCTCCTTGTTGGTTGCCCAATATTTACCACAGTAGTCACTATTTGCAGACAGATTGGCAAAAGTTTTTATTATTTTTAGTAGTTATCATAAAGATGCTTTTGAGGTCGGTACTAAGATACAGTATAAAGATAAATTGAAACCCCGCCTTCAAAAGCTAGTACACAGAAATTGTTATATTATTTTTAGTTCTTCTAAGTTGACTTTTACTTTTTTTAAATGTAAAAGTTTTTGATTGTACCTTATAATTTCGGGTGGTCTAATGAAATATATTAGACACAATATCAAGGCAATAACAATAATATCAAACTTTCAGACAATATTTCTACAAGGTCAGATTATCTATTTATTTAAAATAAAAGCTTAAATCGTTTCAAAATTAACAAAGATATTGCGTAACAAACATGTACAAAAAAGAGTAAATAGAGTTTATTTGGAAAACTTCTCATTTTTTGAAGTCGGCTAAAATATTGCAATAAAGTTATTCAAAAGTAATCATTAAGAAATAGTGATTTTGTTACGCGCTCCAGTCAACGATACACTAGCGCCATCTAGTGTCAGGAATGAGAGCGAGGGGAGCATTGAGAAAATGACATCACAAATCACTCAACTGACAGCGCCTAGTCGAAACTCGAACGCTCGGTACCTTCCGCGTGTGTACTTGAACATTCTGGATATTTCTTTGCTAATTCAAATATATAGGCGCTGCAAGATGCGATCGAGGCAGTGTTGATTTGGGCGAAACAAGCGAAGCTTCGGAGTGGAATTAAGTGAATTAGTGTGTTTAAATTATTAGTGTTTTAACTTTAATTGTGTAAAGTAAATTAAAGTGTTAATTTAGGTAATTTTATCGGCAATTTTTATTGTCACGAACCTCAAGCTCGTAACAATTTTATTAAAAATATACAGAAAGGTATGTAAGTCATGACTCATGACAACGCGAATGCATACATCAAATAAAATACAATTTAAAAAAACATGATGGGAAGTCCTTGCCTTCCTTATTAATTTCTTAATATTCTCCTTACTCAGTCATTTTTTATGTCATTTTTCTTAATAAACGCATTTTTTTAAGGCAAAAATTAAAGATGATTGAACAGCCGTTGAGAAACTTTTATTATCAAAAAAGGTAAACTTTTATTAGAATGACATGTAAACACTAGTAGATAGATAGAAGAACGTAGTAGAAATTCATGGACGTTATGTAATCTAAGATTTTTAATTACAATAACAGGCAATTTTTTCGTTAGTCCCAAAAATAATAGTAATTATAATGTTCTCGAGACCGAATACCGGCCAGTCTTCAACGAAGACTAGCCATCTGCGCAGGACAGGATTACAGTGAGCAAATACATGCGTAAGCACAAATGCATTCTCTTCTCACTCAGCCTACTAACCCGATGGGACGGTAATTCTACACAACCGGAAAGAGAGCAGTTGCAGTGCCAACGACTTAACGTAATTTCCGTGGCACGGGGATGAATGAAACACCGCTAAATTCCCAGCTTCGGGCTGCTGCTGAGAATTTCTTGACAAAAAACCCAATCATTAATTTTGGCCTGACCCGGGATTCAAACCCGGGACCTCATGATCAGAAATCGCGATTACGACTACAAAAGCAGTCTTAATATATAAATTTACGTCATCTGTATTTGTAACTCTCGTTTAATTGTATTTACACCCTTTATTGCAAATATATTACAATACTATTTTTTATTTACATTCTGATTGTAATTTCATACATTGACGCAAATATTTAAATGAAACAAACATTTGCTGAATGTAGCAATTAATCATTCCAACGAAAACAACAGATGCAAACGACAGATCGCTTAGTCAATGAAACAGGTAAAAAATTGCTGACAAAAACGTAACTAGAGTCTCTACATACATTTTTTTTTCAATATATTTTTAGCCCAATTTTAATACGTAGAAATTTATCAATATAGCCTGAAATTGATAATTCACTGACAATTATGGTTATGTCTACTTAAAAAAAAACCGATGAAACTAATTCGAATATGCAACACGATAAATCGGATAGGAAGGTAATTACAAAATTAAATATTTATTTATAACTATCATCAATCATTAAAGAGGATAATGGTGTCAAAAAGTCTTAACCACAGCTATTCCGGTGTGTATCCTACTACTTTACATGTTGGTAGGACTTATTTTTAACCTAGGAGTCCGGTTTAGTAGACAAAGACCTCATATTTATTTCTGCCTACAAATAACCAGGGAAAGTACTGCCGTGTTCAGATTTGAAGTGTTTATTATAAAGAGGCAATAACATTACAGATAACGAGGTATTTCATCTTAGTCCAAGTGTAACCTATTTGAAGTTGGCCGTCCATAAACTTCTTGTACTGTACTGTAGCCACTTTCCATGTAGACTGTAAGTTCGCTTGTGACTTCAGTTCTGTAATAATTCATCTTAGTTATTATAGAACTGAAATGACTAAAGTTATTTATCTCTAGAATTACTGCCGATTTCTGCAGTTACTAACTTTTTTTTATAGAAGAGGTGGCAAACGAGCATGCGGCTCACCTGATGTTAAGTGACTACCACCACCCATAATCAACCGCAACATCAGGGGAATTGAAGGTGCGTTGCCAGCCCTTTAGAAAGCAGTAAGCTCTTTTCTTGAAGGTCCGGAAAAATCGCCGGTTGTAAACTATTCCACAGAGAAAACTCCTTTTGAAACGTACATCCAGATGTTGTGGATGGTATCGGGACGTTTGCCGCGTAGTGCGTTAACGAAATTTGGCGGCTGGGAATAATCCGAACAATTCCTCAGAGCACTCCCTATGGTATAAGCGAAAGAAAATGCAAAGAGGTGCAACATCTTTTCGCAGCGCCAGTGAATCGAGCCGATCGGAAAGCACTCGGTCGTCAACGATTCGAGCAGCTCTGCGTTGGATGCGGTCAAGTGGGAGAAGCTGGTACTGAGGAGCCCCAGCCCAGAGATGGGAACAGTATTCCATGTGCGCCTTGTAAAGTTGCAGGCGGTGTGCCGGCATGAAATACTGTCCCGCTCTGCTGAGCACGCCAAGCTTTTTAGAGGCCAATTTGGCCCTCTCTTCCAAGTGACCACGAAACTGCATGTCACTCGATATGTCGACGCCGAGGATTCCGATACTGGCTGAGGCAACAAGGAGGGTACCTTGAAACTGAGGAGATACGACAAAGGGGTTCTTTTTGGCGGTTAACGCGCAAACTTGTGTCTTCTGGGGGTTAAACTGGACTAGATTTAGTTGACCCCAATCCGAGACTGTTCAGCAAAGACTCGACTTCAGATACAAGTTTGTCCCGGTACACGGAAACGTTTTCCCGAGAAATATTGGCACGGCCGGTCTACAGAGCATTACCAGTGCTGTCGTCTGCTTAGCAATGAATGTTACCGGTTTGCAATATATAACTGATATGCAGAAGAAACAGCGTTGGCCATAGCACGCAGCCTTGTGGAACACCAGCATCAATAGGCTTGTAATCGGAGCTTGCACCGTTTACTACGACCTTGATGCTCCGATCTGCAAGAAAGCTGGTGATCCAATCGCACAACTTCTCGGGAAGCCCATAAGAACGGAGCTTCTAAAGAAGCGCTTTGTGCCAAACCCGATCTAAGGCCTTCGCAATGTCCAAATTAACGGCCAATGCCTCCCCCTTGGACTCTACAGCCTCTGCCTATCTGTGGGTTAGGTAGAACAGAAGGTCACCAGCTAACCGACCACGGCGAAAACCGTATTGGCGATCACTAATCAGCTGGTGATCCTCAAGATACCTCATGAGCTGGCAGTTAACAATAGACTCCATTGTTTTGGAGAACAAGGAGGTGATGGCGATAGGCCGATAGTTGAACGGCTCTGAGCAGTCACCTTTTTTAGAGATTGGGTGGACGGAAGCCGTCTTCCATGATTTGGGGACTACGCCTAGGGAGTAGGAGTACCGTAAAAGACGCGTTAAAACCGGTGCCAACTCTGGAGCACACTTCCTCAGCACAATTGGGGGGATTCCGTCAGGCCCCCTCGACTTGAGGATGTCCAGGGAGAGGAGTGCGCGAACTGTGTGAACTGCACTTCCGGCATGGAGCATTCACACCGTGGGATGGTCGGCGGCGTACTCCTCCCGTCATCGAGAGTCGAGTTGGACGCAAAAAAAGAGCCTAGAAGATCGGCTTTCTCCTTTGCGGTATGATTCAGTGAGTCATCCTCCCTGTGTAGAGATGGAAGAGATGGCTGACAGAAATTCCCTTGGACAGCCTTGGCGAGAGACCAGAATGCACGGATTTCAGAAGAAAGGCAAACTAGTTTCTCGCCAATCCTGCCTATGTGCCCTGACTTTGCCTTGACAATGACTCTTTTGAAGGACCTAGAGGCGGAATTATAGTTCTTTCTTAGAGCGCTTGTGTTTATATCCCGGGACGTTGATGCGTCACCCCAGGCTTGGTAGCACTCCTGCTTATAGCATGATGCTATTTTACAGAGCGACCAAACCATGACTGAGATTTGCCTCCAATGGGCACCACAGAGGAAGGAATAAAAAGTTCCATACCCTGAAGTACCACATCAGCGACGGAATCCGCAACAACGTTGGGATCGTATGGCGAGAAGCAAACTTTACTTAACAAGAATATTCCAACAGGGTGGCAATGCATTAGAGTTGTAGTGTTTAAGAGGTGACTAATTATTAAGGAGGTCAATATTGTTAATGTGTTCGGTTCGAATTCAAAGTCCTTTAAGAGAGAGACGTGTTTTCGTAAAAGAGATCGCTACTTATTTCCGTCACGTGACTGCGGTGCCAGAGCTGAGTTATTCTGGAATTATTTAAATAAACTTTGTCATTTTTTTGATTACACAATATGTTTTGACACCCGAAAGACATTTTAGTACTTATTTTTTATTTTTTTTTATGATAAGGTGACAAACGGTCGATCTAATGGTATGTGGTTGCTGTGGCCTACTGATATCTACATGTATATTCGATTACGAATCAAAATGCAAATGCGTTGTCACCCGTGAGGACTAAGATAGAATGCCTCGTTTCCAGTAAAAAGAGTCTCCGGTTCTCTACACTCACCATACGAAACACAGCAGAATTAAGCTACTATTTTTGTTGGTATTTTGTGAGAGCGGGATCCTTCCCCCGTCGAACCAACCCATTCGTGCTACAACTATACTACTAATATAAATGTAGCATGGCTATACCACGTAAACAATAATAAATATATTAAAAATAATAAGAGTTTTCCTTCCACGTAAGATTTATATGGTATTTATAACGTTTGAATGTGAAATCCTTAGGTTAAACTTAGTAAAAATCGATAACTTGATTACGTATGATTAGATTGAATTAAAAGTTAAAAAAATAATTAATCTTACGTATGATTTCGTTATAATGAGTAATAAACTTTTTGTAATAACTCAACTAATAATATAATAGAAAAGTAAGTTTTTAGCACCCAATGAAGTTGAACAACATAAAACCAGTGATTCCCGCGGTTAATGGCTTCTAGAATTCACGTAGTACCGATTATGATAATTTAAAATATACATAAAGTAGACTCGGAGTTTTAAAAATTTTAAAAAAATACGCATTTATTGACATTTAAATACGGTCATTTTTATCAATATGCTTAAAGTTGCCATAAACATTTAAAAAATATACTTCATTCCCTAGAACTTAGCGTGGCAGTGAATTCTAACTAGTAAATGAATTTTCTCTTTCCCTTTTTTAATAATTTGTTTTTACAAAAATACGAATCCCTTTCTTATATCTTTTAAATTTATCGCAATTATTTGAATTCAAAATATTATAACAATTTTAACAGAAATCTAAAGTTTATTCTAATGTTTCGGACATAAAATAATTGTTTTCCTGGTAATAAATGGAAGTAATGTAGCATTTATGTACGTTGTAAGCTTTGATCAATATATTCATGACAGAAATTCTAGGCGTGAAACAATACCTTCGTGTCGCAACCAATCATTTCAACAAACGTAGAAGATATAAATGACATATTGTTGAGACAGTAAAATGGGTTACGAATGTTTTACGAAACTTAATGATGATTAAAATCACTGTACAGACAGTAGTTTTGTTTGAAATTTGAATTCGAGACTCATCAGTATTCCAATATTTTATACAAACATTAAAAGTTTTTTGCCAGATATAGGCCTCTCCTTTTGAAAAGAGGATTTTCCTTTTTTTAAATAAAATAAAATTAAATTAATCAAAATGAAATGTTTTCATTTCTTCAACGTAAAAAGTTAAATATTTATTTATTTTCTTTTAAATCTACTATTACATATTCTGGGTATTTTATGCCTTGCGTAAAGAAAATAGTTATACCACCTCTAACAACAGTCTATAATTTACTAACGTGGAGAGCCAAACCCTCAAACCAACACTTCCTAAAAAAAAAAAAAAAAGATAAACTCTGATAGTCAAGCAGCACTGCTAGCGCTGAGGTCAATCTTATTGAACTCGAAGCTACTTGGAGACTGCATGAACCGTTTAAACGCCCTGCGATGTAACAACAGGGTCGTTTTAAGATGGGTTTCGGGTCACAAGGGTATTGTAGGCAACGAATTTGCCGACAAACTTGCACGGGAGGGCTCAAAGTACACATAATTTGGACCTGGGCCATTTTGTGGAATCTCAACAAGCCTAGCCCGATTGACCCTTGAAACTCTTTATCACAAGAAATCACATAATATCTGGTCTGACACACCAGGCTTAAAACATTCTTAAACCTTGATCCGGGCTTTTGATCGTAAATTCGCTTCAGTAGCCCTGGGATTAAGTAAAAATAAATTGCGCATTCTGGCAAGAGCCCTAACTGGACACTGTTGTCTTAAAAAGCACATATCCATCCTGGCACTAAGCAACTTAAGGATGTGTCGGAATTCTGTTCCATAACGGAAGAAACGCCTCTATACATCCTAGCTGATTGCGGACCCTTAATGTGCAAACGTAACACTCATCTGGGAAACTATGTACTCCGCCCAGAAGAAGTGAAATTGCTCACGGCTAAGCAACTCCTTCTATTCATTGAAGACATAGGGCTTAGCCGTGAACTATAGGCATAACAGCGATCACAATAGATCTTCTGGGTCGTAGTGATACTGGTCTCTTTCCCTAGACCTGCATAACTGCTCGCAATTAATAAAAAAAACGGTCAGGGTTTGAAATGGTGTAATGGATTCTCTTACAACACCGCCACAAGGGATATTATTTCTTATATTAATTAGTTTAAAATGTATTTTTCATTACTTTTGCAACATCGATAAAAATATGTATCAAAGCAAAAAAGGAAATAATACATTCCCTTACCTTTACATAGATCATAAGAATGGGAGCAAATGCCTACACTATTATAACGCACTCATGATCACTGCATAATATTATTCTCATATTCCCGCTACTCTTTCCAAAATAAATCCCGCAAATATCGCAATAACGAACCTCTGCGCCTGAAAAAAACAGACGAGAATGTACTCTGCAAACATAATAATAGAAACATAAACAACTTCGAACGTCGTGGAGTGCGATAATGTATTTCTTTGTCCTAACCAAGAATAGAAGATAAGATAGTTTCCTTAAAAGTAGATAAAATCATATTAACATTGTGGTTTCGCCGTTTATTTCATTTGATGGCGTATTGTCACAGGCCGAGCGACGGCATAAGAAATAAATAATGGAGCCACGTCAGTCTCTCATGAATTGTTCAAATTCGCAAAGGGAAGATAGATGTTTGATTGTGTCATATATTATTATGTCAGTCTTTTGTGTACTATAACACTTGTTGAGAAAATATTTGATGAACGATTTACCGTACGCCGTTTGTACGCTTCACGTTATATTTTGTATGAAAGTGTACAAAAAATACTAAATATTACAAGCTTTGTATATTTCAGACATCGGCATTTTATTTGCGGCGGGTTAAAGAGTAAGTATGTATATAGATCTGATAGATCTGGCTAGGTGGTAGGAGTATTTTCCAGTAAATAAGTGATATTTTTGCCATTATTCTATTAGGTGGAGAGCTAGTGAGAATGTGTTACCTACACAAACTACACAAACGCATGAAAGTCTTGAACTGGAGGTAGAAATATGCAAGATGGCGGCATTTATCCGGATGGACTCCCGGACAGAATAAAAGTTTTATCACCTGACAAATTGTCTGCGGTATTAAGATTGTAGTGGTAACCCTGTTTTTAGCAATTGGAAAAAAAATCAAAGAGGTTTATTATAGTAAGCATACTATAAATACTGAGAATCTTTTACCGTCTCTGTATCTTATCTAGGAATGGTGACTTAAACTCCACACTGACCAAAAAACCTTATAAACCAAATTTACGTAGCATTTAGTGCAGTGTCTCTTGTTGTACATTATTCCTATTTGGGGAGATAGATACAGCAAAAACAAAATTTATAGTTGTGAAGTGTGCACAACGCTCCTCGATAAATAACATGTGGGTTATAAAAAAAGAATACACTTATATCATATAATGGGTTGATGACGATGATGAAAAATAGGAATATTAAAAGATTTTTTCTGTAACTGTTTAAATTGAGATAAAATGTATAAAATATAAATCATGGCTCCTTATCATCGGTGGTTATAGGATCTTATATATCCTCCCTATTATCGCAACGGATGTGCGGTAGCAATCAAATTATTCATGTAATTATTCATTTATGTTTTTATATTGCCTCCACCTACAATTTTTGATTACTTGTCTCTTTAAAGAGGTAAACAACAAATTTGATTTTTATCCCTTTTAAGTAGGCCAATCTTCCACTCAATACGTTTTACAAAATTCACCTAGCAACAAATACTATCGCAACTTCAAAAGAAAGGAATACAAACAACTGCCGATATCAATAAACGTGTTTTACCTGAAAATGAGGCATCATCAAGTAATTGACCGCTCGGGCACTCTCAATCTTACCTGCACTTTGCGCTGCAAACGTTTTCGTCATGGTACTCTGCGGTCAACCAACGTACAGTCAATATACGATGTTTGTATGTTTGTTACTCAATCTAGCAAAAGCTACAGAATTGATTTTGGTGCTACTTGTCAATGTTATGGACTGCAAATCAGAATGGGCCATAGACTATAATTATTGAGAAAAATATTTTTAATGTATCCCAAATTACAGTTTTTACTCCGTCGTTTTAAAAAATCAACACTAAAATTTCATTTTTGGCATGCGCTGCGTAAGCTACTATACAGAGATAGAATTATAAAATGTACTAATGAATTGGACTTCTTTATAATATCTTCAAAAAGTCCTGCTTGCAATGTTATTATAATTAATACAAAAAGGTAAAACTTTATCTTTTATTTATTTATTTACACTTTATTGTGTCATAACTTAAAATATATAAAAATATTTACAAAGGGCTGACATAATTCCTTAAAATAATTCTCTCAAAAAACCTTTCTCGTAAGCCCTGGATATTGTGAGACAATGTGATAGGTATTTGATCGTATATTTGTATCTAAATATGTAAGTATTTATACGTGGTGGAGCCCTGCTGCAGTTATATTAGTAGTACAGTTGTAGCACGAAAGGGTCGGCTCAACCGGGAAAGGACCATGCTCTCACAGAATGCCAGCGCAAAATAGTAGCTTAATAATGCTGTTGTATTTCGTATGGTGAGTGTAGAGAACTGGAGACCCTTTTTACTGGAACCGCGGCATTCCAACTTAGTCCTCACAGGTGACAGCGCATCTGCATTTTGATTCGTAATCGAGCATAGATGTAGATGTCTACGGGCCCCAGCAGCCACTTAACATCAGGTGGAGTGTGTGCTCGTTTATCACACTATTCTATGAACAACCTAGTAAATAATAAATATAAAATAATATTTAATATTTTGAATTGACGAGTAATTCACTAGCTATATCATCCCGTGGGTGTCGTAAAGAACAGCAGCCCGAAATAAAACACTGGGGTTGCTGCACCAACTGCTAAGCGGGACAGCTATAGAAAATATCACCTCAGTGAAAAAAATCTGTGTGAAAGACCCGTTTTCAACAGTGAACTAAAGTGAGGTTTTTAAAAATGAAATAAAAATTATGAAAATTGTATATTAAATATGATTATCCTTTCAGTTTTATTTGTTTTAAAACCACCAATTATTAAATTCAATCGGGTTTAATAAAGTGTTTAATAATCTTGTCCTTGTTTTAGTTAATATTTAAATGTGAATTTATTAAGGCAGTATAACAAATACTAAAGTTTATATATTTCATTTTCATCGCACAAGTTATAATACGGGTATCTAAAGCTATTTCTATTAACAGTCAGTGAAATAAAAGCTTTAGGTGCAGTGTATATAAGTAGGAATATGTACAAGTAATGAAAGTTGAACACTACGAGTATGTAAAGCACATAATTCACATGGGATTAAAAACGAATGGAAGTAGCTCGTTGTATAGAGATTAAATATGATTTAATGCGAATTTAGTTGCTTCGTACGGGCATTCATATAGCAAAATAACCATTTTATATGCATAAGTTTGTTTTTACTAAAGTTCTCTAATATAATCTCAATAAATTCTGTAAAGAATCTCGTTATCATTGGATCATCTTTGTTGACGTTGCGCTTGTATGTAACTTTTTAAGTGCAACAAGAACAATCGTACCGAAGACGTTCATATTATGTATAATTATTAAAACGAAAAGCACTTCTGGTCAAATGAACCGAGCGTGGGCCAAAAGATATTCCGCATACTTTACAGGAAAAGGTGAATTTTCTGATATTTATCATATCATTAAATTGTCATATTTCGTGATTGAGATCATAATAACCATTTATTTTGTGGTGAACTTGTTTCCACATACTATTTTTAACCCCTAACACAAAAAAGGGGAGATATAAATTTGACTGTATAAATGTGGTTCTGTCTGTCAGTGTGTATGTCTGTGGCACTCTAGCTCTTAAACGGATGAACCGATTTGGCCGAAGTTTATTTTATTTGCAAGTCGGTTTTCAGCTATTTTAACGACATCAGCTGTTTTGTTTCGTGTTTTTTTTTAAATTTTCAATTTAAGTTATACAACAAGCCAAACTTTTACATACACAAGGTGGTAGCACAACTTTTCATCCTAGGAATTCGTCTAGGTAGGTATCACCCATTTACAGGCTCTACACTGGCAAGCTACAGGCTGAACATCAGTTCCTGCACTGCTGTGTTTTCGTCTGAAGGGTATATAGAGCCAGTACAATTACAGGCTGTAAGGTGCTTTATCTTAGTACTAAGAGATAAAAACAGGTCTGTAGCCTTATTTGCTTGAACTTGGCTGCAGTTATGCATGGACTGCAGTAAGCACTTACCTTCAGATGGACGGTAAGTACGTCTGTCACGTCATTTTTATTAAGTAATATAATATAAAGGTTTGTTTCTCTGCGTTACCCGCTGACATTAATATTAAACGTTACGTGTGGCAATATGGCAGGATTGAAACATGACCTTATCACAAAAATTGATAGGGGCGTACTCCAATGGTTTGGGCACGTTGAACGAATGAGTGAAGACCGAATGGTGAAGAAAATATATAGAGCGAAAGTAAATATTAAAAGGTGTCGAGGTAGACGGAGACTAACTTTCGAAGACCATGTGAGCAAATTGCTCGAAGAGGGGAGGGTCAAGAGTACTCGGATACCTAGACGTGCATGTATGAAGAAGTTAATGAACCTGAAAGAAGCGAAAGAGGTATGTAAGGATCGTGACACTTGGCGATCTGTTCTCTCTGGCTACTCCGTTAGGGATTGTGCGTGAAGATAAGTAAAGTAAATTAAAGTGACTTCCGTTGTCACGGCTTTGAAAATTCTTTCATCTATCAATGAATAATCGAAAGAAGTTTTCCATTTATTCATTATAAAAAGAAGTAACTGTTTACGAAAATCTGTTTCTCTATAGATTTAGGGTGACAAAAACACATAGTCTACTTAATTATTTGTGGATATAATCATAGACACCTGTAACCAATATTAACCTTCGAGAATCAAAGTGTATATAAGAAAAATAGGAATCTGGTTCTCCACACTAATAAAACAGACAGCATTCAGCTGTTATTTCACGCTGATAATCTGTGAGAACGTTGTCCTATCTCAGTAGAGCATTCGTGTTTCAAACAAATCTGACTTAGCTGAGCGTACAATTACTCACCAGGTTGAAGACATTCTGATGGACATATTGCCTATCTATGGCCAATGAAGAAAGCATATTATTTAGATATATAATGATAGTAAACCTTTTCTTTAAACCTATTTTTTACTTTTACACCCTTATGATTCTGTGAAAATCGAAAAAATGAAACATTTGCCTACAAATGTAAAATTTATTCCAACAAATTAACATGCGAAAGAATATCAAAGTGATTAGTGGGCGGCCTGCTGTGGAGCTTAGAAAATAACTCTACTGCGCTGCAGTCCGTAACAAAAGTCGTTTTTCGCAGATACCGCCTATGGCGACATAATAATAATAGGAACATAAATTACACTTTCCTGGGGCTATTGAAATATATAAAATGATTTATAAGAAATTATCCTAGATCGGTACTATAGTAGGTAATACAGTGATTATTTTTCCCTCTTATTGTGAAGAGGAAGGAGTGAAGTATCCATCCTTGAAGAGGTGGGGCTGCACGGCATCTTTGGTTAGGCGTTGCCGATACGTGATAAAAGTGGAACACTATGAGGGTTAGGTCAATGAAAGTCCGACGTAACTAGCCTTCGTGGCCATGAGGCGGCCAACGGATATATCATCATACATGCGTGGTGGAGCCACGCTGCTACTATATTATGGTTGTAGCACGAATGGGTCGGCTTAATCAGGGTAGGACCACGCCTCACAGAAATGAGCACCAGTGAAATACCAGCTTAATGCTGCTGGGTTTTGTATGTTGAGTGTAGAGAATCGAAGATCCTTTTTGGTGGAAATAGGCATTCCATCTCAGTCCTCATGGGTGACAACGCATCTGAATTTTATTCCTTAACTGAGGATAGATGTTGATGTCTATGGGCCACAGCATCCGCGTACCATCAGGTGGAATGTGCGCTCGTTTGTCAACCGTAATCTATAAAAAAATTCAACCGTTGGATGATTAGTGAAGGGTGAAAATTTAATTTCAAAAGAAAAAAATGTCGTTTAATAAAATTGCAATTTGACTACTAATGAGTGGTTCGATTGCAATACTATACCATCAAGAAAAGAGCGTGCTCCTTTGTAAAAGGCTGGCAACGCAATTTTCCTAGTGTTGCAGTTTATCATGGCGGCAGTAGAAATTTATCATCAGGTGAGCCGAATGCTCGCTTGCCTCATCCTATATATAAAAAATGAGTAAAATAGAGTAAGAATAATTACAGGTTGTTAAAATTTTCACCTTCCTATATCTTTATCAGCCCGTATACGACTGCTGAATGCTGCTATATGCTGAATATAGGGCCCTTCCATTGTAGGGAGAATTTGTCAAAACTATCACGCTTGGCATTTATTAGGTAAGTACATCAGTCGCCCTGAAAAATTTTTTTTTACTATCAGCTCGCTTTGTTTGGATGAATTTAAGCTGTGTGAGCAAGATAAACGGTGCTTAGGATTAATGTGAGTAAAAGGATCGAAAGATTCTCCATCGTATGAATTTGTGCTTGGTTATTGTTAAATATGGTTAGTGAGTATCTCGACCATCTCGACATTGCATGTGCTCTTTTTTTTCGGATTCTTGACTACAAAATACTATTTCAAATTCTACTGGGCTCTTGATTTTTTGTGCATTTTGATTGGATTTTGTTTCTTTGGTTTGTGACAACTCGGCAATCTAATGGATTCTGTTTTGTGCTAAATAACAGGACTGTGTCATGTCACGAGAAATGTGCACACCTCATGACTATGCTGTCATGAGCTGCTATCCAGATGGAGAATAATGTAGCTCCAAAATTATGGTTGTTTGGCACATCACGCCGACCAAATACTCGTAAGGAGTTACATAAACGAAGACTACCGTGACCGATGGATCGGCCGAATTGGGCCGATATTCTAGCCACCGAGATCACCTGATCTAATACCATTAGATTTTTTTTTATTTGGGCTGCCTAAAGGAGCAAGTTTATAAAACACCAATTGAAACAGTTGACATACTTAGACTTCGCGTCACAGACTCAGCAAGTATTATTTCAACCACAAATTATCAAAGACTTTGAGAACTATCGTTTTTAAAAAAAAAAATCCAGACAGTTCGAGCATTCTTTTTAAATAATTTTAAATAAAAAAATTAATACAACTTGTTTCGTTTCCTTTTCATTATGTTACGTATCCCTTAAAAATGGAAAACAGTACATACCGTATTTTCACAGCTGTCCATAATAGAACATTTGTCAAGTTTTATGTTTATCTCGCTCACACAACTAAGAATTCATCCAAACAAGGCAAGCTGTAGTAAAGGAAAATTTTTAAGAGCGACACATGTGCTTATCTAATAAATACATGCAATGTTAAAAAACTATCTGCAGATAATTTTGTAATGAAATGCCTACTTTTATACATTAACGGCTATAGCTCAGCAAGTATTGACACTAAGTACATGGTATGCTACTGTTTTAGAATCCTCCTGATGTAGACAAATTTTTAAATGGTTGGCTACACAGATCCTATACTTTTTTTCCACCAAAGGAGCCCAAACTAAGCAATTAAATAAAGTAAAAAATTAAAACTTATATTCAGTGCCGTCTTGTAAAATACCACCTATAGAAATTGAAAACTTTTAAGGGTAATGTAGAAAACATCACTATTAGGGAACACATTAAACGAAAAATCCAATCTAGGCATTAAACTGCGGAAGTAATGTCCACAAATGTCAGCAGAAGTACGAATTTTCGGAATTTTATAAAACATGGCGTAGATCGTGAACCGTTCGGAATAGATTTTTTTATGGAACCAAGGCAACCTCCTCCCCGCCCGAACACGCACGTACCAGATTATCCACCATTACTGGGATACCTTTATAATACTTAGTAGCAACAGTAAGTCAATTAAAGATACTCACTAATAGGCGCAAAGGTCTTAAGTATTTAGTAGTCATAGTGCAATTACCAAATGAAGGATTTACTGGTTTACCGTGTAATATATACAATACGAAAAACTACAATACAATGCCTGCCTAAAACTTAGTATCTGCATTAAGAAAATTAATTAAATTGCGTAAGTATCTATATTTTCTCTCTTCCTGCAAACAAATGAAAAATAAAACTAAACTCAACCTAGGAAAGTTTTTTTACCTTTAAGTAATAGATGTCATCGGGCTTAAATGCACTTGGGTTTTCTACCAAGAAATTCTCAGAACCAGCCCGGAGTCAAGAGTTTAGCAGTGTTTCATCCTTATGCCTCAGAAAGCACGTTAAGCCGTTTTATCTGTATCTGATCTCACTATATTTTTGTCAGATTATTAACTCGGACACAATGGTAAATTATACACAATTTTAAATATTTTGTATATAATAATCAATAGGGATAGAGTTTTGTAAAGTTCTGTAATAATGTATAATTATCATGATTTCGTTTTATGGATTTCCCCACCACCAAGCAACTAAAAAGCATTTTTCCACGCAAACCACGTATCATGGTTTTTACACTTTAAGTTGAGATATTAGGAAAATGAGGAAAAAAACTAATTACATTATTTTAATCCTTAAGTGTTTGTACTAATTTTAAAGTTACAAAAATTATTACATAATTTTTCCCTATAGAAATATAAAATCACCGCGTAAAAACATTCTTTATACCTTATTTTACTATCTAAGGATTTAAGTTTTTCAAAAATTATTTCTTATTGAATAACTACTTAATAAAAAGAAGTTATTGTCCCAATTTAATGCATCAACATCCAATGGTTTGAGCTGTAGATAAACTTATATATTTGCTGGTCCAATACAAATATTACGTTGAAAGCAGCAAGCAAAGAAATTATTTACATATTAAGTGTCTTTTATATCTCGCTTATAATAAAACTATCGTCATCTATAAAAATATAGTAGTTAAATATTTATTACGGTTTAATAAAATTTATATGATATTAAGAAAAGAACGGGTAGGAAATAATATAAAAACAATTAAAAATCCGATAACGTAATTATTCAATTTTACGAAAATGTAAATTTTAAAATTTTGGAACAGCAAAAGGGAAAGAAACTTTCCGAAACCAAAGAAATTGTTAAGAGCTATTTTAAAATTTGATTAACCAAATTTTAGGTACGCGGCGGTTAAGAAAAAAATTGTAAGCAAAACTATTTAAAATTCAATAGGTAATTTGAACAGCCCCATCTATCGATGATATTAGTTAAATATTATACTTTTTTCACTAAGATATTATGAGGATAATATTTGGATTTTGGATTTATATATTTATTTACCACTTTTTTCTTTTTTATTTTTGTTTACGGCGTATAAATACAATTAATCATTATAGAACACTTTTTACATTATGTAATTACACAAATGTCATTGATCACTCAACGCCACTTATAAATATACTTCGTACCCATACTTCAGAATATTAATCACATTGACTATATATATATATATATATATATATATATATATATATATATATATATATATATATATATATATACTACTATATTACTAGCGTAAGGACCGGGCGGACCGAACAACTAAAACGGACCAGTGCGCTGGCCCTAAAATTACAGTTTAGGGCCAACGCCAATCGGTCATCAGTAGTACGCGCGCAGGACAGATTTGCCTGTCACAAATATGTCTAGTTGCGTGGTAAAAGAATGCAAAAATTACGAAACAAAGATTTTAAAAATAACATGGGATATCGTATCATCGGTAAATAACCTTATATAAATTTTGTTACAATTAAATTATTATATAAACGCATTTTTAAAGTTTTATTTTACAGTTAGTTTAGTTATGTTACCAAGATTAGGCCAGGGTTGGATTCAGACCCTCAACAATATTGTACATGGAAATAAAAATAATACTATTTAAAAAAATTATATCACGTTTGACGTTTCATGTTTCCTTTTTCCCATGTACCGGGATTTTGGCGTCACGCGTCTAGTTCATCAATACGTTTCGTTTTTTTGACGGTTTTATTTTTATTTCTGTTTTCTTTCTTTATATATACATATATATATATATTTGTTTATTTTAATTTTTGTCTAAAGGAGTGAGTGTAATTTTGAATATTGGTACCCAATATATTTAACATTCAATAAGAGTAAAACGAAAAGAGTACGAAAGAAACCATATCTGCTTAGTTGAATCTGAAAATCTGATTCATAAAATATTTTGAAATTCTCTTTCAAACCAATTGCTTATGAAGCATAGAGTTTTTATCGTGGTAGCCCCTCATAATAGTTGTATCAAGGATGCAACAAAAATGCATCGATCGAGCATCGATTGACCAGAAAGGGAGCTAATTCTAATATTATTTAAAAAAAAAACGCGGTACTGATTGATGTACAATAAAATAATTCTCGGTATCGTAGGTGTAATATTAAAATGTAAAAGGGCCCAATAGTAAAACAAGTCCACCTTTTGGTAAAATTTTGGTATTTTCGCTTTGTATTATTACGATACTATATACAACAAATTACGAAATAATGATATAATTAGGATAATTATACTACTAAATCCGACCCTGAGAGGACTCCTCCTCCCTCATCCTCTCAGGTAAGGCGCTTCCCAGAACACGTGGTGGGATTCATCCACAGCCTCCAACTTAACCTGCCCAAGGGACGCAGGGTGCAGCCTCGTCAGAGTAGCGGAGGACTCCTCTTCACCCACGATTCCTCCTCGACTGCAACAGTATGGGGAGAGGACGCCCTTTTAGCCGCAGTTCACCAACATACTTTATACGTGGTAGAACCATGCTGCAGTTATATTTAGTTGTAGCACGAATGGGTCGGCTCGACCGGGGAAGGAGCGCGCTCACAGAATACCAGCGTCAAATAGTAGCTTAGTGCTGCTGTGTATCGTATGGTGAGTGTAGAGAACCGGAGACCCTTTTTTACTGGAAACGAGGCATTCCATCTTAGTCCTCAGGGATGACAACGAATCTGCGTTTTGATTCGTAATTGAAGCTATATGTAGATGTCTATGGGTCACAGTATCCACTTACCATCATGTGGACTGTGTGCTCGTTTGTCAACCTTATTCTATACTATAAAATTTAATAAATATACTTCATTGTCAGGAACTTAAACACGGCAGTGAATAGTAACTAGCATATAAGTTTGATCTGTTCTGTTTTGTAATAATTTGTTTTTATTAAAATACGAATCTCTTTCGTATATATCTTTTAAAATTTGTCACAAATATTTGAAATCAAAATATTACAACTATTTCAACGGAAATATATCACAACCCGTTTACAATATCTAAAGTTTATTCTAATGTTTTGGGCATAAAATAATTGTTTTCCTGGTAATAAATGGAAGTAATGTAGCACTTTTGTACGTTGTATGCTTTGATCAATATATTCATGACAGAAATTCTAGGCGTGAAACAGTGCCTGTGTGTCGCAACCAATCATTTCAACAAATGTAACAGATGTAAATGACATATTGTTTAGACAGTAAACTAGGTGACGAATGTTTCACAAAACTTAACAACCTAATGATGATTTAAAACCACGGTACAGACAATAGTTTTGAATGATATTTGAACTTGAGACTCAATAACACTCCAATAAAAATTTACTACCAGACATAGGCGTCACCCTTTGAAGAATGGATTTTCCTTTCTTTAAATTAAATGAAATTAGATGAACTGCAACGAACTGAAACGAATCATATTTATTTCCTAAAAGTAAGAAAGTAAACATTTGTCATTTTATTTTAAATTTAATCAATAAATTCCGTGTAATGTCTTCCTATCGTAAAGAAAATGGTTATACCATCATTTATCGGAAATTTAATGGTATTTCTGGTCTTATATTTGCCGCTTACAACAGTAACGTACTTACGATCATTGCATAATATTATTTTCTCATTTTCCCGCAACTCTTTTCAAAATAAATCCCGTAAATATCGCAATAACGACCCCTACGCCTGAAAAAATAGACGAGCATGTACTGCAAACATAATAATAGAAACATAAACAACTTCGAACGTCGTGGAGTGCGATAATGTATTTCTTTGTCCTAACAAAGAATGAAAGATAAGAAATTTTCCTTAAAAGTAGATAAAATAGTATTAACATTGTGGTTGCGCCGTTTATTTCATTTGACGACGTATTGTCACAGACCGAGCGACGGCATAAGAAATAAATAATGGAGCCATGTCAGTCTCTCATGAATTGTTCAAATTCGTAAAGGGAAGATAGATGTTTGATTGTGTCATATATTATTATGACAGTTTTTTGTGTTATAGAAACACTTGTTGAGAAAATATTTGATGAACAATTTACCGTACGCCGTTTGTTCTCATCTCACTTTATATTTTTAGTGTATAAAAAGTACTAAATATTACAAGCTTTGTATATTTCAGAAATCGGCATTTTATTTGCGCTGGGTTAAAGGGTAAGTGACTTTACAAATCTCATTTGGCTAGGTAGTAGGACGGTTTTCCAGTGACTAAGTGCTATTTTTGCCACCAGTCTATTCGGTGGAGAGCTATTTCTCCCGAGGTAGTAAGAAGATGGTACCTACACAGATGAACTCCTTGAACTGGAGGTAGAAATAGGCAAGATGGCGGCATCTATCCAGATGGACTCCAGAACAGAAATAAAGTTTTATCACGGTATTAACCCCTCAATTCCCATAAAAAGCCGATGCAGTCGTATGCGCCCGGCAAATCCTAAGCGGTCGCATGAGCCCGGCAATTCCTGAGCGGTCGCATGCGACCGCACCCACCCGCAGCACTTAAAACCATTAAAACTTGTTTTTAGAGACTACTTTTCTAGTAAGAAGTTCAGCGTTATAAAATCTATACAAAATTATCTAGGTATATAAAAGTCAGGTTTTACTTCGTTACAAAAGGACTATTGTATTTTAATAACAAAAACAAAACATACCAAGCGAATATCGGCAGCGTGAAAATCCCAATTATTTTTTGAAATTATTTACGTAAAAAGATAAATTATATTCAAACAAAAACTTTCATTAAAATTTTACAATAAACCACTAACTATATATACTAAACACTAATAAAACCCTAGAAAATCCAAAAAATCAATACAATTACATTCACGCAAAAATGGCGTACGAAATGAACGTAGATTATAAATAAATATCCACAGGATAACTTAACTTTTTATTGCACGAAAGAATAGAAAATTTCATATTGATTCTATAATGCTACACTTTTACATTGAAAAGTATTCTCTAAATATAAGTTTTAATTTAAAAATTTTCTCTAAATAAAAGTTTAAAGTAATGTGGGTGTGCGCGGTCAAATCCGACCGCTTGAATTTTGACGGAATAGCGCCGTGGTCGGATTCGACCGCTTGGGGACTAAGGGGTTAATATTGTAGTGGCAACGCTGTTTTTAGCCATTGATTGAAAATCAAAGAGGTTTATTATAGTAGGCATACTATAAACATTGAGAATCTTTTACCGTCTCAGTATCTTATCTAGGAATGGTGAATCAAACTCCACACGGACCAAAGAACCTTATAAACCAAATTTACGTAGCATTTAGTGCGGTCTCTCTTGTTGTACTGTATTCATTTTTTGGGTGACGCAGCAAAAATGTAATTTATAATAGTGGAGCATGCAAAACGCTCTTTGATAATTAACACGTAGGTTGTAAAAAAAAGAATACGTACTCCATCACGGATTGATGATGTTGATAAAGAACAAGAATATGAATAGATTTTTATGTCTGTCTGTTTTAATTGAGATAAAATGTAAAAAATATAAATCATGGCTCCTTATAATCATTGGTAGAAGTATTATATATTTTCTCCCTATATTCGCAACGGATGTGCCGTAGTAATCAAATTCGTGTAATTATTTATTTATCTCCTTTACGTTGGGTAAAATTTTTGATTGCTTGTCTCTTTAAAGAGGTAAAAGGCAGGTTTATTTTTTATCAGTTTTTAAGTAGGCCAGGCCATTCTTCCGTTCAATACGTTTTATGAAATACACCCGACACCAGATACTATCGCAACTTCAAAACAACGAAATAAAAACGACTGCCGATATCAATAGACGTGTCTTACCTCAAAATGAGGCATCATCAAGTTATTAACCGCTCGGGCACTTTAATTTTTACCTGCACTTTGCGCTGCAAGTGATATCGTCGAGCTACTCTGCGGTTATCCACCATACAGTCAATATATAATTAATGATTTCTTACTTCACGATTACATGTATCATTTTACTTATAATACCATATATGTGAAAAGGTTTGTAATGTTAATATGTTTATTACTCAATTACGCAAAATTTACAGAACGGATTTTGGTGCTACTTGTCAATGTTATAGACTGCAAACCAGAACAAGCCATAGGCTATAACTATTGTAAAAAAAAAGTTTTTAATTTTTTTACTCCATGGTTCGAAAAATTCACCACTAAAATTTCATTTTTGGCGTGCGCTGTGTAAGCTATTATACGGAGATATATATATATATATATATATATATATATATATATATATATTTATATATATATATATATATATATATATATATATATATATATATATATATATATATATATAAAATGTACAAATGAATTGGACTTCTTTCCAATATCTTCAAATTACGAAGGGCTGACATAATCCCTTAAAACGTTCTCTCAAAAAACCTTTCTCGTAAGTCCTGGATATTGTGAGACAATGTGATAGGTGCTTGCTCGTATGTTTATATGTATATATGTAAATTGTAAAAATTAAATTTCAAAATATAAATATAATATTTAATATTTTAAATTGAAGAATAATTCAATACCTAAACCATCCCACGGGTGTCTTAAAAGGTGACAGAGGGAAATAAAAACCTGGGGTTGCCGCGCCGATTGTTAAGCGTGGAGTGGTTTTACTAACGTTACGCTTTTCTTAAAATATCACGGCAATGAAAAATTTGTGTGGAAGGTCCGTGTTTAACAGTAAACTATTGTTAGGTTAATAATTAAATAAACATTATGAAAATTTTAAAATTATGTATTATGATTATCCCTTAAGTTTTATTCATCTTAATCCACCCATTATTAAATTCAAGGGGTTAAATAAAGTATTTAATGTCCTTGTTAGTAATCTAATAAGTAGTTTATGTTTAAATATTAGTTTACTAAAACAGTAAAATACTAAATATTACATTTATTTTTATCGCACAAGTTATGATACGAGTATCTAAAGTTATTTCTATCAAGAGTCAGAGAAATATAAACCTTAGGTGTAGTATACATTAGTACGAATTTGTCGTGTAACAAGTAATGAAAGTTGAACACTATGTAAATTATAAAATTCATACGGGACTAAAAAGGAATGGAAGTAACGCGTTGTATAAAGATTAAATATGATTTAATGCGAATTTAGTTGCTACGTTCAGACACCCATATAGCAAAATTTTATATGCATAAGTTAGTTTTTACTAAAATTCTCTAATATAAGTTCAATAAATTCTGTAAAGAATTTTGATCATTTTTGTTGTTGTTGCGCTTGTCTGTAACTTTTTAAGGGTGTCAAAAACAGTATCGAAGACATTCATATTATGTGTAATTATTAAAACGAAAAGCACTTTTTGTGGTCAAATAAACCCACCGTGGGCAATAAGATATTCCGCCTACTAGCAGAAAAAGGTGTATTTTCCGATATTTATCAGATTATTATATTGTTATATTTCATAAATCACATCATAAAATAACCTTTTTTTAAGGTTAGCTTGTTTCCACATTATAATTTTAGCCTCTAACGCAAAAAGGTCTGTTATAAATTTGACCATTATGTGGTTCTGTCTGTCTGTGTGTCTATCTGTAGCACCGTAGCTCTTAAACGGGTGAACCCATTTGGGTTAAGTTTATGTTATTTGAAAGCAGGTTTTCAGCCACTTTAACGTCATCAGCTGTTTTGTCTCGTGGGTTTATAAAATTTTTAATTTTCTTTATACTACATACACAAGATGATAGCACAAATTTTCAACCTAGGAATTCGTCTAGATAGGTATAACCCACTTACTGGCTCTACACTAGCAGGCTACAGGCCGAACATCAATTCCTGCACTGCTGTATTTTAGTCTGAATTGTATATAGAGCCAGTAAGGTTACAGGCTGTGAGGCATTTCATTTTAGTACTCAGAGACAAAAACACGTCTGTAGCCTTATTTGCTTGACTTGGCTGCGGGTATCCATGGACTGCAGTAGGCACTTACCGTCAGGTGGATAGTAAGTACGTATGTCATGTCAATTTTATGACAAAAAATTTCTATTATTCTTAAAATATATAAAGGTTTGTTTCTCTGCGTTGCTCGCCTACTTTAATATTAAACCTTGCATGGCTTCCGTCGTTACTGTTTTAAAAATTCCTTCATTTCTTCATCATCAATATCAAATTCCATCAATTGACAATGAAGCTCGGCGGCCAGATGTTTTCTGTCACAGATCTCTCGTGAAGCCGAGTGAAGCCGCCCACAGTCGAGCGCGCGCCTGCTGTACTACCGTATGTTAGAGAATTCACAGACAAGATTGGCTACATCTTGAAGTGAGCGTCCATTAAAACATACTACAAGCTGCCGAAGAAGATTAGTCGATTTTACCATCCATAAAATGCAATATTCCTCTACAAGATGCAGGTGTGTACAAGCTAAATTGTGAATCTTTTTGTTTGACCTGTGTAAGAGAGAACCTCTTACATAGGTCAAACAAAAAGATCTATTAAAACCCGCGTGAAGGAACATATAGCTAACGTGAAGCACCGAAGCTCCGGGAAGTCTGCAGTCTGCGAACATGTTCAAGATCGTCCAAACCATTACATTAGATTTGATAAACCACAAATCCTCGCAAAAGAACACCGATTCCTACCAAGGATGATACGCGAGGCTATTGAAATTAAAAAAACATCCAAATTTCAATAGAGAAGATGGATGGGTGCTGCCCACTGCTTGGGATCCTATAATTTACAAAATTAAACCCAAACCCGAGCATACCACTGCAAGACTTCATGATACTATAAGCTCATTTTGCGTAAATTGGACCAAAAATCAATATTCAAAAACTGAAGGTAGCCGGACTAACTATGACATTGGGACGTCAAACATCTCAGTCCCACCGTGACCACGGGAGCTGTAAAGCACCCGAAACGTCTGGATAATAAAAATAAATTAAAGTTGAATTAAACGCGATAAAATTCGTAAATAATATTTTTATTCAATGTGTAGTGTTCGCGTAAATTTAAGAAATCATTACGGGTATTGATGATTATATCCCCTTATCATTATAAGTGGATATAATCATAAACACCCGTAACCAACATTAAACATCGATTAAGAAGCCAAATGTATATAAGAAAAATAGGAATCTGGTTCTCCATACTCATCATACAAAATACAACAACATTCAGCTGTTATTTCACGTTGATACTTTGTGAGAACGTTGTCTTATATCAGTAGAGCATTCGTGTTTCAAATTAAACTAAATCTGACATAGCTAACTATCCAATTACTTCTCAGGTTGAACACGTTGTGATAGAGGCTTTGCTATCTATAACCAATTAAAAATGCATATTATATAGATTAAGAATAATATTTGACCCAACACAATTTAGTTACAATTTATGAATTATATCGGTTTAATAAATTTTCTTTTAAATATAAAGTTTTTTATTTTACTTTTGTACCTTATGATTTTGTGCAAATCGAAAGAATAAAGCATTTGCCTATAAATTTTTAACTTTATTCCAGTAAATTATATAGTTAACATATAAAAGAAAAACTACGTGATTAGTGGGCGGCCTGCTGTGGAGCTTAGATAATAACGCTACTGCGCTGCAGTCCGTAACAAAAAGTTGTTTGTCGCAGATACCGCCTATGGTGACATAATATGGTGGAACATAAATAACACTTTCTTGGGGCTATTGAAATCTCTAGAACGACTTATAGGAAGTTATCTTAGCCCGGTAGTATGTTAGGAAGTAAGTTCGTACTATTACGAGAACAGTGCTGCCGTTTGTCACCCTTGAAAATCTCCAAACATAAAAAGTATTGTGAGATATGTTTAAGATCTTTAAAATTACCCGAAATTTTTCTTAGCCGTCTTTATCGACATTCACGTGACGAGATGAGGAGACTGATTCACTTATTCCGGTGCTTCATGGACTCATGACACGTGTGTCGACCCTAATTTGTTAAAAGTAATAAAATGTTATTAGAGATAAACCCAATTATCGGCACTTGAATAAGATGTCAAATTCGTAATATATTTTTGTATTCAAAATGAAAACACCTCAGTTGTTTTTTTTAATCTTATTAAAACAAAACTGTCTTTTTTTAAAATATATATATATATATATAATTCTGTTTGTATATATATATATATATATATACAAACAGAATCTACCTATATCGTAAATTATTTACGACTTTATAGTTTAAAATCTTTCTAGTTTCAATAAAAAGTTTATATGCAGATAGGATCGACGATATTAAGATTTTAGTTGAAACGCTATTTTTATCCACTGGTTCAAAATCAAAGAGCATTATAACCATCGCAGGAATGATATAAACACTGAGAATCCTTTACTCTCTCAGTATCTTGCTTTGGAAGGGTGACTGAAACTCCACACCGACCAAAGAAATTTTTAAACCAATTTACGTAGCATTTAGTGCAGTCTCTCTTTTTGTACTGTACTCCTTTAAAGGGAGACGCAGCAAAAACGAAATTAATAGTTATGAAGCGTGCACAACGCTCTTTGATAAATAAAACGTAGGTTATAAAAGAAGACTACATACCCTATAAAGGGTTGATGTTGATTGAATATGAATAGATTTTTATTTCTTACTGTTTATCTTGAGATAAAATGTAAAATGTAAATTAAAACATGGTTCCTTATCATCGGTGGTAGAAAGATCATACATCTCCTTCCTATATTCGCAACTGATCTGCCGGAGTAATTAAAATATTCATGTAATTATTTATTTATCTTTTTTACGTTGAAGCATCCGCCCACAATTCTTGGTTACTTGTGTCTTTAAAGAGGTAAAATGCAAGCTTGTTTTATTATACGTTTTTAAGTAGGCCAATCTTCCGCTCAATACATTACAATAAATCCAGCCAACACCAAATATTATCGCAACTTCAAAACTATGAAATACGAACACTATTTCCTACAACTTTACAAGGCGAAGGTTCGGCCTCACATGGAATATTGTTTCCATCTCTGGCCTGGGGCTCCCCAGTGTAAGCTCCTCCCACTTGACCGCATCTAGCGCAGAGCGGCTCGAAACGTCGATGACCAAGTGCTTCCGATCGGCTCGATTCACTGGCGCTGCGAAGAGATGTTACACTTCTTTGCGTATTTTATCGCATCTATCTCGATGAGTGCTCTGAGGAATTGTCCGGGTTAATCCCACCCGCCAAATTTAAGGTACGCACTACGCGGCAAACCTCCCGATACCGTCCACACCATCTGGAAGCTTGGCGGTCCAGCACTGTACATTTTACGAGGAATTTTCTTCCGCGAACGACCTCTCTGTGGAATAGTTTATCACCAGCAATTTTTCTGAACTGATACGACCTAGGGACCTACAAAAAAGAGTTTACTCTGTTCTAAAAGGCCGGCAACGTACCTGCGATTCCCCCTGCTGCAGTTGTACATGGGCGGCGGTAGTCACTTAACATAAGGTGAACCGTGTGCTCGTTTCCCCCTCTCCTATAAAAAAATGTACGTGATAGAGCCACGCTGCAGCTACATTACCACGAATAGGTCGACCGGGGAAGGACCACACTCTTACAGAATACCAGCGTAAAATAGCAGCTTAATACTGTTTTGTTTCGTACTGTGATTCTTAATCGAGGCTATATGTATATTTCTATGGGTCACAATGTCCACTTACCATCATGTGGACTGTGTACTTATTTGTCACCCTTATTCTATTAAAAAAAACTGCCGATATCAATAGACACGTTCTACCTCAAAATAAGGTACCATCAAGTAATAAACCGCTGGGGGCTGTCACTCTTACCTGCACTTTGCGCTGCAAACGTTTTCATCAAGCGTCAAGTCATAGCTACTCTGTGGTTAACCATCGTACAGTCAACACAACAGTCAATCGTACAATCAAACCGAGAGTACAATATATAAGAGACGCGTGGCATATTTCGTCACAGTGCCAACTGTGGTCTCTACTTATTTTATTTCCGTCACGTGAATGCAATGCTGGAGCTAAGTGAGTTATTCTGGAACTATTTCAATAAACGTTGTCATTGTTTTGATGACAGATAACATGTTTTAATACCCGAAAGACAGTTTTACTGGTTCTTTGAAATCCTATCAAAAATAATACGAGATTTACTTCCACGTAAAATTTATATGGTATTTATAACGTTTGAAATTTGAAGTCGTTTAAGTGAGGCTTAGTTAAAATCATAATTTGATTTCTTATGGTTAGCTTAAATTGGAAGATTAAAATAATTTCGTTATAATGAGTAATAAATGTGTTGTAATAACTCAACTAATAATATAATAGAAAAGTAAGTGGCATCAAATGAAGATGAACAACATAAAACCCGTGATTACCGTGGTTAATCGTTTTTAAAGTATGGATTACGATAGTTAAAAATATACATAGACTCCATGTTTTAAAAATTAAAAAAGTACGCATTTGTTGGTATTTAAATACGGTAATTATTGCTCAATATGCATAAAGTTGCTACAAAAATTTAAAAAATATACTTCATTGGCTGGAACTTAAACATGGCAGTGAATAGTAACTTGTAAATAAATTTGCTCTGTTTCGTTTTGTAATAATTTGTTTTTATAAAAATACGAATCTTTTTCGTATATCTTTCAAAATTTGTCACAAATATTTGAAATCAAAAAATTAAAACCATTTCAACGGAAATTTATCACAACCTGTTTATAATATCTAAAGTTTATTCTAATGTTTCGGACATAAAATAATTGTTTTCCTGGTATTATACGGAAGTAATATAGCACTTCTGTACGTTACACGTTTGATCAATATATTCATGAAAGAAAATCTAGGCGTGAAACAATGCCTGAGTGTCGCAACCAATCAATTCAACAAACGTAGCAGATATAAATGACATATTGTTTAGACAGTAAAATAGGTGACGAATGTTTCACGAAACTTAATCAGCTAATGATGATTTAAAACCACAGTACAGACAACAGGTTTGATTGAGATTTGAACTCGATACTCACTAACACTACAATAAAAGTTCACTGCCAGAAATAGGCCTCTCCCTTTGAAAAAAGGATCTTCCTTTTTTAATTAAATAAAATTCAACGAATTAAAACGAAACACATTTATTTCCTAAACGTAAGAAAGTAAACATTTTTCATTTTATTTTAAATTTAATAAAATATATTTTGTTTCACAATTATAGGTTGTTTCACCATCTATCGGAAATTCAATGGTATTTTTGGCATTTTTTCACCTCTAACAACAGTCAGCGGTAGAAATTGTGCGACGAATTCTCTTTCGCCACCGCCGCATGGCATGTTATAGCCTAAATTATTTAGGTTAAAATTTATTTTTCTTTATTTTAGCAACATCAATTAAAACATGTATCATAGCAAAAGAGGGAAATAATATATGCCCTTACCTTTACATAGAGTATCAAGAATGGGAGCAAATGCCTATGCAATTATAACGCACTTATGATCATTGCATACTATTCTCATTTTCCCGCAACTCTTTCCAAAATGAATCCCGCAAATATTGCAATTATGAACCACTACGTCTGAAAAAACAGATGAGCATGTACTTTGCAAACATAATAATAGAAAAACAACTTCAAACGTCGTGGAGTGCGATAATGTATTTCTTTGTCCTAACAAAGAATGGAAGATAAGAAATTTTCGTTAAAAGTACATAAAATAGTATTAACATTGTGGTTTCGCCGTTTATTTCATTTGACGACGTATTGTCACAGACCGAGCGACGGCATAAGAAATAAATAATGGAGCCATGTCAGTCTCTCATGAATTGTTCAAATTCGTAAAGGGAAGATCGATGTTTGATTGTGTCACATATTATTATGACAGTCTTATGTGTCCTATAACACTTGTTGAGAAAGTATTTGATGAACAATTTACCGTACGCTAATGATTTCTTATATTTACGCGAACACTACACATTGAAATAATACTAGTTTGTACGTATTTATCGCGTATATTTTAACTTTGCGCCGGTTAAATAAATGACTATAATATCTATTTGGTTAGGTTAGGACGGTTTTCCAATGAATAAGTGCTATTTCTGCCACAAGTCTATTTGGCGGGGAGAGCTATTACTTTCGAGCTAGTAAGAAGATGGTACCTCCACAGATGAATTCCTTAATCTGGAGCTAGAAATGGACAAGATGGCGGCATCTATTCAGATGAACTCCTGAACATTAGAAAAGTTGTATTTCGGTATTAAGATTGTAGTGGCAACCCTGTTTTTAGCCAATGGTTGAAAATCAAAGAGGTTTATTATAGCAGGCATACTATAAACACTGAAAATCTTATACCGTCTCAGTATCTTGTCTAGGAATGGTGACTTAATCTCCACACGGACCAAAAAACTATATAAACCAAATTTACGTAGCATTTCGTGCAGTCTCTCGTGGTGTACTGTATTCATATTTGGGGAGACGCAGCAAAAATGTCATTTATAATAGTGGAGCGTGCAAAACGCTTTTCGATAATGAACACGTAAGTTGTAAAAAAAGAATACATATTCCATCACAGATTGATGATTATGATTAAAAACAAGAATATGTATAGATTTTTATCTCTAACTGTTTAAATTGAGATAAACTGTAAAAAATATAAATCATCGCCAATTTGGTTGATAAACTTTCGCCTATCGCATCCCTTTCCGACTATTCCGTTCACTTCTGCTACATAAATTTGCTTTGTCACTCTCTCTGTATTTATTCTTTCTACATGACCAAACCACCGAAGCATTCTTTTCTTAATCCTCGTCACAACATCATCTTGCAAACCACACTCTTCTCTCATCACACAATTTCTCACACTGTCACTCCGATTCAGCCTTAACATACTCCTTAACGACTACATTTCTATTGCATTTATTGTACTCATGTGCTTCTTCTGCCACACCTAACTCTTACTAAATACGTTAATGTAGGGACTAATTACAAAGCATTGTGAATTGCGATACGTGCCTTTTTTGAGATATTCTGACTTTCAACAATAGTGTTTAGAGCCCCATTTACTCTATTTCCTGCGTTGACTCGTTGTTCTATATCCTTATCATATCTCCCATCACAGCTAAATACGCATCCCAAATGTACAAACTCATCTTTTTACGCTACCAAATTCCCTTCTATTATTATTTCACATGCCGATTTATTCTCCTCTTCCAAAAATCCTAACTTTCGTCTTACTTGCTTTCACTGCCATTCCACTTTATTTTAGTGACCCGTTCATTAATGTTCATTTGCAACTCGGCCGCCGGCGATGCAAAATATATCCTAATTATTGGCGTATAAAAGGCATTTGACGGTTAGGTCACCTATTCTTAACCCGCATTCTTTACCTTTTAAATTTTCCGAACAAACAAATCAAATCATTTATTTCGCTTAAAACATAGCGTCAGACGGATGGATACAAAGTCAATATTTATTTCCTTTCGTGGCATGTGAAAATATTGTTTAAAATCAATGTATTCAGAACAAATAAATTAAATTAGAAATAAACACATATTAGACTAGTATGTAACTACCACTGTTTAGAGTGTTAGGGTCTATATTCGTATGGCAAGTGACTCGGAAAAGAAACTACGGGTTTATGTTATGACCGTTTACTTGAGACTAAAATTCACGAAATGCACACTATGCAGTTAATGTCACCTTGCGATCTTGACATACCGGCCGCCAAAAACAACTGTTTTAAATACATTATGTATACATAAAAAACATACTTAGTTCATAAACATGAAAATAACTTATAAGCATCACAACATTATTCAACCACCTAAGCAGTATTACTTAAACGTGTTTTTTTACAATTCATAATAGTATACACAGTTAGAAAAAAACATTACCTATATAGCTTACTTACATGAATTATTGAATAGATAGTAGGCACACATAAAGTAATGAACTTAATTTAAAATTTTTAAATAACCATTTTTTTAAACAATTAGTTCACAACTATACGTAGCTAATGTTACATATTATCTTTAGTGGACTGTAGAATATATTTAAATCAGTTATTCAGGACTATGCTTAACAAACTATAAACAATTATATTTTTTAAGAAATTCTAATGTGTAAATAACATTTTTTTTATTGTAATAACTACACTTAATTAACATAATGTATTAATTATCGTGTGTATATAAGCAAAGGTAAAATACCTGAATTAGTTTATCACCATTTTTAATTCTCAGGTTTGATAGGAAGTAAAATTAGTTTTGAAAGGGGTCGCTTCATCACAATATTTCCCTTGCACCTTACAGAAACAACACGAACCAATGTGTCTGGACCTGGGTGTAAGGTGATAATTTTTCCTAAAAGCCACTTAAATGGAGGCAGATCTACCTTCTTTATTATGACTATATCCCAAATTGATGGGGATTGTTGGGAATGGGGATTGGGAACCCTTTGCCACTTACATCTTTTTTGTAAGGTTTGTCAATAATCTACTTACCATCTTTTCCAAAAATCTTGAATTCTGTTTTGAATGAAGTGCCATCGCGTCAACAGATTAACGTTTTTATTGACATAATCGTTTTCAGGAAGACCTATTAGTGTCACACCGATCAGAAAATTTCCTGATGTTAATGGGTCAAGAGTTTCTAGCATATCATCCATTTGACATAGAGGTCGTGAATTGAGGCATGCTTCAATTTGAGCAAGTAATGTTGTCATCTCCTCGTAAGTCAGCCTAGTTGCACCACTTATTCTAGATAGATGTTGTTTAGCGGACTTCACACCGGCCTCCCATAAACCGCCGAAATTTGGAGCCTTAGGTGGTATAAAGTGCCACGTGGTGCCGTCGTTGGCTAAAAGTTCAGCTATTTCCTTAGCCATGTTGTTCTTACAAATTGCAAACATATGTTTCAGTTCTCTTGCAGCGCCTACAAAGTAAGTGCCATTGTCACTCCACAAATGTGAACAATGGCCTCGTCTAGCGACAAATCTTCGAAAGGCTGCAATAAATGCTTGCGAAGTAAGGTCGGTGAAACATTCCAAATGTATTGCCTTAGTCGACATACACACGAAAAGACAAATGTAGCCTTTTGAAGATTTATGACCTCGACCCTTTGATGTCCTTATTTGTATAGGGCCCGCTTAATCCACACTACAGCAGGAGAATGCACGAGATGGAGTAACCCTCGGCGCAGGTAACTGTCCCATGAGCTGTTGTTTCGTTTTAGCTTTGTCTCTTATGCATATTGTACAGTTACGGATAAATCATCTTACAGCTGACTTTAGGTTGATAACCCAAAATTTGAGTATTATAAAGGCCATCGTTTGCAGTACGCCCCCGTGTAAGGGTTTTGCATGACCATCGTTTATTATAAGTCTGGTAACATGTTGCTTTGCTGGTATAATAATTGGGTGCTTATTATCAATAAATAATCTGCATTATTCAAACGATCTGCAACCCTCAACAATCCATGCTCATATAAGTAGGGCGTCAAGTTGGCCAATGAGCTCCCACTTCGCACTCTTCCGTCCCTCTCTAAGCACTTTATCTCTTGTCTATAAATTTGTCCTTGATAAAATTTAATGCATCTTGTTTCAATTAAATTTATTTCATCCACTGTTAAAAAAATCTTTTTTTGTTTGTTTGGCAATAACCTTCTGCAGTATGCTAAAAGTCTTTTCATTTTTGACAACGATGAAAATCTTTGCCAAATCGGTTCTCCTTCGAAATAACTATGAAATGTATTCTTAATTTCTAATTCTGTTTGAGGAATTTCTAATGTGTCCTTTTCTATTTGTATTTATTTAAGTCAGTCGGGGTCAGACCACCAAATACCTTGGTTAGCCAAATCATACGCTTTAATTCCTCTTGTAGCTAGATCAGCTGGGTTGTCAGAATATTGGACATAGTTCCAGTGATTGTTGTCTAATACTCGTGTTATCTCAGACACCCTAATTGCTAGGAATGTTCGCCACCGGCTTGGTTCTGATTGTAACCATGATTGAACTACCATTGAGTCGGACCAAACAATTTTTTTTTATGAATGGACAATAGATTTACAAAATCATTTATGAGCTCTGCTAGTAAATAATTCCAATTTAGGAACAGATATTTGCGTCAAGGGTGCAAACTTAGTCCTCGATGCAATTATCATCACATGTATTGACTCGTTGTTAATTACCTCGAGATAAACAACTGCAGCGTATGCGTATTCTGATGCCTTCGCAAAACTATGTATTTCCATGTCGTCCAAGTTTTGCGACGTTGTATTAAACCATCATGGTAAAGAAATGTGTTGTAAATGAATCAGTTCTTTCCTATATCTCAACCATTCTTCAATCAAATGCGGCGGTAATTCATCATCCCAACCTAAGTTACAGATCCATAATTTTTGAATTAATATTTTTACTGTTTTAACTACTGGAGACAACCAACCAAACAGATCAAACAGGCGAACTACATCGGAGCGGCCTGATCTTTTTGTTATAGGACCCTGTATTTCAGGTAAGCTTACAGTAATTTTAAATTTATCATCTTTTCTATCCCACATCAAACATAAAATTTTTATAACCTTGTCTAGTTTTATATCTAATTTTTCTTTCATAGTACATTCTCTTGTAAAAAATCTAATACTTCTTCACAATTACTGGACTATTTTTGCATTTCGAATCCCCCTTTTCTAAGTATTCTTTAATTTCTACGCACATTCTTTTCGTTTATTCTATGTTTTTATTTCCAGACATTAAATCATAAACTTAAAAAGTTTTTTATTACAGATGAATTATCAGGATATTCTTCCGCTAAGGAAGCATCCTTAGCTAGTTGACATAATGTTCTTACAGCAAGGTAAGGTGCAGCAGCCGTGCCAAAGGTAACTGTCATTACTTTATAGCTTTTAACTTCTTCGTTTCGGCACTCTATACGTTGTAAGTTTGTGTGGTTTTCTGTCACCCTCACTTGCCTGTACATTTTAATTATGTCACCGATGACGCAAATTTTATGTGTTCTCAACCTGATGATTATACAACGAAGATCTGGTTGTAAAAGGGGTCCTATCATCATATAGCTTTTACCTTACCTTTGCAGAGGCATCAAAGATCTCTGATTTTTGTAGTGTCTTTGTCTTCTCTGATAACCGGATGATGCGCCAGGTAAACTGCACTTTCATCTTCAACTCGCATCATGTGTCCCAACCGTAAGTATTCGTGTATTACTTCCTTATATGCAATTTTCAACCTTTATTTTTTCTAAATCTTTTTTCTAGAGACTCCAGCCGAGTGACGGCCAGCTTCTTCGTGTCTCCACATATCCTTACTGTACCGTCATAACTTTGTTTTAATGGTAAATATATTACATATCTTCCTGTTTCATCTCTTGTTTTTGTATTTTTGTATATTTCTTCGCATTTAGTTTCCTCTTTAGTTAATATTTTCTTGCTTCTGTAATGCTCAATATCTATCTCCCAGAACGTTCTCGGTAGACCATTAGTTTCATCATCCAAACGTGTGACATGTAGGCTTGTTATTTGTGGTAAACCACTTATTGACTTGCTAACGCTTCCTCATAAAATCCACACCAGGCTTGTGTATTGGGCGACTAAGTCACCCGGACCCATTGAAATAATACTAGTTTTTACGGAATTTATCGCGTATATTTAACTTTTTAAATACCCGACGTTTCGAACGCTTTACAGCACTCATGGTCACGGGCGGGAATGAGATGTTCAACGTCCATATGTCATAGTTAACCGCGGTAACCATAGATTAAAATTTAACTTTTGTTCCGATCTATGCAGTATGAACTTATGGTATCTTGAAGTCTTGCAGTTGTATGCTTGGGTTGGGATTTAATTTTATTTATTATAGGATCCCAAGCAGATGGTAGCACCCAGCCATTTTCTCTATTGAAATTAGGATGTTTTTTGAATAGCCTCAACTTGGAAGGAATCGGTGTTCTTTAGCGAGGATTTGCGGTCTATCAAATCTGATGTAGTGACGGGGGCAATCCTGTACGTGTTCACAGACTGCAGACTTCCCGGAGCGTCGATTCTTCACATCAGCTATATGTTCTTTAAGGCGGGTATTTATTGTTCTTTTAGTTTGTCCTATGTAGGAGAGACCACATTCCAGTCCACAATCAAGCTTGTACACAGGGACCACGCCGTTAATGTTAGTTCTTCTTAAACCCAATAAGTTAAAAACTCGTGAGGCCACGAATGAAGCCTCTGATCAATAGGTGCACGGAAGACATGTGTTTGTCCTGTCCTTTTACCATGTTATTCCTTAGACATATGCGCTTTCACCTTTACCTCAGTCTCATCCTGTTGCTTTGGAGTAGTTCCTTCTGTTGTCAATTTTTTTATTCGTTGTCAAATGCTTTCTATCATTATGTAATAAGGAGTGATGACGTTTTCTTCAAATTTTGCATGATATTGTGTTTTACATATAAGTACTGTGTGATTAGGCATAAGACAATTGAAACATAAATTATTACTCTGTACAAACTTATATCTTTCTTCTGTAGGTTACTTCACAATTTTTTTACAGTTAAATATATAATGCTTCTCTTTACAGTAGCTACATGGCACATTTTCACCATCAGCAGCATGAAAGGACCTCGGGTTAATAGTTTTACTAATTTTCTTTGCAGGTTCCACCATCTCAAGAGTTCTAAATTTAGTTTCCAGGAACCCTTTTATCTGCTCGAATGAAGGTAAGTCTTCTGTATTATTCTTACCAATAGACTCCTCCCACTGCTTATGTGTAACTCTGTCCAGTTTGGATACGATTACAAAATTTACGATTGCATCCCGATGTGAAATTGGCAAACCGAGATTTTTTAACGCAATAATACACTCCACAGATGTGTCCAAAAGCTGCTTTAATAAGTTTTATGACTCATAAGGTAAGGTTTTTTTTGACTATTTTTTTTAAATACAATTTGCTATGTATATTTTATTATCATAACGCCTTTTTAATACGGACCAAGCTTCTGCATAATCCTCTCCCGTAATAGGAAATGGTCGTAATAATACTTCGGTATCTCATTTTAAATTGCTCTTTAGATAACGCAACTTTTGCACGTCTTCAAGAGTATCGTTTTTATGAATAAACGCTAAGAACAAATCGTGGAACGATTGAAATTCGGTGTAATCGCCACTAAAGATATGTATTGTGATTCTCGGCAACTTGGTATCATTCAGTTTTTGACATACCCTCTGTTCTAATTAATGAGATTTATTTTCAGTATATGTATATGGTTGCAATTTTTGTAAAGCATTTCGTAATTCTCCTTTATATGTATAATATAATTCCTCAAAATGATCATAAACTTCATAATCGAAATAATAACAGGACTTTCTTTCTTCCTTCGATTTTTCTTTTTCTATGATGTTTTGATGCAAACACTTAAAATCTTTCCAATAAACTTCTAAGGAATCCAATCTAGACGTTATATAGCCTACTGTAATTCTTTCCTTTGGCGTCTTTTTAAAATTTGCATAAGCACTTTGTAAATTCTTGTAACTATCACATTGAATGTTCATTCGTTTTTCTCGTGAATTCATTTTCGTTAAAAAATGTTAATGTTGCTCCTTAAATATGAATATCCTTAAATTTTGTAACAAAGCAATAAAAATTAACCGAAAGTTAGGTATTCGTGGGTATAAAAATAAAAATAGTTCAATATTCAAGCGCCGAGCGAAATAGTATATCGCAACCGTTTCTTGTTTCTCTCACTATATACCTTTTAAATCACTACGTTCGTTAACTCGTATATTGTTCAACACACTTAAATCGTTAATTGTTAATAAATTTGTTTAATATGTACTACTAATCTCCCAGTTCCTTACGTATAAATTGTTCATAATAACACACAACTAACACTATTTTATTGTTTTTATATTACATTTTGAGCATTTATTTGCACTAAAAGTAGTTTATCTTCTATTCACTCCTTAAATATTTTACTTATAATTTCCTTTTAACGAATCTGGGTCGAAGGGTCATATGTTTAGAGTGTTAGGGTCTATATTCGTATGACAAGTGACTCGGAAAAGAAACTTTTACTTGAGACTAAAATTCACGAAATGCATACTATGCAGTTAATGTCACCTTGTGACCTTGACAACCACTGTAGTGATTATATTTTTATTTCTAGAATAACATAACAAAATAAGAAAAATAACTTTGTATTCAATCGAGAAGAATCACGCAAAATCCTGGATCTGTAGTAACTTACTAAGTTAAGCAAAATGTATGAAAAATGAAAACCAAAATCAAAATTTATAGTTAAAGAATTCTTTAATATTATAAAAATTTTTTAGCTACTGCAAAGCAGAGCGCTGCGGAGACCGCAGCCATATTCCGTCAGTCAAACCCCTAGCGATCTCGTGAGGTCGCATCCACCCACAGCACTTTAACCCATAAATTATATATATATATATATATATATATATATATATACACTTTATTGCACCATAAAAAAGATTACAAAGGGCGGACTTAATGCCATTAGGCTTTCTCTCCCAGTCAACCCGGGACGTGTGGAATTTATGTGATAGGTGACAAAATAAAATGAACAATAGAGTAAATCAAGGAAAAAAACCACTGATAAACTTAAAAACAAACTAATATTATATATGCAAATACAATAAACTTATATACTCCAAAATATGATACAGATAACATATAATATATATATATACATATTCATAGATACATAAATATATACATATTTTAAATACAAATAGATATATAATATAAACCTATAAATAAAATAACAACAAAGGTAACCAAAATTAACCATATTAACTATCATCTAATATTTTCATAAAATGCTTATGTACCAATCTTTTAAAGGCAGTCTTATTAGATGTTTTTCTGACGTCATCGGGCAAGGAGTTCCAGAGCAGTGCAGCCTGAATTGTGAAGGATTTACCAACAAAATTAGTAGAATGTAGAGGGATACTTAGTTTATTATTATATGAGGAACGCAGAGTTCTATCATTTCAATCGATAAAGAGAACGTAAAGAACCAGAGGCTTTACGACATGTTTCGGAGATATGAACCCCCCAGGACAGAGTACTATCAATATGGAGACCAAGATTTTTAACTGAGGGAGAGAACGGTATCAGTCGATCATTATAATAGCCGGGAGGTAGACTAGCGGCATCTATTTTAGCAAGCATCCTTGAGCTACCCACAATCATCGCTTGGCATTTCGTAGGGTTGACAGACACTCCAAAACGCATAGACCAATCACAGACTGACTTGAGATTTGAATTCAATTTGTTAATCGCATAATGGATGTCAGAAATGTCAGACTGTACATAAATTTGTAGGTCATCAGCATACAGATGGTACGAACAATCAATATTAGATGTGATGGAATTAATAAAAATAGAGAAGATTAATGGAGAAAGTATACCGCCTTGCGGTACGCCGGAAATCAGGTCAACCCACTGTGAAGTCATTTGCTCCACGTGGGCAGACTGTTGACGTCCGCGAAGATAAGATGAGAACCATTCCAGGACTGACGGTGCAAACCTATAATAAGAAAGGATAGCAAGAAGGATATCATGGTCAACTGTGTTAAATGCATTAGAAAAGTCAACGAGCACCACAACTGTAACTTTCTTGTTTTCCATTCCTTCACTAATGTCTTCAGTTATTTTAAGTAAGGCAGTTGTAGTGCTGTGACCAGGACGAAAGCCGGACTGAAAAGTACTCAGCAGGTTATGTTTATATATGAAATTGGAAATTTGCTTATGAACACAGGCTTCCAAAACTTTAGATAGGAAAGGTAAAACTGATATGGGACGGAAGTGATTGGGAAGTGTGGGATTGGATACTTTAGGAAGGGGTCTAACGAAAGCATTTTTCCACTGACTCGGAAACTGACCCGAGTCAAGCGAAAAATTAACAATATGTGTGATTGCGGAGATAATGTGTTCTAGAATATTAACAATCATGGCTCTGCTAATATCATCGCAACCAACAGCCTTGGATTTTATTGCCAAAAGGATCTTTCTGATTTCATCCTGATCTACAGGATTAAAAAGAAAGACTGGTATGTGTGGAGACGGAATTGAGACTATGTAAGCGACAGTTTGGGATCGGATTGAAAGGTTCAACGCAGAAGCAGAAGCAAAATTAAGATTTAAAGCATCGTGAAAAAGCGATAAACCACAATCAAAGGAGGGTGTTTTGCCCACACCTAGAGAACTAAGAAATTTCCACACATCAGCTAGCGAAGAATTACTTATATTGCTATGGATAAAACGGATAATACGGATAAATCGATTACTTATATTGCTATGGATATATACTACTTTTCTAGAGTTTGGCATTATATAATCAATATAAAATACTCTATCCTCTAGTGCAATAAAAAAACTTTTATCCTATGAATATTTATTTATAATCTACGTTCAGTTCGTCGCCATTTTCGCGTGAATGTTATTGTTGATTTTTGGAATTTTATAGTGTTTTATTACTATTTTAGTATAGTGTTTTATTATAAAATTGTAATGAAAACTTTTGTGTAAATATAATATATATTATTTCCATATAAATTGTCTCCTCAAGGTCCCCATTTAAGAATGCTGTAGTGACATTAAGATATGTAATATTTAAACCAAGTTTTACAGATAATGCAAAAAGTAATCTCAAAGTCGAATGCCTTGATACAGGGGAAAAGATCTCTGAATAATCCACATTTTGCTTCAGCATAGAGCCCTTAGCTACTAAACGGGTACGGTAGCGAACACTATTATCACTGTTAATCTTATTACGCAACACCCACTTACACTTCACTACAGTTTCATTATTCTTTGGCATATCTACTAGTTTACTCGCATTATTGTCGTCAAAAATGTCCATACAATCGTACAATAGTTCTTAATAACACAACAGATGGCATTACTGGTATTTTGATATAATACTGACAACAAGCATTAAAATCCCCATAAAGAGACTTTAATGCCTTTATTAACACAGCGCTCAACCCAAATAAGTTCAGTGATTGCCGTAAGACATCCCTGTCCACTCTGTCATAAGTCTTTTCCATGTAAAATAAATCACCTTAAAAACTATTCTAATATAGATCAGGCTTTAAGCTACGTTCTCCTTTCAATTAGACACATTTAAACGCACAATCTAATAAGAATTTAGGAGAAAAAATATATTTTACGGTATAATACTAACAGCTAAATCTCTTTTACCACATATTAAAATTAATAAGTTACTTTTTGTATGTTTTATAAAACGCATATTGATGTTATTAAAAATAAAAATGCACTGTTATTTAACTTTTATACGTTTCTTTTCATTGCACACGACAACAGCGATAGCAAATGCTGTAACCCACATTTTACACAAAAGTGGGCTTTCTAAAGAGGAACATTAAAACGGTTTTTAAATATGGAGTAGGCTCTCGTACGCGCACTTAGCTGCTGCGTTTCTTTACATTAGTAATGAAAAACATTTTAGCTTAATTGCAATCATTTGCCTGAAATAACCTTATGATGTCGATGAAAATATTTTAAATTGATAAATTATGAGATATAAAGTTATCATTTTGTTTTAAAACAAGTAAATATCTACGTGGTTAAAAATATCCAATACGCCATATCTTCCCGTGGATGTCGTAAAAGGCGACAGAGGGAAACAGGCAGGAGATGGACAGCAGCATTTTCTTGATAACAGCAATTGTACGGCCCCCAGTCGCGCCGTCTCTTCGTAATTCTCAACAACAGAGGGGAGGGGGGTGTTTGCTAAGAATCTTTGGTGAAAGTTCGATTGCCACCAAAGACGACTCGACCTGGCACCAGACAACTCACGCACCCTGAGGACTGACGAAAAGATCCTGGAGCTAGAAGAAGAGATCAAGGAGGACACAGGAGGTGATTCTCGAATATGGCAAATTGTTCCATCATCGGAAGGGCGACGATCTGACCCAAGGTGATTTTGAATACATCGTCAAAAAATCTCTCGTTAACAACGTGCTAAAAATTGGGTACGTGTCGACCAGGGTTGCGTACCTTACACTTAGAATCATCTAAAGGTATTCGCTGACGGTCGTAAAGGTTTACGCAACAATCTCTTCACATCCCGATGAGGAGGTGGATAAAATGTATGAAGATATTTCTATGGCCATGCATTCTTCCAAAACCCACTATACGGTGTCAATAGGAGATATTTATATTTAACGCAAAACTTGGCACAATGGAGAAAAGTGAGCTGAAGGTAGGGAAATTTAGGAAAGGATAATTGTTCCCAAGGGGCAATTAGCTGGCCGACTTAATGGAGAAAGGGAGACTCTATGATGAAATCTTTCTTTCAGAGGCGGCCCCACAGAAAGCGAAACTGGTCGAGCCGCGACAGTTTGACAAAAATGAGATTGACTTCATAATGTCGACTAGACGGAAACTATTCAGTGATGTGTTAATGATCGCAAGTCTGAAAACTGGCAGCGATCATTGTATGATAAGAGGCACACTGAACAAAACGTTAAGTTGGAAGGGTCTCGTCTAGTAAAGTCAATGCTATGTCCCCCTCATGCTCTTATCCAAAGTCCCGAAAACTTTCAACACAAGTTATAAAACCGTTTTCAATGCTTAAAAGACTCCAATACTTTAGAAGATATGAATGAAAAGCTCGTGGAAACTGTTCATGTGGTCGGAGCTAAATTCTGCAAGACTTGCCGTAGAAGAACACAAAAACTCTCCCATCATACTCGTAATCTCATGGCTGTTAAACGGTAAATGAGGCTGCAATCGTCAACAAATTTGACAGCAACAGGCAACTGAACAGACAGATCTCCAAATGCATGCGGCGGGACTAACGCAACTTTAAACCGCTCGTTTTGAAGAGGCGATCGAGCAGAACCAGTGCTCCAAAGTCTTTACCAGAGATCTGTCTGCCAGATACAGCCAACTGTCAAACCTTAAGACCGAGCAGCATCGTTTCTGGAACACTGACATTTTGAATGAGATCGAGAGGTTCTATGAGCAGATGTACACATCATCGTTGGAGCTAAACGAAAATATGAATAAAGATCCAAGAGAAAGTCTTATGTGACACTATTCCGATGATATCTCAGAAGTCAGCTAGATTAGAATGGCTCTCCAATATCTTCCACAAAAGCGAGGACCCAGGTGAGCATGGAATTACAGTGGAACTTCTGTAAGCGGCCGAAAAACCAGTACTTAAATTCCTTCAAATGCTCTTCAATTCCATGCTCTATTGTGGCAATACTCCGGAGGCGTGGAACAGAAGTGTGGTGATTTTGTTCTTCCAGAAAGACAACTACGCTCTCGGTAGGAACTACAGACCGATTTTCTTTTGGAGCCACGTCTACGTGCTGTTTTAGAGAGTCATTACGAATCGTCCCTTACGTAGATTTTACGACTTTAAGCCTCCCGAACAAGCTGGTTTCCGAAAAGGCTTCGGTACCTTATAGCCTTATACCACATACATACCCTGCGGCTGATCCTACAAAAGATCAAACAAAACAATCTGCCTCTTTGCCTTGCTTATGTACACTATGAAAAAGCGTTTGATTCTGTCGAAATGTGGGCGGTGCCACTGTCACTTCAGCGGTGCCAAGTTTATATCGAAGTGCTGAAGTGATTATATAGTACGGCTACAGTCTTTCGCAACGTAACGCACGCGCTGTTAGCTCCGTCTAAATTTAAAAAAAGATGTCAAAAAATAAGAGTTAAATTAGCTAAAGGAAAGTGTTTTAAGTTAAGCCATGGATTTTAACTACTTAGTACAATAAAATAGTGAAGTTATAAATCAGAACAATTATAGATGTGCGAAATTTTTTTCACCAAGAATTCAATAAGTGTTGTTTCGCTGTGTTGACATGAACGCGTAAGCGCCCTCACATGCACGGCGCTTAAGACCTTTTTTGCGCAACCATAGCAGCTGTATATTGCAAAGTGCGTTGGATGGGCAGAGAAGTAAGCGAAGATACCCAATATTAAATTTATATTGAATAAAAAATAAACAAATTATATCCCTTAATTTTCAACATTGAAAGTTATATAATTAAAACTTTTATTTACAAGTAACATGTCTTGTAATTCATGTAATACGAGCCTACTTCAAAAAGATAAGATTAAATACACAGCCTGTCTGGCCTTGTTTCACTATCAATGCGTTGGTTTTACCAGTACTTCATTTAAGAAGACATCCCTAAGTGTGAAGTCATTTAAATGCTCATTTTGCCAGAGCCGTAACCAAACTGAAGGCCTTATGGCCTCTTCAATTACAAAAAATGAATTGATGAAAACAAAACAAATTAGAAGAGGCTAGGAATTAGGTAGCTATGTAGAAGATGGTCATATAGTTAAATGCACCCGGATAGCGAAGTGGAATAAGAAGAACAATCGTCCACGAACTGTTTTGGCGAAGTTTGCAACACCCCTATTGAGAGATAAATTCTTTGCTAATGTAATAGATTACAATAAAACCCATCCGTCTGATAAACTGAACTCTTCACATTTGGGAATAGTAGGTGAAAAAATGCCTGTCTTCGTGTGTGAACATCTTACCCCGGAAGCCAAGGCATTACACGCAGCTGCTCGTCGATTTGCCAAAGAGAAATCGTATAAATTCGTCTGGTCGCGGAATGGTAACATCTACTTAAGAAAAGCGCCGTCCAGTGAGGTAATTCTTGTTAAGAACTTGGAGTTCCTTAACGAAATTTCTTAAACCATACCATTTATAATTTGTTTAGAAATTTAAAACATATAATATATTTTTAACTCAGTTACACTTTTGTTTAGTTGATGAACTGTATTAGTGTCTTTTATCAAAACATTAGACGTCTTAAAACCAAAACTCATGAGGTATATAGTGCTATTTTAAATTCGAAATTTGACATTATAGTGTTAACTGAAACTTGGCTTTGTGAAAGTATATTAAATAACTAAATTATAGATAAACGATACGTGGTTTTTCGACGTGACAGAATATTTACAGAGTATTTTGCGTACCAAGCATGACGGTGGTGGCGTACTTATTGCAGTTTCAAAAAAAAAACTTAAAAGTTATAGAGTTATGGAATGGGAAAGCGACTACGAGGATATGTGGATTAACATTGATTTTAAAGCAGGTAACCCAAATTTTACTCTATCGATTTGCGGTGTTTACTTGCCGTCACCATTAAATTATGATTGTCTTAAAAGCTTCTGTGATAATGTTTCCCGTGTATAGTTGAGCAACTTAATACAATATTAATAGGAGATTTTAATTTATCCAATATAATGTGGACTGAACAAACTAGTCAAAAATATCTTATTCCTGTTAGTAATAGTGGCAAGATGATCGAATATTTTATAGATTTCATAGCTGAAAATCGTCTTTACCAGTTTAATCAAGTCCGAAATCCTTTAAAAAAAAACTCTTGACCTAATATTAAGTAATAAAGAAAGTACATTTATAATCAACGAAGTTAAAGCAAGCCCCAATCCCTTAAGCCATATAGACAGAAACCATATAGGGACCCACCCCTAGAAATCAGTATAAATTTTACTCCAGTTTCACACCTAGAAACAAACATGAACGAAAGAATGAATTTTTATAATGCAGATATTGGAATGAAATTTTTATTACATGGGATGTTGATGTAATGCTAAAAGTCTTTTATTGCAAGCTCCGCGAGATTATAGGTCGGCATATTAGGAAATAGTAAAAATCCGCGTTGGTTTTCACTTAATAAAAGGATTAAAAGAAAAAAAATACAGAAACTTATATAGTAAGTATAAGAACCCTCTTGATGAAAAATCGTTTAAATTACTGCGTAAAAGATGTAAAACCTTAATACACTCATGCTATAAAAATGTAGACGAAAATATAATTAGTAATCCAAAATATTTTTGGTCATATTTAAAAGAGACTAGAAATAATAAGAGTCAAACAAATCACAATGCTTTACTCATATCCAAAAAAAAAAACAGCTGCCACCGGTACACCGTCATTGACTCATACTGTAATAAGCTTAACGAGTTGGAAGGTCAATAATTATGGATTTATTTTTTACAAAACCATTTTGTGCGTTATTAAGTTAAGTAAGTTAATGTTAAGTGTTTGCATAAAATTATTGTCTCTTAAGTATTGCTTTTTCAAAAACTTTTGATAAAATGGGCACCATTGCAACAGATCTGTAATTACTAATATCTTTTTTAAGATGGGTTTTAAAACTGAATACTTGAGATCTGCAGGAAAAATTCCTTGGGTAAAAGATAAGTTTATGATATGACTAAGTATTTGTGCTATATTCAAAGAACTTAGTTTTATTATTTTTGTCGGTTACTCATTATAGCCAACCGAATTGGTGTTTCGAAGAGATAATATAATTTGATTAACTTCATCAGGAATCGTCGTCGGTCGTAAGAATATAGTAGAGTGATGGGATTGTTTACACATACAATTATTCGACATATTTGGTTTGCCTTTATTTGTCGAATCTATAATAATATTATTAAACCCATTTGCAGTGTCATATCCTTCTACCGGGGTTCTTCCATTGTAATTTATGGTGTCTATTTCTTTATTAGATAGTATATTAGTTATATTTGTTCTTATGCCATTCCATATAGCTTTACCTTTATTATTAGAGGCTAATAATATATATTTATCATTTTGAATTTTTTGTGCCTTTAAAATACATTTCCTAAAAATTTTAGCATAACTTATATATCTAGATTTATTTAAATTTTTATTTGCCGCTGTAAGCAGATATTTACAATATAGCTTTCTTTTTTACTACGCAAGAATTTTTTATACCTCTTGAAAGCCAATAATTTTTATTATTCCTTAACAAATTCTTAATTAATTTGGTTGGGAAACACAGGTCGAAGAACAGTTTGTAAATATTATAAAAGCTTGAAAATACTTTGTTGGTGTCTTGTTCAGTATAGATTACAGAAAAAGATATTGATTGTATACATTCCAAGAACTTTTCTATATTATCTTTCGCAAAGTCCCTTTTTTCTTCAAACCTTTATTTTATTGTTATACTGATTTTCATAGGAATCTACAATACTTGTCCCGTGTGATCAAAGAGGCCGAAATAATGTATAGAACCTTTTGCTTTTGTAACATTGCTTATAAAGTGATCAATAAATGAATTAATTCTGGTTGGGGAGGTTATGTGGTGAGTAAAGTTAAAATTTAGTAATAAATCTTTAAGCTTCTTAGAGTAATTACTAACCTTTATAGTGTCTATGTACCAGAAATGAGCATATCCGCAGTAAAACCAGAGTGACCGACATAGCGTAACGGCTCTACCACGTAAAAATTTGTATAAGTAAGCATGGCTCTACCACGTAAATTTTTTCTTACAATTAAGGGTCACTTAAATAAAATTCATCGCATACATATTTCATCATCATCATTAAAGCCCTTCACAAGTCCTCTGCTGAACATAGGCCTCCCCCAAGGCATGACACAAAGAACGGCCTTGGGCTTTCTGCATCCATCAACTTCCTGTATGCCTTACCACGTCATCATTCCGTCAAGTGGGAAGTCGCCATAATTAATGCCTACCGGAACGAAACACTGCAAATCGATAGAGTAAAATTTGGGTTACCTGCTTTAAAATCAATGTTAATCCACATATCCTCTTAGTTGCTTTCCCTTTTCATAACTCTATAACTATTAAGTTTTTTTTTGAAACTGCAATAAGTACGCCACCACCGTCATGCTTGGTACGCAAAATAGAAGATTTTCTGTCCCGTCGAAAAACCATGTATCGTTTATCTATAATTTCGTTATTTAATATACTTTCACATAGCTAAGTTTCAGTTAACACAATAATGTCAAATTCCGAATTTAAAATAGCACTATATACCTCATAAGTTTTGGTTTTAAGACCTCTAATGTTTTGATAAAAGACACTAATACAGTTCATCAATTAAACAAAAGTGTAACTGAGTTAAAAATATATTATATGTTTTAAATTTCTAAAAAAATTATAAATGGTATGGTTTAAGAAATTTCGTTAACACTCCATTACGCGCGCCCCTGTTTGGGACGCGAGTGCTCGCGCGCTCTACATATGTAGAACTATTTTATGTAAAGATTTTAGAGGAACAATAAACAAATATAAAAATACTTTAATATCATATTAAAACAAACTTTAATAAGAAACTAAAATAGACGAAACATAACTGTTACCATTTATTAGGCACTTAATATCAGACTTCTTGTGAATTTTGAGAAAAATCAATTATTTTTTGGCATCAAACCTTCTCAGTCTCCTTTTTTTACTCGCTCATATCTTCCACACGGTCTTTATCATTTTTACAACAGTCAAGGCATTGAAGAACTTGATGTTAAGGACGAATCCACTTTTTACAAGTGTCACATTGTTTTCTAGTGGACTTATTGCGCGCTCTGCCACAAAAGGAACATTTCCCGACTCGACCAGTATTGGGGAGTTGTGCTGGGCATGGTTGTAATTCCAATGGCTCTTTCATGCCTAAACGCATTTTCCCTTTCCTTTTTAATGATTTTGGAATACTTTCAATATTTATTCTGCGTTGTATGCATGGCGCGACTAGGTGAAAACCAAGTTCATATAAAAAATCCTTCCTGGCCTTATTTCTGTAGTCCTTGTTTATTGTATGTACAATATAATCGTTTATAGCACTTATATTCATTAAATTGAAAAAAATAGTAAGTGAGACGTCATATTTATGACGTCTCACTTACTATTTTGGCGTGGACATTATTTGTAGTATTTACTACAAATAATGTCCACGCCATATTTGGTATTGTTGTAAAAAGTTATTATTTCCGGCTTACGTTTGTCTGCTGTTTGTAAATCTATATTATCATCATAGTGCATAGGTGAGTAAATAAGCACCACTTTCTTTGATTTTTGGCATGTAAGATACTAAAGTACCTTGTTTTTGAAAGCCAAAAATTGAACTCGTTTCGCTTCTGTTTCTTGTGATTTTGAATTCTTTGGGAATTTGTGGCTTATTTTTCTTCACAGTGCCTACGACAGTAATTTTGCTACCTAAGAGTTCTAAGCATTGAGGTATATTCGTGAATCAATTGTGCATTGTGACGTTATAACCTAAACCATCCAATGGGGTAAGCATTCGTTGCACAATGTCCACAACTTTATTTGATTGTGCATAAGGACCATCTGGCTGAGCACCTGCGTATATTTCCATATAGTAGGTAAAAGGTACCTTTGTATCCGTTAGTAAAAATATATGTAACCCATACTTTGCTGGTTGCTTCATCAGTAATAACTTCTTCCAACCATCTCAAAATATGTGCCATCATTGTGCGAAATATAGTTACTACGGTTTAAAATAATATTATCAAACAAAAAAATTCATAATAACAATATTTATACATAATATAAACATTTACATAAAATAAAAACGATAAGTAAACTTCCGACAAAAATGACACGCGAGTGCTCGCGCGCTCTACTATTGTAGAATATTAGTTTTGGTGCGAAATTTCTAACAAGTGCGATCGCGCAGTTTGCCGAAAGGGTACTAATTGTGATCACCAGCTAGTAATAGAAGAATACTAAGAGTGTGTGCGTTAGACACCCACCATTAATGTTAAAATCCCACGAAATGCATGCCTGTTCTACTATTGTATATAGAACGCGCGACTAATGGAGTGTTAAGGAACTCCAAGTTCTTAACAAGAATTACCTCACTGGACGGCGCTTTTCTTAAGTAGATGTTACCATTCCGCGACCAGACGAATTTATACGATTTCTCTTTGGCAAATCGACGAGCAGCTGCGTGTAATGCCTTGGCTTCCGGGGTAAGATGTTCACACACGAAGACAGGCATTTTTTCACCTACTATTCTCAAATGTGGAGAGTTCAGTTTATCAGACGGATGGGTTTAATGTAATTTATTACATTAGCAAAGAATTTATCTCTCAATAGGGGTGTTGCAAACTTCGCCAAAACAGTTCGTGGACGATTGTTCTCCTTATTCCACTTCGCAATCCGGGTGCATTTAACTATATGACCATCTACTACATAGCTACATATAGTTTTTCCTATTTGTTGTAAATTGTTGACTAAGTTTTCACCACGGTTTTCTGGTATGCAATGAAATTCTAAATTATTTACTCTTGTTTCTTTTTCCATAATAGTTAATCTGGAATTTATTTTTATTTGATTTTCGCGAAGCTTAGTATTTTCATTTTTGAGGGACGATATTTCCTGCATAGCCTCCTCTAATTTTTTTTGTTGCTTAGCGTACATAGATTGTAATATATCCATTTTTATATAGAAATTTAATAAAGATAGAAGTTTAAGAGAAAAATCTAATAACAGAATAAAATTTCCAAAATGTAAATTGAAGCTTTTCCAAAAAAATTCATATATAATGGTGATTAAAATCTTCAACTCTTTACCCGACGAGTTTAAAAATTTCCCAATGACAAAGTTAAAAAACCAACTTCATTAATGGCTTTTACTTAATTGTTTCTATACTGTTAATGAGTATCTTGATCACAAAAATCAAAACAAATTACATATTTAAAAATCTGTATCCAAAAATGCTTGAATTTTTTTTGCTGTGAATTTATAAAGGACTTCGATAGTTATAGAATAATTATTAGTTACTTAATTTTACTGTTTTTACATATGAACATTTGGATATTTATAAATAATTTAAATTCATCAAAAAAAGTTGTTATATCTAATTAGTCGAAATTTGCACGCCTCGACAGGGAGAATGTATGGGAACTTTCATGTTTTAATAATACTCTTGTAATACCCACCTACATTCTATGCAATAAAATAATTATGAATTATGAATTATAACTTCGTATTGGATAAAACTTCTGAGTCTATCACGCAGAGAAACTCCGAGCACAGCCCTATCCATAGCTCAATGAGCGACCTTGAGCATCCTCTTACGGCCAGCAGTAAAGGATCCGTAAATCATCACTGGCAACACGCACTGGTTGTACAATCTAGTTTTCAAAGTTTTAGGTATACCTGACGAGAAGACGTGTCGTAATTACCCGAACGCTGCCCAGCCAAGTTTAATCCGTCGATTGACTTCTCGCTCGATATTGGACTTACCTAGTCAGACTATTTGTCCTAAGTAAACGTACTCATCAACTACTTCGAACCTAGTGCTCCTAACTACTGGTATAGGTGTGACATGGACATTAAACATGATCTTTGTTTTGTCCATGTTCATTTTAAGTTCTATCCGTTGGGAGACACCATTGATGTCATTGAGCATAGAACTTAGGTCCTCCAGCGATTCTGCCATAAGGACTATATCGTCGGCAAATCAAAGGTGAGTGATGTACTCGCCATTGGTGTTAATACCGTATCCTTTCCAGTCCAGTAGCTTAAAAACGTCTTCCAATGCAGCGGTGAAGAGTTTCGGGGAAATAACGTCACCCTGTCTTACACCTCTCTGCAGTTGGATAGGTTTCTTACTCTGGTTCTGTACTCGGATAGCCATCGTAGCCCTATTGTACAAACACTTCAGCACTTCGATATACCGACATTCAACTTGGCACCGCTGAAGAGACTGTAGCACCGCCCAAATTTCGACGGAATCAAAAACTTTCTCATAGTCCACATACGCCAGGCAAAGTGGCAGATTGTACTGTTCGGACTTCTGTACAATTTGCCGAAGGGTATGTATGTGGTCTACAGTACTAAAGCCTTTTCGGAAACCGGCTTGTCTTCCAATGTAGTGGTGAAGAGTTTCGGGGATATAACGTCACCCTGTCTTTCACCTCTCTGCGTTTGGATAGGTTTCGAACTCTGGTTATGTACTTAGAGAGCCATCGTAGCCCTACTGTACACAGACTTCAGCACTCCGATATAAAACATATATACACAGAGGTATTTTTTGCGAATCAGTGGTAACAAAAAAGTGACTTTCAATAAGTATTATTTATAATTCATGTTGAATAAAAAAGATTCTGTTTCTGTTTATTTCATATTAATTTAAATAACATTAAATATAAAATGATAACGATATACTTTATTATGGAATAAGGGTTACAAATGAGCACACAGATCGCCCTCTCGTCAGTGGAAGTTGCGGATTACAGACATCCACATCTATCCCCACTTAAGATTTAAAATGCAGAAGCGTATTCACCCTTAAGGAATAAGACGGAATGGCTCGTTTCCAGTAAAAGGAGTCTCCATTGCTCTGCACTCATCATACGAAACACAGCAATGCTGCTATTTCACGTTAGTACTGGTGGCCGTATGAGGACGCTCAAGGTTGCTCAGCGAGCTATGGAGAGGGCTATGCTCGGAGTTTCTCTGTGTGATAGACTCAGAAATGAGCATATCCGCAGTAAAACCAGAGGTACCGACATAACCCAACGGATTAGTAAGCTGAAGTGGCAATGGGCCGGACATATAGCTCGAAGAACTGATAACCCGATGGGAAAGAAATGTTCTCGAGTAGCAGTAGAGTAGGGCTACTCCCCGCTAGATGGAGTGACGATCTAGTAAGACATGCAGGAAGTCGGTGGATGTAGGTGGCTCAGGACCGTGCTTTGTGGGTAGGCCTATGTTCAGCAGTGAACTTGTGAAGGGTTGTAATGATGATGATGATGATAATTTTATTACGATCGTCCTATTTCCCCTGTAAAGTCAACACATTTGGGTCTACTACCAACATTATAATTTTACAACGGATAATCGGATTGGAAGCATTTTTTAGAATCCTAGGTCAAACAATTTTCACTTTACTTTAATGGATGTTGTCTTTAAAAACATCTAGTACTTAAAGGATCCATATAATATATTATTTGAATTCAAACGATTAAAAAGATCACGTACTAAGTGATGTCATTAGTTCCCCAAATTTAAGTTAACTAAGTTGTTGCATTTACATCTCCTTACACGCATTAAGCTTTATGTGTCACAAACTTCGAAAGTCATCGTTACGATCGAATCGGCGAAAATGAGGCAATTTAAGCAAAATGGCTGGCAACCTGGAGCTGAGTGACGTAATACTCACCATGTTTTAGAATGAAGGGAAATTTTGTTCGCGAAATAAACAGCAATTAAATATACACCACACACAGTACACAGTAATTATTGGTAGATTTTTTATAAAATCTGGAGTGGAATACAAGTGGTATACAAATAGGATTTAGAGCCAACTTGATGAAATGCCTCATAATCATCATCATCATTACAGCCCTTCACAAGTTCACTGGCCTTCTTTAAGCAATGTCACAAAGAACGGTCCTAAGCCACCTGCATCCATCGACTCGAGGTCGTTACTCCATCCAGTAGGGGTCACCTTAAACTTCGCCTATCGGTACCAGGCTGCCATTCAAGAACATTTTTTCCCCAACAGTTGTCGGTTATTATATGGCCGGCTATATATTGAGCTATATATAAATACGAAACAATATAATAAAATTTATAAATACGAAATTGCGTTATCTTCTGTCAAAAAAATAAATAGACTTAATTTTTTTATAAAAAACCTAAAGTTATTCCTTTTTACCGTAGCGAAATGATAACAATATTTTCCTATGTCATTTTGAGAAACACGTACAAGATTTAGAAAATCTGACTAGCCTAAAGGGATACAATATCATTTAGGTTCACTTGTCTTGTACGAGTATTGTATTATAATATATTTCTTACGTGAATATTATTATAAAGAGTGTGCTATCAATAATCTAGCTCTTTTATGATTAGAGTACATATAATACACTAGGATTAAAAAATTAATGAACACAATAGTGGCTCCAATGAAATTGTAAATTGCAATTTAAAGTGCTTATATGATATGCTTATATGGCGGAAAATAAATAAGTTTGTGTTTTTTACCGTCTTGGAAAGTAAAGTTTCACCCGAAAAAATCAAAGACATGTGAAATCCGCCACCCAGAATTGGGACAGTGCATTCGACCATTGGCTGCTACAAAATTAGAGTCAGAAATGAAAGCAGGCACGTGCACAACAATCAGACGTTTATTGGCTGTCACTTTTCACATTTCAAAGTAAATTCTACATCCTCTTTAACTACTCCTGGTAAGCTAAAAGTGCTTGTGTTAGAAGTAGTTCACGACATTAGTCAAATGGCGGATTCGAATCTCCGATCCTTTAAGTTCGCGGTCCGTACCCTGTCATTAGACTACGGTTACTTTCATTGAATCGAGATATGGGAACTAACATCTTGATAACAACTCAAAATAATGAAAACTGCGTTTATCAACCCCAGATGTTAAAATTTATAGACAAAACAGTACATAACGAAACTGAAAATCTAAATTTTTTTACTCCAGCATGACATGTTACCCATTTACTCGTATTTATTAAACGTCAGATTAAAAATTGCTTTCTCGTTTGGAAGCGAGACATTAACTTATTCTGTGTACCATTTCGTTACGTTACGCTCGAGAAGTTTAAATATATTTTTATTTTTACCTCGGTACTTTAGGAGTTATTTAAGCTGTTCAGTAATGTGTACAGTACCATAATTTTTTTAATTTTATTTCAATGTAACTGTAATCAATTGATATAGAAATTAACTAACTGTTAAACGAATATTCGTTGTTACCCTCTTTATTGGTAAAACTTGATAGTGGTCGTAAATTGATTATTCATCATCTGTCGTAATTTTCGACCAAATTGGCGATATACCAAAAATGGGCCAAATTAAGAGTACCCTTAACCGACGAGCATGTATGCGTAGGTATATGGATATGGAAGAGGCGAGAGAGGTATGTCAGGATCGTGCTAAATGGAAGTCTGTAGTCTTTGCCTACCTCTACAGGTGACAGGTGTGAGTGTTTTTTTATATATAACTTAGTTATGACGTTACATTACGGCCACGTCTTTAATCTCTTTTAAAAAAGGCAAAAAGCAAATTAACGGAAGTAGAAGTCGACTACGACGATGTCGCACTTGCGGCCATATTACCACTGACGGTCACGTCCCGCACTGTTGATGATACAGGGATTATGCAACGTAGGCATATTTGCAAACTTTAGTCTTATGCAATAAAAAATAGTAAGTAGTTCTTTTAAATGGTTAGGAGTCAATTTTAAACAGCCGTCCATTATGTCCTCTATCCCGTCCCGATGACCTCCAAGTTTTAACTCGTGGACACTTTCTCTTTGGCCGAACTCTCTGCGCTACAATCACCTGCTCTAAAATAACTCAGTAGCAATCATCTTCAACGATACGAACGCATACAATAAATTTATCATCATTTTTAGTTACTCTTGCAACGATTATCACCAATAAGACCAATTGCACATTTTTGAACATTGGTGATATGGTCTTTCTTCAAGACGAGAACGCGCTACCGTTCTGTTGGCGTTTAGGACGCGTACAAAAATGTTTATCTGGTAAAGAAGGCGTGCCTCGAGTAGCCGATATCAATACCATCAATGGATGACTTCAAGGATTAGGAATTTGAAAGTAATCGTTTTTCAACGGGGGAAGATGTCTGCCACTAACGCTATTGAGCAATACATCGGGCTCACTATTCGACATAGTTTTACTCTTTAAGGCATTATTGTCCCCCCACCTCAACACACAAATCATTCATTCATCTTACAAAGAACATCGCTCTCACCTTTTTTATATCCGAATTGTGAACCTGTAAATATATTAAATATTTAATCAGATTTCGTGTTTGCATTTATGTCTAATACGAGACGGAAGCCTATAAGTTATCCCGGGTTATTTTGTACATACAAACAAAATTTCATAGAAATTGGTCCAGTAGTTTTTGCATGATTCATGAATACACAGACAGATAGACAAAATTTTAAAAACCACTAATTTGGATTAAATATAATTTATTTAGTCCCCTGGACCCTTTATTTCAAGAATATATTAGAATTACAGACACGTTTTTTTAAGATTGGCTACATTTTGAACCGAGCGTATATTATAACATTATACCAGCTATCGAAGAAGATTAGGCAGTTCTTACCATTCATCAAGCGTTATATCCTTTTACAAGATGTAAGAGTGTACAAGCTTGATTGTGAATGTGGTATCTCATATAAAGGGCAATCAAAAAATGAATTGGACCCCCGTAAAAGAACATATAGCTGACGTAAAACACCAACGCTCCGGGAAAGTCATCCGATTTGATAGACCACAAATCCTCCGAAAGAACATTGATTCCTGCCAAGGATGATACGTGGAGCTATTGTAATTAAAATACATCCTAATTTCAATCGAGAAGGAGGCTGGGTACTACCACTTGCTTGGGATACTGTAATTAATAAAATTAAAACTAAACTCACACAGTATGTTCATTCTGCGTAAATCGGACCGTAAACAATAATTAAAAAGCTGAAGATACTCCGGGTTAACATTGACATCAGGACGTTAATTATATCAGTCTCCAGTAACCATTGTAATAGAAAGCACCCGAATCGTTGGGAATAAAAATCAAGTAAATTAAAGGTGATAAAATTCGTAAAAGTAGTTTCATTCAACATAATTTTATTTAACATTGGTAATTTATAACTTACCATATTGTTAACTTTTTTCATTTAATTTAAGTGATCCTGGAATGAAAAAAAAAACATTAGTCAATAAATATTTAATTTGTGCAATTAGTAAATTAAATATGACAAAAAAGTACATAGTTTTTATAGAAAAGGGGCTAACGAGCACGTGGCGTGCATGCTTATCATCACAGTTAGCACGCATTTGTTATTTTTAAATACTTATTTCTTAACTTTTTTTAGGATATGTTGACAAACGAGCACACAGTCCACCTGATCGTAAGTGGTTGCTGTGGCCCATAGACATATATATCTATCATTGATTACGAAGCAAAATGCAGATGCATTGTCATTCGTAAGGACTAAGATGGAATGCCTCGTTTCCAGTAAAAAGGGTCTCCATTTCTCTGTACTCACCATACTAAACACAGTAGCATTAGGCTACTATTTGACGCTGGTGTCTGTGACGTCTGTGAGAGCGTGGTCGAGCCGACCCATTCATGCTACAATAATACTACTAATATAACCGCAGCATGGCTTAACCACGTTGAGTTAAATCCAGGTTAGTCATGGTCTAAGGTGCGCAATTCATTGTCATAGGAAAACATACTTGTCAACAATATCGCACGTACTATTCCAGAAACTGCCCGCACTAATGTACGATGGTGGGTAGATACGGTTTACGTATATTCCATGTTCATCATAGGGGACTACAATTGAAGTCATTATAATATACCACCACTACCCCATATCGTCCCAAGGGTGTAGTAAAAAGTGACAAAGGGAAATAATTCATGAGGTAAGCAGCAGCTTCTTTCTAATAATACTCAAAATTAGCTAACCCGACTGCGAACGTGGCAACTATGATACATATCTACCTTATATTATATTCAGTAGTGGACGTTTGTTAGGCTGTAATGGTAACGGTATCTCAGTGCGAAACTTTTCTATTAATTCCATCATAATGATAGTCCTAATCATTAAAAAAATCAAGCCATTGATTTTTGTACCGTATTATTCAGTCAAATAGCTTAAAAGCCGTTACAATGCTATCTACGTAACAAGAGTTTCGGGAATTTAAAGTCACATTTTACACCTTTCTACAAACTATAATACTTTGTACTCTCGATCGGAATTCGCATGAGGTTTGTAGCAATAGGGAAGCCCAAGAAGGGATATGGGGATTTACTCAAGCCTGGCAGGTGAACAAAAGGAAGGACACCCGGCATCCCGCTTTGCACCTCTACCATATATAAGTGTTTTATATAAGACCGTGGATCTGGGGTATCAGATTAGTAAAAAAAATTGAGCGTCAGAAATACCACAGCGCGTCAGGTTAAGGTTAGGTAGGTTAATTAAAAGCTAAAAAAGTGAATTTAGAAAATCTGACGATTTGAGCGTAACATAACGAGGGAGGGGGTTACAAAGTTAAAAAAAATCTTTGTTTTGACATTCCCGAGCATGGTAGACTTTTTTATTTCGAAGGAAATAATGGAAAAGAACATCATCACCACTACCATCGTCTTTACAGCCCTTCACAAGTCCACTTCTGAGCATAGGCCTCCCCCAAGGAATGCCGAAAAGCACGGTCCTGAGCCACCTGCATCTATCAACTTTCTGCATGTCTTACCAGGTCGTCACTCCATCTAGTAGGAGGTTGCCCTACACTACACCTACCGGTACGAGGCTGCGCACGAGAACCTTTTTTCCTCATCGGTTGTCGGTATTTCGAGCTATATGACCGGCGTATTGCGACTTCAGCTTACTAATCCGTTGGGCCATGTCGGTCACTCTAGTTCTACTGTGGATATCCTCATTTGTAAACTTATCACGCAGAGAATCCCCCGAGCATAGCCCTATCCACAGCCCGCTGAGCAACGTTGAGTGTCCTCATACGGCTAGCAGTGAAGGACCATATCATCACTGGCAACACGCACTGCTTGCACAATCTGGTTTTCCGGTTTTGAGGTATACCTGACAAGAATATGTGTCGTAATTTCACGTCGCAGCCCAGCTGAGTTGAATCCGTCGATTGACCGAAGTCGAAGTTGGACTTACCTAGTCGGACTATTTGTCCCAGGTGAACGTACTCGTCAACAATTTCAAGCATAGTGCTCCCAACAACTACCGGCCGGCAAAGGTATGACATGGACATTAACATAAGCTTTGTTTTGTACATGTTCATCTTAAGATCTCTCCATTGGAAGACACTATTGAGGTCATTAGGCATAGTACTTAGGTCCTCCATAAGGACTATATCGTCAGCAAATTGAAGGTGAGTGATGTACTCGCCATTGATGTTAATATTGTATCATTTCCAGTCCAATATCTTGAAAACTTCCTCCAATGCAGCGGTGAGTGGTTTCAGGGACATAACGTCACCCTGTCTTACACCTCTATGCTGTTGAATAAGATTCGTATTCTGGTTCTGTAGCGGATAGCCATCGTAGCCTGGACAAACACATCAGCACTTCGATATATCGATAGTCAACTTGGCACCGTTAAAAAAACTGTAGTAACGCCTAAATTTCAATGGAATCAAAGGTCTTTCTCTTCGGTCTTTTGTACAATCAGCCGCAGGGTATATATGTGGTCTAAAGTACTGAAGCTTTTCCGGAAACCGGTTTGCTCGGAAGGCTGGAAGTCGTCGCATCTACATGCCCGTAGATGACGACGTTTCGCAATTTCGTAATAACCTTCGAAAACAGCACGTAGACGTAGCTCATAAAGAAAATCGTTCTGTTGTTTTATAGGAGAGCGTAGTCGCCTTTCTTGAAGAACAAAATAACCACAATTCTGCTCCACGGCTTCGGAGTGTTGCCACCATGAACGACGGAATTGACGAGATTTTATGTATCGGTTTTCCGCCTGCTTTCAGAAGTTACATTGTAATTCCATGCTAACCTAGGCCTCCTTTTTTATAAGATGCTGCAGAGCCATTCCATTCTAGCTGCTCGATCACTTACCGTAGTTAAAGCCGTCTATTGACCACTCGGTTAAAGTTCATTAACCTAATCCAATTATTTGTCCCTGGTAAATACCCATCAACAACTTCGAGCTTAGTATCCCAACACCTACCGGAATAGGTGTGACATGGACGTTAAATATGCCTTTTGTTTTTTCATGCTCATCTTAAGTTCTATCCATTGGGAGACACTATTGAGGTCGTTGTGAATTAGTGTCCTCCAGCGATTCTGCCATAAGGATTATATCGTTTGCAATTGAAGGTGAGTGACTAGCCATTGACATTAATACCGTATCATTTTCTGTCCAGTAGCTTGAAAACATCTTCCAATGAAACGGAGAAGACTTTTAGGGATATTACGTCACCCTGTCTTACACCTCTCTGCGGTTGGATAGGTTTCATACTCTGGTTCTGTACTCGGATAGCAATCTTAGCCCTATTGTATAAACTATTCAGCACTTCGATATACCAACAGTTAACTTGGTACCACTCTAGGGACTGCTGCACCGACCAAATTTCTACAGAATCTAAGGCTTTTTCATAGTCTCTATACGCAAAACGAATTGGTAGATAGTACTCTTTGGCCTACTGTGTAATTTGCCGAAGGGTATGCATGTGGTCTCAGTAACCAGCTTGTACGGTTAGCTGGAAGTCTCGAGTCTGCGTGCGAGACGATTCGTAATGATTTTCGAAAACAGCACGTAGGCTTAGAAGGGAAATTGGTCTGTATTCTTCAAGAGAGCGTTGTGGTCTTTTTGAAGGACAATACCACCGCACATCTGAGAGAAAATAGAAAAAGAGCGAAGAGCAAAGAGCTTCTGAAGGACTAGGCCCCGGTTTTCTACCCGCTTGCCGAAGCTTGAATAGATTGAAAAAAAATGTACAATCAACTTAGAAAGAAAAATTTTTTTTCAATAAGACATACAAAGGGAAATATATGTTTTAGCCTTTCTCATTATACGTCCGTTAATATACTGCATTTTGTTTGCTACCTTGTCAATTAGAACTACGGCAACACTTATTACGAACAAAATATAATGCGTGTTTTTTGAGGAATACACACAATAAAACTAATAGCAACATGTCACTAAAAAGATATGCACGTACAAATGTCGATGCGAAATTAGAAATGACTTGATTTACTGGCAATTAATTAATTGATACACATGAAGATGTTTTTATAATACCACCTATTCACGGCAAAATCCAAATTTAGGTATATTTCTTTTTAGGATTTTCATAACATTTCATAACGATGTGTTCTTGCAGATACGGAAATATGATAATGTTTCGTACAAAGACGAAGATTAAACAAATTATATGCAATAGGTATATTTTATTTATATATTTTTTCCAAAATAAATTATTCTCTTAAATATTCAGATAAGTTTTCGTAGTTTTATTCGTCACATTATATTGTAATTAATAAAAAAAGGTTATACAAAAATAATAAATTTTCTTTTTCTAGCAGTCAGATTATTAAAATCCCTCAAAATAATCGTCACATTTTAAGCTACCATAACTGGAACTTAAAGCTGAACCTTCTTTCTGTCTAATAATTTGACACATTCAAGTATTTCAATAAGGCGATTTTTTGTAACTAATAATTACTTAATTTTTTAATTCCTACCCTTCAGGGTGGCCTACTTCACCACGTAAAGCAGCAGATAAAGATACCTTCGATATCAGCGACACCTTAATGCATCTAAAATATAATATCTAATATGCGTAAGTATTTCCATGTAATTATATTTTTTTGAAAATATGTAGCTGTCTCCGCTACCAACGGAAAGGGAAACATGATACAACTTTTTTTCTCAATCATACTCACAATTCACAAAATCTACAAAATCTCATAGATCTCCATGACGCTCAAGTAAATCATTCAGCACATCGTTCCCCTACCTACGCGGAAGAAAATCTTACGTCCAATAAACTAAATTAATTTTTATAAGATATGATAATTAGTAGTCTTTTCAATGTACTTCTTCATCTTGAAACTTTCTTTAATATCTAAAACACACAAGTATATCGACAAAAATCGTATAGTGTAAATATGACCTCAATCGGTCAGTTACATGATTACTAACAGACGCGTCAATGATTATTAAAGGTTTATTGGTACACGACACATTGCAGATAAGCGAACAAAATCATTAAAACAAGCACTTTGTTACAGAAACTTGCTTTTGCAATTTGCACTATGTTCACTTAGCGTGAAAACAAAAGCGCTTGCAACACAGACAAAAAAACTGAATTAACAGACCAATTTGCAAACAAAACTAAAATTTCCACACAGCGTCTCGTTGTTTTCACGTGTAAAACATTTTTACTGCTACAGTAGCTTCCCATTAGGTTGGTTATAATATCTTTAACAGTGTTAAGTGAAATAGAAAAATTAGGAAGAATTACTTATAATAAAGTTGCAGTCAACAAAAATAAATTCTGCCAGATAAAAATATTGTTCAAAATTTGCTTATTAATTGCATTTCTTATATTTGATACTGTAACGCTGCATTTACTTTTTTCTTGCAATACATAAAAGTATCAAACTTATGGGTCAGCTATTTCTTCATTTCTATCTCAAGTACTTAAGTTATGGTAAACATGACAAAGATAGCAGCATCTAGATGGTTGGTGGTCCACCACAGTGTGATTCACTACTTTTCATCTTCGAACAACTTCTTTGTGGAATCTTTTACTAGAGACGTATATTTCCGAAACAATACGACTAAGGAACTTTCAGGAAACTGTCTTATACCTTTATAAAGGTTCGGCAACACACCTACGAATATCTTGGTGTTGCAATTGTTCATAGGCGGCAGTTTACACTTACCATCAGGTGAGTCGCAATCTCGTTTGCCCCCCTCTTCTACATAAAACAAAAGAGTTAAATAATTTTTATTCGATATAGGTCACAAGTAATTCTTATTGAGTTATTTTATTTATTTCTATATAAACTTTAGTCCCGGTAAGAACTTTCCCTATACCAGATTCTGTTAAACTAATAATCGATACAGCGAGCAAGTCAAAATTCATTTTGACTCGCCCAGAATAATTTGTAAATGTATCCGTAAATTTATCAGTTAAAAGCGAAATGGCTAAATCTATTTTATAGTTAAACTACAAATAATTTTTTGAAATTAATAGTGTTATACTATTAAAAATAAAAAATAATAATAATAATTATTTGTACATAATTAATAGAATCATGAGTTACTTTGGGGAAATCCATTATAACAATTATAATAAAGATATTAATTTGCAACCATCCGCTTAATTAACTACAATGATGTGTCTGCTGCAGAAAGGGCTGTGACTGTATGCTGGAACAGTCGGAGATTTTAAAAAATAATAATGGTAAAAATGCACTGCTGAATGAACCAACAAATGTTTCTAATTCACCTTTGTTAAATATATTTATGGCTAATCACTAATAATAATTTTGAAAATTAATAATAATAAATAACTATAATAATAACAATAAAAAATAACAACAATAATAATAATATTAAAAAATTTATAATAATGGACCTGGCTCACGAGGTGACCGACATGTTGAGTGGTCTGCCGACCGAAATTATTCCTTTAGTCGTGTCTGCAAACGGGTTAATCCCAGCCAGGCTCTCGGGCCATCTGAGGCGACTGGGACTCCGTGCCGGACCGCTCCGGGCTCAAATGCAGAAGGCGGTGCTCCTCGATACCGCCCGCATCGTCCGCCGGTTTCTTTCCCTTTTCCCCCTAACCCTCGGCCGTTTGGTCTCCCCTCTGCCAAGGGCTTCCATCTGGTTGGGCTTTTATTTATTATTTATTTATTTATGTCAGTATATTAAATAATATATATTTAAGTATATTTATTTTTCCTTTTGTATATTTATCCAGCCCAACCAGAATATGATTACTCTATTAATAACCCAAAATAATAATGATAATTAGTTATAGTTAGTATATAGTTAGTAGTATTAGTTATAGTAGGTTTATTATCGCACGACGCGGTCACTTGCTACTTTGGTGTTGGTACGTTTGGTTTTGGCTCGCCGATCACTTAGCGGTCAGCCGCCGCATAGTCTACATCACCTGAAGATGCCTCGTGTAGAGGCGAAACACGTGTTGTATTGTCGTCGATGGTGTATTTTTCCTGGAATTGCGGTGTTAGATGTAGTGGTGCCGGGAGTATTGGTATTGGGAGTAGTGGTAACGGGATTAGTGCACGCAATTGAGAGAGGGCGGGAGGTGCTTCTCAATCCAGTTAAGACACATCATTGTAGTTAATTAAGCGGATGGTTGCAAATTAATATCTTTATTATAATTGTTATTTGTACATATTTATCGAAATCTAAGCGCCAGAGAGAAACTAACCAGGAGCTGGGCAGCAGCACCTCCTTAGTGACAACTAAGCAATAAAAAGCTGCGGTTGCCATTCTGTCTGTCAAGCTTGTAAATTAAGGCAGATATTCTCCTTATGAAGCAATTTATGAGGGGGGCTATATTCAGTAGTGTACGTTGATAAGCAGTAATGAATGAATTAATGAAGCGATAAATGAAAACAATTTAAAAAAGTGGCAGTCTCCTAGTGGCAAACACACTATTCGGTGAACCCTCACTAGATTGAATGGCGACCTGATAAAACACGCACGTAGGCTGTTGTGAAAGTGTGATATACGAAGTAGCCATGTTCAGTTTGAATACAGATCTTTTCTTGCTCTGGATTTACATCTACTGAATTACGCACCGGAGTAACGTTTTGAGCTGGCAATATCCTCTAATACTAGTTTTTAAAGAATTTTTTATTTAAAGAAGTTTAGATCTGGATTGGAAGAGGGTCATTTTTTTATAGAAGAGGGGGCTAACGAGCATGCGGTTCACCTGATATTAAGTGACTACCGCCGCCCATGATCAACCGCAACACCAGGGGGAATTGCAGGTGCGTTTCCGGCCCTTTAGAAAGGAGTAAGCTCTTTTCTTGAAGGTCCCCAGGTCGTATCGGTCCGGAAAAATCGCCGGTGGTAAACTATTACACAGAGAGGTTGTACGCGGAAGAAAACTCCTTTTGAAACGTACTGTGGTAGATCGCCAAGCATCCGGATGGTGTGGATGGTATCGGGACGTTTGCCGCGTAGTGCGTTCACGAAATTTGGCTGCTGGGATTAATCCGAACAATTCCTGAGAGCACTCTCCATGGTATATGCGAAATCTCCGCAATGCCAGTGTATCGAGCCGATCCGAAAAATAATTCTTCTGCTTTTTTGAAATCCAGAATGTTACTCTCAAGGCAGGTTCTAGTTGTTCGTAGCTTATGATGAGTAGAAGAGTTTTGCTGGAAAGTCTAGGATTCAGTTGAAAATTTGAATCAATGATAGGTTTCACTATGTTTGGCAGCCTCTGCAGCTTAAACGAATTATATCTTGGCTTGTTTTGGATAATTTTAAGCACGTAGCTTCAGATCTTGGTTAATTAATTGCAACAACCTAACAGAAGTCGTAATTCGATCGATAACATTTTTGAAATGAAAACATATTTAGCGTCTTTGTGATTTAAAACTGGATGAAATTAAAAAGCGCCACGATAAAGAGACCAACGTATCTTCATCTATAGGATTTAGTCTGCGAGAAAATGAGATAGTATACAGTGTAGTAAGCGACAGTAGCATAAAGGTAGGGCACGGACCGTATACTCAAAGGTTATGGATTTATATCCACCATTTTAATTATGTCGTGAACCATTTTTAAGTTTGCCAATAGTAGTTAAAGGAAATTTTAGAAATGTTAATAGCATTGCTAGTATTAAAGAAAAATAGTACTATTTCACTCTTCTCTTTGTGTGCTGTTTTAAAGAGTTTTATTATAAATTTAAAGTGTTAAAATAATTAATTAAAAAGTGATCAATTTTTTTACTAAATAAAATTAACCATACCTACTGAACAAAATGATCTAATCCAATTCATTCTTAACAATCTACGATTTCATAGGTTACAGATTTACATTAGATTATTAGTGCTTATGCCATGTAGCGTCTATTCTACGTACCACTTTGAGATTCGATTTTAATCGAAATAGAATATTCTTTTGATTTATTATTTATTGAAATTAAGTCTAAAATTAAGCATTGTAATATTTATTTGCTGTACAAATAATTTATTTTTATCTTATATTTTATATCGCATTTTTGTTTGTAAATGATCATATTAAATAAAGCACTTTCCTTAATTTTTTTATATTTCATTTCGTTTAAAGGTTTCACTTCTACCACGTGTAACATATTTCTGCACACATTTATTTTTTGTTTACGTATAGGCTTTCGCCGAATTCCGGCTTTGAAAGCGTTCACAGCCCATCCGCTCCTAGCAATGTAAAGGGTTGCTTCGATCTTTAATTTTTCACATAGAATTTGGTGTATCGGGAGAGTGCGATACACAAATATACATAAATATACTAGCTTTTCAAGCATATTAAGAATGACTGACGGCTCAAAACTGACTTTCTGTAGAGCTGATTGCTTTTGCAATTCTATTTTCTTTATGGTTTTAAAAATCCGAAGGATTTTCTTGGCCAGCAAAAGTCCAATCCAGATCCCTTATCCTACTCACATTCATCTTATATAGAATTGTTAAATAAAAGTAGCAATATGGTATGTATGAAATTGTCAATTACAATTTTATAGGCTAATTTATCACTTGCTTGTCAGAGAAGTATAATATTGTGAAGAAACCTGTATGACTGAGGAATCAAATATTTTGAGAACATGCGAAATCCGCCAATACGTACGGTACAGCGCTTTGTACTCACTACAGGATAATTCTCTCAGAAATGAGAGGAATCCTGTGCCCAGATGTAGTAACAATATTATACTTCTAACTTTTATTTACTTTACACGAATTACAATTGCATAATTATTGTAACCCTGAGCCGAAATATAAATATTTAATGTTTGATAAACTTCAAAACACAAAACATACAATACTGAAAGCGCTTAATTCCCAGACTAAACACAAGAAACTTCATAATCAAGTTTCTACGTACAGTGTTGATATAAGGAAAATTAAACATGGTGACTACGCATATTAAGTGTACCTAACACGATTACAAAAATGCTTCTACTCTTGTAGTCGTATTGTTACTTACGTTTATAGTACGTGCAGTGTTATTCACGTGAGTACTGGATAAGTTTTAGTGGCAAGAAAGAAGTAGCCTTCTGCTAAAGAATATTGTGTTTGAGCCTACCACAAAATTAATTGAGAAGACATATTATTCTTTATAATCAAAAATTATTAAATTTAATTTTGAGTTGTCTAAAAATAACAAGTAATAAAAATGTCCACCAGTTCAAATTTCCGTTGTGGCGGTCATTCTCAACGGAGACTTGGAATCTGCGCGGGACAGAGTTACAGTGCACGAATTTTTGTGCAAGAGCACAAGATTCTCTCCTTCTTATATTCTTTAGAAATGTAATCCGATATGGCAAAAGAGATATCCAATTCAGTCGAAGCGCCAACGGCTTTACAAGCTGTCCAAAACTCCGCCAACTTCCTGACTCCAGACTGCTACTGATAATATCTTGATACAAAAACCCATAAACTGATTTCGACACAGCTCTGGATTCGAAACTTGGACCACGTCATCAGCACTCGCGCTAACAACCACTAAGGCAACATAGCTCTCAAATAATCACAAATAAGTAACATTATAAACAATAATTAAAATTCATATATTCCGCATGACATAAAATTGACCTTCAAATTACTTAAAACACTCAGAAAGTTTAAAATAATAAAGCTAAATGGCAATCATATAACAATAATTAAGATTAATTGTAGTTAAATATTTTGCATTAAAATAAGAACGCATTCTTGTATTAGACAAAAATATTTCTATTATGTGGAGTGTGATCTTTAAAATGAAACTATTGTTTTAAATTCGTAGAAGAGCATTATCCATTGTAATAATTAAAAGTACAAAAACTCTGTTTTACAATGTACTGATAATTTAGACAAACTATGGACGTAAAGAATATGAAATACAAATTATTACGCGGGAGGACTCTTGAACGTAACATTATATTATTAGAGTTAGGACTTACATGTGAATAACATTGTGTACGATACTATTGTTTAATATTGGATATCCGGCATCACGGAAATAGGAAATTATTACACGGACGTTGGACTGGGTCATATTGATCCGACTTATGAATAAGATATTTAAAAATTTATATAAAAATAGCCATGACAACATCTTCATTAAAGAAATTAAAGGAGTAACTGCAAAAGGTATAAAAATGATTTTTATAAAGAATTGGGTTGACAATCAAGAACACAGTCTAAATGATGATAAGTTAATGTAGCCTACTGTTAACATGTCATTTCTTAGCATATTATCAATGCCAAAAAGACTCCAACATTCCAATTCAGATATGACATATTTACTTAACTACACACAACTTAATTATATTTTCGGTTCTGGTTCGAACATTCATCCAAATGTATGCCTTGTCCCAAGCTGAACAATATTTACCGACACAATGAAGCATTCGTACCTCACGACCGGAAGAACTGTCTGAATCCGGTTAGGGATACCCTTGCTGCGAAAGTGAAAGACTGTCAAACCGTAATTAACTTTGAATATTAGACAGTGGCTTTTTTATAAAAGAGAAGTGACAAATGAACTTATGGTCCACCTGATTATAAGCGGCTACAGCAGTTCATGGACATTTGCAGATAACTTTACACAAAGAAAGCTATCTCACAGTCTGTAATTATAATGTCTCTCTATACACTTCTGACTGGAGCACAGTGGTATAAGCAAAGTTATTCGGCGGCAGAAATATATATGAATATGCTATCTACTCAAACGTTCTCCTACACAGAAGGGGAGTCCTAGCAGCTGGTAACACAATCAAATAAGTACTTTAATAAAATCAAGGAAGCTTTCAAGAAATACTTAAAGGGATATCTTGCACAAGAAATTTTCATTATGCAATATTTTACGAATGAATCCGAAGGATCCTTTTTCGTGGAAATTGTCGTGCGAACTGAACCCTATAATACGCAACGCCATGTGTCTCTGATAGGTTCGTCGTTTATGAAGATTCATTTGCTACGAAAATTGTCACATTAATTTAGTGTCATTTTATAACTGTTTTGCCTTTTTAATTTTTTTTAATAAACTTTGAATAAGTAGGATAATGATCGAAAACATTCTATTTTATTTAGAAGCATAACACATCAAAAAAGTTTGCGATCAGTTTGAAAAATCGAAATATTTTTTGTTACGGTAGACTATATTATGTTTTCTTCTTCTTTTTATATTCTTCGCTTGCAATATAGAATTAGAATATAAAATAATAAAACAAATTCAATTTTTTCTCCATATGAAAAGAAATTCAATCTAAGCTTACGCTCATTCAGAAGTCAAGTTTAACGGATTTAAAATACTTTTTCGAAGAAAGTTGTGATTGAAATTTCAATAGGATAATAGGAAGTTTTAAGAGCAATAATTGTAACTTTCAGGAAAGAAGGGTTTTACACGAGGAATATGGGATTGGGATGTATGATAGAAATATCACGCAGAGTTGCTGTATTCCAATACTGTGTCGTGGTCACGTTGCAGAGATACCACGGGATGGATAATTTAGCTGACCAACCTCGCAGTGGTAATTCAACTGTTCTGACTGCTGCTGCACAGCGGTATATCAGATTTCTGGCAGCCCGTGACCCAACAATCAACGCCACTACAATAAAAGCAGAAGTGCGGGCCGCCTCTGTACTCGAAATTAGATCACAGACCATTCTGAATTGCTTACATCAAGCTTGGCTACGAGCACGGAGGTCTTGGCAAGCACCTCTGAATACACGGCAACGTCAGCGGCGGACATTACTGTGGGCAAAATGAAGAAGATGAGGAGGAAAACATTTGACAAGGCTGTTTGGAACCGTAAGCCAACTATCTTTAAAGACAGTGCCAGAAATCAGGGTAGCCGCTATTCAAGAATGGGATATGTTGACGCAAGAAATGCTAATAATACCAGGAAAACTTGATCCTCAGTATGTCCAGGAGAATATCTGCATGTGTTTGAGACATGGGAGGAGTAATATTGTATTAAATGAAAACTTCTATTAATAAATTGTTGTATAAGTTTGGTTAAACAATATTTTCATTTCCACAAAAATTTTGTTACTATCACATTAGGATTGAATTACTCAATTTTGTTATTAAAAAATAAAAGAGTAATTTATTTTTTTAGTTTCAAATAGTATATTTCTAGTTAGAATAATATATACCTTTTTTGGTAAAGTTAAATTAAAAATTAATTAATTAATTGCTAGTGATCACAAACTTTTTTAATGTGTGGATATAAGATATTATAATCTAATTAATTTTTCATGCTAACGATATATTCATGTGTTCAATACTTCTAGTTTATATGACAATAACTTACATTTTTAAAACAGACTAAAGTTCAATAAAATAAAGAAGGAAAATTATTTTAAAAGGTTTTTATTATTTTATTCTGTTTTAGGATTTATTACTTCTTAATTTTCCAAACGAGTAAGTTAATCCATCAGACAATATCATTTTATTACAACAAAACATCAAACAAACGGGTAAACTCTGACCCAAGAAAGAGTGACTATATCTATAATTGAATTACAATGTACGAGCAAAGTTATTCAGCTCTAGTTATTGAATAATACTACTTTTATGGATTTTATTGCATTTAATTTACCTAATTTTGATTCCCGATGCTTCGAGTGCTTTTAGGCACCCATGGTAACGGAGGACTAAGATGATTGACCCTCAAATGTCAGAGTTAACTCGGAGTACCTTCAGCTTTTTAATTATTATTTTGGCCCGATATACGCACTATGAACTTACTGTGTCTTAAAGTCTTGCAGTGCGTGCTTGGTATTAGTTTCAATTTCATTATAAATCCTAACAACACCACAGGTCACATAGTTTATAGAAAAAAAAGACGCATTAGATCCGATATTTCAACGATGAATCTCACCGTCATCCTTCACAGTTAACTCCCATGGGCAAGTGGTTGTTACAGAGAGCACAAGGGATTTTTAACTGCAAACACCTGCCCGCCAAGCTCAGCACCTCAAGCAGGTTTTGCACAGTAACAAGCTTCGAGTCCCCCGCCCACGTCGCAGAGACTGAGTGAATCCAGCCACATTCTAGCGTGTGCCTGCAGTACTACCATATTTCAGATATGTAAGACAAGATTTACATTTTGAAGTAAGTTTCTATTGGAATATTTTTCGAGCTGCCGAAGAAGATTAGTCAGTTCTTTCCATCCGTCAAGTGTTATATGCCTCTACAAGATGCAGAAGAGTTTAACCATGATTATAAATATGGTCTCTCATATATAGTGTAAACAAAAAGATCTATAAAAACCCGCGTAAAAACATATATCTGACGTGAAACAACAACGCTCCGTGAAGACCTCGTGTAAGAAAGTGTAAGAAGTGGCGGTGTAAGAATATCCACTACCCCATGTCGTCCCGTGGATATCATAAGAGGCGACGGAGGGAAATCAAAACAGATTATGGATAGCAGCATCTTCCTTATAATAGCTCGAAATAATAAAATATTGCGGTTGAAAAGCCGTTCGCCAAGCGTGTCAACTAGGGCAAAATTCCCATCTATGAAGCAATTTATGAGGAATGCCTATGTTCACTTAGTAGACTTTTATTGGCTGTGATGATGACGATGATGGATCACAAACCCTCGCGAAGGAACATCGATTCCTTCTAAGGATAATATGTGAGACTATTGAAATTAAAAACAACCTAATTTTAAATAGAAATGGTGGCTAGGTACTACCACCTGCTTGGGATCCTCTAATTAATAAAATTAAAACTAAACCTAAGCATACCACTGCAATACTTCTAGATACAGTAAGTTTAATCTGCATAGATCGGACCATAAGTAATAATTAAAAAGCTGTAGGTACTCCGGGATAACACTGACATCGGGACTTTAATCACCTTAGTCCCCCGAGCCCATGGATATCGGTAAGCACGTACCAAAACGTCGGGATATAAAAGAAAGTAAATTTGACGCAATGAAATCCGTATAAGTTGTTTTATTTAATGTGTAGTGTTCGCGTAAATACTCTTATAAGAAATCATATGTCAACTCTAATCAATTTTTCAATTATAATAATATCATTTGGAATAATTTTGTCAAACTGAAGCCATATTTTTATAGAATGAGGTTGACAAACACACAGTTCACTAGATGGTAAGTGGATGCTGTGACCCATAGCTATCAACGTCTATCATCGAATAATAATTAAAAACTGAATGCATTGTCACCCCTAAGATGTAATGCCACTTTTACGGTAAAAAGGGTATACGGTACTCTACACTCACCATTATGAAACAGCAGAATTATGCTAGTATTTTCAGCTTACGGTATTACGTGAGTGCGTGGTATGGTCAGAAAACGATGCGAAGAGGTATTCCTTAAAAATTCCAAATTCCTAATGCCCCAACTCATGGCTTCTGGGTTAGGGCTACGGCTGTCCTTTGTGCCTCCAACTACTTGCGTAATTGATTCGACGCCGTTTCATTGTGGTGGAGGTTTTTTTTATAGAATAGGTTGACAAACGAGCACACAGTCCATCTGATGGTAAGTGGTTGCTGTGCCCCATAGACATCTACATCTGTCCTAGATTACAAATCAAAATGCAGATGCGTTGTCACCCCTGAGAACTAAGATGGAATGCCTCGTTTTCAGTAAAAGGGGTCAGGGGTTGGCGTGCACTAGGCCAGTTCTGTACGAAGGGTACGCCATCATTGATTGCGTCCTCCCCGTTCCCGCCCAAAAATAGGCCTACCAGCAGATATTGGGTCTCATCGTCAGCCACTAAGTCAGAATTTGAGAGCAAAATGCAGTTCTGTCGTCACTCAGTGAGCTGCTGCTGAGTCTTCCCAGTCTCCAATGGGGGCTTTGGCTCGTTTGTACAGGCCGTTTTTTCACAGGACTTTATAATCATTTTGCTGTAGCGGTAACCATGTCCCGGTATCCATGACTTCCGGGTTTTTAACCTTTGTTGCGGTTTTTAAGCAGTTTATTAACTATTAATACGAATTATCTTAATTTCCTTTGTTCTTAGTAATATTGAAGTTTACGGTAACAGTAGTTAATATTGTTACTAAAATACAGAATTTAATGTAAACTTATTATGTATATACACGAAAAAAAAATTGGGACAACTGCAGTGCGGATGCGTAACTCGTAACTCGAGGACCGTTTACCGGTGTGAGTCACTGCTTTATTTATGCTTTGTTATTATGATAATATTTTGCTCTAATGTGATATAAAAAATTGGCTTATAATCGGAACTGATATATACTCAATACGAAGAAACTAGACGACAAGCGTTATAACGGAAACAAATTAATGCGATTCCCATCAAATTCATACAATCGCACTACTAGTCCCCTAGGAATAACGATAAGTATTTTTCATATAAAATAAAGGTGACAAACGCTGTTACTCATAGACATTTATATGGAATGCGTCGTTTCCAGTAAAAAAGGGTCTCCGGATCTCTATACTCAACATACTAAACACAACAGTATTAATATTCTGTGAGAGCGTGATCCTTCCCCGGTCGAGCAAACCCATTCGTAATACAACCATGATATAGCTCCAGCGTGGCTCTACCACGTGTTAAAGTAATAACTTTCTGTCTATTCTTATACTTTTACTGTCTAAAGATTAACAATAAGTAATAATTTACTATCTATCCGTAAGCAGTGTAACATCTAACTGCCGCGATAGCTCAGGTGCTAGATGCTTATACTAATACTAGCAGTGATTTCTAAATAATTAGTATTCCAGAACATTTCAGCTAAGCCTAAAGTGATGTTTTATAATGGTTCACGATTATTGTCGAATGTCAAATTCAAGTCAAACCCATTAGATAATTGATGAATTATTTTATACCATGTTTATCAATATAGCCGTGTAGTGGCGGTTAAGAATATCCACTACCCCATATCTTCCCGTGGGTGTCGTAAGAGGCGACAGAGGGAGACAGGCAGGAGATGGGCAGCAGCATCTTCCTGATAACAGCAACTGTACGACAAAAAAAAAAACTGCGGTTGCCAACCCGCTCGCCAAGCGTGGCAACTATGGCAATATACCCCCCATGAACAATTACACAAATAGACGGCCCCCAGTCCCCGGCGGCCCCGCTATTCCTGGCTACGGTGGCGACCATGGTAACGGCGGGGCAGGGGGTGCTAAGAATCTCCGGTGGAGGTTCGGTTGCCACCTACGACGACTCGACCTGGCAACATTTAACGCACGCACACTGAGGACTGACGAGAAGATCCTGGAGCTGGAAGAAGAGATAGACAAGTTGCGCTGGAGTATTATAGGATTATCCGAGGTCCGAAGAGAGGGGGAGGACACGGTGATTCTCGAATCCGGCAACTTGTTCTATCACCGGGAGGGCGACCATCTGTCCCAAGGAGGTGTCGGATTTATCGTCCACAAGTCTCTCGTCAACAACGTTGTACAGATTGAGAGTGTGTCGACGAGGGTCGCGTACCTGATACTCAGAATCACCAAACGGTATTCGCTGAAGGTCATACAGGTTTACGCACCAACGTCGGCACATTCCGATGAGGAGGTGGAGGAAATGTATGAGGATATTTCCAAAGCCATACATTCCTCCAAAACCCACTACACGGTGTTGATGGGAGACTTCAACGCAAAACTAGGCACAAGAGAAAGCGGTGAGCTGAAGTAGGGAAATTTGGAGTAGGGCAACGGAACCGAAGGGGCCAGCAGCTGGCCGACTTTATGGAGAAAGAGGGACTCTTTATGATGAACTCTTTCTTCCAGAAGCGGCCCCACAGGAAGTGGACCTGGTCGAGCCCCGACGGTTCGACAAAAAATGATATTGACTTCATTATGACGACCAGACGCCAACTGTTCAGTGATGTCTCAGTGATCGCAAGGGTGAAAACTGGCAGCGATCACCGAATGGTTAGAGGCACACTGAACCTAAACGTTAAGTTGGAGAGGTCTCGTCTAATGAAGTCAACGCTCCGTCCCCCTCGTGCTCTGATCCAAAATCCCGAAAACTTTCAGCTCGAGTTACACAACCGCTTTCAGTGCCTACAAGATTGCAATGCAGTGGACGATATGAATGACAAGCTCGTGGAAACTGTCCATGCGGTCGGAGCTAAGTTCTGCAAGACCCGCCGCAGAAGAACACAAAAACTCTCCGATCACACTCTTAATCTCATGGCTGTTAGACGGGAGATGAGGCTGCAATCGTCAACAGATTTGACAGCATACAGGCAACTGAACAGACAGATCTCCAAATGCATGCGGCGAGACTTACGCAACTTTAATACTGCTCGTATTAAAGAAGCGATCGAGCGGAACCAGGGCTCCAAAGTCTTTGCCAGAGATCTGTCTGCCAAAAAGAGCCAGCTGTCAAGGCTGAAGACTGAGTGTGGCAGCATCGTTTCCGGGACACCTGAGATTTTGAGTGAGATTGAGAGGTTCTATGGACAGCTGTACACATCATCGTTGGAGCCACACGCAAGTGTGAGTAACGATCCAAGAGCAAGTCTTATCCGACACTATTCCGATGATATCCCGGACGTCAGTCTAAGCGAGATTAGAATGGCTCTCCAGCACCTTAAAAACGGCAGGGCCCCAGGCGAGGATGGAATTACAGCGGAGCTTCTGAAAGCGGGTGGAACACCGGTACTTGAAGTCCTTCAGAAGCTCTTCAATTCCGTCCTCCATGGTGGCACTACTCCAGAGGCGTGGAGCAGAAGTGCGGTGGTCTTGTTCTTTAAGAAAGGCGACAACGCTCTCTTGAAGAACTACAGACCGATTTCCCTTCTGAGCCGCGTCTACGTGCTGTTTTCGAGAGTCATTACGAATCGTCTCGCACGCAGACTCGGCGACTTCCAGCCTCCCGAACAAGCCGGTTTCGGAAAAGGCTTCAGTACCATAGACCACATACATACCCTGCGGCAGATTGTACAGAAGACTGAAGAGTACAATTTGCCACTTTGCCTGGCGTATGTGGACTATGAGAAAGCCTTTGATTCCGTCGAAATTTGGGCGGTGCTGCAGTCCCTTCAGCGGTGCCAAGTTGACTGTCGGTATATTGAAGTGCTGAAGTGTTTGTACAGTAGGGCTACGATGGCTATCCGAGTACAGAACCAGAGCTCGAAACCTATCCAACTGCAGAGAGGTGTAAGACAGGGTGACGTTATATCCCCGAAACTCTTCACCGCTGCTTTGGAAGACGTTTTCAAGCTACTGGACTGGAAAGGATACGGTATTAACATCAATGGCGAGTACATCACTCACCTTCGATTTGCCGACGATATAGTCCTTATGGCAGAATCGCTGGAGGACTTAAGCACTATGCTCAATGACCTCAATAGTGCCTCCCAACGGATAGGTCTTAAGATGAACATGGACAAAACAAAGATTATGTTTAATGTCCATGTCACACCTATGCCGGTAGTTGTTGGGAGCACTATGCTCGAAGTTGTTGACGAGTACGTTTACCTGGGACAAATAGTCCGACTAGGTAAGTCCAACTTCGACCGAGAGGTCAATCGACGGATTCAACTCGGCTGGGCAGCGTTCGGGAAATTACGACATATCTTCTCGTCAGGTATACCTCAATCTCTGAAAACTAAAGTGTACAACCAGTGCGTGTTGCCAGTGATGACTTACGGATCAGAGACGTGGTCCTTCACTGCTGGCCGTATGAGGACGCTCAAGGTCGCTCAGCGAGCTATGGAGAGGGCTATGCTCGGAGTTTCTCTGCGTGATAGACTCAGAAATGAGGATATCCGCAGTAAAACCAGATTGACCGACGTAGCCCAACGGATTAGTAAGCTGAAGTGGCAATGGGCCGGCCATATAGCTCGAAGAACCGATAACCGATGGGGAAGAAAGGTTCTCGAGTGGCAGCCTCGTACCGGTAGGCGTAGTGTAGGGCGACCCCCCACTAGATGGAGTGACGACCTGGTAAGATATGCAGGAAGTCGATGGATGCAGGTGGCTCAGGACCGTGCTTTGTGGCATTACTTGGGGGAGGCCTATGTTCAGCAGTGGACTTGTGAAGGGCTGTGATGATGATGATGATGATGATGTTTATCAATTATTTGCAGTTTCGCGATGGTTATCCATCATCATAGTAGTCTACTAATAGTTCACTGCAACATATTAACCGTAGTTGCTACAATTGGCTTGTATGTAAAAAATGCAGCTTTTATAATAAATTGTTATCAGGAGGACGCTGTTGCATATATATCTTGCCTTTGTTTCCTTTATCACCTTTTGCGATACCTAGTACCAGGATGATACGAGGTAGAGGGTATACCTACGCTGTCACTACACGGCTTATGTTTTACGAATATAATTTTACACACATCTACAGTTTTTATACTATTGGATGTTTAATTGTAATACAATTTAAATTTGTATTAATAATACGTGAACATTACACCGAGCAAAGAGGCAGGTACGAACCCGAAAGTCGTGGATATCGGGGCCATGGTTACCGGTACAGCGGAATCACTGTGTGTAAAGTGATGAAAAGGACTGCATTTTGCCGTCCAATTCTGACTTAGTGGCTGACGATGAGATCCAAGATATGTGGCAGGCTTATTTTCGGGCGGGGACGGGAAGGACGCGATCAATGATAGCGTACCCTTCGTCCAGAACTAGCATAGTGCAGGCCAACCTCCACCACAGTGAAACTGCGTCGGTTCAATTACGGGCTAGGGCCGTCCTTTGTGCCTCCAACCCCTTGCGGTTGGAGGCACAAAGGACGGCCGTAGCCCTAATCCAAGAGCCATGGGTTAAGGCTGGTAAAATCAAAGGCCTAAACAACCTAAAAGGTAAGTTTTTCTACAACTTTCAGCACGACAAGCCCAGAGCGTGTATTTATACTACTAAAGATAACTGTGCAAAACCATTAACACATTTCTGTTCCAGAGACATGTATGCGGTAGCTATACAAAAAACAAAGGCGGGAAGGTTAGTCGTCACCTCAGTCTATATGCCGGAGGATGACACTCCTCCCCCTCATGAACTAGTCAAATTGGTGAACTTCTAAGGGAGGGCCAGACTAGAGGTTGTGATCGGGATGAACTCTAACGCACATTATTCCCTTTGGGGAATGAAAAAATCTAACGAACGAGGTAAGATGTTAGGAGAATATTTATTTAGCACTAACCTGTTTTTTACACTTTTTATTTTAAACAGATTCTGAACCAATTTTTACAAATAAGCGTGTCGCACAATAATCGACCTCATACTTGCCACAGTGGGAATAGCTAAACTAATAACGGGTTGGCGTATTACGAAAGAGGCCTCACGCATAGACCACAGATGGATCTGCTGTATATTACAGAACAGTATGCCTGTTTTACCAATATGGCGAAATCCCAGAAAGACGTATAAAATAAAATATATTCATAGGCTGACACTTTCCTCCGGGTTTTGAGGGACAAATACCGAAGCAGATCAATCGCTCGTAGAAGATATGAGATGTTACTAAAGCCATGAGCTATCATGAATCATGTCCAGAAATCACTCCATCAAGACATGCTACGGTAAGGCAATCGTGGTGGGGTAAAGAACTAGATAGGAAACGTAAGATGGTAAGAAAATCCCGAAAAAGGCCGTGAATACCCCAATGGATGTAAACTGGCTACTATACAAGAAATCTAAGTCTGAATAAAAAAAATGTATCAGGTATCGGCGCTCGACAGGGTGGTGCAAATTCTGTGGATAAGAAAAATCCTAGTTAAGCAGAACACACCGGGACCCATTTCACTAAAGAAACTAAACGGAAGCTACTCAACATTGCCGGATGAAACCCAATGCATCCCAATTGACACACATTTCCCAGTTTGCTGCGTAGTTGAAAGGGTAAACCGGCATGAAGATATACTGACACCAACAGAAGAAGACTGGAATTTAGCATAGAGAGTGGTGACGACAGATAAAATCCATTTGGCCATTTATAGTTTCCTTCCCTGTAAGGCGACAGGACCTGACGGCATATTCCCGGCACTGCCTACAGTGGAAGGGGGGGGGTAAAGCCGTAATAGTCAGACTCTTTGCCGTAATGAGAGCTTGTCTGGCTCTTAAATATGTTCCTAGGGGATCGAGGGAAGTGAAAGTCACGTTCATACCCAAATCAGATAAGAGCGACTATACAGACTCTAAATCCTCCAGACCCATTAGCCTCACATCCTATCTCCTAATGACGATGGAAAGGATAAGTGAAAGGAAATTGAAGGAGTTGGCGCTAATTAAATTACCGCAAATTTTGATTTGCAGAATGAATGCGGAAAGAGTAATAAAGCAAATTAATGTAATTTGAAAGCAAAGTAGAAGTGAGTCGCAGAGTCGACAAAAGCCTAGCTGGAAGTATAGTGACCGAAATATCCGTGTAACCAAAATCTATATATTTTATAGAAGAGGGGGCAAAAGAACATGCGGCTCACCTGATGTTGTTTTATAAGAGAAAGTTGACAGAGTAGAGTATAGAGAGACAGAGAGAGTTGGCAGTTGACGAGCACACAGTCCACCTGATGGTAAGTAGTTGCTGTGGCCTATAGATATCTACCTTTATCCTCGATTACGAATCAGAATGCAAAGGCGTTGTCACCTGTGAGAACTAAGTTGGAATGCCTCATTGATTATTATATTCCAGTAAAAAGGGTCTCCGTTTCTCTACACTCACCATACGAAACACTGCAGCGTTGAGCTGCTATTTTACGATGGTATTTTGTCAGAGCTTACTTACACAAAAAACAACACGCCTACAGCTTGGGTAAATCTACAGAATGAGCACATCATTACGTAATAACAAAGATATAAGAGGCCATCCAAAACAACGCAGTATGTCTAGGTTCCTTCATAGGCATAGAAGGGGCTTTTGACAGAACAAACTTCTTCAGCATAAAAGACGTACTAAGTAGACATAAAGGTGAAACGGCACTGATTGACTGAATAGTAAACATTGAGCTTTATTCAGTCTCTGCCGGTTACACAAGAACAATAAATATTTCTGGTGGAACTCAATTTAGATCAAGAAAGGCTACCCGCAGGGTTGGGTTTTTTCACCTCTCCTATGGAATATGGTTATTAGTGAACTCATCAGCAAATTAAATGCCAACGATGTCTACGCATTATGTTCCGTTGATGACCTTACAATACTGGTCTCTGGAAAGACAGCAGGCATGGTGTGCGACTTGACCCAAGCGGCTCTACGTATAGTAAATAGATGGTGCAGGTAATATGAACTAATCGTTAATCCAAATAACACGGTTCTAGTAATTTTCACACAAAAACGAATAAAACGAATGCAGAATAACCATCATTTTTAAAATCCAGCTATCCTCTGAGGTGAAATACTCAGGTCTTACATTTGACAGTAAAGTCTACTGGAGTAAACACATAGAATACAAAATCAACAAAGCTAGTATAACTTTCTGGCAATGAAGAAACATGGTTGGCAAACAATAGGGTTTAACTTCAAAAATTATACTGTGGCTGTAAAACCTGTAATTCGGCCCATGGTCACATATAGCACTCTGGTATGGCTGCCACAGTCTGCTTAAAAACAAACAGCCATTTTAAGGGCTATACTGGAACTAACCCCGCTTCATCCACACATATAAGAAGAAGAAAATTTAGCTGCTATTAGACTCAAGACCCTAAATCTTTTGAGTAAGAGTATAGTACAGGTATTATTCATAGAATTTACTCAAAAATTCCTACCTTACAAGCCAAGATGTTTAATAAGACACCAAAATAATTTGTTTTCGATAAGAAGTATAAGATACAATTAAATAAAACCGACCAGCCGTAGAGATTAAACATAAAAGAGCTTAGAGTGAGCTTAGAGGATGATCTAAAACAAATAAAAGCGTAGGATCTGGAACGTTCTCTGAAGACTTCAATATCCACATATTATGTAGATCGCTGGGTATCCATAACATAGTCTTTCAGGCGGAATGTATGGGTATCATCCAAGCGGCCATAGCAATAGATGTTAGTTAGGAAGGTAAAGATTTCTCCATCAGAATACTGACCGACGGTATGACGGTACTACAAGCTCTGGTTGGTAATGTGGTGAAATGGGAACTAATATGGTATGAAGTGTTGGTAACACAAAATGTGACTCTGCAATGGATTAAGGGACACAGTGGCCAGAGAACTGGCAGAGAACTGGCCAGAAGAGGATCAAGTCTGGCCACTATAGGACAGACAAAATACAATCCTCTTTGGTAACGTTCGTTCACTGATACTTATAAACTTCACTAACCTACACGCTCAGCTTTGGAAAAATCTAGCAGACGGTAGATAAGCAAGCGAGGCCCTGCCTGAATTAAACAGTCGTCTAACAAAGTTCTAATAAGACTGAACAAGCCACAGATCGGGAAAGTATTAAATTTTATCACGAGACATGGCTCCTTTAACAAACATTTATTTACCGTAAGTGTTACATATATAGCCCCATGTGCAAGGCATGTATGGGGAAGGAAGACACGTTGACTCCCGTGTTGCTGACATATCCGGAGGTCGCTGCAAACATCTTGGCTCGCTGAAATCGCTCCGCGATGTTGCTTGCAACATCAAAGTACTGTTGAACTTCTTCGGCGAAATTTCATGGCTCGAATAATCACATTATTCCTGTCCACACGCAATTTACGCACTTAGACGTGGAGTTGCAGAAAACGGCCCGTCGTTAACTAATCTAAAGTAAACTAAACTAAACTACCTATTTTAGCAGCCCCTTTTTATTAAGAGACATTTGTCTCGCGATCTTGTCGCCCAACACGATTTTTACGTTTGTGACGTGGCGAGGGGACATCGCCTGACTATTTAGGTGGCATCTACGTGTTGCGGGACATGTCGCATTTTGACGCTCAGATGGCTCGATCATGCGCGACTTTTTGTCTATCGATAGTCGCCCGATAGCATTTTTGAAATGAGTGTGTGTGAGTGTGAGTGTGTTCCGCAACTTTCCTAAAACGTTAATAGGGTAGTTCAACGTGAATATGTTAACACTCATCGAGTTAAACCAAAATTGCTACGGTATCACAAATATATTTATATGCTATCACATATTTACTTCATTAAAATCTTTCAAAGATTAAACTTTTGGTAAAGTTTGCGAGGAATTGACCTTGAAATTTTTGATACGCTTTAACTTATTGCTTGTTTTGACTCTTAAAAAGTATAAGATAATGAACCTTAATGAATTCCAGTTGTTATGTATTATCGCAAGACTGATGTAAAAATCGTAAGCGTGCCAAAATTTTGTATCTTGCTTAGTTATGGACGGCCCAACCTTTAAATAATTTTGAAATCGGTTGTAGACATTTCTTCTCATAGAGTGGTTACATATTCGAAGACTGCATTCCAAGCCTTATGAACTAACTACACTTTCTTATTGTAATAGATATTTTTTACTATTATAATTATGTAAGCCGCATTTAGTCCTTGGGCGACTTTTTGACCTCATTTTGGTATCTGGACGAGCAAAAAGTCCGTCGACATTGTCCCAAGACTGCCGCATGTAAATGTACCGCGACTTACCACTTCGTGCCCTTGTGAATACGAAAAGCCTTTGGATATTGCGCGCACGGTGAGATTGAGATTTGACATAGTTAAAGTTGTTATGTAGGAGGAGTGCAGAAAGCTAAAATCTTATATTATATGCGTTACACACACTATTAAATAACATAAAACTTACACTGTTTATTTTTATACTACCGATATCAAACACTTTATAGTCTGTGATCAAACAGACGCACAGAGTTGAGATTGTTGCAAAAAAAAAAATTAAGTGAATACCAAATAATTACTGATAAATATAATGAATAATCTGTGACTTTTGAGTAATTTTATATGGTCTGAATATTTGGGTAAACAAGGCAGAAAAAATCGAATTATTTTTGTATATATGATATCCGCGTCTTTGAATAAACATGAAAACTTAACGAATTTCCTTTTATTTTATACTAGTGATATTGAGTTATTATTTAAGATTATTAAGACATAAAATCTAACTGCAACTCCAATGCAAAATTCAAGACTGTTACATAATATACAGAAAGAATGTGGTGGCGGTTTAAGAATGTTCACTACCTCATATCGGCCCGTGGGCATCGCAGGATGAGATAGAGGGAAGCAAATCAAGGAATAAGCAGCAATGCTTTCAGTAAAGCAATGAAAAATAAAATAAAACTAATTCGATTGCCAACCCGCCTGCCAAGTATGGCAACTTATAAATAATCCCCCCTATGAGGCAATCTATAGGGCAGGCCTTTGTTCAGTAGTGGACTTTTGCTAGGCTGTAACGGTAACGCATATACTTATAAAAGGATAATGTAAATAAATTTAAAAGAATGTAAGGGAATCTAACCCATTCTTTCATTTAATATTTTGTCATATTTAAACTAAAGAGAAGTGTGTACATATTTTATGCGTGTGTATACGTTAATATTTTAATTCCAAATAAGAGACTTTACCTTGAAAGTAAGTTATGTTCTTTTCATTTAGAATGTAATTTATTAAATGTCAGTTCATGTCAAGGGATTTTTTGCAATGTCACAATTCCTGAGATGACGTAAATAAATGATGCTGAAAAAACGCCACTTAGGCAAAATGAGTGTTTATTCATGTCAAAGATTATTCTAAAAATTTTTTGGCAGAGAATACGTCATCCTTGCAATAACACTTAACTCATTTCTAACCGATGGGAAAAAAGGAGGAGATTCTCAAGTCAACGCGTATATTTTTTTATGTATGACCACGCATAACTTTTTACAGAGTAGTTTCCTTTAAAGACTATATACCTTGAAATTGGTGCCATATAAATTTGGAAAAAAATGTTTTACCCTGAGGTGGGAAAATAGATTTTAAAGATTTTAATCTAAGTTGTTATAGATATTAAAAAATATTAAAAAAAATCCAATCGACATATTTTTTTTGTATGACCACATTTTTACAAAGTAATCCTTTTTGATAATTTTTTCTTTATTGGATAGGGTGTAATATCTAGAAATTGGTAAATTTATAAAAAAATTCCACCGTAAGGATGGGAATATAGCGGTGATTTATTATTTACTCACAGATTTTAGTGCTGACTTACGTATTACAACATTACATAATAATTACAATACATTACATTACAAAAAACACATCACGATGAAGGAGCTTTCGACCCGTCAGTCTCTTATGTGTAGACCTCTCAGTCTCGGCATTTTTGCTAAAGATCATTCATCGTGAGGTTTTTGAATGTAATACCTTATTTGGCTCTTAATCAGATAAAACAATACCCTCAAGTGTTTTTACTCTACTCATTGCCACATATACCTGGCCAATGGCAAACACTTTTTTTCCGAGGTCAATTACTTTAGCTTTAAACAAATAATAGTTAAAGTGGAATTATATAACAATAGGGAATATTAATAATGTTAATTAATAGGATTACTAATATTCTTTAAAAAAAACAGTTAAAAGCTACAGTAAGGTAAGTACTTAATTTAAATGTAATCAAAAATCAATCATATAGTAATTAATAGATTATAGCCACAAAAACATATAAAACAAAAACTTTTTAACATAAAAAAATAAACCGCAGAAAAAACTGAAAAGAAAAAAATAGTAAACCTTTTTCTTTTACCTTAACAACTACGTTCTAAAACTAATGAAGTATACCTAAGTAATTTTGAATCGGCGCCAAACAAGCAAATCAATTAATTACGAAAAGCAAGATGCGTGGTGCGACACGCCCTTCACCGGAAAATGCCAAACGTTCACTAAGTTAATGTCAGCGAGACTGCAACCCGAAACATACTTACTAGACATGTCGTTGCGAGTGGTCAAATTAAGTACAGTTTTTGGAATGTTTCCACAAAAAACGCCCAATTTTTTGCGAACACATCAGCAGTAAGAAAGAAATTTAGAAAACGATTGCAATTTACTTTAAAAGAGACGAGTGTATACAGAATTTACTATTAGGTACGTCTACTCAGTAATGAAATTAGTGTGGACATATTGCAGAATTTAAGAATTACTTACTATTAATAGATCCTTACATATGAAATTGGCGTTTCGTGCGGGAGGAATATAAAGACAATTTTTTTTTGTTAATTATATTTAATTGATCAAAGTACGCACCGTTGTTATCTATGCACTTTTGCCATCTCATAGGCGGTTCATTGATCCCTTTACTAAAAAAAAACATGGGTACGAGAATAAATAAACTTCTTGAATTCGGTTTGGATTGCCGCATCGAACTTTAATTTTTTTTCCTTGTAAAAAGTTGTCCAAATTCCGGATAAAATGGTAATCTGTCGGAACAAGGTCCGGAAAGTACGGTGGATGTTGCAGACATGCCAATTGTAGCTCATCGAAATAAGCGGTTGTTTGTTGGGCAGTGTGTGGTCTTGCGTTGTCGTGAAGAAGCAGTGGCCTAGAGCGATTGACCAATCTCGGTTGCTTAGCAGCTTGTTCTTCCTTCATGGTTAGCAGTTACTGAAAATAGATATCTGCCGTAGTCGTTTGGCCAGATTTTAGAAGGCTGTAGTGAAAGACATCGGCGCTAGTCCACCAAACACTCACAAGTTTTAACAGTGGTAGAGCCACGCGGCAGCTTTGCTATTGCACGTACGAGCCGGCTCAAATCGGGGTGGTACCACGACCTCACAGAATACCAGCGTCAAGTAGAAGCTCCGCTTCCGCGTTTCATCTGGTGAGTGCAGAGAGCCGGAGGCCGAAATCCCCCCCCCCCCATCAACATGGTAGCGGAATTAAATGTTAGACCACCCCAGGAGGGTACCAGTAACCCTGGAGAATCCTTCGCTGAGCATCCATGACCAAGTTACTCCACTCCTGAGCGTGGGTGCTCAGTTTGCCCCGCGTATTCTGGGGGGAAAATTCAGCTCAAGACTACAACTGCTCGGGGCGAACGGAGCAACAAGACCAAGACGACACCTGCCACGCTATCTGTGAATTTCTGCAATAGGCCCGCCGACAGGAAGAATAGGCCCGTCGGTTGGAAGAGCAGATACTCATCATGAAGGATCTTCACGCTACCTTCAGAAAAGAGATAAGGGAGGTGAAAGATAGGGTTGCTCAACATGACTACCGCCTGTCAGAAGCTGAAACTCGAATCGACCAAGTGAACTATCGGGTTGATAACCTGAACCTTGGTCAGAACCACTGACATTTCAGGAAAACGTGTGCTGAGCCCCTCACTGAGCATCCACTTCACTGGCCTTTGTGACCAGGAATAGACTACAGAAAAGGGCACACTGGTTGGTATTTGTGAAGAAGTGGATTGGTTGCATCGGTGCCAATATCTATCGAGTAGGGCCCCCAGCAAAGATGCAAAAACGAGACCACACTTTTAGAAGACTGTCACAGCTTGCTTTCCTATCGGCTCGGTTCACTGGCGTTGCGAAGAGAAGTTGCATCTCTTTGCGTATTTTATCACATCTATCACGGGGAGTGCTCTGAGGAATTGTTCGGATTAATCCCAGCCGCCAAATTTCGTGAACGCACTAGCGGTAGCGCGCAACCGCGGCGCGGTAGCTTGGCGGTCCATCACTGTACGTTTCAGAAGGAGTTTTCTTTCGCGTACGACCTCTCTGTGAAATAGTTTACCACCAGCAATTTTTCCGGACCGATACAACCTGGGGACCTTCAAGAAAAGAGCTTACTCCTTTTTAAAGGGCCGGCAACGCACCTGCTATTCCCCTGGTGTTGCGGTTGATCATGGGCGGCTGTAGTCAATTAACATCAGGTGAGCCGCATGCTCGTTCGCCCCCTCTTCTATAAAAAAAAAACTTTAGAAATTCACAGCGATCAAGGAATGAATTTTGAGGCTCAAATATTCCAGGAAACTTGCCGAGTTATGTGTACTCATAAAACAAGAACCACTTCTTACCACGAAATCTGATGGATTGGTAAAACGGTTTAATGAAACATTGGAGAAGTACCTAGAAAAAGTTGTAGACAATCGGCAACGAGATTGGGAAAAGCACATACAATAGTTTTTGTTGTCATATCGTAGCGCTGTTCACGAAAGTACATGTGTGACACCAGCTTTCACAAGCTTTGGGGGAGAATTACTGCTGCTTGCAGACCTAATCACCTGAATAGCACCTGATGCCCTACGCAATATAACCGATTTTGCAAATGACTTTTAGAATAAAATGAATGACATGTATGAGCACGTCAGACAATCGGGCCAGCAAAAGTCTGAAAAGATAAAAACCCGATACGACCGCAAAATAAACAACAAAGGGTTCGACAAACGTTCACTGGTGGGTTGCACAATCCAGTCCGCAGCAAAGAGAAATCTCCTAAGCTTCAAGCCAAATGGGAAGGACTATACCGGATTGTGACAAGGATCAATGATGTAACCTACCGGATATAGAAAGGTGCAAGAGGTACTCCTACGATTGTCCATGTGGATCGACCGGCGCGTTATTATGGAGCCGATAATGCTCGGAATGAGCATTTCTTTGGAGGGGGCAGTGTTGCAAGCTATAGTTAATGCCACTAGCGCCACTTGTGTTGGGTAGCAGAGCGAAGAGAGCTTTCTAGAAATTTCCATCCTAGAACTTTCCCCAATTAAGGGAGGGAACTTACAGAGCATTTTGGATGTTTGAGTAGAAAAGATCCCATATAAATGCGTTAGGGACCACGACCGAGGAATCATTGAGTTGGCGATAAAAGCGAAGACTTCGGAGCGAAATAAAGTGAACTAAAGTGTTAAGTGTGATGATGAGTTATTAGTGTGTTTTAAGTTTTAGTTGGTGTTCGGTAATTAAAGTTTCAATTTTGGTAATTCAATCGGCAGTTTTTGTCATGAACCCTAAGTTCGTACCATTAGATTATACTCTAACTATTTAAATAAATAAACACTAATTAGTAGACTGTACATTATAAAATATTCTTGGAATGCATTAGTAGTAAACACAATACATATTCTAAAATAAATCTGCAGACATTTATGTATTCAAACTAACAACAACATAGCCCATCACGCGAAGAATTGTAATGCCATTACTTTTGGCAGTCTCATCCATTAAATATTTATTATATTGTGGGTCGTGAAGTCCTGACTTCAACTGGTCACTGTGAACTCGACTTTCTAATTTCTTGCATTTTAATTGGCTGGGGGACGTGGCCAGGCCGGCGGACAACGATGACTAACTATATTCTTAACGCGAACGGACTATAATTGCAATTTTAAGTGCTGATTTATCATGTGCTCGGCGGTGAAGGAAAACATCGTGAGGAAACCTGCATGTCCAAGGAATAAGGAAAAAATATTTCGAAGACATGTGAAATTCGCCAACATGCATTGGGGCAGCACGGCGGACACTTCCTTGTCTTGAAACCCTCTCATAGATGAGGGGAGGCCTGTGCCCAGCAGTGGGACGTATATAGGCTGTAACTTTAATATATTAATTGTATCTTATTATTGATTTGATAAAGATTAATTCAAGTTATATAATTAAAAATAAAAGTTCATTTGTCAAATAATATCTAAAATTTCTAGTAAACACTTAAATTTTGAATTTTAAATTGAAAATTTACGTGGTAGAGCCATGCTGCAGTTATATTAGTAGTATAGTTGTAGCACGAATGGGTCGGCTCGACCGTGGAAGGACCACGCTTTCACAGAATACCAGCGTGAAATAGTAGCATAATGCTGCTGTATTTCGTATGGTGAGTGTAGAGAACCGGATACCCTTTTTACTGGAAACGAGGCATTCCATCTCAGTCCTCGCGGGTGACAACGCATCTGCATTTTGATTTTTAATAGAGGATGGATGTAGATGTCTATGGGCCGCAGCAACCACTTACCATCAGTTAGACTGTGTGCTCGTTTGTCACCCTATTCTATAAAAAAATTGAATGTTTTCCGTATAAAATAAATATTTATAGATTATAAAATGGAAATTATTTGCGAATACGTTTCATATATAACATAAATAAGAATTTGCAAACCGGTTTCCGTCCTGGCCATAGTACGACTACTGCACGTTTATAAATCACTGATGATATTCGGTATGGTATGAAGAAACAAAAGCTTACCATTTTAACGTTGCTTGATTTTAGTAACGCATTTAAAACTGTAGATTTTGATATCTTTTTAAGCATACTGCGGTCTCTCAACATATCTCCAACTGTAGTTGACTGGTTTCGAAGTTACTTGTTTGGTCGCCGACAGCGAATTCAGGTGCAAGAGGTTTTTTCCACCTGGTCTACTACAGCCGCTGGTGTACCACAAGGTCGCGTGTTGTCTCCTATCCTTTTTGTAATTTTCATTAACTCTATAATTCATAATTTCTCCTCTTCCTACCACTTGTATGCTGATGATCTCCAAATCTATACTCAATCCTCTCTTGAAGATCTATCTAAAGCAGTTGATACTATTAATGCTGATCTGACTTGTATTTCGAATTGGAGTAAATGTTATGGTTTGACGATTAATCCTAAGAAAACTCAGGTCATTGCCATCGGTAGTTCTAGATTAATTGGGAAAATTGACTGGTCTTCCCTACCCACCATTATACTAGACTGCACTCCAATCCCTTAAAGTAACAAGGTTAAAAACCTGGGATTGTATCTTGACTCGTGTATGTCTTGGACCTCACAGGTTAATGACGTCAGTAGGAAAATGTTTGCTGCGTTAAGGTCTTTACGTAGATTACGTAATTTTCTTCCCACAGCAACTAAAGTTACGCTCGCCCAGTCTCTACTTCTGCCTATCCTTGACTATGCTGATATTTGCTATCTTGACATTACCGAGGAGCAGCTTAATAAGCTTGAGCGCATTCAAAATTATGCATTAGATTCATATTTGGGCTTCGCAAATATGATCATATCTCCGAATTTCGCAAACAGCTCAAATGACTCCCGATCCGCCTTCGCAGGAATACTCACATTCTCTCCGCGTTGTATAGCGTGCTGTTTAATCCTTCCACTCCTCTTTATTTAGAAAACCGTTTCCAGTATCTTTCTCTTACTCATAATCGGTTCCTTTGATCCTCCATCAATCTTTCTCTCTCTACACCTTTGCACTCTTCTCCCTTTTTCAAGAAATCCTTCACCGTAACTGCTCTGCGATTGTGGATCTCCTTACCTCTCTATATTCGTCGTGCTACATCTCTTCACTCTTTCAAAAGTCTTGTTAAATCGCTATTAGATAAATTACTTTAACTTTCTCGTACTCTTTTCATTTAATCTATTATATGATATTTTATATATAATTTTCACTTATTTTTATTTTTATGTATTATTATATTTTTGTTATTATTTTGTATGACCCACTCCATTTAAACTTTTGTTTGCATCATTCTTCTACGCAAAGGTTGTCTGGAAGATATCACTTTCAGAGTGATAAGACCGCCTGTTGTACATGCTTTAATTTAGTTTTAACTGTACTTGATGTTTCTGTATTGTGGTGTACAAAATGGAATAAATAAATAAGAAATAACAGAATAATATATCCTGTAATAAGCTTTATCAATATACAACATACACAGCACATTATACAGCCTCACAGAATACCGGAGTAAAGTAGAAGTATTTATTGTTATTGCATTTAATTTGGTAAATAGAGGAGATCGGATCTTACCTCAATAACACGGCAAATACCAGCACCGATGGTCGCCGTGTACACAGTTTAAAGACCTTACAGTTGGGAAACGATTGTACTTGTGCAAAAACAACGATACGACGGGTTTTGCGGGGCAGGGGGTGAGCGGACCTTATACTATCGCTCTTCACTAAGTCTGATAGAAAATACATGTGTTTGGCACGAGCATTTTATACTTATTTAATTAAGTTTAGGTGCCGTTTTTGAAAAATATAATATCTTTAATAGTGAATTACTGTTATCGTTATATGAGTTACTAAGTCAAATTAAATTCAAATGATGGCCATGCTTATGTTTCCATCATTTTATGTTGATACAATTGTTGATCTGAATGCGAATACATTACATAATTAAATTTAAGAATCGAAATCTGAAAACAACTATAAAAAGAAAAAGTCACGAATATTATATATGGCGGCACTTGTAAATGTGTTTTTTTTGTTATAGTAATAAAAATGATGATGTTCAATAGACATTTTCACTTATAAGTATGAACATAATCTTAATAAATGACAATGCGTATTATAATGCCCAGAATCATTTTATTTCCGTTGTTGTGACAACAGCCTCTAACATGGCGCTGGCCGCGCCTACGCGGGTGGCGGCATCACCGGATATCAAAGGCGCTTCACAACTGTAAGGTCTTGAAAGTGTGCCGTCTATTTATACTTAATCAGGCCCTTGCAACATTTGTTTTTTCTGCCAGGAGTACAAATTGAAGTGATCACTGGTGCTTTTATAGGGACAACAGCGTTAATGCTAACCTACACGAAAAAGTCGTCGGCCCCATCCAAATGCCTACAGATATCATGTAACAACATAGACAAGAGCAAAAATTGCTATATACTTTGCGTATTTGATGATTACAGCCGCTCCGTTCGGCAACTCCGTGACGGAGCGGCTTAGCAATGTGTTGCAGCACTAAAGGCTGCGGGTTGGAATCCCGCATGGAACAAGTATTTGTATGGCCTACAAGTAATTGTTCCGAGTTTGTATGTTTGGGCTTTGTGAATATTATTGCTTTGTGAAGTTTATGTTTGTAAACTGCTCACTATAAAAAAAATTATATATAATAAGTATGACAAACGACACACTCGGCTCACCTGACGTAAGTGGGTGCGGTGGTTTATTTATTTACAGTTGGAGGGTTAACAGGAGTAATTTTAGCCAATTCTTCCATTGACGTAACATAACACTTATTATGTTGTAGCTCATTTCCATTATGTTTTATCTATAGGAGCTGTATTCGCAATTATAAGAGGATTTATTCAATGATTCCCTCTGTTCACAGGATTGTCATTAAATAATTACTAATTAAAAATTAAAATTTAATCAATATTTATCAGAGTAAATTTATCATTTTTTCCTCAAAATTTTTTCGGTTTATCAGTAGATAGAGATAAAGTGTATAAATTACTAATTTTCTCCTCGATTAGGAATCAAAATGCTAATTTCATTATCACCCCTGAGAAGTAAGACGGAATACCTTGTTTCTAATAAAAACGGTTATACGCGAACACTACACATTGAAATAATACTAGTTTTTTACGGAATTTATCGCGTATATTTAACTTTTTAAAAATCCGATGTTTCGAACGCTTTACAGCACTCATGGTCACGGGCGGGACTGAGATGTTCAACGTCCATATGTCATGGTTAACCGCGGTTACCATAGATTAAAATTTAACTTTTGTTCCGATCTATACAGTATGAACTTATGGTATCTTGAAGTCTTGCAGTTTTATGCTTGGGTTGGGATTTAATTTTATTTATTATCGGATCCCAAGCAGATGGTAGCACCCAGCCATCTTCTCCATTGAAATTAGGATGTTTTTTGATTTCAATAGCCTCGCGAATCAGCCTTGGAAGGAATCGGTGTTCTTTAGTGAGGATTTGCGGTCTATTAAATATGATGTAGTGACGGGGGCGATCCTGTACGTGTTCACAGACTGCAGACTTCCCGGAGCGTCGATTCTTCACATCAGCTATATGTTCTTTAACGCGGGTTTTTATTGATCTTTTAGTTTGTCCTATGTAGGAGAGACCACATTCACAATCAAGTTGTACACTCATGCATCGTGCAGAGGGACACTACACTTGACTGATGGTAAAAACTGCCAAATCTTCTTCAGCGGCTTGAAGTATGTTTTGATGGAAGCACGCTTCAAGATGTAGCCAATCTTGTCAGTGACTCCTCTAACATATGGCAGTACAGCAGGTACACGATCGACTGTGCCGGCTTTACTCGTTCACTGTGACGTAGGCGCGGGACTCGAAGCATGTTGTCATGCAAAACTTGCTTGACATGGTGGAGCTCAGCAGTCAGGTGTTTACTGTCACAGATCTCTCGTGCTCTCTGAAACAAAGATTTACCCACGGTAGCTAACTGTGAAGGATGGTGGTGAGAATCACCGTTTAAATATCTATCTGTATGGGTCTTTTTTCTATACACAGTATGGCCCAAGGTGTTATCAGGATTCCGAATTACTAACACATCTATCTTTTTTACCATCAGTCAAGTGTAATGTCCCTCTGCAAGATGCAGGAGTGTACAAGCTTGATTGTGAATGTGGTCTCTTCTACATAGGACAAACTAAAGATCAATAAAAACCCGCGTTAAAGAATGTATAGCTGATGTGAAGAATCGACGCTCCGGGAAGTCTGCATGCAGTCTGTGAACACGTACGGGATCGCCCCCGTCACTACATCTGATTTGATAGACCGCAAATCCTCGCTAAAGAACACCGATTCCTTCCAAGGCTGATTCGCGAGGCTATTGAAATCAAAAAACATCCTAATTTCAATAGAGAAGATGGCTGGGTGCTACCGTTTGCTTGGGATCCTATAATAAATAAAATTAAATCCCAACCCAAGCATACAACTGCAAGACTTCAAGATACCATAAGTTCATACTGTATAGATCGGAACAAAAGTTAAATTTTAATCTATGGTAACCGCGGTTAACTATGACATATGGACGTTGAACATCTCAGTCCCGCCCGTGATCATGAGTGCTGTAAAGCGTTCGAAACGTCGGATTTTTAAAAAGTTAAATATACGCGATAAATTTCGTAAAAACTGGTATTATTTCAACGGTTACCTATTCTCTATACATGCCATACTAAAAAAGTGTAATATTAAGCTGCTATTTCAAGCTAAAGTTAGCTAAGTATGTTGTGAGAGCGTGTTCTTTCATCGCTCAAATCGTTAATTTATTTATTTTAAATAAGAATGTACATTACATACGAAATGTACATACAAATGTCAAAATTACATTAACAATAGAATAGAATAATTTTTGTTCAATATATACTACAATAATATTTATTGAAAGTCATTATGATTTTACTACAGGTCAGAGACAAAACGTCTAACCTAGATAGATCAGATATGGACTCTTTTGTACACTAAACTATTATACAATTTATTATTTTGCATATGAGAACATTTAGAAAGAACCTCATAGCGATCAGATAGATTTGTACACGGTAGAGCCACGCTGCAGCTATATTATGGTTGTAACACGAATGGAATGACGATGAATGAATGGACTGAAGGGAAGGACCACGCTTTCGCAGAATACCAGTGTAAAATAGCAGCTTCATACTACTGTGTATCGTAATGTGAGTAAAGAGATCCGGAGACCCTTTTTTACTGAAAACGAGGCATTCCATCTTAGTCCTCAGGGGTGACAGCTCATCTGCGTTTTTATTCTTAATCGAGGATAAATGTAGATATCTATACGTCACAGCATCCACTTACCATCAGGTGGATTATGTGCTCGTTTGTCACCCTTATTCTATAAAAAAGCTTATTAGCAGATGCTATTATCAATCATGTATTCTTTGTGAAGTTTAATTACGATATTGGAAGAAACGGGTTTGATGGGCACATTTTCATTATATTATCTTCCAATACGCTAGCGATATCCCTAAAAGCCTCGATAAATGTATCACGTTACTGTTCCAGTTCACTAGACCGAAATATTCATATCTACGTCCGCTTTTGACGTGGCTGCGCCATAGCTGTTATTTGATATATCGTTTGTTCATTTAGAGAGGCTGAAAGCATTTTTTTTTTCAATTAGTTAAAATGAGCTCATTGTAACCTTTATTAGCAGGGAGTAAATATCTTCTATCGTATGTAATGATTTTAATTGTAACTTATTTCAGCAAAATTAATGTCACAAATGAGCTGCCTGCTCTCGATCATGTCTTAGTCCTATTTATAAAAATAAAAGGTGCGATAACACTTACTAGGACTGGAAGTAATGCATCCCCTTCGGTAATTGTTCTTGTTATGGATAACTCTTTAACGGGGAAAGAGCAATGTTGAGAGAGTGCACTGCTGCTAGAAATAAATAAACTGCAATAAAACACCAAAATATTAACTGTTTTAGTTATTTAAATTTTCTAGAGCGTTTACGACAACATTTAAAGCCTGAAAGCTATATAAAAGCTTTAAGTGAGATAAAAAATTAATAAACAAACATTTGTCAATGTTTTTTTTAAACGTTCGTTTTCTTTGTGTAGATTAACAAAATATATTATATAAACTTCGTTTAATGCTTTGAAAAAAAGTTATGAACGATTACATGCGAAGAAGTGCGTTTATGATCACATTTAAAGTCATAACACTATACGAAATCTTGAGGTGAGATATTTTCCAAATTTTTTTTCATAAATCTGCCGTATAAACAAAGATTTTAAAAAAACTTTTAAAAAAGTCATTGAACTCGGATGATTTTTCGATTTTCTAGAGCCAAAAAACGAGGGACCGCACTAGTATAAAATTGCCAATATTTTATAAGGTTAGAAAGTGATATTAACATTAACCTTTACACTGATTAAACCTAAGTATCTATATGTAACTTATATGTCCAAAAATATTGTGATGCAGAATTTTCTTTAAATTTATTTGAGGACAGTTCCATCACACATATAAATCATAAAAATTATCGTTTTACTCAGCGCACACTATGAAAGCTTCAAAAATATCATCAAACTTCAGGTATATTGCACAAAATATTCATCAGTTATGTTCCTTAACCTTAACCGCAAATCAATCTGTCTATTGGTAAAACCCAAATGAAAGTCCTTATAAGAGTTTCGCATAAGGCTCAAGATATTTATATACAGACAGATGCAGTCGTGGCGGGGGGAACTGTAATTTATAATATTATGCTAGATAATTTAGTTAACGATATTAAATAATCACTTTTTATATCTGAGTAGCATTTATTTATTTTTATTATATTTATTTGAAACTTCAATGTCATTTAATGTATTTGAAATATTATTTTTATTTAGGATAATATATCCAGTGCTATGTTAAATACATTTTTGATATTTTTTAGAATACAGTAAGATCAGACAGATAAGGTCTGAAAACTTTCGAATCTAGATATTGATATTCATAAGTAATTAACGAATGTTAAACTCCTCGAGCGAAACCAAAACGTAGAAAAGAAGAATAAAATAGATTTATTTCATAAAACAACATTACAAAATATAAATGAATAATAATACAATACTGTAGGGACACAATATAGGTACATATAATATATTGGCTCTTTAGATTGCGTGTCCGGTGTCCTACATCACATTCATACTTGTTTAATTATAACAGCTAGTGTATGTGTAATATGTATAATATTTATAGGTGTGGCGGCTGCGTCCGCCACGTTTAAAAATGAGTCGCAAATATATCCCCGTTTACACGACACGTGTCTTCATTAATTGCAACCTTAATTGTACAGCTTAGTCGACTTAACAATAAAATAATTATAAATACAGTACTCATAAGACTGTACACTGGTGACCCCGACGTGATCGACCGGTGTCCTACATCACATCTATACTTGTTTAAGTATAACAGCTATATGTATGGTAATATGTATAATAGTTATAGGTGTGGTGGCTGCGTCCGCCACGTTTAAAAATTAGTCGCAAATACATCCCCGTTTACACGACACGTGTCTTCATTTATAGCAACCTTAATTGTACAGCTTAGTGGACTTAACAATAAAATAATTAATTAATTAAATACAGTACTCATAAGACTGTACACTGGTGACCCCGTGAAGAACCGTTTATGAAATAGTGTCGGTACAATATCTATCCGCAACCCGGACCTGCGCCATTTTCAACAGCGCCGATCTCGCCCGCGCCGGTATCACCGCCTACCCAGGGCGAGCAGCTCGACGGAGCCCGCGCAGATGGGCCGCTGGCGAGTCAGCGTTTCTTCTAGAAACCCACTCGGACCAACCCCCCCTCAGGCCGTCAATAGAAAACCAGAAAATCGGGGATGCGTGCCAAGCAAAACCTGGTCGTAACTAAATTAAGCAAGAGCGCTATACAGCAGGTAAGTGATCTACTGCTGTCGCCGCCATTCGAAAGGAGGTATCAGATGTTGAAAGATCGGTTTCTGCAAGTGTTTGAGGAATCAGAGACTAGACAATTTCAGAAAGTACTGGGGGAGATGGAGCTCGGCACTAAAAAGCCATCGCAGCTCTTACGTCGGATGCGAGACCTCACGAGGAATAAAATGCCAGACGCCACACTCCAGATTATGTGGACCAGACATTTGCCCACGGCCGTTCAAGCTGTTCTAGCTGTCAACGAGGTAAAGTACCTGGAAAGCCTGGCGACGGTGGCGGATAATGTGATGGAAGTGACCAGGCCGCCAGAAATTGCCGAAGTCAGCAGCGTTACATCCAGCAAGCTCAGTGATTTAGAGGACACTGTGGGTAAACTGCAGATCGAATTAGCAGAACTACGTCGGTCGAGGTCGAATCAACGCAACAATAACTCAAGTAACAGGGGGAAAACGGGGCGATTAGGATCGCGGCAACGCAGCGGCAGTATGTCCCGGAAGAACCTGAAGTGGTTATGCTTTTACCATCATCGTTATGGTCCCAAGGCCGTGAAGTGCGTCGACGCTTGCAATTGGACTGGCGCGAAGCCATCTACGCCGTCCGCAACAGGGAAACTAGATATGATACAGTCTGGGGCGGATGCATGTATCGGTTTGCATAATAACCGCCTATGCGTTTTCAACAAAAATACCGGACTTAAGTTTTTAATTGATACGGGTGCCAATGTATCTGTGATTCCTGTGGTGAAAAAGTGAGCGTCTTTTCCTATCGCGAGTGATGATTACAAGTTATATGCGGCGAATGGAACTTAAATCAAAACCTATGGTATGCGTACTCTAGTTTTAAATTTTAATTTAAGGAGAGCATTTAGATGGTCTTTTATTATAGCGGATGTTAAGCAGCCTATAATCGGCGCCGACTTTCTAAGCCATTATAAACTGTTGGTAGATTTACACGCGCGGAAATTAAGAGATCAAGTTACGCATCTAAATGTTCTCGCCTCGACAGTAGCGTACAATAGTAACGATGAGTCGTCTATTAGAACCATAGATAGTAAAAATTAATGGCACGATATAAGTACCCGGATTTGACTAAATCTGTGCCTTATAAAGAGACTCCTAAACATTCCGTATGTCATTACATCGAGACAACAGGCCCAACCGTCCATGCGAAGGCTAGGCCTCTACCTCCGGATAGGTACAAGCGGGTTAAGGAAGAGTTCAAGCTTATGGTAGATCTAGGAATATGTAGACCATCTAAAAGTGCATGGGCAAACCCTTTACACGTTGTCCCTAAAAAAAAACGGGGACATTCGTCCATGTGGCGACAACCGTAAGTTGAATGCGATAACTAAGCCCGACCGCTATCCTATACCAAGGCTGCAAGATTTTAAGTACGTGTTAGCCGGTAATAAAAAGATATTTACCCGATTAGATTTGAAACGACTATCATTTCATTAACTACGAATAGGATATTGAGAAGACTGCCATAATTACACCGCTTCTGATTGTTTGAGTTTCCGCGCATGATCTTCGGATTGAGAAACGGAGCCCAAACTTTCCAAAGATTTATGGATTCGGTGGTCCCCACGAGGTAAATGAATAAGAAGTCAAGGTCTTGACTTCTTATTCATTTACCTCGATGATGTCATCATCCCCAGTGACTACATAACCAGCCATAGAGAACATTTAAACAAGGTTTTTCAAAGGTTTAACGAGTATGGGGTGACGATAAATGTTTCTAAATGTGACTTCGGTAAGGCAAAGTTAGAATTCTTAGGATATTAGGTGTCGTCGGAGGGAGTACGTCCCCTTGACCGCAAGATGCAGGCTATCGTCAGTTATCCGAGACCGGAAACCGTCGAGCAGCTACACCGATTCTTAGGTATGTTGATTTTTACCGATCTCATATTCCTAATGCCACCGACTATCAGGCAGAACTTAACGCGTATTTGCATAATACTAAAAAGCGCGATAAAACTTAAATTAACTGGACTGATAAGGCCAACGAAGCATTTTTGAAGTCTTAAGAGAGCGGACTTAGCGCTGATGACCGACGCTTCAAACACTAATATCGGTGCAGTATTACAACAAAAGGTAAATAATATTTGGCAACCACTTGGTTTTTTCTCAAAAAAGTTGTCTGAGTCTGAAAATAAATACTCAACTTACGATAGGGAATTGTTAGCAGTTTATATGGCCGTCAGACATTTTAAAAATTTATTGGAAGGTCGCATTCTAACAATTTTACGGATCATAGGCCGCTAGTGTATGCATTCCTTAAAGTCGGTAACAATAAGGAAAGTCCGAGGAGAGTCCGACATCTCTCGTACATAAGCGAGTTTACCACTGATATTCGCTATATTAGTGGAACACAAAACGTAGTGGCCAACGCTTTATCGCGCATAGAAACAGTAAAATGTCCAACAATGTTAGATAAAACGGACATGGCATTACAACAAGCTAGTTACAAATACCTACAACAAGCATTAAAAGTGTCGGATAGCAACTTGCAGTTTAAGCAGTGTCATTTGCCCGGCTGTGAGAAGCCTGTGTATTGCGAAATCTCATCAAGTAATATTAGACCTTATTTACCGAAACAATACAGGCAGTCAGCATTTCATTCCTTGCATAACCTCAGTCATCCCGGCATTAAAACAACCAAAAACTTAATCAAGTTTCTTTAGGCATGATAGATCGCGATGTAGCAAAGTGGGCACGGGCATGACTTAATGGCCAAAAGGTTACAAGCCACACTGTATCGGGTGTAGGGCAGTTTGATCGACGCGATCGTTTTCAGCATTTACACATAGATATATTAGGGCCATTACCTATATCGGCTTACGGTCATAGATACTGTGTAACAATGATAGACCGGTAGAATAGTGTTTGAAGGTTGGATCTCTCGTTTCGGATGCCCTTCGAAGCTGACCAGCGACCAGGGTAGACAGTTTGAGAGTGACCTCTTTCACCAGTTAATGAAATACTTAGGGATTCACAAATTGCGCACCACGCCTTATCATCCACAGAGTAACGGCATGGTTGAGCGTTGGCATAGAGCACTAAAAGTGGCTTTAATGGCACGCTTAAAATGCAACAGTTCATGGGTAGATAAATTACTAGTAGTGCTATTAGGTCTACGCGGCGCTACTAGAAGTGACAGTGGTGTGAGCGCAGCTGAATTAACTTACGGTAAATCAATCAGATTACCGGGTGATTTCTTCGAAGATGCGAAATTTGGCGATACGGATTCGGAATATTTACAAACGTTACGGGATAATATACGTAATTTGAATCCGAGATAATCGTGCCACAGTAATTCGCGTTCGTTATTTATTCCTAGTAGTTTAGATAATTGTAAATATGTATTTGTTCTGAATGATTTGATACGAAAATCTCTTCAACCCCCTTATGATGGCCCCTATAGCGTCATAAGCAGTAGATGGAAAATTTTTGTCATAAAAATAGGAGAAAAAGAAAGTACTATTTCTATGGATAGGTTAAAACCCGCGCACATTCTGAACGAAGACGATTTAAACAGTAACATTAATTTTAGTGAGGATAGTTGTAACGATAGTTTTGTTAGCACATATAACGCATACACTTCTACCAAAGTTTTAATTCCAAAAACTACGCGAAGTGGCCGCGTTATCAAGACGCCAGTACGTTTTGCATTGTAATCTATTCTATTCTGAATAGAACGTGTCATCGTTACTTAGGATTAGGTAGGTTCGATATGATTACGATTGTCTTAGGTTCGATTTCTGACCTACATATTTAATAAGTGTAACAGCCTGTCAGTTTAATTTACTCAATCGTGAATTGTTTATTTTATTAGTTGTTATGGTTTAGGTAATCTCTAGGTAATCAAATATATAATAGAAAAATTCCAATGTTATATTTTAAGCTTTATTGTAGAACTCTAAAGAGTAAACTATATGTACTATAATTAGCTGTAATAATATTTAGCAATCATTTATACCTTAGTAGGCACCTATCCTTATGCTACGTAGTTGCGAGTTGCATAGCATGCATTTTGAAATAGATCAAAGTACGTAATTAATAAGGTAACTTTTTAGTTATTTAAGCATTTTAATTGTCATGTCATTAGAAATCATTGTTAATGTAACATATATATAAACGATTTTTCGTATCTATATTCGTTCAAATTGCTTCATTGTAGCTAGACGTATGTATCTAGAATTGTTCGGATATGTGATGAAGTCAGAGTAAAGAAGAAAATACGAGCGACAGCGTAGTAGCTCAGACTGTCAACAATCGTTCAGATTATAAGCTAGAATGTATCAGCTGGATGATGACCGCACTGGTGATATTGTTCGTCCTCGTAGTGGGATACCTACTACGACGCCGCTGCAAATATGTAGTGATAGGCTGGGTAATGAAGCAGAGCGTAAGCAATCCGACCTTGGTGAGGGTGCAGGTGGTTCCCAACCAAGCCGCAACTACGCCTGCCGGTTTTGCGTAGTGTGTATAAAAGTGCGAGTATTAACCTAGTGTAAATTAAGTGTTTATCTTTGTATAAGGAGGGGAATGGTGTAGGGACACAACACAATAGGTATATATTGGCTCTTTAGATTGTGTGTCCGGTATCCAACATCATATTCATACTTGTTTAAGTATAACAGCTATATGTACGTGTACTATGTATAATAGTGTTACGAGCTTGCAGGTTCGTGACAATAAAAATTGCCGATAGAATTATCTAAATTAAAACTTTAATTTTCTTTACACCAATTAAAGTTAAAACACTAATAATTAATCACACTGATTCACTTTATTCCGCTCCGAAGCTTCGCTTGTCTCGCCAACTTCAATACTTCACCGATTGCATTTTGCAGCGCCTATAAATATAAATTATCACCGAAATATCCAGAATATTCAAGTAAACACGCGCAAGGTATCGAGAGTTCGAGTTTCAACTTCTAGAAGTTTAGTTCTTCGGTTCGAGATTAGATGGCGCTGACGGTTGAAAGATTAGTGATGTCATTTTCTGGAAAGTTCCACTCACTCTCGTCTCTGACACTAGATGGCGCTAGTGACGTCGACTTAGGCGCGTAATACTGCCCCCTCCTAAGACATGCTCGTCCCGAGCATTATCGGCCCCATAATAACGCGCCAGGCGATCCACATGGACGATCTTAGGAGTCCCTCTTGCGCCTTTCTGTATCCGGTAGGTTACATCGTTGATCCTGGTCACAATCCGGTATGGGCCGTCCCATTTAGCTTGCAGCTTAGGAGATTTCCCTTTGCTGTGGACTGGATTGTGCAACCACACTAGTGAACCTTCGTCGAACCCTTTATTGTTTATTTTGCGGTCGTACCGGGTTTTCATCTTCTCAGACATTTGCTGGCCCGATTGTCTGACGTGCTTATAAATGTCATTCATTTTGTTCCGCAAGTCATTTGCATAATCGGTTATACTGCGTGGGGTATCAGGTGTTATCCCGGTGATCAGGTCTGCAGGCAGCCGTAATTCTCTTCCAAAGTTTGCGAAAGCTGGTGTCACTGCTGTACTTTCGTGAACAGCGCTTCGATATGTCAACAAAAACGGTTGTATGTGCTTGACCCAATCTCGTTGCCGATTGTCTACAACTATTGCTACGTACCCCTCCAATGTCTGATTAAATCGTTCCACCATTACATCAGATTGCGGGTGATAAGAAGTCGTTCTTGTTTTATGAGTACCCATAACTCGGCAAATTTCCAGGAATATTTGAGACTCACAATTCTTTCCTTGATCTTCTCTTGGTCACCATTCCGTTGAGACAACACACAGCCAAGTCCTATATCACTTGCGTCTGTGTCAACTATAAATGCTTTGCTTGCATTAGAGTATCCCAAAATAGGTGTTTTGCACAGACGGTCCTTGAGCTCCTGGAAAGCGATATTGCAACTTTCATCCCAGCAGAAATGTCGCCTTATTATTATATTCTCCTCGGTTAGCTTATAAAGAGGTTTGGCTATATTTGCAAAGTTCTTCACAAATCGCCGGTAATAGGAGCACAAACCCAAAAATGCTCTAACCTGCGTTTTGTCTTTTGGAATCGGACAATACTTGACAGCGGCGATTTTCTCTGGATCCGTGCGGATACCTTCTTCCGATAATACATACCCCAAAAAGTTAACTTGCCGTTTGAATAGTGAACATTTCTTCGGACTCAAATTGAGGTTGGCATTCTGATTATTCATGAACACGCGTTCCAGGTTTTGAAGGTGTTCCTCAAACGTCCGGCCTACGATGATGATGTCATCCAAGTAGACCAGACAGGCATCGCCAATTAGCCCGGTAAGTACAAGTTCCATTAGCCTTTCAAACGTTGCTGGAGCATTGCACAACCCAAAAGGCATTACTTTAAATTCCCACAGACCCTTTCCTGTCGAGAACGCAGTTTTCTCCTTGTCCTTAAGGTCAATTTCAACTTGCCAGTAGCCACTTTTTAGATCCAGCGTGCTAAACCACTTTACTCTTGTAAGCATGTCCAGCGTGTCATCAATTCTTGGCAAGGGATAGCTGTCCCTCTTTGTAACGTCGTTCCGACGGCGGTAATCAACACAAAACCGCATGGTTCCATCCTTCTTCTTTACCAGCAATACGGGTGAACACCATGGACTAGATGAAGGTTCAATAATACCATCCTTCACCATTCCCTCAATCATGGTTTCCACTTCCTTTTCACGTGCTACCGGCAACCTTCTTGGCCGCTGACGGATAGGCAATTCTTCTCCTGGGTTTATTTTGTGTTGAACTAAGCCAGTCTTTCCCATGTCAGCATCGTTTGATGAGAATACATCGGCGTACTTGAGTAACAACTTCTTCGCCTTGACAAATTCGTTCGGGGAGAGAACACTGCGACAGTCTTCTAAAAGTGTGATCACTCTCGTTTCTGAATCCTTGCTGGGGGTTCCACTCGATATATATTGACACCGACGTAACCAATCTGTGTACTCACAGGTACTAACCAGTGTGCCTTTTTCTATAATCTGTTCCCGGTCATAAAGGTTCAGCACACGTACTCCGGAGATGTCAGTGGTCCTGATCAAGGTTCGAGCTACTTTCCATCGAAGGTCATTGTTTACCCTTTCCACAAGTACACAACAGTGAGGTTGCCCAGCGTTTCGAGGAAGACTAACCGGAACAAACGTTTCCGATCTCAGCGGAAGAACAATCTCCTTAATGTTGTACATGTTCCCTGGTAACGCACTTTCCATAAAAAGTTCCTCCTGTCCACATTTCTAAACACCTTGCTTAACGTCGATTTCACAACAATTATTCCTCATAAAGTCTAAACCTAGGATGCAGTCGTCCATTATATCAGCCACGATGACATTATGCAGATAGATCACGTTGCCTAGATTTAATTCCATCTCCTTCTCTCCACGGACGGTATACGCTGACCGGGTGCTGTTACCAAATTAATGCGTTCTCGGTTGTATGCCCCCAGGAAGTCCCCAAGGAACTGACTTATTAGTTGGGAACTAACAACCGTATGAGAGGCTCCAGTGTCTATGGTCAGTTTACACGGCATTCCGTTGACCTCGCTCTTGATGATTAGACTGTTCCCATCATGGGTTTGTGAGATCGAGATCCTTGGGGCTCTTTTAACATCAGCCAGCACCCGTCCCGCAGTTCTGGCTTTCACTCGTTTCCCTGCTGCTGCTGGGCGGTGCTGTTGGCCGCACTACCCTCTTGAGATCGTTCACCTTCCCTTTCTAGGGTTTGCTTAGGGCAGCTGGATCGAAGATGGCCCTTTTCCCCACAGCCATAGCACCTAGGGCTGTATCCTTTGTTGCGGTCGCGAACTGTATCTGCTGCAACCTCCCTGACGCGATGGGAACGATGATCCTGCCGCACGGCTTCCACCTCCAGTGCATGGGCCAAGGCGCCCTCAGCGTCTCATGGTGCCTGAGCCTCACACCAGCTCTCACTTCCAGTTCGCGGATGCCGTCGATAAATGTCTGCACCAGATTCCCTTCAATGAGCGCAGGTACAGACCGGTATGCTTTTCGCACCAGCTTCTCCACTGCTAGAGCCCACTGCTGCAGGTTTTCGTTGATGCGCTGCACGCGATTTTTTAAGCTGCGCACGAAAGACGTGTTCCAGGTGAGCGTCGCCATATCTCGCCTCCAATGCCTCAAGGAGTTGCTCATAAGTCACTTCCTCACCGAGAGCTTCCAGAACTGTTAAGGCCTGGTCGCACAGGCCTAGTGTGAGATCAGTCATGGCCTGACTTTTATTCCAGCCGTTCGCCTTCATAACAGCCTCGAACTGGATTTTTTAGGCTGACCAGGAAGAGATACCGTCGAACGGTGGCACCTAGAACCCACGTAGCGAAGGTGTTGTAGCTACTACGGGAGCTGTAGCTCCATCTCCAAGTTTGAATTCGTCCAATGATTTCTTCATGTCAGCCATTACGTTGTCAATCCGAACCCAGCTTCCGACAGGTGGTTGTCATGCTGAGCAACCCTATCCTTCACCTCCTTTATCTCCTTCCCGAAGGTAGCGTGAAGGTCCTTCATGTGGAGCATCTGCTCTTCCAACCGACAGGCCTGTTCCTCTTGTCCGCTCCGCAGCTGCTCTTCCAATCGGCGTGCCTGTTCCGCCTGCTGGCGAATCAGAGCACCCAAGTCAGGTGCTGCAGATGTAGGGGCTATTGACGGGCCTGCAGCCGGTGGCTGGCCCTCCGACGTCTGCGGCGTTGCACCACCAAATCTTCTTTGGTCCGTCTCCTGCTGGCGTTGACTTCGGGTACGGACACCCTCCGTTTCCTCCTTAGGTAAAATCGGCATGATTTTATCCCACTTCTGACACCAATTGTTACGAGCTTGCAGGTTCGTGGCAATAAAAATTGCCGATAGAATTACCTATATTAAAACTTTAATTTTCTTTACACCAATTAAAGTTAAAACACTAATAATTAATCACACTGATTCACTTTATTCCGCTCCGAAGCTTCGCTTGTCGCGCCAACTTCAATACTTCACCGAGCGCATCTTGCAGCGCCTATAAATATAAATTATCACCGAAATATCCAGAATATTCAAGTAAACACGCGCAAGGTACCGAGAGTTCGAGTTTCAACTTCTAGATGTTTAGTTCTTTAGTTCGAGACTATGTGGCGCTGCCGGTTGAAAGATTAGTGATGTATTTTTCTGGAAAGCTCCCCTCGCTCTCGTCTCTGACACTAGATGGCGCTAGTGACGTCGACTTAGGCGTGTAATAATAGTTATAGGTGTGGCAGCTGCGTCCGCCACGTTTAAAAATTAGTCGCAAATATAACCCCGTTTACACGACACGTGTCTTCATTTATTGAAACCTTAATTGTACATTATTGCTTAGTGGACTTAACAATAAAATAATTAATTAATTAATTAAATAATTTACTCATAAGACTGTACAAATACAATGTCTTGATTTCTTAGTTAAATGTTTTCACGCATCCGTCAAATATAATATGCAATCCTATTAAAATTAAAATAGTTACCTTAAGTAACTTTACTCAATTTATTTTTTATTCATGATGCTTAATTTTTTAAAAATTATGATTTTCCTTTACATCGTGGAGGCAGTTTATATACATTAAATATGCATAATAATTGTAATTTGGAGGTTATATAAATACTTGTTCCGTGCGGTAGTCTAACCCGCGTTCTCAGAGCCACAACTTGATGCTAAACCACTGCACTATGTAGCCCACATCACGTTTTATGTTGGAAATTACAACAATTCTAACCAAAGAGGATTCGTGGGGATCAAAGAATTTCAATAGACATGAAGGCTTGGTGCTAAGAATTTTCTTGTGGTTAGTTAGTTTATTTTTTGTAAGTTAAACCAAAAATATTACTAACAACTTCCCCGTTCGCGAAATAGACACAATAGTTAAACAATCGAAATGTTCATATATGACTCATGGGACAGTGAAATGGTTAAAAGCTAATGTCAGCTCGTGATAAAGACAGTTTAACCTCTCGACCCCCTGGCGGTCTAATGAGCCGCGGCCATATTCCGTCAAATCCCTAGCGGTCTCATGAGGTCGCACACACCCACAGCACTTTAACCCATAAAAACTTATAAATAGAGACTACTTTTCTATGAAGAAGATTGGCATTATGTAATCAATATGAAATACTCTATCCTCTAGTGCAACAAAAAACTGTTACTCTAAAAATATTTATTTATATTATGCGTTCATTTCGTACGCTATTTTCCCGTGAATGTTACTATGTTGATTTTTGGATTTTTCTAGTGTTTTATTAGTGTTTTAGTATAGTGTTTTAGTATAGTGCCGTATAATAGTGAGCGGGTTGGCTGCGGTTGCCAACCCGCTCGCTAAGCGTGGCAACTATAGCAAATATCCCCCCATGAATAACGGCGGCCCCGCTATTCCTGGCTACGGTGGCGACCATGGTAACGGCGGGCAGGGGGTGCTAAGAATCTCCGGTGGAGGTTCGGTTGCCACCTACGACGACTCGACCTGGCAACATATAACGCACGCACCCTGAGAACTGACGAGAAGATACTGGAGCTGAAAAAAGAGGTAGACAAGTTGCGCTGGCATATTATTGGATTATCCGAGGTCTGAAGAGAGGGGAAGGACACGGTAATCCTCAAATCCGGCAACTTGTTCTATCATCGGGAGGGCGACCATCTATCCCAAGGAGGTGTCGGATTTATCATCCACAAGTCTCTCGTTAACAACCTTGTAAAGATTGGGAGTGTGTCGACGAGGGTCGCGTACCTGATACTCAGAATCACCAAACGGTATTCGCTAAAGGTCATACAGGTTTACGCACTAACCTCGGCACATCCCGATGAGGAGGTGGAGGAAATGTATGAGGATATTTCCAGAGCCATGCATTCCTCCAAAACCCATTACACGGTGTTGATGGGAGACTTCAACGCAAAACTAGGCACAAGAGAAAACGGTGAGCTGAAGTTAGGGAAATTTGGAGTAGGGCAACGGAACCGAAGGGGCCAGCAGCTGAAATAGGAACTCTTTATGATGAACTCTATTATCCGATGGGATGGTAAACCGACACGACCGAAGAGAGATCAGGTGCAGGACCAACGGCTTTACGTGCTTTCCGAGGCACGGGGGTGAGACACCGCCAACTTCCTGACTCCGGGCAACTACTGAGAATTTCTTGACGGAAAAACTAAATAATTAATTTTTTGGCCCGATCTGGGTTCAAATCACCAAAAATCCCACGTAAACATAACGCATATCCCATATCACGTATAGTAGCCAAGCTGCATCGTTTCATGACAGCAGCCTAAATGAAATTACAATTTTTGATTTACGATGGCTTTCGAATATAAACACAATCTTATAAATAGCAGCACAAATTGGTAGCTTGATCAGGGGTAGACCAGGCCTTCATCCGTTACCCGTTATAGCCTATTAAAGTCCACTGCTGAACCTAGAACTCCCCCATAGACTTCCTCATAGGATTGATATTTGCCATAGTTGCCACGATTAGCAAGCGAGTTGTCGACCGCGGTTTTTATGTTAAATAGTTATTAGGAAGACGTTGCTTCCCATCTCCTGATTTGTTTCCTTTGGTCGCAGCAGCAGCACGCCGAATATGTAAGTTCTGGAAGCAAGGAGTGCAACAAACATAAAGCTGTAACAGAAAAGAATTTATTGAAAGGGATAATGAAGATGGAGTACAAAGCGAATAATTGTAATGATACTTAGATAATAATCGTGAGAAGAGGAGATGAAATTAAAACAGTTTTTCAGGTTTCATTGAACTTAAAACCGATGTGAGTATTCGTGCAAATGTGAAACGACAGACAATTGAGATGTTTACAAAATTTCGAAATGTGATCATATTTATGAAAACCAAATATTATTGCGACTTTATTCTCTTTGTCTCTCTCTGTCTCCAAGGCTAGAGTGAATAGGCTTTTGTTAAGTTAGTGCCCTGCACCATCTTAGTCTACATCACCACTTACTATCAGGTGGCATTGTTGTTAAGCGCTGGATGTGTATAATATAAAAAAATCCCATTGATATTTCATATAAACATTACTTATAATAAATATTTATACTTAGGGATTTTGTAAAATTACTATTTAAAATTTTAGGCCTATGTATTAAAATAACTAATAGCTCTACTTATTCAATACATTATTTCAGGACATAATTGGTGGGTAACATATTAGGGATGAGCGTACTAAGTAAGCTAAATGTCTAAAAGGCTTGTCGGTGACATTGACAAATTACGATAAGACTAATCTCAATAGATAGGCGGAGATAACTCACTAAACACATCGACAGTTTTACTATGGACGACATTGTTAATATTAAATCACTTTTCATGACTAGAAATATAATTACATGGTATAGTATTATCAAGTCACGAGAAATTAATATCACCCATCATCATCGTCACCATCATTACCATCATTACAGTCCATCACAAGTACACGGCTAAACATAGACATCTACCACAGATTTCCAAAAAGAACTATACTATAGCACTGACTTCCACAATGTATGTGTACAAACAACCCTTTCTACTTATTGGTAGTGTAAGAGAATTGAAACAAACGGAAACTTTTTTCGTGGCATTGGTATTATAAAAGGAGACTATGATAAATATGGGAAAGGTCTCATGACTGCCAATAGATGGCGGTATAAAATATATTTAGTTAATGTATGGCAAATCTAGGCACGCTAAACCGAACTTGGTTTTAAATAAATAAATAAAAAAGTGTGCGGATCACACGCTACAAAAGTGAAAACTTCCTATTAAATTAAATATAAAATACAAATACTTTAAGGCAAGTGATATTTAATTTTATAATTTAATGAAAATAATGAGCAAATAAAGTAAAAACTATTGGGTATTTACAAGGATTTATCGTCTGGTTGGGCTGAATAAATGTTTAGAAAAAATTGTAAATATACATTAAATATAGTAACATAAATAAATAAATAATACATAAACAATTAAAAAGAATAAGCAAATAAATTAAACGTTATGATTTCTTATTTTTACGCGAACAATACACATTGAAATAATACTAGTTTTTACGCGTATATTTAACTTTTTAAATACCCGACGTTTCGAACGCTTTAGAGCACTCATGGTCACGGGCGAGATTGAGATGTTCAACGTCCAGATGTCATTGTTAATTGCGGTCACCATAGATTAAAATTTAAATTTTGTTCCGATCTACACAGTATGAACTTATGGTATCTTGAAGTCTTGCAGTTCTATGCTTGGGTTGGAATTTTATTTAATATAGGATCCCAAGCAGTTGCAGCCAACTTCTCTATTGAAATTAGGACGTTTTTTGATTTCAATAGACTCGTGAATCATCCTTGGAAGGAATCGGTGTTCTTTAGGGAGAATTTGTGGTTTATGAAATCTGATGTAGTGACGGAGGCGATCCTGAACGTGTTCACAGACTGCAAACTTCCCGGAGCGTCGATTTTTCACATCAGCTATATGTTGTTTAACGCGGGTTTTAATTGATCTTTTAGTTTGTCCTATGTAGGAGAGACCACATTCACAATCAAGCTTGTACACTCCTGCATCTTGCAGAGGGACATTACACTTGACTGATGGTAAAAACTGGCCAATCTTCTTCAGCGGCTTGAAGTATGTTTTGATGTAAGCGCGCTTCAGGATGTAGCCAATCTTGTCAGTGACTCCTCTAACATATGGAAGTACAGCAGGTACACGCTCGACCGTGGCCGGCTTCACTCGTTCACTGTGACGTAGGCGCGGGACCCAAAGCTTGTTGTCATGCAAAACTTGCTTGACATGGTGGAGCTCCGCAGCCAGGTGATTACTGTCACAGATCCCTCGTCCTCTCTGAAACAAAGATTTACCCACGGTAGCTAACTGTGAAGGATGGTGGTGAGAGTCACCGTTTAAATATCTATCTGTATGGGTCTTTTTTCTATACACAGTATGGCTCAAGGTGTTATCAGGATTCCGAATTACTAACACATCTAGAAAAGCTAAGGAATTGTTTGCCTCTAACACAATTGTGAACTGAATTTTAGATTTTATAGAATTAAGATGGTCTAAAAACGCAGTTACTTTATCTAAAGGTAGAATTGTGAAAGCGTCGTCCTATGTACCGCTTGTAGAATCTTGGATTTATCTCGACGTTGAACATCTCAGTCCCGCCCGTGACCATGAGTGCTGTAAAGCGTTCGAAACGTCGGGTATTTAAAAAGTTAGATATACGCGATAACTTCCGTAAAAACTAGTATTATTTCAATAAATTAAACGTTATTATTATCATATATTATATTATTATCATTGAACTACAGGCCCATCAGTTAATCCATTGCTTATTTTCGTACCGTAGATGCTATAATAGGCGAGTATGAGATATGCCAAAAAGGCCTAATGGCTACAGATGACAACGGAGTAAACATTTTGTTAACGCTAAACATAAAATAAAATAAACCGGTGACGGGAAGCAGCGCCATATGTGCATTCAAAATTAATTTGCGAACCCTCTGTCTCGAAAAATGTGCAAGCATTATCTATCAAAAAGCTAATTATTTTATTAAGCGAGAATTGTTTAGTAAGAGCTATTATACTACTAAAGAGGACATGATTGATAATAACCCTTGATAATGACCCCTACGAATAAGGTGATTGCTACCCTAATGTTTCTAAATGTTTTCATACTAATTGATAAAATTATTTTTTTAAAAGGAACATCCCGCTATGTTTTTTGACTAATAAGAGTAGTCTTGTAATCTATATTAAGTAAAAATTATTCTATTCAAAGCGTTCCTCAATACAGTTATCTAGGCGTGACGATTAAAAGAAATCTACACTCTTCAATGCCTTAGCATTTTATTTCCAGTGAATTTTTAAGGGAGGCAGGATTTGGGTGGGTCTCCAGGCTTCAGTCATTGCGACTAGCGCTTCCGACTATCGTAATGTCTACTATTCATCACAAGTTATGATTTTCGATTTAAAATCCCTTCATTTTTGTGTCGATTGAGCAAAGTAACACAGCAGTCGACGTGTGTTTGCAAGTTCGATTGACTGAATTCATGAGGTACCCACCGTTCAGGTTTTTTTGCTTCTAGTGGATTAATACAGTTTTATCACTTACCCCAAAGCTTGCAGGTATTCCTAAAGTGCTTTGTGATGGATCCGCTTCCATAATAACCTTTAACTCTTCATTTTCAACTTTGGTCTCAGGCCGTCCACGGGGTTGGTTCTAAAGATCGAAATTTTTAGAACGAAAAAGTTGAAACCAAAAACGTATCATGCTTTCTTTTGCGATACCAGCGCCGTACTCATCATTAATCCTTCGAGCTGTTTCTGCAGCACTCGTGCCACGGTAGAACTCGTAATCGTAAATATATTTCATGTTTTTCATTGTGCGGTAATAAGCGACGCCAAGGAAGAAAATAATGAGGAGAAAATAAATGAATGACTGTTTTTAAAACTCAAATGTACCAACTAAATGAATTTATAAATTTGAATTTGGAATTCTTAATCAAAGAGGAAATATTTCAGATTAAAGTGGTCAATGCAACAAAACGCTAATTTCAAATGAAAGGACCCAATAGTAGTCCACGATGTAACTAGGATCACTCGCGTTTGTTCGTAATATAATACTTCATAGTGATCTTTGTAATCGGTGGCGTGCCCAAAATATTGTGTCGCATGCTATCGATGGCACGCGTTCCATTGGTTCGCCATCCCTGGTATCAGTGAAAGTATCTCGTTCATCGAATCGTTTTCATTATTGTTCCCTATATTTAACCAGTAGCATCAACCTTATTTACCTACCCGGTGGTTTTTGTTAACCTTCTAGGCTCATCCTTTTTCGAAGCTACTAATTTAGTAACCAATTTTTAATAGCATTTTTTATAACTGTTGTGCTAAGATAACGCGATAGAAGATGCAATTATGAAAGTCACAAATTTACGCTGATAAGTCGTATTAGGTATTATTTTTTGCAGAGACGTGACGGGGAACGAAGAACACGTTGCCGGTCACGCCTCTGACGAAAGTACAATCACGAAAATTTTGTGAAATACACACAATACAAATGTGTCCGTATAGAGTATCATTCATAGGCCTAAAATTAAAGCATATTACAAACGAAGAAATTATTTATATTATGTATGGTCCAAAAACTGTATACTGTGCTTTACGTTAATGCGATTCGAAGCACCATGCTGCAAATTACTAATAAATCTATTATAAACAGGTCAGTGTGTGTAATTAACTATTAAAGTAACAGTTTATTACACATTAGGTGTGCTTACTTTATACACCACTCATACTTACGTACTATCGTCTTAAACTATCTTTAAACTACATAGCTATAAACTAATTTAACTATCAAAGAAGCTGTTACAATGAGTTCCAAACTAAGGCACGTACATTATAATACATCACCCTTTTTTATGAAAATAAAAATCTGTAACATCTAATATTTTGTCATAAATAACATTTCAAAATACTCCGTAATTCTTATATGTCAATTTATTCGTTTGAGTAAAGACGAAAGTTATAATAAATTAACTTATGTTGTTGATAACTAGCTAACGATAAACCAATAACTCAAATGACGAAGTATTATTAGCAAACCATTCAAGTTTTTCCAAAAAGAACAGAGATTGCAATCAAATGTCTACGATGTTTATAAACAATTAATAACGTTGAAAATTCGAATTTATGCATATATAGGTAGAAATTCAATATTCAAAATAGGCAGATCACTAAAATGTTTATAACTTAAATCTGACTTCCTAAAGATTGAAATGTTTGTAATTTAAACTTTTGGAAATCTAAGTAAAAATGGCATGTCATTTTTTTAAATATGGAAAACGGACATAAAGGCCATCTAATCAAAAATACCTATTTGCTGTAGTCCATAAAAACACACATACATATTGTTACGAGCTTGAGGTTCGTGACAATAAAAATTGCCGATAAAATTACCTAAATTAACACTTTAATTTACTTTACACAATTAAAGTTAAAACACTAATAATTTAAACACACTAATTCACTTAATTCCACTCCGAAGCTTCGCTTGTTTCGCCCAAATCAACACTGCCTCGATCGCATCTTGCAGCGCCTATATATTTAAATTAGCAAAGAAATATCCAGAATGTTCAAGTAAACACGGGCAAGGTACCGAGCGTTCGAGTTTCGACTAGGCGCTGTCAGTTGAGTGATTTGTGATGTCATTTTCTCAATGCTCCCCTCGCTCTCGTTCCTGACACTAGATGGCGCTAGTTGACTTATTCATGCAACACTGCCCCCTCCTAAGACATGCTTGTCCCGAGCATTATCGGTCCCATAATAACGCGCCAAGCGATCCACATGGACGATCTTAGGAGTCCCTCTTGCGCCTTTCTGTATCCGGTAGGTCACATCGTTGATCCTGGTTACAATACGGTACGGGCCGTCCCATTTAGCTTGAAGCTTAGGAGATTTCCCTTTGCTGCGGACTGGATTGTGCAACCACACAAGTGAACCTTCGTCGAACCCTTTGTTGTTCATTTTGCGGTCATACCGGGTTTTCATCTTTTCAGACATTTGCTGGCCCGATTGTCTGACGTGCTCATAAACGTCATTCATTTTGTTCCGCAAGTCATTTGCATAATCGGTTATACTGCGTGGGGCATCAGGTGGTATCCCGGTGATCAGGTCCGCAGGCAGCCGTAATTCTCTTCCAAAGTTTGCGAAAGCTGGAGTCACTGCTGTACTTTCGTGAACAGAACTTCGATATGACAACAAAAACGGTTGTATGTGCTTGTCCCAATCTCGTTTCCGATTGTCTACAACTTTTGCTAGGTACCTCTCCAATGTCTGATTAAATCGTTCCACCATTCCATCAGATTGCGGGTGATAAGAAGTCGTTCTTGTTTTATGAGTACCCATAACTCGGCAAGTTTCCTGGAATATTTGAGACTCAAAATTCCTTCTTTGATCGCTGTGAATCTCTAAAGGTACTCCAAAACGACAGAAGACTTCATGAACTAGTTTATCTGCAACTGTTGAAGCTTCTTGATTTGGAATGGCGAAGACTTCTGGCCACTTAGTGAAGTAATCCATCACAACCATGAAATACTTGTTACCGCTTTCACTCTCCGGAAACGGCCCCGCCACGTCAATGGCTATTCTCTCCCATGGTGCACAAACATTGTACAACTTCAATGCACCTCTACTACGAGTCTGAGGTCCCTTTACAGCCGCACAACTTGTACATTTGCGACACCAGTCCTCGACATCGTTTCGACAGTGGACCCAGTAAAACCGTTCTCGGATCTTCAGTAGAGTTCGTTTAACTCCCAGATGGCCTCCTGAACAATCATTATGGTACAGCTGTAGAACATCCGGTACTTTAACTTTAGGGACAACCATTTGCAAATGACAGCTGTCTCCCCGAACGTTTTCCCATTTACGACACAGAACTCCATCCTGAAGCAGCAAGCTGTCCCACTGGGCCCAATAGCTTTTAGTGGTCGAACTCATCGCTGAGACGTCACTCCACTTGGGCTTGGGAGCATTGGCCTTTATCCATTCCAGAATCGGCTTGATGTCCGGATCTTCCTGCTGTGCATGTAGTAAGCTGTCCTTCCACTCGTTGCTGAGGTGGTCTGCCCTGAGCATCCTCACGGATACCACTTCCTTACTCTCTTGCCTAGTACAATGTTTGCAATCTTCAGGACAAGGTCTTCTTGACAATGCATCTGCGTTGCCATGAGATTTCCCGCTGCGATGTTCGATCTCAAAGTCGTATTCCTGCAGTAGTTCAATCCACCTCGCAACTTGTCCTTCTGGGTTTTTAAACTGCAATAGCCATTTTAGTGCAGCATGGTCAGTTCGTAAGTGAAATTTTCGCCCCAGAAGATATTTGCTAAAATGCTGCAACGACTTTACCACAGCTAGCAATTCGCGTCTTGTGACACAGTAGTTCCTTTCCGGTTTTGACAACGACTTGCTGAAGTACGCTATCACGACCTCTTGGTCACCATTACGTTGAGACAACACACCGCCAAGTCCTATATCACTTGCGTCTGTGTCAACTATAAATTCTTTGCTTGCATCAGGGTATCCCAAAATAGGTGTTTTGCACAGACGGTCCTTGAGCTCCTGGAATGCGATGTTACAACTTTCATCCCAGCAGAAATGTCGCTTCTCCTCGGTTAGCTTATGCAGAGGTTTGGCTATATCTGCAAAGTTCTTCACAAAACGTCGGTAATAGGAGCACAAACCCAAAAATGCTCTAACCTGCGTCTTGTCTTTTGGAACCGGCCAATCCTTTACAGCTGCGATTTTCTCTGGATCCGTGCGGATACCTTCTTCCGACACTACATACCCCAAAAAGTTGACTTGCCGTTTGAATAGTGAACATTTCTTCGGACTCAACTTAAGGTTGGCACTCTTAATCTTCATGAGCACGCGTTCCAGGTTTTGAAGGTGTTCCTCAAACGTACGGCCCACGATGATGATGTCATTCAAGTAGACCAGACAGGCATCGCCAATTAGCCCGGTAAGTACAAGTTCCATCAGCCTTTCAAACGTTGCTGGAGCATTGCACAACCCAAACGGCATTACTTTAAATTGCCACAGACCCTTTCCCGTCGAGAACGCAGTTTTCTCCTTGTCCTTAGGGTCAATTTCAACTTGCCAGTAGCCACCTTTTAGGTCCAGCGTGCTAAACCACTTTACTCCTGTAAGCATGTCCAGCGTGTCGTCAATTCTCGGCAAGGGATAGCTATCCTTCTTAGTAACGTCGTTTAGACGGCGGTAGTCAACACAAAACCGCAAGCTACCATCCTTCTTCTTTACCAGTACCACGGGTGAACACCATGGACTAGATGAAGGTTCAATAACACCATCCCTCACCATTCCCTCAATCATGGTTTCCACTTCCTTTTCACGTGCTACCGGCAATCGTCTTGGCCGCTGACGGATAGGCAACTCTTCACCTGTGTTTATTTTGTGTTGAACTAAACCAGTCTTTCCTATGTCAGCATCGTTTGATGAGAATACATCGGCGTACTCGAGTAACAACTTCTTCGCCTTCACCAATTCGTTCGGGGACAGAACACTGCGACAGTCTTCCAAAAGTGTGGTCACTCTCGTTTCTGAATCCTTGCTGGGGGTCCCACTCGATATATATTGGCACTGACGTAACCAATCCACTTCCTCACAAGTACCAACCAGTGTACCTTTTTCTATAACCTGTTCCCGGTCGCAAAGGTTCAGCACACGTACTCCTGAGATGTCAGTGGTCCTGACCAAGGTTCGAACTACTTTCCATGGAAGGTTATTGTTTACCCTTTCCACAAGTACACAACGGTGAGCTTGCCCAGCGTTTCGAGGAAGACTAACCGAAACAATCGTTTCCGATCTCGGCGGAAGAACAATCTTCTTGATGCTGTACACGTTCCCTGGTAACGCACCTTCCATAAAAAGTTCCTCCTGTCCACATTTCAAAACACCTTGCTTAACGTCGATCTCGCAACAATTATTCCTCATAAAGTCTAAGCCCAGGATGCAGTCGTCCATTATATCAGCCACGATGACATTATGCAGGTAGATCACGTTGCCTAGCTTTAACACCATCTCCTTCTCTCCACGGACGGGTATACGCTGACCGGTGGCTGTTACCAAATTAATGCGTTCTCGGTTGTATGCGGAGTCCCCAAGGAACTGACTTATAAGTTGGGAACTAACAACCGTACGAGAGGCTCCAGTGTCTATGGTCAGTTTACACGGCATTCCGTTGATCTCGCCCTTTATGATTAGACTGTTCCCATCATGGGTTTGTGAGATCGAGATCCTTGGGGCTCTTTTAACATCAGCCAGCACCCGCCCCGCAGTTCTGGCTTTTACTCGTTTCCCTGCTGCTGCTGGGCGGCGCTGTTGGCCGCACTACCCTCCTGAGATCGTTCAATTTCCCTTTCTAGGGTTCGCTTAGGGCAGCTGGATCGAAGATGGCCCTTTTCCCCACAGCCATAGCACCTTGGGCTGTATCCTTTGTTGCGGTCGCGAACTGTAGCTGCTGCAACCTCCCTGACGCGATGGGAACGATGATCCTGCCGCACGGCTTCCATTTCCAGTGCATGGGCCAAGGCGTCCTTAAGCGTCTCGTGGTGCCCGAGCCTCACAGCAGCTCTAACTTCCAGGTCGCGGATGCCGTCGATGAATGTCTGCACCAGGTTCCCTTCAATGAGCGCAGGTACAGACCGGTATGCTTTTCGCACCAGCTTCTCCACTTCTAGAGCCCACTGCTGCAGGTTTTCGTTGATGCGCTGCACACGATCTTTAAGCTGCGCACGAAAGACGTGTTCCAGGTGAGCGTCGCCATATCTCGCCTCCAATGCCTCAAGGAGCTGCTCGTAGGTCACTTTCTTACCGAGAGCTTCCAACACAGTTAAGGCTTGGTCGCGCAGGCCTAAGGTGAGTGCAGTCATGGCCTGGCTTTTATTCCAGCCGTTTGCCTCCATGACGGCCTCGAACTGGATTTTGTAGGACGACCAGGAAGAGGTCCCGTCGAATGGCGGCACTTTGAATCCACGTAGCGAAGGTGTTGTAGCTACTACGGGAGCTGTTGTTCCATCCCCAAGTTTGAGGTCGTCCAGCGTTTTCTTCACGTCAGCCATTACGTTGTCAACCCGATTGTTTACTTGGTCGATTCGGGTTTCGGCCTCCGACAGGCGGTTGTCATGTTGAGCAACCTTATCCTTCACCTCCCGTATCTCTTTTCCGAAGATAGCGTGAAGGTCCTTCATGAGGAGCATCTGCTCTTCCTTATCGCGTTGGAGTTGCTCTTCTAAACGACGGGCCTGTTCCTCCTGTCGGCGGGCATGTTCCCTGTCCGCCCCGCAGCTGCTCTTCCAATCGGCGGGCCTGTCCCTCCTGTCCGCTCTGCAGCTGCTCTTTCAACTGACGAACCTGTTCCTCCTGTCGGCGAGCCTGCTCCTCCTGTCGGCGAGCCTGCTCCTCCTGTCGGCGAGCCTGCTCCTGCAGCATCACCATCAGAGCACCTAAGTCAGGTGCTGCAGATGTAGGAGCTACCGACGGGCCTTCAGCCGGTGGCTGGCCCTCCGACGTCTGCGGCGTTGCACCACCAAATCTTCTTTGGTCCGTCTCCTGCTGGCGTTGACTTCGGGTACGGACACCCTCCGTTTCCTCCTTAGGTAAAATCGGCATGATTTTATCCCACTTCTGACACCAATTGTTACGAGCTTGAGGTTCGTGACAATAAAAATTGCCGATGAAATTACCTAAATTAACACTTTAATTTACTTTACGCAATTAAAGTTAAAACACTAATAATTTAAACACACTAATTCACTTAATTCCACTCCGAAGCTTCGCTTGTTTCGCCCAAATCAACACTGCCTCGATCGCATCTTGCAGCGTCTATATATTTAAATTAGCAAAGAAATATCCAGAATGTTCAAGTAAACACGGGCAAGGTACCGAGCGTTCGAGTTTCGACTAGGCGCTGTCAGTTGAGTGATTTGTGATGTCATTTTCTCAATGCTCCCCTCGCTCTCGTTCCTGACACTAGATGGCGCTAGTTGACTTATTCATGCAACAATATTATTTGGTGAAGGGAATCAAAATTCAGATGCATTGTCACTCTGAGATAGAATAACGCCTCTAAGCCTCATTAAAATTGTTCTTGTCACTCACGAATTGACAACGGAGCACGCTACTATTTTACGCGATTATCCTGTGCAAATTAGTTCTTTAACCGGTCGGGCAATCCAGTGTAGCAGGTATTTGTAAATTATATAGGTCGACAGATAGCTCTTTATTAAATTTAAAACCAAAATATATACAATAACGTAAAACTTACTGAAACCGACTGTAAGATGTTCTAGTTATATTATATACGAAAATACACTTTGCGTGATAGATCCACGCTGCAGATATGGTGGCTATACGTAGTTGTAGCTGGGCTCTCCCAGAGTACAAGCGTAAAACAGCAGAATAATGCTGCTGTGTTCCATATGGTATTTGTAGAGAAACGGAGTTCTTTTTACTAAAAACGAACCATTCCATCTTAAGTCCCTGTGATGACTTAATCGATGTTAGATGTCTGTTGCCCACAGCATCCAATTACTATCAAGTGGAAAAACTGCGGTTCGACAAAAAATGAGAATGACTTCCTTATGATGAACAGACGCTAACTATTCAAGGATGTCTCAGTGATTGTGAGGGTGAAAACTAGCAGCGATCACTGAATGGTAAGAGGCACACAGAACCTAAAGCTTAAGTTGAAGAGATCTCGTCTAATGAAGTTAACGTTCCGTCCCCCTCGTGCTCTAATCTAAAGTCCCGAAACCTTTCAGCTGCAGTTAAACCGTTTTCAGTGCCCAAAAAATTGCACTGCAAAAGTCAGAAAGAGCCAACTGTCTAAGCTGAAGATCGAGTGTGACAGCATCTTTTACTGGACACCTGAGATTTTGAGTGAGATTGAGAGGTTTTATGGTCGAAGCCACACGCAAGTGTGAGTAACGATCCAAGAGCAAGTCTTATCCGACACTACTCCGATTATTCCTGGACGTCAGTCTGAGCGAGATTAGAATGGCTCTCCAGCACCTTAAAAACGGCAAGTCCCCGGGCGAGGATGGTATTACATAATCATAATCATAATCTTTATTGCAATCAAATGGTAACAATAGATGTTATGTTTTTTAAAAATAGTCCGCATGTGAACCCAGTTTGAGCGTGTCAATTATAAAAATATTAAATATTATTTTTAAACTGCAATATTAGTAGTTAGATTTCATTAATAAATCACATTATAAGATTATTTTAAAATTCTGTAAATTTAGCCATTACGAATCGTCTCGCACGAAGACTCGACGACTTCCAGCCACCCAAACAAGTAGGTTTCCGAAAAGGCTTAAGCACATAAAGACCACATACATACCCTGCGGCAGATTGTATAGAAGACCCAAGAGTACAATATGCCACATTACCTGGCGTATGTGGACTATGAAAAAGCCTTTTATTCCATCAAAATTTGGGCGGTGCTACAGTCCCTTCAGCGGTGCTAACTAGACTGTCGGTATATCAAAGTGCTGAAGCGTTTGTACAGTAGGGCTACGATGGCTATCCGAGTACAGAATCAGAATACGAAACGTAACCTACTGCAGAGAGGTGTAAAATAGGGTGACGTTATATCTCCGAAATTCTGCACCACTACATTGAAGGACATTTTCAAGCTACTGGACTGGAAAGGATACGGTGTGAATATCCATGACAAGTACATTACTCACCTTCAATTTGCCCACTATATAATCCTCAAGGCAGAATCGCTGGAGGACCTAAGCACTATGGCCAATGATCTCAATGATATCTCCCAACGAATAGGTCATAAAATGAACATAGACAAAACAAAGAACATGTTTAATGTCCGTGACATGGAACATACCTATGCCGGTAGTTGTTGGGAGCACTATGCTCGAAGTTGTTGATGAGTACGTTTGCCTGGTACAAATAGTCCGACTAGGTAAGTCCAACTTCAACCGACAGGTCCATCGACGTATTAAACTCGTCTGGGTAGCGTTCGGGAAATTACGACACATCTTCTCGTCAACTATACCTCAAAACCCGAAAACGAGACATTACAAACAATGCGTGTTGCACGTGATGAGTTATGGAACTGAGACGTGGTCCATCACTGCTGGCCGTATGAGAACGCTAAAAGTCACTCAGCGAGCTATGGAGAGGGCTATGCTCGGGGTTTCTCCGTGCGATAACCTTAGAAATGAGGATTCCGCAGTAGAACCAGAGTGTTTGACATAGCCTAACGGATTAGTAAGCTGAAGTGGGCCGGCTATATAGCTCGAAGAATCGACAACCGATGGTGAAAAAAGTTTCCCAAGTGGAAGCCTCGTACAGGTAGGCGTAGTTTATGGCGACCCCCCACTAGATGAAGTGAATACCTGGTAAGACATGCAGGAAGTCGATGGATGCAGGTGGCTCAGGACCGTGCTTTATGACATTCCTTGGGGGAGGCCTATGTTCAGCAGTGGACCTGTTAAGGACTGTAGTGATAATGTGATGGGTATAGTGCACGTTTTCCATTATTGCTTTGTTTATCGAAAACCGATGGTGAAAAAAGTTTCTCAAGTAGAAGCCTCGTACAGGTAGGCGTAGTGTATGGCGACCCCCCACTAGATTGGGTGAATACCTGTAAAGACATGCAGGAAGTCCACGGATGCAGGTGGCTCAGGACAGTGCTTTACGACATTCCTTGGGGGAGGCCTATGTTCAGCAGTGGACCTGTTAAGGGCTGTAGTGATAATGTGATGGGTATAGTGCACATTTGCTAGCATTGCTTTGTTTGTCATGATGACTGGTAACGCCAGTTAACAATCTAATTTATCAACGTAATGAAATGACTAGTGCATATTTTTGACTCCTCCCCTTCCTTTTCCTACCTCACGCGCTGCCGCCGAGGTGAAGAAAAAGGATCTCGTTGCGCGTCATTAAGTAACATTACGTTCTCCGTGATTGCACGGTCAGCCGTCGCGTTGTAGATATATTAACCGCAAAACCACGCAGGACGGACATAGAGTACTCCTGTTTATGTTTAATACTCACCGCATCAGAGATTGTGTCTTTGTAACTCATAAAAGTGTGACACGCCCCCGTAAGTGCAAGGGTCAAGAGTGTGGGACTTCACGAAACTGTTCCGAGAGTGCGCGTGCGCCGAACCACGTGGCGGGCCCGTTGTATAGCTGACACTCCATGAGGAAGTCAAGGCAGCCCTCATCAGGTCAGTGCGTGCTATCCCACCTACTTATTTGCCCCTTTGTCGTATGCACCAAAATTACAGTCCACTAAATATTTAACGAAGATACCTTAAGTTAATGGCGTCTCCATTTTAATGGTCACTTCTCGCCGGATTTACCTTGACCTTCCGCCCTTATTAGATCGTTATCGTAATAAGCATTTATATAATTAATTATATTTCAATCCGACTTCGGACTGACCCCACCCTTATTAGAACACTAAAATAGGTCCTAATAGGTGACATCAATAGTAATTTTAAAACTATAATCATAGAATGAATAAGCATATAATTATCTATATTTAAATTATTTTGTTGTATGTTGACATCACGTCATCAACTTTTAACTACAACTATAGATTATACTGTTAAATTACCTTTATTATTTACATATATATTTAAGGATTATATTCGTCATAAATAACTTCATAATTACTATAAAAGTTAACAATAAAAGTTCATCGTTAACAAAACTAATATTTAACAATTCAACCGCGTAGCGAGGTCGCTTACAGACTACCCACTTATAATTATATTTTTGCCGTATAAATTTAGTTGTAATGCCGCCTAAAAACAAGTAGCATCGAATATTAGCGATTCCTCAGATAATGAGGGCACACCTGATGCTGAGTTGGTTTTATTGTTAGTTAGACGAGATGCTTTATTTGAAATAGTGCAAGAAAATATATGATATGTCCTCGGACATCCACAAGAACACTTCCACGATGGAGCGTTTTCTTGATGGAAGTTCTAATATTAATGCTTTACGTATTGAGTTTAAACAGGTCTTAGATAATTATAATTCACATTTATTAAAAATAAACCCTATCGCTAAGCCTGAGTATAACAGCCTCATTGCGTTTGAGTCTCTTTGCGGTAGAATAAATAGGCTTCATTTACAATATTCGCAATCTAATTTACTAAGTACTAATACACCATCTAAGGCCAAATTTACACTTCCGCCTATCGAACTTATGACATTTTCGGGTGACATTCGCTCATGGCCTTTATTTTATGCCAGCTTTAAATCAACCGTCCATGACAACCCATCGCTCACCGACGCTGAAAAGTTATACTATTTGCTAGGTAAACTAACGGGCAAAGCTCTATCTGTGTGCTCAGGTATAACTCCTTGCGCTGAAAATTATAAAATTTTATTGCAAGCACTCGTTGACAAATATGAAGACCGGCGTATGCTAGCCTCCACGTATACTAATCAGATGTTCGAATTTAAGCTATTGCAATCGGCCACCGCAAATAATTTTGATTTATTTACTGATAACTTTATAAGTGCAGTGCGCGCTTTACAAAACATAAAGTTAGATAATCTCGCGGACTTAATTGTTCTTCATATCGCGCTTAAGAAGCTGGACCCGGATACCATTCGCTCTTTCGAATACAGTCATAACTCGATAGTACCTACCTTTGATGACTTAGTAAATTTTATTAAGACCCCTATATTCCAAAAATCGACTATACTCGTCGCTGTAATAATACTTCGTCTCCGAAGTATCAGGCGTACGTAAGCACTACGACTAGTCTCTCAAAGTGTCTGTGCGATAATATTGTGCATCAACACTTATTTAAGTGTTTAGACTTTAATAAAATGACGCCGCTGGAACGATTTAAATGCGAAAAGAGTAACAATGCATGTGTTAAGCATTACACATTGTTGCACTTCCACCACAGAAGCGATAATGCCTCCCCTGCGCTGGCGCATTCTCCACCGCCTCAGCCAGTTGTGCTGAAGTCTACGGCTCCCACGCCCGCACACTCGGCACCCCTCACCGCAGGTACGCGTTCGGACGTCGCGCTGTGTACTTCATTCGCGAATGTTTCTCAACGTTCATGGTCTCCCGCGCGCGCAATTCGTTCGCAGAAAACTGTTTTACTATCAACCGCTCAAGTCTTTGCATACGATGCTAAGGGAGAGAAACAAATTATTCGTATATTATTAGACTCCGCGGCTCAAAGCCATTTTATTACTAAAGAGTGCTGTCATCGTTTAGGCGTCCAACTATACGATACCGAATGTACTGTAGTAAAGGGAGTCGGTGGAGTTGAAAAAATTGTACGAATATTAACTTCAATATTTCAACGCTCATTGTTGATCAAATCACCGAACTTTTGCCCACCGCTGTGGTGGATCATCTGTCTTATCACACTTCCATGGCATAAGGCTCGCTGATGAATGTTATAGCGTGCCTAATAAAATTGGTGTTTTGATAGGCGCATCCCTTTTCCCGCACTTACTGAGCCCAGACGTAATTTATTCGTTTATTGACTTGTCCCGGCCCTCAGCTTTGAATACGGTATTTGGTTACGTTATTATGGGCTCAGTGCCAACACTTCAGGTAAATCATTCCTTAACGTGCTGCTCAGTCCTAGAGTCTCCTACCGTTGACAAATTAGTGAAACGATTTTGGGAGCTTGAACAGCCACCCTCCGCACCGCCCATTCAGTGTCCTTCAGACATTGAAAGTGAAGAGTTTTATAAGTCTACGACATCCCGCGATTCTTTTACTGGTAGATACATTGTAGGCCTGCCATTTAAAGATGACGTTTACTCTCTCGGAGATTCTTACGAGACCTCTCGATGACGATTCATGTGCTTGGAGAGGAAACTTCAAGCCTCGCCTACATTAAGATTAGCATATGATGATGTCATAAATATACGGATACGGAATACTTAGCCAAAAATTATATATCCCTCGCGCCGCCGTACGACTCTCATGAACTCGCTCCAATATATGTCATACCGCATCATGGAGTCTTACGTGAAAATAAGAAGACAACACGTTTGCCCATCGTCCTGGATGCTAGCAGTAAGACTAGCACTGGGCGAGCATTAAATGATATCCTGCATTCAGGACCAAATTTTCAAGGCAACTTGTTCAATAAAATTTTAAATTTCCGCTTACATCCAATCGCTATGACAGCCGACTGTCGCCAACAATTCCTGCAAATAGTTGTTCGCGATTCTGATCGTCGTTACCAATGCTTCCTATACCGCTTCCGTCCACAAGATCCACTTCAATCGCGTGTGCTTCGGTTTAAATTCGAGTCCATAATATGCATTTCGCACGGTAAGACAGCTTATTGATGACGATGGCGCAAAGTATCCACTTGCGAGTCGTATCGCATCTACTTCGCTATATATGAACGACATCGCATTCTCTATGCCCAGTGAATCCGAGGCCAGTGAGACATCTCGGTAGCTGATAGACTTATTCAAGGGTGCCCAATGGGACCTAATAAAATGGCATAGCAACCGTCGATCTATTTTAGATGACCTCGCTACTTCCCATAAAATTACAGGAGAAGTAGAGTTCGATAAATCAATGCCACATAAAATACTAGGCTTGCATTGGTCTACCGATAGTGACGCCTTTTATTTTAAGATATCTGTTCCCACTGATGTGACGTGCACTAAGCGCGCCATCTTATCTACTGTCGCCCGCCTGTGGGACATAATGGGTTTCGTTGCTCCCACAGTCGCGTACGCCAAGTTGTTAATAAAGCAGCTTTGGCAACTTAATTTAGATTGGGACGAGACACCACCACCGCCAATTATTAAGATGTGGAGACAATTCTGTGCTGAATTACCAGCTCTTAATGACTTACGTATCCCGCGACATGTTGGTGTATTCAAAAACTGTACTGCGTCACTCCTGGGGTTTACCGAAGCCAGCGAGCACGCACACGGTGCCGTAGTTTACATACACGTAAAGAGCGTCAATGGTAACACCGTACAGTTGATTTGTGCAAAGACTAAAGTCGCGCCGATAAAGCCATTATCTATTGCACGTCTTGAGCTTTGTGGAGTGGTTTTACTCTCAAAATTGCTTCGCAGAGTACTCGACAATTATTCTTTTGACCTATCAGTCTATGCCTTTGTAGATTCAAAAGTAGCTCTGTACTGAATAAAGAGTTCGCCACACAAGTGGCAGACCTTAGTTGCAAACCGCGTTGTTCAGATTACCGACAATACTCTGATAACTTTTATCATGTCGCAGGTACTGAGAATCCCGCTGACGTACTTTCACGTGGCGTTACGCCAAATAAATTAATTTCAAACCCCCTGTGGCTCCATCGGCCTCAGTGGACCTCATAGATCCATCTCAATGGCCTCTTCGTACTTTTGACCATGAGGTTATTGCAGACATTCCTGAGAAGAAGATTTTGTCGCACACTGTGTGTACATCCGTCTGTAATTCTGCGATTTATGAGCTCGCACGCCGCATCTCTTCTTGGAGTAAACTACTACGTATAATTGCGTACGTGTGTAAGTTTGCTAAATTATTGCCCCGCTGCAGCACTACTGCAGTGACTGCTGATGATCTCAATTTTTCTGAGGTTATAATGCTCCGCGCCCTGCAAAAACAGCATTGTACAGTGGAATATTTAAATATTGAAGGTAACAAACCTTGCTCACCCGCTTTCAATCGTTTAAGGCCTTTTATTGAGAATGATTTGAGCCGCATTGGTGGTCGTCTTTCGATTACACATTAGATTACACGCAAAAACATCCAATTATACTCCCGCGCAGTGATCATGTAGTGAACATGATCATTGCCTATTATCATTTTAAAAATTTACACGCCGGGCTTGAAATATTACTATCATTGCTCCGTCAAAAGTTTTGGATCCGCACGCCGCACTGTGAGAAGTAGAGTCCACAAGAGTAATATTATGTTTCCTCTTAGACCCCGTCCAACTTACCCTTTGATGGCTGATCTTCCCCATACTCGTGTAAGACAAGCTATTAAGGCATTTACACACACGGGCTGCGATTATGCCGGTCCTATCGCATATACTCCTATACGTCGTCGTGGTGTACGCAGCGAGAAGGCATACTCATGCGTTTTCACATGCCTCACGACTCGAGCTGTGCATATAGAAATCGCTACAGATCTTAGTAGGTCTAGTTTCCTCGCCGCGTTTAAACGTTTCCTCTCTAGACGAGGGCCAATTCAGTTTTTAAATTCGGATAATGGAACGAATTTTAAAGGTGCCGCTTCGTACCTTCACGATCTCTTTAAATTTCTAATCATTGAATACCGCCCAAAGCTTGAGCAAGAGTGTGCTGAGAATCCTATAACATGGAAGTTCATATGTCCCAACTCTCCTCATTTTGGAGGCGCCTGGGAGAGTATGGTCAAGGTCTTAAAAACGCATATGTTCCAAGTTATTGGACATCAGTTACTTTCATACGAAGAGCTTAATGCTATTCTTGCGCAAATTGAGTGCTTGCTAAACTCGCGGCCCTTGACAGTATTAAGTTCTGAACCCGCAGAGCCTTCAGCTTTTACTCCGAGTCATTTTTTGAATACCGCGCCTTTATTGTAATTACCCGCACCCGAAATCAAATCTGACTCTACCAGTCCGTTACACAGGCATTCTTTACTGGATAAATTAGTTCAGTCGTTTTGGGATCGGTGGAGGACGGAATACCTTCACGGATTACAAGTTCGTCAGAATTGGAACACCCCGTCTACGGCTATCGCATCAAGCACGGTTGTAATTGTGATAAATGATAATGAACTGCCCCTTGCTTGGCCATTAGCGATTGTCGGGTCTGTTCATTCTCCGAAGGATGGCGTAGTTCGAGTAGTGACCGTGAGAACTACTAAGGGATCATACCTCCGTCCTGTTGTTCGTATCTGCCCTCTCCCAAAACAATAAATCACGATTATTTTAATTATAATTATTTATCTAAATTAGTAATTAAGTTTATATTTATATATATTAAAAAAGTATTAAGCCGCAATATTATATTTATGTATACATTTTCTCGCTTACCAAGTAAGCTTAGTAGATCAGACATGCGCATTGAGCGCGTCCTCTCCCTTTATATACCGCAAGACTCTTTGTTTTCTTTTTATTTTCATCTTACGGTTGTCTTTTAAAGAGGACCCTTTAAGTGCGGGAGGAAATGGTAACGCCAGTTAACAATCTAATTTATCAACGCAATGAAATGACTAGTGCATATTTTTGACTCCTCCCCTTCCTTTTCCTACCGCACGCGCTGCCGCCGAGGTGAAGAAAAAGGATCTCGTTGCGCGTCATTAAGTGACATTAAGTTCTCTGTGATTGCACGGCCAGCCGTCGCGTCGTAGATATATTAACCGCAAAACCGCTCAGGACGGACAATGAGTTCTCTTGTTTATGTTTAATACTTACCGCATCAGACATTGTGTTTTTGTAACTCATAAAAGGGTGAGACGCCCCCGTAAGTGCAAAGGTCGAGTGTGTGGGACTTCACGAAACTGTTCCGAGAGTGCGAGTGTGCCGAACCACGTGGCGGGCCCGTTGTATAGCTGACACTCCATGAGGAAGTCGAGACAGCCCTCATCAGGTCAGTGCGTGCTATCCCACCTACTTATTTTCCCCTTTGTCGTATGGACCAAAATTACAGTCCACGAAATATTTAACGAAGATACTTTAAGTTACTGGCGTCTTCAATGACATTGATCGTGATTTTGGCTGTATGCTTGAATTGTTTGTTTTTGTGCTATGTTTGGTTTTAAGTGTTACCTTACGTTACGACGATCCAACTTTGTCATTAAACTATAATTAAAGGGAACGGCGTGCGTGACTGTTTAATGCGGGTGACTAAACGGGAGTCGACAAATATTTGCAGTATGGAGTAACCAATCAAAAAAATTATGTTTAAAATACATACTCCATTTAATATATTTTCTTCTGTTTAAAGGATTATATCGAACAAATAAATATTCAATTAAATAGTTCTTGTATCATATTCGTTAAAAAATATTTTTTGTTTTATTTTAGATAAAGCTGAACCTTTTTATAAAACTGAAGTGACGGTAATTATCCTCTGCAATCCATGGACACTTACATGTAAATGGACACCTGCAGCCAACTGCGAACACAGATGACTATAAATGCGTTGTTGTCTATAAGACTTAGATGGAATGCCTTAGATGGAACTTAGATGGAATTTTAAGTACCGATTTACCAAGAGAAAGCTTGCTTTCTCAAAAATAAAAATAATTCAAATTAACGTATAGTTCTCAACGCTTATTCGTACAACGCGGAAACCTTTTACTTACTCTAAAATTCTCTCAGATATGAGAGAAAACCTATGCCTAGCAGTGGGTTTTAATGAAATTTATAAAAACAACGTTAAAGGGTTATAAAAAATTAGACGAAAAACCTTGTTTTATTCATCCATTGTTTGCAACAAAAAATTTTATTGAATAACTATTTAAATGGTACATTTAAATAAAGTAGCCTCAAAGTAATGTGCTCTTTTAATTTTACGAAAATGTTGGTATGCATAAATCAGTCACAAATTTTTCATAATTTTTCTTTTACTTACTTGTGAATACCTAATTTAAAACTCATATATAACTTTCATGCGGCTATCTATGAGGTAGGCTTATGTTCAGCACTTTCATAGGATGTAATGGATGGAATGGAATGGATAAAACTTTCATTTATCTTCGTCAATGCCCAAACTATAAACTCATATTAAGGAGTTTACTTTTCAGGTTTCGTTCGAACATTTAAAAAGTAATTCCAGTCGCGTTCAAACACTTAAAACGATTCCGTTTCAAGTAAGAACAGTTCAGATTTCTGCATTCAATTAAATACCAATTCCCTGGTCCTGATGGAAAAACTTTTAAGGAGTTCCCAAACACTACGCGAGATAAGATATTGGTTTAACGCCAGCTTTCTCACATTTGTGAAATAACTAGCTTTTAATCTGTATCTACTGAATCAAAAATAATAATAGCACAATGTGTTGTGGAAACTATTTTAAGTATTTTTTAATCAAGTATTGAAAAAATTTGGTCTACGCTCACTGCAGCTCTAGCCTTAGCCAGAATAAATGGTGTTTATGGACCAGGCATTACGCATGATGTCCCGGTTTTTAAAAAAGAAAACAGGTTTTACTAGATTTGAGCTCAAATGGCCATAAAATGTAGAGAAACAATGTTACGGAACAATGATACGCACAAGAAAATTTAAAACAATACATAATTTCTAAATAACAATAGAAAACGTGAAAATAAAACGTATCAATTTAGTTTAAGGCTACACATTAGGAAAACTTAAATAATTATATCATTACAACCAGTGTTGTTCATAATAAAAAAATTGAGAAAAAACGGAATTATGATCAGACTTAATGTCATTGTAAATTGTAATGGTGTCTCCGTTGAGAATAGCCACCGTGTTCGAAATTCGGCCTGTAGGCCATTTTTATTTGCTGTGATAGTAAATTGATTTTTTTATGTGCGTTAAGAACGAAACCGGAATAAAATATGGCACTGTGAACTTTTTAAATACAAGATTATATATTTTTTCGGGTTTCAGGTGCTTGATGGTCTGCACTTAAGTTCAAGGGCCTAGTATCCAACAACGATCATTACCAGGGCTTTTTCCTCCGATATTTTTATTTCACACTAGGATAATAATGTCTGTCTTCTAAAATCATTCAATGGTACTGGGAATTTTCTTACGCGGATGATACAGCTATCGTGTTCTCTGGCAAATCCTGATGTTAAGTAAAATTATCGGCAGACAAAGCCCTGGCAAAGGTAGCATACTGGTTGGACACTAGCCTAGCTTCAGTAAAAACAGTACCACTCAACCCCTTCAAACTTTAACATAAAAATTCACAAGTGTGTTGACCCGTCTGATACTCACTGTTCGTGTACTATAATAGATAAAGCAGCTTATGTTAAATACTTAGGGGTTCTCGTTTATCTGCATGTAGAAATAACCAATAAAAAAGTGAGAAAACTGACCTGGACTTTTAAGACTTTACGTCATATTGCGAGTGAAGAATTACTTACTCAAACATATGTTGAACTCGCTCAATTCATACTGGTATACTGCATATCAGTGTGGGTAGCTCGGCTGCTAAACTGCTCTACTATATCTGGAACGAACTCAAAGATTGCTGATAAAAGTATTGCTTCTAAAACCATACAGATACCCCCTTAAGACATTTATCGGGAAGCTAATCTTCTATCAGTTAGAAAACTATACATATTACACATTGTTCTTAGAATGCACATAATATCTCTTTCCTTTGATACCAAATTGCTAATCAAGAGAAGAAATTATAAAGTTTCCTTAGTTCCCACTGTAAAAACTGACTTTGCATGTTTTAAAGAAGTACTTTGCTTACGCCAAGTTGTGGCATTTGAATTTTGCAAGGCGCGTCCCAGGTGAGGAACCAATTAGCGGGTTGCGCGGGGGGAGTATTTATTTGCGCCGGCGACCGTGCCTGGCAGTCGGCAGGGAGCTTCGTGTGCTACGGCGGTGCCGGTTACACTTCGGGAGTTATATAATAGTCGTTGCGTCGTGTATCGACAGCCTTCATGTTGTTGTATTTGTCGTTAATATACGTTACAACGAGGCTTTGAGTTTTGATTGAATATTTTAACTTCGATTGCTATTAATTTGTGTCGACGGTTGGCTTGTGTAGCTAATTAAAGTTAAAATAAATTAGTTAAAGTGTACGAAAGAATTTTGCTTTTGTGTGGAGCGCTGAACTTTGTGATCCGGGTGTAGATCGCGCGCAATTATAGTTCGTGCTAAGGGACACTGGACTTGAGTGCTGCTATCTGATTGTATCGGTGACGTCAGGCTACATTACACACCTTCCTACACTACACATACACTACCATTTACTTGCCCCTGACGCACCTTGTGGTAGACCCTACTTCTGGAATTCGGTAAGTTTTGTGTTTGCGTATCTAGCCGTTATAATTTAATTATCCATATGCCATTTTGGGCCCGACCCTCTAGTTACTCGTCGAATTGGGTTACTGATGGTCCCTAGCTCAATCGACCTTTGTCGGGGTAACTCAGGGCCGTAACATACTTTATGCAGTTTAACTTAATCTACAGATAAATAAATAAGTATCTGATCATATATCTCCTTGATAAAAAGATTGTGACAAAACGGTTTTAGAATAGCTAAAATCAATAAGTTACATTGATACGGAACTGGTGCTTGAAAACTAACATATCGTTATTACGTGTAGGTATCCATAAGTCTTATAGCGCATACTGATTTCAGTTATTGCCAACACTATCACTTAAAGTGAGTATTTAAAAAAAATTAAATATTAAATATCAAATAATAACACACACACACACACACACACACACACACACACACACACACACACACACACACACACACACACACACACACACACACACACACACACACACACACACACACACACACACACACACACACACACACACCACAGGCACATAGCTCATGCACTGATGGCACACCTAAGAGTAATATCCCACCAAAAGATAAATGTGAAAGGAGGTCCAAGTACGGTAAAATCGTCCCTTGGGGTTGTCACTGTATATTCAGTAAGATCTTTGTATATTCCTATAGATCATATAACTATGATTTGTAAAAATACTCTCACTTTGGTTGTTGCGTTGCTCTATAATTGTAAAACTTTTTCATATATATTTTTAATATATAAAGGGCACATTTTTGTGTCTGCCACTAGGGTACTGGGTGAGGATTTGAGCAATCTATGGCAATTCAAAAGGTACAGAACATAGTGTAGGGCTAATCAGACCGAGAAAGATAGGCTAGACCATTCACGTACACGTTATCGGTCTATATGGGTCTGGTGTCATTGGTGAACAAAGCAAATTCCGAATATATATTTGCAAAATCACACGGTTTTAGTAGACGTAATTAATAATCACAGACTAGGTAATATAATTATAGATTATATTACCTCGTCTGTAACCGCCATGGTGGCTCAGATGGTTAGCATTCGCTGTAAATTTCACAGTAGGCAAACAACCTGGGTTCGATCCCCACCGGCACGAATGAAATTGTTAATTGCAATTTAACCCTTAACCGCCTGACGCCGGTCTCAGAGACTCTGGCGATTTAGTTTTTCAAATTATTCCGTTACTGTGCACGCGACGCAATTGTGTGTCCATGTACTTTTTCCCCTCCCCCGCCAGTATGCCCCGTGCGCTCGGCAGCTCCAGACGTGCCTGCATTAAACATTATAGGTAATTTATATTTCGCATACGGTCCGTTAGACCGACGTCAAGTAGGTACGTTAGTTTAGTTATACGGTATATTTTTTGTTTTTATATGTTTATAATGTCTGAATAAAACATACTACGATGGCTAGAGGATGCTGATTTAGATTCGGAAATAATTCAATTTTCAATTGGAAACTATGCTTGCATAGATGAGATATTAGTAGCTTTTCGTAACAGGTGCATTTTCAAGATGTACATGCCAAACATACCACACAAATATGGTCTGAAAATCATGTGCATTATTGATGCTCAAACTGGATACCTGCTGGACGCTTACATATATTCAGGGAAAGATTATGATAGTACAGGCTTACCAAATGAATTCCAAAGATTGAACAAACCTACCCAGGCAGTTTTGAGACTCGTAACTTCAGTAGAAGGTACGGACAGAAATGTGACAACTGATAATTCAGGACTTATGAATCAGCCAAAAGAAAAGCAACTGACACTAGTGGGAACTTTGAAGAAAAACAAACGTGAAATCCCGCATCAGTTTCTTCTTAACCGTCGTCGAGAAGTTGGGTCAGCCATTCTCGGGTTCACATCAGTTGCTACATTGACGTCTTTTGTACCAAAGCAAAAGAAATCTGTGCTTTTACTGTCGAGCATGTACCACACACCAACCCATTGATTCAAATACTCAAAAACCGAAAATGATCATATTTTACAACAGCACAAAAGGCGGCGTTGACATGCTTGATCAGAAATGCGCAATTAATTCCACGTCTCGAAGAACTCAACAATGGCCGATGGCGATATTTTATAGAATGCTTGACATATCTGCAGCGAACGCGTATGCTATTAGTATCGTGAACGATGCTCAGTCAAAGGTGCCAAGACTGAATTTCACAAAAAAATTAGCAGAAGACCTTATTAGGCCTCATCTGGAATGCCGCATGCACAGCTGTGGTTTGCAAAGGGAACTTCAGTGAACCATTCGTCGAATCCTTAAAAATTGATCAAATACCCAGCAGTACAAATACTGAAAATTCTGAAAAATTTGACAAACGTAAGACATGATAAACCTGTGACCCTAAAAAAACGCAAAACTGCTTACAGGTGTTTTGCATGTAAGAATCCGATTTGCATTGCAACCAAAAAATGTGCTTTAATTGCCACCGTAACTTGTGAAAGTTTGTGGGTTGTGATTTTGTGTTAATTGTGCCTTAATCGTGCCAAAAAAAAAAATAAGCTAGAGATTATGTATCGAACTTGTCGAAATAAGTAAAAACTATTCAGCAATTTTTTTAAATTTTTTTACTCGGATCTCAGATATTCAAAGTTACTTTGCTATAATTAGTTTTTTTGCTATAATTTATATAATTATATTAAGTGCTGATATTTGATAATTAAATGCATACTTTTGCATAGTTTAAAAATTATAATGAGTAAAAATTAAAATGAAAATACAGATGTGACTTTTATTAAATGTAATATTTTAAATTACATGAAGCACACGTTCTAGGACCGACGTCAGGTTGTAGTGTAGCCAAAATACACGTTAGGTGGCTAAGGGTTAAAGTGCTGATTAACCACGTGCTTAGCGGCGAAGAAAAATATCGTTAGACTGCATGTTCGAAATAAGAAAAAAATATATTTCAAAGATATGTGAATTTCATCAAAATGACACTAAGGGTTGCGTACCTTATAACTAAAATCACCAAACGGTATTACTACTAAAGGTCTTCCAGCTTTAAGAGCCAAATTAAGCACATCCAAATAAGGAGGTGGAGGAAATATATGAAAATGTATAGAGCCATGCATTCCTCCAAAACACATTATACGGTGTTAATGGGAGACTTCAAAGCAAAAGGAGGCAAAAGAGAAAACGGTGAGCTTAAGATAGGGATATTCGGAATAGTAACGGAACCCAAGAGGGCAGCAGCTGGGCAACTTCATGAAGTTTGAATGACTGACTTGAAGACTTCACTTTATTCATAACCGAGACACAACAATTTCTTCACTGTGGTATTACTGCGTAAAAATGAATAATCTGTGATTTTCAATAACTTTCATCAGTTATTAAAACTACCTGTTATACATAAAACTTCTTTTATTCTGTTAATCAAAAAAGCTATCAAAGAGGAATATTTGAAGAATTACTCTTTCTTCAAGAAGCGATCCCAGAGAAAGTGAACCTGACCCAGCCCCGATGGTTCTACAAAAAATGAGATTGGCTTTCTCATGACAACCAGACGCGAACTGTAAGGTAATTAATATCTAAGTGAATGCGAGGGTGAAAACTGGCAATGATCACCGAATGGTGAGAGGCAAACTTAAGCTAAACTTTAAGTTGGAGAGTTCCCGTCTAATGAATTCAACGTTCGTCCCTCTCGTGCTCTAATCCAGAGTCCCGAAAATTTTCAGATCGAGTTACAAAACCATTTTCAGTTCCTAGAACACTGCGACGAAGTGGACGATATGCTCTTAAATGAGATTACGTGGAAATTAAAAATCTTTCCGATTTCTCTTGCATCCTACGTGTCAAAACCTTCGAGTAAACTTTACTTGCTAAACTGGTCAAGCTGACTGCCCGATAGCACCCGCAGTCAAAATGTGAACCTTTACCTTTATATAAAGGCACAATGACCGCGGATCGCCAATCACCCGGGACACCTACCGTCCGCCAGCACAAATTGCACAGCAGATGAAAGCTGTCCCAGACGTGAGGCCCACCGTACTTGACCATTTCAGTAGTAACTCTGTCTAGTCCCGCAGCCTTACCACATTTCAAACTTTGAATCGCACGTTTAATCTCTTTCATGCTGATGACCTCAGTGTCATCGAGGTCCGTGTCTGGCGTGCCAGTAACGGCGTCACCCCCGGATCCTTCACTAAGATCATGACACGCATACATTTCTCTATAAAATTCACTCCATCGCTGCATGACGTCCGATTTTTCTGAGAGGACGTCATTGGTTCTCGAAAGCACTTTGTTTATTCTTAAGGCTGTCGCACCACTTCGGGACTTTGCAACCTCTTTCCAGAAGAGTTTGGAGTTTTCCTTAAAGTTGTGCGACAACCTTTCGTCCGCTTCTATTCTACACCTTTCACGTCCTTATTCAATCAGTGTTTTCGCATGAACTTTCTGCAGCTTATATCTTTCTTTCATCTTCTCTCTCATATGCTTATCGTTACTGCAGGCCAAGTAGTATAACCATGCTTTTTTCTTCTTTTTTACAGCTTCTCTTACTTCATCATTCCACCATGCATCTCCTCTTTTACTACTACCTCTTTTTGTCGTTCCACATACTTCTTCCGCTGCACTTACCATTCCATCCCTAAGGTTTTGCCATGTTCTCTCCACACATTCTTTCCTGCCATCGATGGTGTCAAGCTTTTCGGCTACCCTCGTCTGATATTTGTCCTTCGTATCCGCTTCCTGAAGCTTCCAGCTTGGGATGCGACAGACCGACTGTGGTTCTGTTACTGCCGTCCGGTAGCGCCAACCCGCGAACAAGCCCCTAAATCTAGTAATTACTAGATAGTGATCCGTACCCGGGTCAGCACCCCTGAACACACACACTCGTGTATCCATCACCTGTTTTCGCAGTCGGTCATCCACCAGGAACAAATCAGTCATACTTCTCTCATTCTTTCTTTCTCAAGTGTACATATCGATCTTCCTGTGATTAAATATAGTGTTTGTCACAAGAAGACCCTTTTCCTTGCATACAGCCAGTATAAGGTTGTCAGCATCATTAACCCTTTTATCGCCAAACTTTCCAAGCACCGACTCGTATCCTGGTCTACCCATCCATTCAAATCACCACCTCTAACAGTTCTTTCGTTTACCTTAACCAAATCTAGAACTTCTCTTACATTCTCCCAAAACTCCTCCAGCTCAGCCCTGGACGACGAAGCTACCGGCGCATAAACAGTCAAAAGGAATAACTTCGTCAGTCTCAGTTCAAAGCGAACCTAGAGAAGTCTTGAGTTCACAACCTTATATTTAGTCATAAGATCGACCAACCGGGACGACAGCAGCACCCCCCACTCCCTGGCAGGCGTTCTCGCTTTCCGGGACTCCGGACCATATAGCTAACGTCCCGCCAGGGAGCTCTTCAGTACCACTGCCTTTCCGTTTGGTCTCCGACATACACACGACATCTAATTCTCTTTCTTTCATTATTTCGATCAACTCATTCGTCTTATCTCTCATGCCCCCTCTAACATTTCACGTGCCAACTCTGCACTCCGTCCTCCACCTTCCGCCGTGTCGGGCTGTGCGTGACGGGTGGCTGTCCCCATCGCCGCTTTGCGCGCTGCATTCCACACCAACGGGGACGAGCTTGTGTGCGTCACCTTGGGGGGACGCCCTAACCTTCGTTTGCATGGGTGCGCAGCTGTGTAGAATTGCAGCCCTGAAAAGGGCTGGCAGGGGTCGCGACGAGCACGCTTCTACAATGACCCCCTATTTTATAGTATTTATGTTTTATGTAATGCTGTAAGCTTTTCAAAAACCAGCTGGTTCAGGAGATTGGTAATGACTCGAGAATAGCACGTAGATGCGGCTCAGAAGGGAAATCGGTCTGTCATTCTTTAAGAAAGCGTTGTCGACTTTCGTGAAGAACAAGACCATCGCATTTATACTTCATGCCTCCAGAGTGATCTTACTTTGAAGGGTGGAATTCAAGTGCTTCTGAAGGACTTTAGTCACCGGTTTTCCACGCCATTTCAGAAGCTCCGCTGTTATTCCATCCTTGCCTGTAGAGTTGCCGTTTTAAGGTGCTGGAGATTCATTCTAATCTAGCTCAATTTAAAGTCCAAAATATATTCCGAATAGTGTCTGATAAGACTAGTTCTCGGATCGTGACTCACACTTGCGTGTGGCTTCAACGATGATCAATTCAAAATCTCAGGTGTCCCGAAAACAACGCTGCCACATTCAGTCTTCAGCTTCGACAATTGGCTCTTTCTAGCGGACAGATCTCTGATATAGTCCTTCGAGTCCTATTTGGTTCTATTGCGGATATCCTAATTTATAAGATTATTTACTTGTTTATTTCATATTATTTATTGCACACGATACAAAAATTACAGATTATATATACGAAAGAAGATTATCAAGAAAAGAAACCCCGAGCATAGCCCATAGCTCGCTGAGCGGCCTTGAACTTCCTCATACGGTCAGCAGTGAAGAATTACGTCTAAGATCCGTAAGTCATCATTAGTAACTCACACTGATTGTAAAATCCGGTTTTCAAGTTTTTAAGTACACCTTACGTAAGTTGAGTCCGTCATTTAACCTTTAGGTTGAAGTTGAAATTATCTAGTCAGGCTATTGTGTCCCAGACAAGCATACTCAACAAAAACTTATTATTTTATTTACATATATATACTCTAAGGCAAATTGAACAGAAGACCAAAGAGTACAATCTGCTACTATATCTTGCGTATGTAGACTATTTGTAAGCCTTTAATTCCGTCGATATTTGGATGATGCTGCAGTCTCTTCAGTGGTGCTAAGTTATCTGTCGGTATATTTAAGTGCTGACGTGTATAAACTAGGCTATGATGGCTATCCGAGTATAGAACCAAAGTGAGAAACCTATTCTACTGTAGATGGGTGTAATACGTGATGTTATATCCCCGAATATTTCATCGCTGCATCGAAAGACGTTTTCAAGCTACTGGACTGGAAAAGATATGGTATTAACATCAATGGCATGTACATTACTCAACTTCGATATAGTCCTAATGGCAGAATAGCTGAAGGACCTAAGCACTATGCTCAATGACCTCAAGAGTGCCTCTGAACGGATAGGTCTTAAAATGAACATAGACAATACAAAGATCGTGTGTAACGTCCATGTCTTATGCCGGAAGTTGTAGGGAGCACTTAGCTCGAAGTTTTTGTTGAGTATGCTTATCTGAGACACAATAGCCCGACTAGATAAGTTCAACTTCAACCTAGAGGTTAAATGACGGACTCAACTCAGCTGCGTTAAGAAAAATTACGACACCTCTTCTCGTAAGGTATACTTAAAAACTTGAAAACCGGATTTTACAATCAGTGTGAGTTACTAATGATGACTTACGGATCTTAGACGTAATTCTTCACTGCTGGCCATATTAGGAAGTTCAAGGCCGCTCAGCGAGCTATGGGCTATGCTCTGCTTGGTTTCTTTTCTTGATAATCTTCTTTTGTATATATAATCTGTAATTTTTTTATGGTGTGCAATAAAGAATATTAAATAAACAAGTAAATAATCTTAGAAATTAGGATATCCGCAATAGAACCAGAGTTACCTATATAGCTCAACTGATAAGTAAGCTGAAGTTATAATGGGCAGACCATATAGCTCGAAGACCCTGAAAAGACCCTGAAACCTCGTACCCGTAGGTGAATTGTAAGTGTAAAGTGACTCTTCACTAGATGGAGTGACGACATAGACCGTGCTTTGAGGCGCCCCTTATGAGACATCTATGTTTAGTTCACTTGTGGGGAGATGTAATGAGGACAAAATGGTAAAATATAAATAGTTCTGTTCATTATCTGTTCATTGATGTAACCATTATTTGCAACTTGGCCGCCGATGACGCACACATAACTTGATCTTTGAAATACAAAAGGCATTTGACGGTTAACTCACCCATTCTTAATCCGCATTCTTCAATATTTAAATTTTCCAAACAACTGTCCATATATAGGTTGAACAGCCTCGGGGAAGCCAAGCCACAGCTCTGCCTAACACCTTTATGGATGCCAAACCAGTCCTAGTAGACCCCGTTGATTCGAACACAAGCATCAGATTTCCTATAAAAAGACTTGAATGCCTATATCAACCCAGCGTACTAGCCGAATGATTTCAGTGTTGTCCATAACACATTCCTGTCATAAGCCTTTTCTAGGTTCATCCCAAAACTTCTCCGTGATCATGCGCGTGGAAATACTTGGTCCGCACAACCCACTCTCTTTCTAAATCCCGCTGGCACATCCCAATTTTTCCCATCAGTTTCTTTCATGACCCTTTCAATTAGTACCTTAGCATACAGTTTTCTCACAATGCTAAGAAGGCTGATACCACTGCAGTTTTTATATTCCTGCTGCAATCCTGTTCCTTTATATATTGGGACTATCATGGCTTTGCACAAGTCTTCCGAATATCGTTTCAGTTCCCAGCATAAGTTAAACTAGGTGTACAGCAGGCCTGCAACCACTTACTCTCCAGCTCTTAGCATTTCGACTGAAACTCTATCATATCCGGCTGCCTTACCCACTTTTATGATTTTCATTGCTTTCATTATTTCATCTATACTTATCTCCTTATCTCTTTCTTCTTCTTTTGCAATTTTTATTTCATTTAGTTCATACGTCGTCTCCTCACTCATAAACACTCTTTCGAAATATTCCTCTCTTTAAAATCAAAACTTAATCATTCAGAATACAGCCCTTCTCGTTCCCTTATATCATTCAATATAAGCTTTTTAGAAGGTCCCTTGGCAGTTCTTATGAGTGTCGGGAACATTTTAATATTTTTCTGGAAGCCATCCGATATTCTTCTACCTCTATCAACTACTACTTTTACTCTCTTATTCAGATGTCTAAAGATTTTCTTTTTTCTTTCAATATCATCATTCGTACTGTGTGCTCTTTTGTTTGCTTCAACTTCCAGACAATCCTCATCATCCCACTATAGCGTATTATTTTTCCTTTCAATCGTTTTCTTACTAACATCATATACTTCTATTTACATATACATATTTCTATTTCTTAACATTTTGCCATACATTCTCTAAGTGTAACTCATTATATATATATATATATATATATATATATATATATATATATATATATATATATATATATATATATATATATATAACGTCCGTCCTGGGTTCCGAGGATAGGCTGTAGTGGAAAATAAATTTAAAATAATTATTAATTTAATCGGTTTATAATCGGTGAAGAAATATATAAAGAAACCTCTTTTAAGTAGGTTAAATATATTTTAATTCGTTGAAAGGAAAAGCTGCCATGCCTATTAGACTTAACAGAGCATTTAAATTTCAAAAAGTAATTTGGTAATTTGCTTTGCCGAGTTAGAAGATGAACACCAGCGTAATACAAGCGTGTCTTATCGACATCAAACAGACGCCTTTTGCTCTTCTCTTTGCCTTACTTCTAATATATCGCTTTTAAATATAAAGATGTTTTCATATTTGTCATTTTCTTAATTACTCAGACAAAAGTAAAGTAAGAATATTATAAATAGTGTTTTGCTTGATTAGGAATATCTGTAAAGTATAGACTTTATAGATATTCGTAATATTAGTGTGGATAACCATACACATAATATTATAGTTAACTAGTTTCTCTTTTACGTAATTCAAAAAAAATATTATGTAACATACTTTACAACAAGTAGGTACAAATGTAGAATGAAAGTATAAAAATGTAGACTAAATGTTAAGCTTTCAGGTGTGATTTATTTCCTTTCGTAGTATGGAACCCTTTGTGATGACATGTATAAAATTTCTTTATATCCTTTGTGTTCCGCTTAGGGGCAAATAGTTATATTGTGCAACTTTTGTTCATAATTTAAATACTTAATTGTGAAAATGATGTAAAAAGTTTTCATGTGTATCAATCGAACAAGAGAGATTAATTTTATCTTTTTACTTCGACTTGTAACAAAAACCCTCTGGTTCGCATTTTGGGCGTTATCATAATCAGTATTGAAACGTATAGAAATCACTTGTTTTATAGAAAGGTCGACTATAATTTTATTAAATGTATTTAAATAAATTTTTATTTGCAAAATGTATACGGTTTTACTAGCTCTTGTTTGGCCAGGGAGTAAGAATACTGTCAAGGACTCTGCTTTACCAAACGTACATAGGAACGTGCCCACAAGAGGTAAAATATTACATACAATATGAACATAAAAATTCATTTTTATTTATTTTATTTTTTTAAGTGCTATCCGGAGAAAAGTTATTTCCTTATGTCTTAATACTGACTCTAATAACGCACTTAACGGGAACAACAAGATTTTACTACATGTTGTATTTAAGTATATAGATATACTATTCGTAAAATAAGACCAAATAATATTATAAATTGTAACAACATTGTCACATTCACAAGTTATAAACAAGTTTTTGTTTAATTAAATGACTAATAATCACAATATATTATGTTTTTTAGTGTGTACAGTGGTGTTAACTGTTACGATTTATAAATATATTTTAAATTGTAAAAAGTACGGAGTGAATTAGAAGTGAAACTTGCCAGCAAGACCAAGCAAGTATCCAGCATAGTGTATAATATAACATAATATATAATATTGACACACACACACATACACATACACACACACACACACATATATATATATATATATATATATATATATATATATATATATATATATATATACTTTAATTACTTGAGTTCATAAGACATCCATCAAGAATCATCATCATTACAGCCCTACACAAGTCCACTGCCGAACATAGGCCTCCCTAAGGTATGCCACAAAGCACGGTCCTGAGCCATCTGTATCCATCGACTTCCTGCATGTCTTATCAGGTAGTCACTCCATCTAGTGGGGGGTCGCCCTACAATTCGCCTACCGGTACGAGGCTGCCACTCAAACCAAAGAGCCAAGAACCTTTTCTCCCCAACGGTTGTCGGTTCTTCGAGCTATATGGCCGGCCCATTGCCACTTCAGCTTACTAATCCGTTGGGCTATGTCAGTCACTCTGGTTCTACTGCGGATATCCTCATTTCTAAGTTTATCACGCAGAGAAACTCCGAGCATAGCCCTCTCCATAGTTCTTTGAGCGACTTTGAGTGTCCTCATACGGCAAGCAGTGAAGGACCACGTCTCGGTTCCGTAGGTCATCACTGGCAACACGCACTGGTTGTACAACTTAGTTTTCAGGTTTTGAGGTATACCTGACGAGAAGATGTGTCCTGTTTTCCCGAACGCTGCCCAGCCGAGTTGAATCCGTCGATTGACCTCTCGGTCGATGTTGGACTTACCTAGTCGGACTATTTGTCCCAGGTAAACGTACTCGTCAACAACTTCGAGCAGTGCTCCCAACAACTACCGGCATGGGTGTGACATGGACAATAAACATGATCTTTGTTTTTTCCATGTTCATATTAAGACCTATCCGTTGGGATGCACCATTGAGGTCATTGAGCATAGTGCTTAAGTCCTCCAGCGATTCTGCCATAAGAACTATATCGTCTGCAAATCGAAGGTGAGTGATGTACTCGCCATTGATATTGTATGATCGAATCTGAGCTGCACTGGAAGTAACAAGTCCAGTATCTTGAAAACGTCTTCCGATGCAGTGTTGAAGAGTTTCGGGGAAATAACGTCACCCTGTCTTATACCTCTCTGCAGTTGGATAGGTTTCGTACTCTGGTTCTGTACTCGTACAGCCATCGTAGCCCTACTGTACAAATACTTCAGCACTTCGATATACCGACAGTTAACTTAGCACCGCTGAAGAGACTGTAGCACCGCCCAAATTTCAACGGAATCCAAGGCTTTCTCATAGTCCACACACGCCAGGCAAAGTGGCAGATTGTACGCTTCGGACATCTGTACAATTTGCCGAAGGGTATGTATGTGGTCTATTGTACTAAAGCCTTTTCGGAAACCGGATTGTTCGGGAGGCTGGAAGTTGTCGAGTCTTGTCAAGAATCGGTACAGGGAAATTTTCCTCTTTTTAATTTCTTTTGTCTCCGCCTATTTTTGAAGTTACTCTTAAAAATTACCTTATACACAACATATATTTTATTTTTTATATATTTTTGAGGGATTTAAATACGCTTTACTGTTTATATTAAATGGTAGCAGAGTAAGACAACTTATCAATTTATATTATCCTGTGTCTGTAGTAAAAACTGTAGGAAGTGTCAAAAGGATCTTATGGCTTCCAATAGATAGCAATATAAAGTTCTACATCTAGTCATCGTTAGATATAAAATACTCACACTGATGACAAAGACTTTTCTGACTCTTGTAACGCTTAAATCATGAAGGTTGTTTGACATGTATGTGATTTAATTAACCTAATATATAAAAATTAATCTTTGTTTGTTCGTATTTCGCGTATTTCGCGCGCTGCCAAAGCGTTTATCAGATTGAGCTAAAACCTTGTCAACTTATTGCTTGAAGTTGCGCGAAGGTTATAGGCATACTACAATTAACTTACAGTAGGTGGCGCTCGTGTTGTATCAACAAATTGATTTTAAAGTCATATATCATTCAACAACAATCTATGTGTTATCAATCCTAATTAAACAATATAACTTTTCAAAGTTCAAAACGATATTTCCACAATTATTTATTTTACAATAGCAACGCACCGACTAGCGACTGATAAATAAATAAAACTTTGACAAATATTACATTTACTAGACATATTTAATATTCTCATTTGTTATTTTTGTATTATCATATGCCTCAACAAACACATATTATACTTATGTATATGTACCTAGAGATCTATAATTTTTTTTGCTAACGTTCATTAACAGTCGCAACCTACCGTTGGACTCGAAAGTAACGCATATGAAATTAATGGTCATTGTGACGGCACAATACTATTATTAATAATTAAATTCATTATAAAGGGACATCAAAAATAGTCCTAAAAGATATATATTAAACAATAAAATTACATTAATAAGCATAAAGTTAAAAATAATTACATTTCAGACATTAAGTATTATAGTAGATTTAAGGCAAAATATTGTCTTTTAGAATAAAATTATTTAAAAAAAAAATATTAAATATTTAAAATATGATAAATAATAGAAATACAAGTCGAAAATATTATAAAAATAAAGATAAATAACATTAATAACATAATTAGAAAATTCGTTAAAAATTGTCTGTCTTGGAAGGAGTTCGTGTATAAAAAAAAATCCTAAGTAATCGAAAGTGTTCAAGTATAGATGGCTTGTATGGAGGAGCTGCTGAAGATACATATCCAATGTTGTACGTATGGGGTGGTCGTGTGCCCGACAGCTTGAAGTACTGTAGCACAATGACTAGTCCTATATTAGGGACTTATGATTGTTAGCTCCATTATACTAAAGCATTATTATAGAAGGTCTCCACAAAGAATAAGCATTATGATACTAGAGTCATGAGTTGAAGTCCCATAAATTAAAGACATATAATAGCTAGATCTATGATACAAAAGCAATACTATAGAAGATCTCTATGATGAATTTGCATTACAATAGTAGGGTCGTGGGTTGAAGTCCCATATATTAATGACTTATTAAAGTAAGGTCTATGATACAAAAGGAATACTGTAGAAGGTCTCTACGATGAATTAGCATTACAATAGTAAAATTGTGGGTTGATGTCCTATATATTAAAGACATATAATAGTAAGATCTATGATACAAAAGCATTATTATAGTAGGTCTCCTTGATACATAAGCATTATATGGGGTGGTCGGGTATAATTAATAATTATTATAGTACTGTAGCAAAATGACTAGTCCTTATTAGGGACTTGAAAAGGAATATTATGGAGGCGCGTATGCTGCTTCACGAGAAATTGGTCCAAGGTAAATTTGGACTCGCTAACCGATGTGTCCTAGACATATCATCTTAGTGCCGGTGGTAAGCGGGTTTGTTGTAGCGGCTTTCCCGTGGACATCGCATACCCATACTGCCGTCCGCAAGCTATAATGCCGTTATCCAACAAAACCATATTTCAAATTTAAGGACAAAAAAGCGCTGAAAATTGAAAAATGGACCGTTTCACAACTATAACGTATATGCGAGAGTTATCAATATCAAAAATTAGATCTAGTTTTGCGCTTTCAAAAAGCCATACGTTTACTTATTTAGTAATGATTTAACCTTAACAAAAACAGCTTTTTGCGTTTTAGTTTAGTGTTTTTACAATTTACAACTTATGAAACTACGACTATAATGCCGCGAAGCCTACTATAACGACACTTTAGTGTTTGATTTTCATTTAATTTTATTGTCATTAAAAAGTCTAAAAAAAAATCTTTTCATTACAAACTATAAAAAAGTAAAGAAAGTTAACATATACGTCCCACGCGGGCTCAGGCCTCCCCTCATTTCTGAGAGGGTTTAGGGCAAGGAAGTGTCCGCGTGCCCAAATGCTGTTGACTTTTTCTTATTCCTCAGACACGCAGTTTCCTCACGATGTTTTCCTTCACCGCCGAGCACGTGGTAATCAACTTAAAATTGAATACATTATTTGCGTTACTCCTTCTTTATTTACAGCGACCCTGAGCTACCACGGCTCCACTATTAAACTATAATGCCACTAAATACTTTAACGTTGTTATAATTTAGCATTACGACTCCGAGAACAAACACTTTGCAAAACCGTAATGCAGCTAAAACCACGTAGCCGCACTTAAGACTAGTGACTTATAGGGATATTTTTTCTGCATTTATTTTTTCTGTATTGTTTACTAAACCGGCAAAAATAATAATCGTAATTAAATAATGTTTTACCTTGAGTAGTTGTCAGCCATCGTAACAATTGGCGGGAATGCGGTGCGTGACACGTCCTTCCCGTTAAACTTTAGTGAACTGCTTCATCAATCGATAGAGAGAGCTCGGGAGACCGCGGATCGAGAGCTAGCGATTCACTGTACATAACCGCGTTTTAGTATAGTATGAGGGATACCTGCATTTATGTGATCGACGTGATAAGCAAAATATTAATATGTCATATTGATAATGCCGTTACTGGCGTATTTACTACAATATCTCTTAATAAAAACACATCTAAGTATTACGCATATACGCCGCTAAGTGATAGCGACATTTTTGTCTAATATTTTCATTTAATGGTTTTTTAGCGTTTGATTTAGAACATTGTAATTTGAAACAAAGTAGAACTATAAAACCGTTAAAGTACTTTAACCTCATAATAGAGTAGGAAATTCTATTAACGGCAATTTAATTATGCAACTGATCTGCCCTGATACGGAAGAAGGCGGCTAAGCCACAAAAGTATGTTTCGAGAAAGATGGAAAAAAAGGAAATTGGTTTTCTTGAGATATCACCAAAATATTCAACTATTGAAATCATAAAAAAATTACGAATCTTTCATAAATATTTTTGACCGAAATTATTGGCAAACTTTTCTCTTAAATCTAAAAATGTAGGTAACGTAAGTATTGAAACATTATATTTGAATATTAATTACATTATAAAAGGCCGTTAAGTATACCATAACTGCTTTTAGTATAGCATTGACAATAATCATTCGCAAGAATGCGACTAACCTACTTTAACTTTCTTTTGATTTTCGACGCTTTGTTTAAATTATACACTTGGACTACAATTTATTGCTGTTAAGTGATATTACTGCCTTATAGTATAGTTTATCAGTAAATGATCAAATTAAATAGAAGTCCAACTTAACTAAAAGGTAGTTAAATATATATATCAATTTCACGGAACCGCTTTTTGGTTAGCACAGCTATATTTTTGTTATGTAAGTTTGAAAAGTTGCTAAGTGTAAAATAAAATGTGCTTTAGTTTAAAGAATATCAAAACATTATTCATGCTTAGCACAAACAATTATAAGGAAACACGGGATTGTTTTTTATTCTTAAAGAACCTGTTTTTTAATTCGAAATGTGATTTTTTGCTCTACTAAACCGTTTTCGATTATAATTCTTCATGTTCTGCTGAATCCGATCTGACGAATCTGGTTTATTTACTGATTTCTTATCATGAAAATTGGTAGGTGGCATGAAGTATGATATCGACCGATTGTCATATTTTTCGGAATCAGAACTGTTTTGCGGCATCTTCACTGACGGTACACAGTCCATTCTTTTACAGAATCATCAGCATCAAAATCTTCACCGCTTTATTCTTAATAATGGCGATCTTCTACTGATACTGGAAGATTTACTGTAGACGGCAAGGAGTAACTAATTTTACAGACTTTTACTTATAGATAGACATAGACTTCTTTGAATTTGGAGTTATTCGGCTGCTTTTTTACTGAATTCAAAGCTTCACCGGAGTTAAAATCTTTATCGGCTAATTCAATGTAACGATGCTCTTTGACATATTTGGTGTTATTCTGGGACATGTTCATCATCACAGTTTTTATCTATAGATCAATTCTTTAAAAAATATAATTAAAATAAAACCAATTTATTTCAGACTTTTGGTCCATAAAAGTGTTAATACAACAGAATAAAAACAGCACTAAAACATAACAAACACAGTATACATGCATGTGTATCCAGTGTCTCCATGTATGTATAACCAGTTACCCTGACCGGACAGTCTGGTTTACCACTAATAACCTTCAGAATATTATTGGAGCTCTCTCGCACTCTGCACATAAGAGACGTGATATGTTGGCGTAGTACTACACCCCTGATGCGCTGCAAAATCACGGCAGTCCCGACATCACTCGAAAGGCTATATTGAACTATACAATTAAATATAATATAATAATTACAATTATATACATCGCATATAGATGGATTTGCTTACAATAATGTACTGGCGCCAGTTGAAGTTCAAACCGTGCAATAAAATCCCTACCGAGCAGTGGCGGGCCGCCATTACGAAATACATAAACGTCTAGCATACCCGTTCGACCCCGCCACTGAAGCGTCATCTGGGCGCGGCTGGTGCAACCTAAAACTTCACCGGTGTAACTCACTTATTTCTTTTTAGTAAACGATAATGGAACATCATGGAAATGCAATTTATATATTTGTTCCGATATCACAGTCACCGCCGATCCGCTATCGATTTGAAATTTTTAATCTATGCCGTTGACAGTAACGGTTTCCACTAAAGGCTCGCCCTTAACTGATCGTATATTAAATAGCTTACCATCATCGCCGTCTTCGTCCACCTCACTCGTATTTACGTAGTTCACTTTTTTGCACATCCTACGCAAGTGTCTCTTCGTATTACACTTTTTACATTTGTAATTAGCGAAACGGCACTGTGACTCGTATAACCGCATACCGCGCACTTTTGACGAGAACTCATGCACTTCGATTCCTGACCAATCTTGTATATCGGTGACGACGGTAGTGGCAGTGGCGGCGCTGGCGACTACCACCCGCGCACTTCGTATGTTCTCCGCTAACTCCACAGCTTTTGCTGGTGTGATACCCGAAATATCCTGCGTGTATAATTTTTCTTTTTCCACTCCCGGCAGCATCCCCATAATGAATCGGTCCCTCCCTTAGTGCTTCCTCCAAATTGGAGAATTGGCAGTGAGCGCTTAGGCCGCGCAATCTGGCGGCCTACTGCGACGGTGACTCGGCGGGCTGTTGGTTAGGGGCATAAAAATTGTGGCGCTCGCTAAATCCAACCTGCTTCGGTGTGAAATGAGTATCCAACATGGGTAGGATATCCTCAAACGGAATTTGCTGGAGATCCTTTGATACAGCGAGATCTGAGGCAAGCTTGAACGTATCGTCGACGAATGCGCTGAGAAGAATGGCTCGCCGTTTTACTCCTGCGGCATAATTTGAGGCGTTTGTGTCGTTTGCAATGAACCATTGCGTGATTCTGGTTCTAAATATCTCCCACGATTGCAATTCGTGGTTAAAAGTTGGAAGGGAACCACAGCTAAACGATATTTTTTTTTAATTTAAAATGTGGGTAAGACCTCGTCCCCAATGTTTAGTTCGCGATACGGAGTGCAAGAGATTAGTGAAACACTTGACGACTGTCAACGTACTGCTTTAATTGCAAGCTATATTATTGGGCGCAGCCGCAGCCGCGTACATACACAACAACATCTAAGTAGCTTTGCCCAAGTCGGGTCCCTTCATTACGGGGCTGCAGACTGTCTGACCTCCATGATGTTTTATATAGCAACATAATAATATATCTCTGTAACTTTCCCACCTTTGAATGATTTAAGGCAACTTGTTGGTGAGTGAGACAAACATGATCGAAAATGCATTTAATCAACGTCAGTGGCACAAACCCTTCTCAAGGCGAATTATTACTCTTATCTTATAACTGTCTTTTGGCTACATCTGCCGTTGTATTAATTGGTGGAGGATATGTGTCGACCCCATGCGGGTGGTAGTTGGAGGGAGGATCTGAGGAGACTCTCAAGGCTGCGGCTGAAAGCCGCACAACGTGGGACCCCATTATCTTGAGGTGAGCGGTGGACTCATGACACGCTCTGCGGCTAGTAGCCGTGCTGATTATGCAATTGGTGGTGATGCCATACACTTACATCACGTCTGCAGGAGCGGCGGTCTGGCAGGTGGTGGCGCTCACGGAGGGTTTACGGCTCGTGTGCATATTTGCCTAAACCGTGTGACGTACATTCACTATGGCTGGATTCGTTCGTTTTCTGTATGGCGTTTATACGCATTGACATGCGCAACTTCGGTCGATGTTTATGCTTACTCACTACCAAGGGGCCAAGCCCTCTTTTACTGGTTCGCCAGTTATTTTGCTGTAGACCCCGGTCCAGTTCCCGATTTAACGTTCCCTCCGGGGGGAGTACATCACAATGGTTGGCGCTCACCGTGCATGGCGTGTGTGGAGCCGTGTTCCCCCTCCCCTCACCTACATTTTTTAAATAAATGTAGAAGAGCGAAGCCCTTGTATCGGGTATTTTGTATAAATATATTGTGAGCCTTTTCCAAGCGGGACGGGATAAATAATAATAAATTAATAATGTAAACCTGATACAAGTGGAATAGGGACATTTTATGTTCTTAACCTTTCTCGAGCCTTGTCTTCGTGAACGGGGTTCAATTAGCTTGTAAAGCACTATCTACAGATTTAAATTACTCTATTGAATATTCATTCTTCCAAAAGACACGTAAAAGAACTAAGTTACTAAATAAACACAACGTAAATCGGCGGTCCTAACTCGTCTTAGTCAGGACCCTTATTTACGTTGTGATCACGCTAAAATATTAAAAACTGCTAAAAAAATATTAAACCTTTTGAAAGATCATTTAGAAAGATCAAAACATATTTTATTTACTCTGGTCACAAATATATTATTTTATTTAAAAGGTGTAAATTAATTATATTTAATATATTTTTAAGCGAAGAGGGGGGAGCGTTACATCATACATAACTGGATTTAAAAACAACCATTGCTACAGAAAAATGTTACAAAAGCATTCACGCAATATTTCGATTACACAAAACGAGACAGAAAAATATAATTATTAAATTTGGTTTTAAAACTTTGATAAAATGTTAAAAGCGAACCTAAAGAACTTTGCTCTAAGTCATACTTGTATAGAAGAGTTAAAACCTCGACTACAGCAGCTATTTTATGGAAATTATTTTATGTGATTTTTTTAAATGTCAGATATAATAATTATATTACAAAGTTCATTCCTTATTTTACCACCCTTTTTGGTACTATATTTTTATTTATTTATTTAAACTTTATGCACAAATAGTATAAACAGGGATCTAATGCCTACAAGTTTATTTATTGCCCAAATTTAAATGGCAACAACTCTTAAGTATAACCTATTTAAAAAGAGAATCATTAAAATCGGTTGACAATTGATGAAGATATTGCGTAACATACTCGTACGAAAATTACATCAAATTAACGTTTTCCTTTTTGTTGAAGATGGGTTATATACTTACATTATATACTTGACTATTTGCTTTAAATATATGACTTAAGTAAAGGTTTTTCACTATATCAATATTAATTAATTTTTACGTACTAATTGTCATAAAAATATACAACTGTTTTTTTTTTAAATAGAAGTTTCAGTTTATAAAAGTCACACCTCAACAATAAACGCTTTCAGATGACATTGCATTAAAAACTTTGTGGTTATAGATAAATTATTCTTGCAATCCATCTAAAGTGCAACCGCTAAGAATCAACTACGCAATATTTTTTACAGCCTATATACGTTCCACTCCTGGGCACAGGCCTCCTGCTTATTTCTGAGAGGACTGTAGGGCAAGGAATTGTCCGCTGCGCTGCTCCAATGACTGTTGGCGGACTTCACATATCTTCAAAACAGTTTTTTTCTTATTTCTCAGACATGCAGGTTTCCTTACGATATTTAGCTTTACCGCCGAGCACGTAGTGAATCAGCACTTAAAATTGTAATTAACAATTTTATTTGTGCCGGCGAGGATCGATCTCCGTTTGCTCGCGTACTGTGAAATTTATTGCGAACGCTAGCCATCTGAGCTACCATAGCTAGACGAAATATTTTTCACTCACATTTTTCTAAAATGAGACACCATTGTTATGTTAAACAAGCTGAACAAAAATAATATATTATTTACGTATATTATTTTTCATCTGTCAAACTCACCTCCGAATTCATAATTAACGAAATATCAGAGATTCAGGGACAAACGGACTTTTTCACCAAGTGATGGTTATATTATCCACGAATACTTTTTTAAGATTTCGATTTAGCACCAGTAATGAAAAGCGGTAAAAATATTTTCTAAGAATTACGATTAAAGTGTAAAGAATACACGTATGTTATGCATCACTCGAAAATCGATATAACGTAGCTTAATGTGATATCAAAATTCCCTTAGCTAAAATTTTGTAGAAAATATGCTAAATTGTGGCTAATGAATAAAAAAAAATTGTGAGAAAGTTTGTATCTGCATTGTTAATCACGCTGTCATATCATCACAAAGATGTTGTAAGAAGTGATAGAGGGAAAATGAAATCGAAGATGGGCAGCAGCATGTTCCTGATATCAGTTTAATAATAATAATAAATTATCGTAATATATAAATAATAATAAAATACCCTTCCTTCTTATTCTTCATAGCAACTCCGATTTTGAAAATTATCATATTCTGTACACATACGTGCTAAGCATCTCTCGTAAGTCGATATACCGTAGCTTAATGTGATCTCAAAATCCCCTTAACTAAAATTTGTAAACGCTCACGAAGTCTAAAAAATGTTAATAAATAAAAACATGAATTTAAGAAAATATTAAAAAAAAAACTCTTAACGGCTTGAATTATGATGCAATTAAAGAATTTTTCATAAAGATCACTTAATCGCTCATACACACACACACACACACACACACACACACACACACACACACACACACACACACACACACACACACACACACACACACACACACACGCACACGCACACGCACACGAAAAACACACACACACACACACACACACACACACACACACACACACTAAATAGTATCATACGAACACACGAATTAGTATCATTATCACTTTCTTAATTTTTATTTTATTTTTTTGACTAACTTATTTCTTTATAATAGTAATACACATTATATTACTTAGACAATAGATGGGGAAGTCTGAGGCCTGTAGCACAGTTTTTACTAACGCAGGCTCAGAGCTGAAAAATAATTGTATCAATAACGTAATGTATGTTAATAAATTTCATTTCATTTGATACCATCCATAGATACCATAATAAGTGACAGAGAAACTGAAACAGGAGACGGGCAACATCTTTCTGATATTAGCCCCTTAATAATAAAATACTGTGTTTGTTAAACTTCTTCTTCCTGATAACAACTTGATTATAATATTACAAACTGTTTTACCTACCCGCATGACAAGCGTTAAAACTATGGCAAATATGCGCTCTTAAATTTTTACAAGACGGATTTTTCTTTATCGTCACTCCTTACAGGTTACACTCTTGTGCTCGAAGTACATACCCACATTCAAACACCTTTGATACTACTCCCGCCATGTGATTTTATACTGAAGACAAGTCACAAAGCAAATTTTAATTTCGTCCCCACTCATACCAGTTAACGATTAATACCAAAATTCTAGAAACGTAATCGCTCAACTGTCAAAAATGTTTAATTAAATCTGTACAGTTCCTGCTCTGAGAGATTAATGAGAGCGTAAACGACGCGTCTGAGTAAAGGACGTATGTGTTAATTGGATCTGCAAATCGGGACGCCCAGCTGATAGAAATAGCTGTAATTTTACTTATGTGAAAAAAACCTTTTGGTACAAAAAGACCTTAATTTATTTCTTACTACAAATACATACGTTTATTATTATTTGTTTCTGAAAAAAATAAAAATATACATTAACCACTTTCCAATCCTTAACGAATACATCCGCCGTAGAACTGACCAAAGTGTGGAATCGACATAGTTGGCCATATTTCTCGAGAAACCTACACCCACGTGGTAGTCATGTTGCATTTACATTACGTTTATAGCACGAACGGGGCGGCTCGACCGGGAGAGGACCATAGTCTCCAATAAAGCAACACGAGCTTCGCTTGTAATCCTAGCATCATAAGAAGAAAAACACTTTGCGAACGCTAAGTTAGTAAATATTTTGACTCCAACACATTGATCATGTACTACACCCAAATCAGTGTGTGGGTAACAGCACACCGATCAACATCACGCATCTTCAGTGCAGTAAGAGTAATTCCTTTCATGATAAATATGCTAACTCACAACAATGTTTGCTTGAAAGATTGTTCTTCAGTCAATAGTGAAATGCTGAATGGAATAATTGTTGTCCGTGTTTTTAGGCAATGATGATGATGATCGTAATAGTTCATGTGGGATATCCGGCGGTCGTGAAATTGAGGTGCCGTGGTTCGCCTCCTACCTTCGGTCCGACTTTTTCCTTTTTTCAAGTTACCTTCTTTTGTGATAAAATCTATTATTTCGAGCCCTTTTTTATTATTTTTTTAAAAACACGAAAATTTAAATTAAACTAATTGCACTCATGATTTTTTGTTCAAATAACCAGTTCAGTTTTTTCTATTATGTCAATAAGATCAAAAAATATTGTTTATGTTTCATCAGTATGTAATTTTTATCTAAATATAATTTCCAAAATACACGATTTCCAATGAAATACCGATGAAAACTCCGTCATACAGGTCTTTAAAGTGATTAAGATTCGTTTCGTTAGGTTAGTTTATACAAAATAGCCTAACAGTTACGTATCAGTATTCATAACGACACGACAATATGATATATAATAAAGTATAAATTAGTATGAATTACACAGCTCGTTTTGACTTGTCATTTTTCATATTGCCCGTGCAATATATATCTATAGTAATCACTTGGTACTAAAAATATACATAATTAAAACTTAATTAAAATAATTCTCATTATGTAAGAGCCATGGTAGTTCAGGGGCTAAGGTTAAGGCTAAGGTTGCTAAGCAACCTGGGTTTGGATCTCTTGGCACTAATTACATTTTTCATTTAAATTTTAAGTTGTGATTTACCACTTGCCAGGCGATGTAAAAAATGACGTGAGGAAATCTGTATCTGTGAGAAATTAAAAATCCACCATAACTAACACGCAGGTAATTTTTTTATTAAGTAAAATAATGTTTATAAATTCAGTGTAGATAAACTTTGGTTATATGTACGTACATTTCATAGTCTAACACTTGTCTTGATTTCAAAGCCTTTTGTATTCATTCACAATGTACCACTTTGAAATTCAAATTCGGAAACTGATGAATGTTTCATAATGTTGTTATAGCAAAACCTTCTAACACAATGCCTTTTGATATTCCTATATTTTCGAATGTCAACAAATTTATGTAGGTAAATAGAAATACAATATAATAATAATAATAGTTTTTATATGCTGCACAACAATGAATTTACATATAATATATACTGTCTAAATATTAGATACATCTTAGATTATATTAGAACCTCTGACTTCTAAAAAAGGCAGGGCCTGTATCATAGAAATCAGCGCTCTTCACAAAATCGGTGTCGGCAAGACAAGTATTGGTTAGCAAAAAGTAAAAAGAAAGTAATAAATGAAAAAAATAATAAACCTGTTAACATAAAAACGAAACAATGTAAAAAGGAGGAAAATAATATAAAAATAAAAATAAAACCAAATGTGTTTGTGTGTGTGTGTGTGTGTGTGTGTGTGCGTGCGTGCGTGCGTGCGTGCGTGCGTGCGTGCGGCGTGCGTGCGTGGTGCGTGCGTGCGTGCGGCGTGCGTGCGGTGCGTGCGTGCGTGTGTGCGTGCGTGCGTGCGTGCGTGTGTGCGTGCGTGCGTGTGTGTGTGTGGGTGTGTGGGTGTTTGTGTCTCTCTCTCTCTCTCTCTCTCTCTCTGTGTGTGTGTGTGTGTGTGTGTGTGTGTGTGCGCGTGTGTGCGCGTGTGTGTGTGTGTGTGTGTGTGTATGCGTGTGTGTGTGTGTGTGTGCCTGTGTGCGTGTGTGTGTGTATGTGTGTATGTATGTATGTATGTATGTATGTATGTATATTGATGTGTGCATGTGTGTGAGCGCGGGAGTATGTTAGCAACAGTCAAACTAGGAGGCTTTCAGTTTCTTCATACGTGAGACATTGTAGCAAATTTGTTAGTTTATTTTTGCATTAAAACTTATTAAGCGGATAGATTTTGATTTTCTTACTTACTTTGTTAGTTAATATTGAGCTTATGATTAAAATAGTCTTTTTTTGGCATGTGACGTTCGATGAATCTCAGTCTTACACACACGGTCAGATTTGGGTATGCGTAAAACCTTAGGGTCAAGGGGCGTTTCTATATGTTTTCTTAAAATAACTATATAATAAATCGGCGTATAACTTCTTATTATTTTTAAAACTGTTCGCTGAGCTCTTACCAAAGATATTAGAACTGTTTTATTAGCAGCACTCCAAACCGAGATACAATAAACAAGAAGCGATTGATATAGGGCTCGGTATATCATATTTATTATGTGTTTATCAGCTACTTTCCTTAACAATAACATATATACCCCCATGGCTCTGACAGCGCGCGACATGTTATACTCCCGTTCGCTCGGGACCTTAATGGCGGGAAAATTTGTAAGTTAGAAAATTTTTTGCTATATTGCAAATTTTGCTATATTTTCACTTTGAGACAATATTTATGGATAAAAATTACAGGATTTCTTGTTGAATGTATAAACTATCGAATAAAATTATTTTTGGTTGCTAGAAATTGTAATAAAATACATAAATTACCCTGTATAGCATAGTAGTAGCATATACTTCAATTTTAGTGACAAAATTACTACTAATTTGAATTCTACACTTTTGTTTTTGGAGAAATTTATATGAAAATGTTTGCAAATATGTATATTTTTATGTTTTATATGTTTCCATTCGTTACTCATACCAAAATATTAAAATATTAAAAAATTAAAAAAAAACCAATAATAATATTTTATCTGTGGAACTTTTAGAACAATATTTCAAAAATAATTATGTGTGATTTTGAAATAAATACAACGTCAAGTTATTTGAAATATGTAAGAAAACTATTTTTACTTACATTTTACACTAAAAATAAATGAGAATTTAAAAAATAACACATTTATGACCCAACCGCCAAAATGGGTCTTCCAGATTATTAAGTACTTTTGGCAATTTACTTTTCACTTTTTATACCACAAATTAAATATCTACGTGTTCACTATATTACAAGGAATATAAAAAAAGTATAAAACTTTCGTTTTTAGTCCAGACACAAATATAAAATTCTATAAAAAAAGACGGAGCACCTTCATCAAAACGACACGTGGAACGCCGAAAATTCAGAGTGATTTCTTTTTTTTTTTTTTCTAAGAAACATTGCCAGGTTATAGTTTAAAATAAAAGAGCATATCTTTGTCTTTGATACTATTATCTATTGCATATTGTCTTTGGTTTTGTTTTAAAGGAAAAAATAGTTTTTTCATAAGGCAGTACTTCTGATCCGACCTGATCTAATTCGACCCGTACCAGAGCCGACGTAAGGTAGGTATTGTATGATCTGATTAGATCGGTAGCCGAGTCAATGGGATACAAACGCTGTGTGGTAGTTGCTAAATAAAATCCATCCCATAGATTACCATTGCAAGTCTTGTATTCAAGATTAAGTCATTATGTCTTTCAGTGGTAAAGAATTCCTTTTAACTTTTAAGTATGAAAGGCGTTCAACGCTCAACTATGAATTTGTTTTTAAAGTACTAATATAATATTGTGTACTATCCAACAGACTTTAAACACAATGTATCATTCTTTCTACTTTCTGTTTCTTATTTTTCAGCCCATAAAATTCTTCCGATAAACAAGGAATCTAAAATCTAAAATCTCATCGAAGAGAGGATTTTTCATTATCACCAAACTTTTGGCATTCCGTTAGGCAATTGCATTGTCAGAAGTCTCACCTTCGATACGGTTCCCCGTCACTAGTCTGGGCTATTAATGGACTTGACGGCGGCTAATGATCTAATAAATCAATTTAAATTTGCAACAAATTTAAATGATAATAGCTTACTTACTTGCCTTACCAATTATTTAACTAAACCGTAATTAACTTAGTGGGTAAATAAATATTATTTTTACAAAATTAATAAAGGAAAGTTAAAATGAAATTTTTTAACTAAAATGTTTCTTCTGCCATCTTGATTTTTACTTTGACGTAAAAGCGGATGCTTGAGCGAATTTTCGGCTAGCTCACTTTTGATAAAAAATTATGTAGCATAACTTTTAAAGCAATCTTTAGTAAATATTTAGTGATGTGATTTGATTTTGTTACGAAATTTCAACGTCTAAAAATATATATATATATATGTACCTAAACTAACATCAATCCAAGATAAACTAAATATTTAAATCGTTCACCCCTAAAACATTAACAATTGGTACAATAAAATTTATTACGTTTAATTAGTAATGTCAGTTATTTCTGCTCCTAAATATTGGTCATCACTCACACCAGATGTAAAAATATAATTTTTTTTAACACAGCGAAGCGGAATATCACATTCTGCAATCATTAATTTGCATGCGCAATTCTATGAGGATTTTTTTGTCATTGCGGTCAGATGATTACAATAAATTCTTCCTCCTAAGAAATAAAGCATTGGGCAGCTAATAAAGAAGTTAATGAATACCTTAGGTTATTTTGTTAATAAACTTTTATATTACATACTTACTTCCTTTCATTACATCTTTCCATTATAGTCTTAAAAAGTCCACTGACGAATATAGGCCTCTCCTATAGATTGTTTCATATGGAGAATATTGGCACAGTTGCCACTCTTGGAAGGCGGATTGGCAGTTTTTTACTATTTTGAGTTTTGCTGCCCATATTTTATTTTGGAAACTAAAACAGACACAACCACGGGACGATGTGGGGGTAGTGGATATTCTTAAACCTTCACGAAACAGTGAAGTAGATACACGTTGTAAAAATTAAATTTGATCAAACCAGAGCTATGAAACTAATTACAATTTACCGATGCTGATGGAAAAACTTTTAAGGAGTTTCCTAACATTGCGCGGGCAAAGATATTAGTTTAATGTCAGCTTTCCAATGGCTACCGAATAAACTAGTTTCGTTGTATGTTTGAGTTTTATCAAATTTTATTCCGACAACTACAGTGAAGAAAAACGAAAAGGGAATAACTTTTATTTTTGTCATTTTGTCCTTTCTGAACAAATACGCAACAAAGTAATAAGGTTTGAGGTGATAAATATGTTTTCAGATACGGTGTACCCTAGGAAGATTAGTTTAAGACAACGTTTTTGTAGTTTTAGAATTTTTCCTTTTTGTTCCAAAACAAAATAAATGTGTTTAAAGTGTTTCGGTCTCTTAGGAACTAATAAAATATAGAAAAAGTTTTAATGTATATGATGGCAATGTTGTGTATTTTATGTTTGTTTTAATTTTATCAAAGTGTTTCTACTTCTTCTTTCTCTTCTTAATCAACCTGTATAATTTCACTGCTGGATTGTAGGATTATGTAACTTAATTGCTACGTTTAGCACAGATTGACAGTCTAAGTACCAAACGTCTCGCAACATATTTACTGCGCCCCATAAACGATATTTTATGCCTTATTGAAGTGAAAACTTCTTTGGCATTGTTGTGATTTGACAGTCTGTGAAATGAAAAAGCGACAGTAAAAGGAGACAGACACATAAATTCATAAGATTAAACGTGAGAGAAAATGAGATAGGAAGCATTATAGCTCAATACTCGCGAGAAAAAAGTCGTAAACGCCGCCGAAACGGCGTCGCTTACGCATTTTGTTCAAAAAGGTACGAAGGTGTCGTGTGCCTATGGAATAAAAAAGCAGTGAAAAACGGCCAAACCTCAACTTTGTAATGGGTAAAATTGACATATATCTTTTTGTAATTAGTGAGTACTATATAAGGTATATCAACTCGTCATAGGAATCAGTGGTTGTTCCGTACTTTTAGAAGTGAGTAAATTAACAATGTCGAAGATTTATTTAGATATTTTAAACATGGTGGGATTAAAATATGTCGTTTAAATAAAATAAGTAATAAAATAAATGAGTTCAAGTAATACTAATTTAAATAAAAAAGAAAAATCGAAACCGGTAGGTAGTTTCGTGCGTTTCCCATCTGTTTGCTTCATTTTTAATAATCTATTCCAAATGGAAATAGGATATTTTTTAATTAAAGGAAACTAAGCATAATTATCCGTCAGGGATGCAGACTTTTGAAAAGAAACTGAGATAAATTGATTCGTCAGAGATGCAGTTTTCTGAATTAAAAGGAAACTCAGCCAAATAAAAGATCCGTCAGAGATGCAGCCTTTTGAGTTGAAAGGAAACTGAGCATAATAGGTCTGTCAGAGGTGCAGCATTTGGAATTGAAAAGAAACTGAGCTAAATAGGAAATTTTGAATTGAAAGGGAAGATCTGTGGGAATTCTGATTAATTGATTGTGGGAATTTTGAAAAAAAAAAAACTAACTGAACACTATTTTAAGACGCTACCTACTGTACGCAATGTTATATGTTTTTCCATTCGGGGAAAGAATGTGGAGATTCTGGGCATTTGTCACACGTGAACATGCTACATACAGCTGACCATGGGAGAAACACGGCTTTTCTAAGTTGAACCCCGCTACCTGTAACTTTTTCCCTTGCGCTTTATTAATTGTCATTGCAAAACTGAGCTTAATAGGGAACTGCAACCTTTTGAATTGAAAAGGAAGATCTGTGGGAATTATAGGGATCCATGGTATAATAACATTTTCATATTTTCCTACGCCTGTCAAAATTGTAACAGCGATTATGTTCCTTCCAAGACGTGTCACACGCAGCCTTGTCCCCTTACATAACCGAGGAGCGTCTAAATTTCGCAATAGCATGACTGGGACGCCTAATTTTAATTGAAGCTTATGTGAGGGCACACCTGACAGCTCTAGAGAATTTTTTAATAGAAATAAATTTTTATAAGAAACTCCGCGGGATATGAAGTGCTCTGATCTGTGTCCATAACTGTGTTTACTGACAAATACTCTGTTATTTCTCCTTGTACGGGTTACCGCACATATTTTATGTTATTTTAATTCAATGACTCGTTTATTTAGGTCACGCAGAAATAATGCATTTGTCACTTGCGAAATCATGTAACTTCCGTACTTTTGACTATACATCAATTTATAATTCTTTAAAATAAATTCAGTGTTAGATCGACTTTCATTGGGTTTGTTTCGTACACTAACTTTCCCTTGCATCCCATCTGCACTCAATCATCTTATATACTGTATAAACCTTACAGTGTTTTTGGTCCTTCGAAAAGACAAGATCACATCTGTGGATTTCCATCGACATTTGGAAAATACAGGTACAGTGGTTCCTACGCTTACGTCACTTTATTTTCTTTGTGGATTTTGTGCGACTGCGAATCCGTTCACTGGCTTCCCAGAAGCGGGTCCTACAGTTCAATTGAGAAGGCGCAAAAAAGGTCGTACTAGGTTCGCGAAGATATAGAGTGGCCTGGACCGCTGGACAAACATCTGCTACAGCTGCTATCAAAGTGGACAGTTGTCGTCGACATTCGACACAGTGAACAGTGCTAAGACTCAGTGAGCAGTGAACTTGGAGTGTACCTTTTTTCGTCCTCGGAGTGTCACACAGTGAACAAGCATAATGGAGAGTCTACTTCAGCGCAAACAGGAGATTGTTGAAGCGATCAAGAAGATAGAAAGAAACTTCAGCAAGGATTCCGCAACACGCAAGACTCGTAAGTACTTGAACGAGCGACTCGATGCCCTTGATAAACTGTGGGCCGAGTTCCAAGTAAACAACCATAAGTTATCCGACTATGAGAATGACGCTGATCCTTACTTTACGGAAAATCAGTACCAACAACAAGAACGTACTTTAAACGTACTGTGCGCATCAAGATATCGACCTGCCTCCCTGCACGTGAACCTGTTTCTCCGGCACCAGAAGCGCTGCCTAAGATCGTAGCGACACCGGAGCCGACTCCATCTACGGCTCCACCTAAACTACAGCCGAGAGCCACTCTGCCATCGACGTCAAATGCAACAACGGTCTCGCCTACAGATCGTCGCCAGGCAGATGAATTGGTATATCTGCAAAGGACCAACTTCAGAGCTTTCCATCGACAAGTGAATAGCTTGCGACTTGACGAGATACGCGACAAGTGGGAGCTGGAAGATAAATTCCATAACATTCAAACGCGCTGGGCTGCAATCGACGCTTTGCATTTACAAATCGATCACATTCTCCAAGGTTCGGATACGCAGTATGACGATGAGTTTTATGCTTACGAAGACTCGTACAAGAGCATCAAGAAGGCTTTGAATCTCAAGCTCGCGTCTACATTACATCTTCAGCAGTCGACACCACATATCGACATACCTACATTCACGGGCAAGTATACACAATGGCCTACATTCTATGATCTCTACGTAGAAAGCATCCATAACAATAACTTACTCACGAAAACCCAAAAGATGCAGCACCAAATGTCAACTACGAGGAGATGCTGAGCGACTTATTCAACATCTAAACATCTCGGCAGACAACTACAATACAGCGTGGGAATTGCTGACACACAGATAAAACAACTCCCAGCTGTTATTTACAAAACATTGATTGAGATTTTTCTCAATCAACCCGTCGCTTCACAAGCAATCAACGTACGAGATCAAACGCCTCTACGACACGTCCATGGAATGTATCCACGCCATACAGAACCTCGGTATCTATACAAGCACCTGGGATCCGTTGCTAGTACACCTCATAGCGAAGAAGCTAGATGCTGAAACATACAGCGACTACAAAGAGGTACGAAAATCGCCGCGAGACATACCATCGCTTTCTGAGCTAATGGAATTCCTAGAGAGCAAATTTGACACCTTAGAGCCAATAAGTAAAAAGGAACGAGAGATCTCAACATCATCAAATAGATCTTACCCTCCGAAAATCATCGACAACAAACCATATAAGCCTCAGTTTCAACATGCTGGTGGTCATCGCTATGGAAAATTCCCGAACAGAGAATTTCAAGCTGTTGCGACATGCTCGTCAATTTGTCCGATTTGCAACAATAATCACTACCTATACAAATGCAGCAAATTCATCAAGTTTACACCGGACAAGCGGCTAATGGCCGTCAAGAAACACAATATTTGCCCCAATTGTCTGTACGCACACACCGATAACATATGCACGTCGACGAAAAGATGCAAAGTCTGTCAAAAGAGTCATAACACAATGCTACATGACGCATACGCAAATATGAACCTTAATCAACAGATGGTAAACCGGGCGGCCGACGCGCCCGCCGGGTCGTTATCGAACGTGCCTACAGCTCCAGTTAAGCAAAGACCTGAAGTTTCAACGCGATCCAAAAACATACAACATTGCGTGAATCACGTTACTACAGATGACGAGATCCTGTTGACAACATTATCAGTCAGGGTCAAAGTTTCTGACGGGACTTACATCACTTTGAGATGTATTTTAGACCAAGGCTCTCAGATTTCACTCATTTCTGAGAACGCCGCTCAGATGCTGGGCTTGCCTCGACAACGGTACCACGCTTCTGTATCTGGCATTGGAAATGGATCAAAGTACGGCAAGGGAGTCGTCACGCTCGAATGTCAGTCTATCTACCAAGACTATGAGTTTACAACTCAAGCATTAGTCATCAATCACGCCATCAACAATCTGCCAAACATGTCGTTCAGTAAGGAGTCCTGGCCACACTTGCAGCACATACAGTTAGCTGATCCCGAGTACAACATCTCTAGGCCTATTGATCTGCTACTAGACGCAAGTATATACTCCGAGATCATCATGAGCGGCCTGATCAAAAGTCCTAACATGGCTCCAATAGCTCAACAGACGAGATTGGGCTGGATACTCTCGGGTAACGTGAAAACGTTTAAGTGTCACGTTGTGATAACCGACCTATCAGAAATTTCTCAATACTGGGAGCTTGAAGAAATCAGTGACTCAGCTGCTGAATTGACACCTGATGAACAGTACTGTGAGCAATTCTATCAATCTACGACAAGACGCCTACCTGACGGAAGATACGAGGTTGCTCTTCCTATGAAGCCTGGATTCGAACAAGATCTAGGTGAATCAAAGTCAAAGGCGATCGCACAGTTCTATAATTTGGAAAATAAGATGTCCAAAAATGAATCTTTCGCAGAAAGTTACAAACATTTTATGCGAGAATACGAGCAACAAGGTCATATGTCCCCGGTTTCACAACACAGTGCATTAGTACATTATTTTCCACATCATGGTGTACTGAAAACAGACTCCACTACGACAAAACTTCGAACAGTTTTCAACGGGTCATCAAAAACATCGAGTGGATTCAGTCTCAATGATTTAATGGAGCGTGGTCCAAACTTACAAAAAGATTTGCAGCATCTCATCTTAGCATGGCGTCACACTGAAGGAGTACCAGCTCACAACAGTTACGTATGGTGCTAAGGCGGCTCCGTACGTTGCAATGCGCACCTTGCGACAACTGGCTATGGACGACGTGCACAAGTTCCCCATGGCTGCTGCTGCATTGATGACGTCACTGTACATGGATGACCTTCTTGAAGGTCATGATGACCTCTCTCAGGCTAAACGCTATTAATTTATAATAATCGACATATTGAAGGGCACCGGCATGAACATCCGAAAGTGGTCCAGTAATGCAAAGGAACTGAATGAAGACCTGTCAGCTGATCAACTGGACACACCACTCGACTTCAAAGGCCTAGAAACCAGAAAGACCTTGGGCTTACGCTGGATTCCCTCGTCAGACATCTTTGTATTCAAGAACATATTCGAAGACGAGACCAGTGATGAAGACATAACAAAACGACGGTTACTACTCCATCACATCTCAAAGGTCTATGATCCAATGGGCTTTCTGTGTCCACTATCCGTCCGAGCAAAGCTTCTGTTCCAACGTACATGGTCTGAAGAAGCTGCAGATTGGGATACGCGCTTAACTGAGAACATAACCCACGAGTGGAAAAAGTTGAAGTGTGATTATCAGAACATAGATCAGTTCAAGATCCCTAGATATATGGGCGAATAAAACCATTATATAATACATGGCTTTTGTGACGCGTCCGAAAAGGCGTATGGCTGCGCTATTTACGTTGTCACAAAGAGTCCAAAGGGCGAGTTCACATCGACACTTGTGACAGCTAAAACAAAATTAGCACCGTTGAAAAACAAGTTGACTTTGCCTAAGCTTGAGCTATGTGGTGCGTTACTACTATCTCAACTCATGAAAAAGGTCATGGAAGCTATGCCAAAAAACCTGCAAATCTACGCTTGGACCGATTCTATGGTGGTTCTTGGTTGGCTGTATGGAGACTTTAATAGATGGAACCAGTTCGTTGCTAACAGAGTTCGTACAATACTCAACATCATTCCATCATCATCTTGGCACCATGTTCGATCTGAAGATAACTCTGCGGATTGTGCTACAAGAGGACTGTCGACACAGCAGTTATTAGAACATCAACTGTGGTGGCAGGGCCCGCAGTGGTTGTTGGCATTTGATCCCAACATGATCAAAAATGAAATATACCAACCACCAGAATTAGAAACCAAGGAAACTAGTGTGAACGCAGCCTTATCTCACAAAAATGATTTTATTTTACAATTATTACATGAATGCAGCTCGACGCGGTGCATCGTAACAACAATCGGCTGGCTATCACGTTTCACACAATGGTTGCGAAACAAACAAATACCTCGGCAAAACTACCTATCGTCAACTGAAAAGCAACATGCTCTGAATTTAGTTATCAAAACTGTACAATCGATAGAATTTGAAGATGACATTTAACAACTTCTGAAACAAGAAAAGTTGAGAAGATCCAGTAAGCTGCTGAGCCTCAATCCATACATTGACCCTAGTGATGGATTGCTGAAAGTTGGTGGACGATTGAACAACTCATTGCTTAGTCAATCAGCAAAGCATCCCACAATACTACCAAGTCATGGCAAACTCACTGGGCTCATCATACAGAAGGCTCACTCCACCACACTACACGGTGGACCTAGCTTGACTTTGTCTCACACCCGAGAAAACTACTGGATTCTCAGTGGGCTTCGCACAGTGAAGAGAGAACTTCGCAAATATGTGACATGTCGACGCTTCAAAGAAGAGAAAAGAACAGAGATTATGGCAGATTTAACCAGAGCCTCGCGTGACACCTTCGCGCGCATTCACTCATTGTGGCGTTGACTTCACTGGAGCCTTTGACATCAAAGCAAACAAAGGTCGTGGAGTACGAACACATAAGGGCTATGTCGCAGTGTTTGTTTGTCTCTCGACAAAGGATGTTCATCTTGAGTTGGTGTCGGACCTTAGTACACCTGGATTTCTGGCTGCATTTCGACGTTTCTGCGCCAGAAGTTCTACCCCGAAATACATGTACAGCGATCAGGGTAGAAACTTCATCGGAGCATACAAAGAACTTAAGAAGGAATACAAAGATATCCTCGCAACGATCAATGAAGAGCTAATAAACAAGATCGACGACCTTGACATACAGTGGCATTTCAATGCGCCAGCCTACCCTTCTGCAGGTGGACTATGGGAGGCTGCCGTTAAGAGCTTGAAACACCACCTTCGTCGTGTGATAGGAGAGCAAAATCTCACGTACGAAGAGTTCATTACACTACTTCACCAGGTCGAAGCGTGTCTAAACTCTAGGCCTCTACTAGCCTTGACTGAAAGCCCAGATGATGAATACCTAACACCGGGACATTTTTTAGTTGGAGGATCACTGATATCAAGACCACAAACAGATCCTAATCACATGAACTTGACAACAAGATGGCAGATGATTCAAGCCATGAACAAACAGTTGTGGAAGACATGGTCATCTGACTACCTACAACAGCTGCAAGTTTCTACCAAGTGGAGAACACCCTCAAAAAACATCGAGATCAACGATATTGTCCTAATCAAGGATGAAAACTTACCCCCCTGGCAAATGGTTAATGGGTAGGGTCATTGATGTTCACTCTGGTAAGGATGGATACGTACGGGTGGTGTCAGTCAAAACCAAAAATGGAATCATGCAGAGGCCGATCTTAAAACTAACCGTTCTACCGGTGAGAGAAGAACTCAAGGAACAAAATACAAGCAACGACGTTCAATCATCTACATGTGATGACGTCACAACAGCTGACTCGCAAGCAAAACAACAACGACCAAGGCGCACGACGAGAAGGCCTGTCAGAACATTCTTTACGATGGTGGTGATGCTGTTCCTATGTCTGTTCACCCCTAGCCAGTGTTCATACAACATGTCAGCATTGGATAACAACCAAAACATTTATTTTGACAAAATGTATGACATAAATCTTATACGAGATGAATGGAAATTAATTGTGTACTATAATATGAGTACACACTGGTCAGCATTAAGTCACGTGAAAAGTTACGTCGGTCACTTGGAAGAGTACCTACACGGCATTACGCTTCCAGTACAATACAAGAGTATCATATATCAGCTGCAACATGAAATATCTGAAATTCAACATTACAACAAGATACTCAAGAACGGTGTTCACAGAAGACAAAAAAGAGGACTGATCAATGGTGTGGGATATGTGGCCCATTCCTTATTCGGTGTCCTGGACGAGCGTTTCGCGAAGAAATATGAAAGGGACATAGAAAAAATTTCTATGAACGAAAATCACCTACAACTTCTGCTTCGAAACCAAACAAGTGTCATAGAAGCACAGTACAATATTCTTCAAAGAAACGAAGCCATCATGAACAAGCAGTTTGGATTGGTTCAGAAATACCTACAGAATATAACCTTCACTACCAACCGAATAGAGAAAATGAATAACGACGAGCTACATATCCTGTCAGCATCCATGTCAGCCAATATTATTATCACTAATGTTCGGCACATGCAGGAAAGTGTTATTAACACCCTAACAGACCTTGCAAATGGTCATATGGACGCTCACTTATTGCCTCCAATTTGAAGAGCAACAATTGTAAGAGCAGCTCAATATTATATACAGACACATACCAAATGACCTGACTTTGCCTGCCGATATTCACGACTTTAGGGAAATATACAAATTGATGAAGATAAGTGGTGACCTGAGCAACTCTTATCTGATTATCGAAATTAAGATTCCTCTGGTCAACAAGGAAACCTTTGAGCTGGATAAGGCTATAAGTATTCCGCAGCAGAACTACATTGTGGAATTTATAACACCCCATATCGCATTCAATCTCCAAAAAGACCTGCTCCTCGCGCTATCAGAATCCGACATTCAAAATTGTGTCCATACACAGACAAACAGATTGTTATGCTCTATAGATAAACCGATTTATGAGTTACAAATAAAACAAGCAATTTGTAACTAGAGCATACACGATTAAATAATGTGTCATACAAAGGAGGCGCCGTGTCGCGAGCGATGGATTAAGTTACAATGCGATAACAGGTGGCTATTCTCTTGCTGTGGGAAATGCACAGTGCGCATATTTTGCATTGACACTGGAATGATAATGAAGTCACTGACCGGGAATGGCTTACTACAAATCGATCAAGGTTGTACCATCAAGAGTGACATCTTTTCTATTTTTGGTCACAACAACTACTTGAGCCAAGTTCAAGTTCAAGAGGACATACCGATCCCATCAGACACTTCCATATTGAATTCCATCCTAAATACTACTTCAGGCTTCGAGCAATTTACATCCGAAGACCATGGAGACGAGTGGCGTCGCATGAAGGCTTAGTTTACAAACCTCAAAGAACAAGAAAGCGCACAACTCAGCGTACACGACATACATCAATATTCAGTTATGTACACAATACTGGGATTCATCATACTAGCGGCATCCATTTACATCATTATACGATGTCGCAGAACCAAGAGAGTACTGAACATGACAGCAAACACTCCCGTAATCTCCATTCCTATGGCGGCAGTCACGAGCGGAGACCAGGAACCTGCGCCAAGAACGAGACCGCGATCCGTGCGACTGGACATTCCATCACAAGTGTAGTGCAGTGATGAAATATTCTATTAATTAAATTTAACGAATTCCATATTTAATTAATATTATATTAATTATAATATGGAATTCGTTATATTAGTTTTGTTTATATTATTTTACGATTTTATTTTTGTACTTTGAATTGTTATCATATTATTTTTTTTTTACATTCTTAGTACCTTTGTGTTTATAGTTTTCCCTCCTTTGGGCCGGCAGAATATACGGGTTACCGCACATATTTTATTTAATTTTAATTCAATGACTCGTTTATTTAGGTCACGCAGAAACAATGCATTTGTCACTTGCGGAATCATGTAACTTCCGTACTTTTGCCTATACATCAATTTATAATTCTTTAAAATAAATTCAGTGTTAGATCGACTTTCATTGGGTTTGTTTCGTACACTAACTTTCCCTTGCATCCCATCTGCACTCATTCATCTTATATACTGTATACACCTTACACTCCTGCTACTTCGCTAAATATATCTGAATTTATTTTGTTAACGCTCTAATTTTTTGGTGAAAGAATCACCCTTTCATATAACCATTTGCCTTCATGCATGTTGTTCGTTAAATCAGAATAAACGCTGGCAATTAATTCGGAATGACTCTGTACTAAATTACAAAATTATATCGTCAATTTAACGCAGTCCTCAGCATCCGTTTCCAACCGCCCATCGCCAATTTTTAATAGTGTGTCAGCATAGTCTCCAGCATTGATATCATTATACAAATGCACTCTTATATTCGTAGTTAAACTGATTTTTTTCACCTTGTTCCATAAAATAGACGACTTGAGGCATGCTTTAATTACATTTGCAGGTGTGCCCTTTTGAATGACAGGTAAAGTTTAGTGAAAGTCACCAGCCAGTAAAACCACCATTCCTCCTATTACATCGGTATTGCTGCGAAAATCCTGGAGCGTTCGAGTTAGTGTTTCTACAGCTTTTTTATGCGACATTGTACTTTCGTCCCACACTAAAAATTTGCATTGTCGTAGTATTATACCTCGTGCACTATTTTTGCTAAAGTTGCAGATCGGAGATTCTTCCTGGGCTAGATTTAGAGGGCGTTTTAAAACAGAATGTGCAGTGCGGCCCCCGCTTAGCAGCGTGGCGGCTATACTTGAGGAAGCTACGGCCACGGCAATGTTTTTATCTTTCCGTACTTGCGCCAATAATAAATTTAAAAAAAATGTCTTCCCAGTTCCTGCAGGGGCACCTAAAAAGAAAAGTGCACCATTTCCAGATACAACTTGTCCTAATACTTTGTCAAAAACTCGTTTTTGTTCGGGAAGCAAGCGGGGTACAAATTCGTCTACTTGCTGCTGCAAAGCTGGTATATCGTTGTTTGTTTCACGTATAATTTCATAACTTTTGTATTTTTCACATTTCATTTTCGATTATTCTCTGAGGGCTTATCATTCCAAAGTCGCTTAATTTTTTGCCTACCATTGCCATTACTTTATCTTCAATTTTTCCAAGTGCTTCATTATAAATGTGTTCATTGTATATCATGTTCGCGTGTGTCTGCTGTAACCTTCGCCAAATATTTTCCGCCATGTACTCTTTATATTTGTCCCACAATTCATGTGCATTAGATAGCCGGCAAGATGATATGAGAGTTGCATAAAGACCCCTAATTTTGGCTGGTGACTGGCACTGCACAGCTTCCTCCATGGTTTTATCCCAGTGATTATCGTTTTCTAAAAGATGCAAAGCTTCACATGCTTCTCTATATGTTGCTCATTCCTGACCGTTGATAGTTTTAAGGTCTTTATATCCTGTAGGATCCCGAACATGGTGCAGCAGCAATTGTAAACAGACACATTCAAAATTAGTAACATGGACATAACATGGTATACACACGACCAAATGCAATGCAATTTGCAACAGGCGCGCCTTGAATAAGGCGTTTTCACTCCTTGCTAGATGTGTTCCAAGTATAATAGCGGGGAACTTCAGAATATAACAACGATTTTGCAAAGGGGTCGGTTTAACAAAGTTGAAAGAAGGCTGTTAGTGTAGTTTTTGGCGGTGATGCAATTCTTTCTTGGAAATTTCTTTCGGTGAAATATGTATACACGTTCTCTATTTTCTATGTGCAGCAATTTGAGTAACTGTTGGGTGCCTTTCGTGTAAAAGGAATCCAAGGAGACGCCACGCTGCCTCGTTACTGCTGACATAACGCCCTGCTTGAAAGGTCTGTACTTCAGTAACGGGATTTGCCTCACCTTCACTCCTGAGATTAAATATTGCTTGGTCGCTTCCTTTATTTATGTACTTACAGATATACTTGATTGCGCGGACAAAGCTGCATGCTTCTACATTAATGTCGGCATTAAACATTTTACATAGAATGGGCGAATACGGGACAATCCAGCTGTTATCTAAGGTTTCGAACGCTCCAGAGCGAGATTTGATTGTAACTTTCCTGACACCATTTTCGGGAGCTCTGCGTCTGTATAAATGGTAGCCATTGTCATTGTGCACTGTTTCTTTTAATAGCTATTTAAGGAATTTCTTTGTACATTTTCCTTCTTTCATACATGGTGATATTGAATTTCGTGCTCCACATGGACCGTGAATCCTATTTCGGACGATGGTATCATACAATTCTTTATCTTGCTCAGGATCCGGAATCTCGGCGCTTATTATGTCGTCTGGCTGGGCTGGGCCGCAACTTCTCTTTAAGCCTAATTAGAATGTGGGCATGCGTTAATCCTCTTTTTTGCCATTCAATTGAATACATGAAGGACTGCACCTCTCGGAAAATTTTCCCTTTGTTAATTATATACATTAATTTTTGTACTTTTAATCTAAATACTCTAGCAACTAAATCGTGTCTGTCAGTAGTTTCTTGGACCGGCATTAGCTCCTCGGTTATTTCTTTCCATGTGGGATTGCAAGTAAAAGTAACAAAAATATCAGGTCTTTTGTAAGTTCGTACATAGGCGAATGCGTCTTGTGTGTACTCATGTACGTAGCGGGGACTGTTAACGAAAGATGAGGGCAGAATTACCATTTTACCTAAATGTCTGGGGTTTACATTGGTGTCGCTAGAAACTGCATCTTGTAAATGTATATAATTCTCAACGCGCAGCTTTTTTTTAATAAAGATATATATCGGAGACGTTCACTTTCTACCTTCACATACATGTCTACCAAAAATTGATGAAATAATTGTCTACACCGGACTAAGAGGTTAAAATCATTTTCTCGCAACATCATGTGATGCAACTGCGAGTTAATCGCCTATTCTGTGAATTACAATGCACCAAAACCTTTGAAGAAAATCAGCTGGTGAATTTTATGTTTTTTTCGATCTCTTCCCGGTCCTGCGTGGAAAAATACAGATCCAAACATTTTTTGTCTCAATTTTGGTAAAAAGATATAATAATCCAGATATTCTGACCTTCTGTGTTCGTCCATCGTACCGTCGCGTCGTCTGTCTTGTAGAATCACGGTGGCGCCACCTAGCTGATTTAAATTTTGCAACATATCCGATTTTCCCACGGGAATGATATGTTTTTCCGCTGAAAAAAGAATATTTCCCAAGGAAACGGGAATGAGATGTTTTTCCTCGGAAAAAAGTAGCCTATGTCACTCTACAGCCACCGAACTATCCCCATACCAAAATTCATGCCATGCCGACGGTCTGTTGCGACGTGAAAGAAGGACAAACCTTTTCAACATATTCTATTTTCCCACGGCGATGAGATGTTTTTCCACGGAAAAGTAACCTATGTCACTCTACAGCCACCGAACTATCCCCATACAAAAAATCATACCATGCCGACGCTCTGTTACGACGTGAAAGAAGGACAAACAAACAAACACACTTGCACATTTATAATATTGGTGTGGGTGCATGACGAAGGCCTATGCTCAGCAGTGAACTTTTTATAGGCTGTAACGATAACAGTAAGTGTTACTTGTAGTATACGTTGAATAAATATTCTTGCATTCTTTCTATTTTCTTAAGTCACCAACACACGACAAAGGTAATCTTTGTTTAAGACAATTTCTTGCGTAAGTACGATATATATTTTCATAAATCTAAAAGGGATTTGTAGTTTAACGTAGGATTTTAGGGACGTTTATTCGGCTATTACTTTATATTAACTATCATCGGCGAAATGAAGCGGCTTAAGCAACTGATCTCAAGTACTCTTATGTTTAATTGGCGTTGACAGTGGGCTATTAATAACTGTTTCGCCCAGTTAGTATTATATTAATTAGGAAAATAGGGCTTTGTGATTACTAAATAATTAATTTGTTATTGATGTAGACAACACATAGGTGAACATTAATATATTTACCACAATATTTCACAAATTATAGTCTGCTTATGTCAAAAATTTTGGCGGCAAAAACAGCTGTCGATTGCAAATTCTGTATCTATTACAGCAGTATTTTTTTTTTGTTTTTATTCATCAAAGAGTTTTAAAATCAACAACACTCAAAAATCTTACTTAATAAGGTTATGTACAAACATATTCATTTATTGGAGCATATATTAAAAATATTTATCAGCGTTTCTTATGATTATTTTATAGGTGTATTCTGTTTTCTTTAATTAATGAACAAGCTAATTATAGTATTAGGAAATTAATATTATTGTTTTGTATGCTTATCAAAATAATTAAATACCTTTGAAACTTCTAGATTTTGCTATGTAACTGCTCCCGATTTGATTGATTAATACTTTGTTTAAATGCATTTGTACCGTACTGCTTTATTCATAACAAGACGTCCAAACAGCTAAATACAATAAAGCGTTTACGCGTATGAAATTCATAGTTGGTTATTGTAATACTACTTTAATTTGAATTTTTTCATCTACATAATATTATTTGTATTGTAGATTACTTGTTGAGAAAAGTTGATGTAATACTATATAAAATTCTAAAATATTGGATTAATAAGACCAATAATTATTGGAATTTATATGGACTGCGTATAAATTCCAATAATTATTGTATTGTACAAGCTAGATTGTGTGAATTATTGGAATTTATATGGAATAAATGCTCTATCATCAAAGAAATCAGTTAACTAGGTTTGGAGGTATGTGATAGCAGCATAAGAGATTTCCATGTATTTCCGTGGATTTGGTAAGATGCAACTTGGGTCCAAGTACCATAAGTTCTTCTGGCCTCATGAATCTCTGGCCTGGTAAATTTGGTATTGAAAACATCGAATACCAAATTTACCGCCTATGGAAAAAGCGTCAAAGTTGCGAAATGTATCACGTCAATCCGTCTGATAAAATTAACAATTACGGCTAAGTATAAACTCGTAAACCAAGCTCACAGGCAGTAAATCTCAGACACATTATCTTACAGGCATAAAAAAAGAAAATTCAGTCGATTTCACACATCAGTTATAAACAAGATTTCAACGTCATCACTTCACTTAAATGAGACAAAAAAATAACGCTTATCTTAACTCTGTCTGTAAATCTGATTAATACATCCCGTTGTCATCGCCTGAATCCAAAAGCGACTTTCATTAATCTCGCAGAGCGTTGACTTTACATGGTTTAATCAAACGATTGCGACAAGTTTGCAACCATACAGCGAAATGTCTACAAATGTTAAGTCGAAATGCAAAATAACTTATCATTCACTAATTAAAAAGTGAACATTTTTTTATGTAAATACTAATACGTGAAGAAAAAACTTTATATCCCTTTTCAATTATAGTGCGAGCATAGAAAAGTGTAAGATCCCGCATGGCTAAAGCTTATATGGAAAAGGAGTGCAGAAAGCTAACATTTATGTATTATAATCTGTGTTAGAAATACATTATTTTAAATAAAACGCAACATTAATTGTACTGCAATATAAATTTCCAAACACGTAATAACCAAATAGTCGCATTGACTTTGCCGTCAATGTCAACTCAACAAAGAATTTTATAATGTTGCCAGCAAAATATTTCTCAAAGTAAAAGCAGATTGACTGGCCAAGCTGTTAATTTTGTGTGATTTCTATTCATATGTATATATTATAGTCCCGAAATTCGTCCCAAATATACGCTACGTTCCCAATGATGTTTTTCTTAAAAATTCTATAAACTAACGTTTGCCGATAATACGATGATTTGCTATAGTACAACTTTTTACACTCAACCTAACCAGTATTCTATAGATGTGGCCGACACGGCTAATTCTGATATATGCCCGTCCTCAGGCGTGTATATTCATGAATTCCTGTAACAGACACAATTAACCCTTCGCATGCCTCTTGGGTCTAACAGACCCACAAAAAGTTGATATTTTTTAAAGTTTTTAGTTTTATGCATTGCGCGTCTCTATAACTTCCCAATATATTATACTAGTGGTCAGTTAAGCACACCTTCCGCAGTTTTCTGCGTGTCTAAATAAAACACATGTAAAGTGCACATGGGTCTGAGATACCCTACTAGGCATTACTATTTTTGAAAGTGAATTTTTAATATTTTCTGTAATTTAATGGTTTCTTAATGTTTTTTTAAAGCATTGGGTGACAAACGAGCACACATTCCACATTTATCCTCAATTAAGAATCAAAAGGAAAATGCGTTATCACACTTGAGTACTAAAATGAAATGCCTCGATTCCAGTAAAAAGAATCTACGTAAATTATTTCCAAAAAGTCTACTGTTACAGAAAAATGGCCCAAAAATTAAGTAATAATAATAATAAAGTTTATTTATTAAGGTATCAACCCACATATGTTAAGTACATTTTGCGTCAAAGACAATGAATTAGAGTATTATACACATACAAAATTACAAATTAAACTCTACTATGAGTTAAAATATAGTACTTTAAAACAATTTCTTTCCATCACCTATAGTGTCTGATGCATACCCTGCCAGTGTTTATAAAATATATTGTCAGGAGACACCTGAGCAACGACCTTAACTAATTCATTTGTTGAGTTACGTACAGTTTCCCAGAAACTGGCCGATTTACAACGTAACACTGCGTAAAAGTCTGGGACGGCAGCCTCTGCGAACATTGTGGACGCACTGCAGTACCGTGGATGTTTCAAAAAAAATACGAAAAGCATCATTATACTGTACTCTGAGGATGTTATAGGATTTTTTGGTGTAATTTATCCAGAGTTGTCCGGTGTAAAAGCTAATACAATAGGCTTTAAACAGAGTAATCTTAACATCCTCAGAACACGAGGCAAAGCGACGCGCTAGCATGTTACAACGTATAGCTAGAGCTCTACGTTCACACTCAATATCCAAGTCGTCACTCAGGTTCTCCGACAACATATGACCCAAGTACCTGAAATTCTTCACAGTCCGTACCTGCACACCATTTATGCTTACTGGCGGTACTCTCCCCGGACCCTTTCCAGCACGAAAGACTAGCATTTCAGTCTTAGACTCATTATATTTTAATCCATGCTGACGAGCATAATTTTCGCAGATGAATATAAGCTTTCTAAGACCATTGATCGATGGGCTAAGGAGCACCATATCGTCTGCGTAGCTAAGGTTGTTAAACGCTACACCATTAATGTGACATCCAATTTTGGTACTCCTAAGCTCCTCGATCAAGCCGTTAACATAAAGATTGAAAAGGTCCGGAGAGGTCAGCCCTCCCCTGACGTACCCCACATTCTAATTTATAGCCACTAGAAGTTGTGTCGTCCCACTTAACTTTATTTGTTTGGTTCTCGTACCAGTATCTCAGCAAACCCAGAACTATGACAGGTACATTGGAGTCATGCATTTTCCTCCATAATATATTATAATTAACAAGGTCAAATCCACGACTCAAGTCCAGAAAGCAGGCGTAAACAGATGTACTGCGTCTTTTATAATAATTTACAACGTGCTTAACGGATAGTATTGCAGAGTCGGCAGAAACACCCGCACGAAAACCAAACTGAGCATCACTTATCCTAATATTTTTCACAAGTTCGGGCTGTAGAAGTTTTTCACTTTACCAACTATTGTGCCCAGAGAGATAGGGCGGTAATTGGAGATATTGGAGAGGTCACCGGTTTTGTTCTTAACGACTGGTACAACGATCGTCTGCAACATTTTATCAGGCAGATATGTATGTTTAATACATAGGTTAAAAAGTAATGCTAGAGAATCAAATAGTTTATCACTGGCTTAGAGAAGGTGCTCAATACTCAAGCCATCGTGGCCCGGAGACTTTCCTCGCTTCATATTATGAACTACTTTTATGATATCACTAATGCTGACATAAGACGTGTTTAAGAAGAGGATGATGAAGAAGGTGACGTGATCTTTCAGGATAGTGGGGACGAGTCCGATAATGGCAGTATCCGTTCTGTTACGATTTCCCAATGCTAGGGAAAACCGTTAATCATGGATAATTATTGATTATATAGATTTCCACTAATTAGTCATGATATCATCTAGAGGCAGCTCTGCTTCACGTTCCCGGTGTGCAGTCAGTCTCTGCCCGACCGCTGAATCCCTAACATCTCTCTCTGTATCCTCGCGTGTCTGCCAGTTTCGACTCCGGGCCAATTAAATGTTGTAACTTCTACTATTTCTTAATTTTCTATTTTTTAAATATTACTATTTCTTATTGTAAAATGAAAGTGTGTTTTTTTTTAAACCTAAATTACAAGGTCCCGGATAACATTGATGGCAGCTTAAGAGATTTTTAAGAATTAAGTAAATCCTTGCAACGCCTCATTTCAGTGAAAATTAAATTAAATAATTTCCATATCTACGTGTGATTGTGCCGGTGAAAAGTGCTAAGTTCCAATCTCATCTCCTTGTCGCTGTAACACCGCTGTATCCTGCATCCCTGTTCAACACCGCTGTATCCTGCTGGTCTTCCCAGACCATTACGTACCTTGTTGAGCATACACCGAAGACCTATCACTCACCTTGGGTGATCTCGCCTGGCTACGAAATGTTTCGTGTTGCCGTCCTAATTGCGGTATTCCTGTAAGTACATTAATTAATTCTACATCGAAGCTATCCGTGTTGTGAAAAAGTGTCAGTGATTTAACTATGAAGTTCCATCGCATAATTCTAAATTAATTCAAAGTGTTAAAGAGTTTACTCTTACTAGAGCAAGAGTACTTTTGTACATATTAGACTTAGTTACATTTAATTTATCGTTCTTTGTTCATTGTATTATTGTTTTATCGCTCAGGTCCGAGAATAGTGCAATATTCCATTCTTATCGCAACTCCGTACCTCACGCATCGCTGTTTTGACTAACTGGCTATGCTTAAAGACGAGCCTATTGCCATGTCTAAGGAAGTACAATAAATCGACATGAACTTTTTAAGCAAATTTATTAATACATTCGATGGAAATCGCGAAAAACTGAATGAATTTTTAAATAATTGCAGAAATGCAATAAGCCTTGCGTCACCGTCTCAACAAGACATAATATTAAAATTTATTTTAAGCCTACCCGAAGGCCGTGCTGAAAGGCGTGCTCCATCAAAGAGTTCGAGAACTGGCAACAGTTAGAAGAGTTTCTCAAAAACACTATGCTGCACTACTCTCAGACCTCCAAAACTGTTGTCAAATTAATGGTAAAACAGTCAATCAGTTCACACTACGCGTAGAAACGTGCCTATCGAAACTACTAACCGAAATTAACATTTCGATACTAACGAAAAATAAAGGTGAACTGACTAGCCGTGTCGCTACAGTGAAAGACCTAGAATTGTATACATTTGTAAGTGGCTTAAATCCTCGATTGTCAACGGTAGTCAGATGCCGTGATCCTCAAACTCTAAATGAAGCCATTGGCTTTGCTATATCCGAAGAAAAAATATTACAAACCTCCTTTAAACATAATCCTTCGGTAATTAACACCAGTTCACATAGGCAAGGACGTTGGCCTCAACGTCAATCCCATCAAGTTCGAAATACTACACAGCGACGCTATTCAAATAATACTAACGGTCAAAGGCCGTCTACTTCCGGGTCTCCTGTGTGCCGTTACTGTAAAAACGTAGGCCACACTATTGAGGATTGTAAGAAACCTGAATTTCATAATAACCGCTTAGAGACCAAAATATTCGAAGACTATCTCCAAAGCGTTATCAAAATAATCAAGCTCAAATCCACGCGGTAAATGTTAATTAAAACAGTGACTATACGGAAGGTCAGGATAAATCAAACGATGAATTAAACGCATAGAGGGCTCACGGTGGTGTCTCGTGAGACCCAAACATCGAATTCCAAAACGGTACTATATCAAAGGCACCAATACTACATCCACTGTATCCTCTGTATCCCCTTACGAGAGGGACACGCAAGTTAAACGTAATACACGTGTATCCTCTGTATCCCTTAATGGTAGGGAGTCGCGCATTAAATATAACACTGTATTCGCTGTATCCTCTGTATCCTCTTATAATAGGCACTCGCGAAATAAACGCAACACTGTATCAACTGTATCCTCTGCAACCTCTCATAATAGGGACTCGCTGTATATTCTGCTCCCACTGTATCCTCTGCATCCACCGTATCCTTTGCACCCACTGTATCCTCTACTTCCGCTGTACCCTCTGTTCCCGCTGTATCCTCTGTACCCACTAACAATAAGGACTTGCAACCTAGTCACACCACTGTATCCTCTGTATCCACCGGCCTCATAAAACGTAAAATAGATCATTCCGTACATGCTAAATCCACCTCAGACTCAACTGGTCCTCATGACATTCCTGAAACCATAATTTACGAAATTAATATTGGTCCATTAAAGAAACGCTTACCCCATATCCTCGTGCATTCCTCGGTATCGGACACCACCTTATCTCTCCTTATAGACTCTGGTGCACCTGTTAGCCTACTAAAACGATCCTCTATACAAAAACCAGTCGAAATCGCAACGGAAGTAATATTTCTGAAAGGTATCGACCCTATCGATCAAGCCTCACCTACAATGGGTCATTTCCCACTTAAGATAAAAATAAATGATAAAAATAATATCACACATAGATTTCATATAATACCTCAAATAAACTTACCTTATGATGGTATAGTTGGCACTGATATGCTAATCGCTTTCGGCTGCACAATCGACTATACTCGTGAAATTTTGAAAATAGGCAAAAATGAAATAAAATTATATTTCAACGAACCTACTTATGTAATTCCTCTCAGATCTGAAACCGTCATAGAATTTTCTGTCTCCAACCCTGAAGTAAAAGAAAGGCTCGTACTAGATCAATATTATCATGAAGATTTACTAATCGCTAATTGCTTAGTCACAGTCAAAGAAAATAAAAGGATTAATTTATTTATTTTATTTATTTATTCTTTTTTGTATACCACAATACAAAAACATCAATATAGTTAAAACTAATTAAAGTATGTACAATAGGCGGTCTTATCACTGAAAGTGATTTCTTCCAGACAACCTTTGCGTAGAGAAATGTTGCAAACAAAAGTTACAAATAGAGGGGGGCATACAAAATAATAATAATAATAAAAAATACAATAATACATACAAATAAAAATAAGTGAAAGTTATATATAAAATATCATATAATAGATTAACCCGGCGAGCATGAGGTTAAGAAAAGTTACATCGAGAATGTGGCAGGGTGGGACATACCCATAATTTAAGGTACCATATTTAAGTTCTTATTATTATTATTTTTACTTTGATGGTTTTATTACGTAAAATAATGAATGATTTAATAGAATTAAATGAAACAAGTTCTTAGTTGTGAAATTATTATTATATGATCATGTTTTTCATAAACTTTGTAATTATAGAAACAAAAGTTTAAGGACTTACAAAAATTTGTAATTTAACGAAAATATTATTCTTTGGAGTGTAAATCAACTTAAAATTAAAACATAGTAAGATCCTCCTTATAAAAAACTTATTATTAATTTTTTTTTTAATTAAAATTTATGATTAATCACTACTGTCGAGATCACCACTATTTTCGCAAATAAATTTTGCGTGCTACATACATATGGGCTTGGAAAAACCAAATATTCCTGCAATACTTGTGCACATATGTGCAATATTTGGTTTTTTTATCCTTCTTGCATGGACAATCCTGACATCTGACATATCGCCCGGGTATGTTCACATGTCTAGGCGAGGGCTCATTGAACTGTTTTAGGATTCGCTGGCGGATGTAGCTTAGAATATGCTTTTTTGATTTTCTTGAATGTTGGTGTTCGTAAATCATTGATAAGCCCAAATTACGAATGAATTTCGTTCTCTTGATTGTGCCGTTTTTGTTTGCTCGATATATAATGCAAGCATTGATAGCTACCATGTTGAAGATACCAGAGAATAAAGTCGTAGCCCATCGTTTACTGTTGCGACTAACATAACACAGTATAAATGAATGAACAACAAATTTATATACTAAAATCATCAAAAAAACTAATAAAACAATCATAATTCATGATCAAATCATTACGTAAAAAAATACGTCAAAAATGAGGCAGGGTATAACATACCCGAGACAGGTTTGCGCACGAATATACCGGCAAATGTACCACGCCACACGGCGATCACGCCACTAACCCGCCCCGCGCCCTCAGCACTCCAGCTACTGAGCGAGTTAGAGTTTCCAGGCGAGGATTTAAAAAAATACACTACCTTGAAATGTTATCAGAGTGTGTGATACCCTGGCTCATGCTCGTCGGGTTAAATAAAAAGAGTACGAGAAAGGTAAAGTAATTTATCTAATAGCGTTCTAAATAATACGATTTAACAAGAATTTTGAAAGAATGAAGAGATTTAGCACGACGAATATAGAGGTAAGGAGTACCACAATCGCACAGCGGTTACGGTGAAGGATTTATTGAAAAAAGAAGAAGAGTGCAAAGGTGTAGAGAGAGAAAGATTGACGGAGGATCTAAGGAACCGATTATGGGTAAGAGAAAGATACTGGAAACGTTTTTTTTAAATAAAGAGGAGTAGAAGGATTAAACAGCACACTTGTATAGTGTGCGGAGAGAATGTGAGTATTCCTGCGAAGGCGGATCGGGAGCCATTTGAGCTGTTTGCGAAATTCGGAGATATGATCATATTTGCGAAGCCCAAATATAAATCTAATGCATAAATTTTGAATGCGCTCAAGCTTATTAAGCTGCTCCTCGGTAATGTCAAGGTAGCAAATATCAGCATAGTCAAGGATAGGCAGAAGTAGAGACTGGGCGAGCGTAACTTTAGTTGCTGTGGGAAGAAAATTACGTAATCTACGTAAAGAGCTTAACGCAGCAAACATTTTTCTACTGACCTCATTAACCCGTGAGGTCCAAGACATACATGAGTCAAGATACAACCCCAGGTTTTTAACCTTGTCACTGTAAGGAATTAGAGTGCAGTCAAGTAACGTGGCGACAGCACCTCCATACATCGCAATATGATTAAACGGTTTAACCAACACTCTATTATGGTAAGTTCCTTGTGTTGTTTGGGAAAATGTTAATAAAGAATCATGTCCATTATTATTGACCTGAAAAATTTCTAACGCGTCGAGTGATGTAAAATATCTTATAAAATAGCATATTTTTTTCTTATTTCGTATCGCATATTTGAATTTTCAAATAAAGCCAAAAATAGGGGGTAGGGAAGACCAGTCAATTTTACCAATTAATCTAGAACTACCGATGACAATGGCCTGAGTTTTCTTAGGATTAATTGTTAAACCATAACATTTACTCCAATTCGAAAATAATTAGAGCAACTGCTTTAGATAGATCTTCAAGATAGGACTGATTATAGATTTGGAGATCACCAGCATACAAGTGGTAGGAAGAGGACAAATTATGACTTATAGAGTTAATATAAATTGCAAAAAGGAGAGGAGACAACACGCCACCTTGTGGTACACCAGCAGCTGTAGTAGTCCAGGTGAAAAAAACCTCTTGCACCTGAATTCGCTGTCGGCGACCAAACAAGTAACTTCGAAACCAGTCAACTACAGTTGGAGATATGTTGAGAGAGCGTAGAATGCTTAACAAGAAGGATGCTTATAAAAATCTACAGTATTAATTGCGTTACTAAAATCAAGCAACGTGAGAATGGTAAGCTTTTGTTTCTGCATACCATACCGAATATCATCAGTGATTTGTAAAAGTGCAGTAGTCGTACTATGGCTAGGACCGAAACCGGATTGCAAGAGATTTAAAAGATGTGCTTTAAAAGATAGATGCTTAACTGATTGTGCACAAGACGTTCTAGAACTTTGGAAAAGAAAGGCAAAATAGAGATAGGTCTATAATCAGAAAAACTAGAGGGATTTGACTTTTTCGGAAGAGGAACTACAAATGCGTCTTTCCAAGCTGAAGGGAAAAAAGCAGAATTCAGTGAATTATTCAGGATAGACGTAATTATAGGTAAAAGGAGATCAATGAGAGGGATGACCATTTTCCGACTAATGCAGTCATTACCAATCGAATTTGAATGGATGGACATTATGGCTCTCTTAACATCACAACTGTTAAATTGGCTAAAATAAAATGCAGAGGTGTCCGGAGTGGGAGCTTTTGAAAGAGAGTCCGAAGTATTATGTTTTGCTTTATCGTTAATGCAAGACGAAGTTAAGAAATGCAAATTAAGTTGATTGAGATCAAAGTTATGGTGTGTGAGATTTTGTCGTAATTTCCCAACTCCTAAGGACTTGTGTGTGTAATTTACTTTATTTATTTATTTAACTTAATATGCATTAGATGTATATAGGCGGACTTAATGCCTGAGGCATTGTCTACCAGTCTGCCTTAGAGTAGTGCAGAGATAAAAGAGGTAATTTATGAGTAATCAATACCTCTAAAACTCATATTATAACCCTTCAATCAAATCTTGATATTACACTAATTCCCTCAAATTCCTTAACCAAACCTTTCGATCCAGTAAACACTCACACAGTTTGTCATATAAAAAACACGGATTCCTACCTCCGAACACAAGAAGTATTAAACCTACTTAGAATCTCCCACCTCAATTCTGAAGAGGTAAACGCCCTTCAAGATGTTTGCTCCGAATACTCGGATATATTCTTTATTCCTAGCGATAAACTTTCCTACACAAATGCTCTTAAACATAACATAAAAACTAGCTATCAAAATCCCATAAAAGTAAAATCTTATCGGTTCCCAGAAGTACATAAACAAGAAGTTAAAAATAAATTGACCAAATGCTCGACCAGGGAATCATAAAACACTCAGAGTCTCTATGGTCCTCACCAATCTGGATTGTCCCGAAAAAGATTGACGCATCTGGACAACAAAAATGGCATATAGTTATCGATTATCGGAAATTAAATGACATCACTGTTGGTGAAAACTACCCTATACCGCAGATATACGAAATTTTAGATCAGCTAGGAAAGATCAAATACTTTTCAACCCTTGATCTTGCGTCAGGATTTCAATAAAGAAGACGCTCCTAAAACAGCCTCTAGTATACCACAAGGACACTGCCAATTCACAAGGATGCCATTTGGGTTAAAAAACGCTCCTGCTAATTTCCAGTGACTGATGAACACCGCTCTCAAAGGTGCAAACCGGTGAGAGTGGTATACGGTTTTGAGTCTACCTTGACGACATCGTCATATATTTTCATGACTTAAATTCTCACATCGACAACCTTTCGTCAGTATATTCAAAATTACAATTTAAAACTCCAACCTGACAAGTGTGAGTTTCTTCGACGTGAAGTCGCATATCTTGGCCATCAAATAACTAAAGATGGCATAAAACCTAAACCTGAAGAAGTAAAAGCGGTAACCCAATTTCCTACTCCCAAGTCCTCAAAGGACATTAAGTCATTCCACGGTCTTGTATCTTATTATCGCCGTTTATTGCCAACTTCTCTAAAATTGCTAAACCTTTAACCCAACTCCTAAAAAAGGATGTCCCCTTTCTATGGGAAAACCAACAACAAGTCGCCTTCGACGAACTGAAGCACAAACTTACCTCTGCTCCCATCCTCATTTATCCAGATTTCTCCATCCCTTTCATTCTAACGTGTGATGCCTCTAATTATGCTATCGGCGCCGTACTCAACTCAGTCAAGGTCCAATTGGCAAGGATAGGCCAATAGCTTTTGCCTCTTGGACCCTCAACAAAAGCCAATGTAACTACAACACCACTGAAAAAGAACTCCTTGCTATTTTGTTCGGTTGCAAAACCTTTCGCCCATATCTCTATGGACGTAAATTCAAAATCATTATTGACCATAGACCACTAAAGTGGTTGTTCAATCATAAAGATCCTAGTAGCAAATTACAAAGATGGCGCTTAAAACTAATGGAATATGAATATGAAATCGAATACCAAAAGGGAAAACTCAATGCCGCTGCTGACGCCCTGTCCCAATATTCTATAAACCCAATTCAACCATCAGACTCTGATCCTATTCCATCCACTTCTAATCAAAATAAAGATAATTCCACACCTCAATTTAGCACTCTGACTCTCGACGATCTCGATATCCAACTACCCTCTGACTCCTTAGACCTTGATGACAAACTACCTTCTGTAGACCTCTTAGAAAACGATGATTCCCTACCAGGAATCGACGATCCTCCTACATCGGCCACATCCAACAAACCCCAAGATCTCACACCAAATCCTTCTCGCGACGATAATTATAGCAAATTTCTAAAAACAATGAGCAACTAAAACTTTAATAGTAACGCTAACATTATTGCACATAACGAAAGGATCCTGAAAACTAACTGAAGATCATTGTCATACCTACCTCTGTCGACCTCGACGACTCCAATCCTCATGTAAAAGAAATCCTAAGCAACCTCGAAAATTCTCACTCCTTCATCTCATTTGATCACAAGGGAAAAACTATATATTTCCTATTTACCACTTTCATAATAGCTTTCATGAAGACATTTATAAAAGCCTACTAAATCTTCGATGCGAAATAATACGTAATTCTTCTAATTTCAACCTAAATTTAGCCATTACTGATTTTCAAAATCTTTTCGATAAACACATCTGGACGAAAATACACAACATGTTCTGCTATATTATCTTTAACAATACTCAAATATTAGTTCATATTTATCACAACACTTTAATCTACCCTACACCCTCCGAAATACCGATATTACTCCGCAGAAACCACTACATTCCAATTGTCGGACATTTAGGATCTACGCAAATGTACAAACGAGTAAAAGAGAGGTATTTCTGGAAAAATATGCGAACAGATATCGAAATTTACGTAAAGAATTGCTCCCAATGCCACAGTAATAAAGCTCTAAGACAAATTAATAAATCACCTATGCAAATAACTACTACTTATACCAAGCCATTTGAACGTATCAGCCTCGATCTTGTAGGTCCCCTTTTAGAAGCCGGTCTTAATAAACTTAAATTTATTGTTAAATTACAGGACGACCTCACCAAATATTCCCTCGCTTACCCTATCACTATTGCGACATCAGAAGAGACATGTGAATGTCTAGTGCACTTTATTTCTGTTTTCGGCATCCCGAAGTCTATTTTAACCGACCAAGGCACAAACTTCAGCGCAGAACTATTCAAAAGAATTCGCAACTTCCTAAAAATTAAACAAATCTGATCTTCCCCATACCATCCTCAAACTCAAGGTGCACTTGAACGCAGCCACTCCAAGCTGAAGGAATACCTTAAGTCCTATGTCAACGAAAATCATTCCGATTGGCATAAGTACGTATACACCGCTATGTTAGCATATAACACCTCTACCCATTCCACTACTAACTTCACACCATACGAGCTCCTTTTCGGTCAGAAGCCTTTTAACCCAGACTCCGTCTACGAATTACAAGCTGATCTCACTTATCAGGAATATCTCAAATCCTTACACCACCGTCTAAAAATTTCACGCGAAAAAGTCTTAGGAAATATACAAAGATCTAAGGAAAAATCTAAACAGTATTACGACACCCGTTCACGGCCTGTTCAGTATAAAGTCGGAGATTACGTTTATCTCAAGAATCATGTGCGTCTGCGTAAAGCCCTCTCGCCTATTTGGAAAGGACCGTATAAGGTTGTAAAAATCAATGGCAGAAACACCTTGACATTACTCATAAATAGACGCCATGTGACGCGTCACTATGACGAAGTTAAACTAGCTTCTAGATCTGAAACGTAGCCCTAGTTATATACATAATATTAATTTTAATTATATTCTATTACAGTAATTCCGCACTGAGTCAAGAGTTCACTACGCCTTTAACGAACAGTCCTGGTATCTACTTCGACCCCTTAGGTTCCTTAAGTTTAGTTGATAGTTATCTTATTGTAGTTATCCCATACGATATATCCTTTATTAGTCCACATATTCCAAATCTGCGTCTTGTACTTGATAAATCCAAACAAGTATGTAGTGATGGCAAAGTCTTTGATCGTTTAGAATGTACTAATCTCTTTGAACCGTTGAACACCCGTTATAATGATATAGCCCATGACAACGAAGCCATCTTTCATCTTACGTCTCGCCAGATAAAAAGGTCCGCACTTCTAGAATTCGTAGGCACTGTATCAAAAAAGGTATTCGGCACAATGGATGAAAACGACGCTATCCGATACGACAATGCCATTGCAGAGGTAGAAACGGACCAAAAGAAACTAACCCTCCTGATGAAGGAAAATATATTAGTCACTACTTCTTCGCTTAGATCTTTTAATGAAACTCTGTACAGAATTAAGCTAAATGAAAACCATCTGAAAAATGCAATTGATAGACTGTCCCAAGACATTCTAAATCTGACTTACGTCTCAAAGGAACTAGGTATTAGGTCTCGTATGCTGGAATTAACATCCATGATAGAAAATAGTCTCCTAGCCTTGTCCTTCAAAGTTGGGGACATAATTAATGCTATCATGTTTAGCAAATATAATATTTTATATCCCACTATCCTAACACCTAAAGAACTGTACACCGAATTAGTCGAAAACTACAGATTCTTACCCGAATCCAAACAGTTTCCAGTTCCTTTAAATCTCGATAACATGCACATTATTTTAAATATATCAGAAATATCTAGTTACTTCAATAAAGAAAAAATAGTGTTTGCAGTAAAAATCCCTCTCATTAATCCTATACACTTAAACATATATCATAACTTACCTTCACTGGTCCCTCATGATAAAAATAACCCAGAGTCATATTCAACCATCATCCCATCCACTAAATATATTGGTATAAGTAGAGTTAGATCAATGTATTGTAAGTTAGATAATCTAGACTATTGTAAAGTAATCAAAAATAATCATTACCTTTGTTAAACACCAGTACTATATTCCTCTTCCGCGACGCCTTCCTGTGAAACCGAAATTATTACAAAAGTACTTACCTCAATCCCTTCAATTTGTGAAACCAAATTCATTCATGGTCACGTAAGCATCTGAGAGCCACTACGTTATAATAGATGGTTATTTGTAATGTCTAAAAAAACTAAAATAATTATTGAATGTAACAACTCTCAAGTTCCTGAAATTGAATTTAGTGGAAACGGTATATTGTACTTACCTCCTGAATGTATCGCCTACTGTAACGACACTCATTTAACACAACATGAAAATCATGAAATTCAACTGAAAACCATTGTACCTAATTTTAATATTTTAAGTGATTCTTGTTGTATTATTGTAGCTTATAATAATTTTGTATCAAACTTACCTGCAGTTAATCTCAAAAATGTTAACTTAGATTCCTTAGCTTATGATGATCCTGAAATCCTGAAAAGCCTTAACAATATAATTGAAAAACCACATATTTTTCTATATCAAAAATATTACTCAGGTATCACAATTGTTTGTATAATTTTTATTTTGTTCTTTATTATTTGTAAAATGTATGAAACTGGCATACACAACAAAATAATGAAATCTAGAGAAAATAAAACTCCTGAAAATAATGACACTGATTTAGATGACATTAACCCCTCAAACGTTGACACGGGACCTTCTCTTCGAATCTGCTAATTCATAGTTCATTAACATAAACTCCACTTTTAGGGGTGTAGTTTACTTTAAATCGGGGGGCTCTTACGATTTCCCAATGCTAGGGAAAACTCTTAATCATGGATAATTATTGATTACATAGATTTCCACTAATTAGTCATCACATCATCTAAAGGCAGCTCTGCTTCCAGCTCCCGGTGTGCAGTCAGTCTCTGCCCGACCGCTGAATCCCTAACATCTCTCTCTGTATCCTCGCGTGTCTGCCAGTTTCAACTCCGGGCCAATTAAATATTGTTACTGTTACTATTTCTTAATTTTATATTTTTTAAATATTACTGTTTCTTATTGTAAAATAAAAGTGTTTTATAACATAGTATAACAATTCGTTACCAATTTTTCTGCAATAAATGCTTAAATTGTTAAAATGATAACCACATGATAAATCACCAACCGGAAGAGATTTTCTGACAATTTTCAAGCTGTAAGAAAAGCTAATTTGCGGCTTCCAGTGAGCCTTTGCAAAAGAAGCAGTACTCACCTCGGGGAACCATCAGCCTCTTCACCTTGTGCTGATGTCAAAAGACGTTGTAATTTGTGTTCGTTAAAAAAAGATCGCAAATCGAAATACATTTCGTATTGTGTGTTTGAGCAACATTTCCATGGTGCACGCAAACTTTCTTTGCAAAAATTGTCACTTATCTCACAAGTGAATAGTTAACATTAGTCGATTTTTATTATAGTATTATTTAACTATAGCATATTTATCTGTGTCTTAAACAAATCAAAATTTGGTATTGATCTTAGGGTTTATTTTAAGATTTTTATTAAATACTAATGAGTCTATTATTTGTTAGCCTGAAAAGCAATACTTTGATTTGACTTTGAATTTACAAATAATTTTAAAACATAAATAACTCTATTTTTTATTTATCTCCGTCAAATAAAGTATATCTGATTGCAAAGTATATGAAATGTGATATGCCTAGAGTATAATTTAATTGAAAAAAATAGTTATAATTTAGGATCCTACATGCCCACCAGACATACGGCGTGATTTCAATCCATCAGGCATACAAAAGTTAATCTCCACTTCTTCCGCTCATCTATACTGACATGGATAGGTGTTCCTATACTTTAATATTTACACACACATACGGAAGGCAATTACGTTTGACCTAATAGAAGCTAACGCTAGCTAAAACGTCATTTTTAACAGCCGACATTTCATATGGCAACGTGAACCAGACAACTGGCTCTACCCGTCATCTCATACAACGACACCTAACTCAGGGAGCGACAGCTTACCTTCGACTAGTTGTCATCTCATATAATAACATGGACCGGACAACTGGCTCTTTCCACTTATCACACGCAGACACACAGCTCTTTTTACGGCACTAATAGCATCGATAGAAGATATAGCTTTTATAACACGTACTCTTTTTTAGAAATACTAATCGAAAGCGTGCGTCACTTCGACCACGCATGGACCAGATGGCACTTTTCCCGATACACAGCAGCTATTTAGTATGTTCCTACAACCAATCGCTTGAGTCTGGCCCGGACAATACTGTTACCTGTACTCTGTTTGACCAACCTGACTGGAACGGACGGCTACGTACCATTGACCACACATGGACCGGACGGCACTGTCCCTTCGACCAGCTTTACACAAATCCAACCCTCAACATTAAACATTCATAAGCCTGGACCGAATGAATGTGTCCTTTCAACCAGCCGTGTGTTACGAAATTGTCCCTTCGACCAAATTCACACAAATTCATTCTCTCACATTAATTCGATTAAAACAAACAATTATATTGACCACATAACAAACACTCTTAGTGTTATACTGTGACTCTTAGTGTAACTGTTAAGGATGATGATGAGATTCACCATTTAAATATCGGTTGGTATGGGTTTTTTCCTATACACAGTCGTCCTTCACAGTTAGCTACCGTGGGTAAATCTTTGTATCAGAGAGCACGAGGGATCTGTGACAGAAAACATCTGGCCGCCGAGCTTCAGCACGTCAAGCAAGTATTGCAAGACAACAAGATTCCGGTCCCGCGCCTACGTCACAGTGACCGAGTGAAGCCGCCCAAAGTCAAGCGTGTGCCTGCTGTACTACCATATATCAGAGAAGTCACAGACAAGGTTGGCTAGATCTTGAAGCGAGCTTCCATTAAAATATGCTACAATATGCAGAAGAAGATTAGTCAATTTTTACCATCCGTCAAGTGTAATATCCACTTCAAGATGCAGGAGTGTACAAGTTAGATTGTGAATACGTTCTCTCTTACATAGGTAAAACAAAAAGATCCATAAAATCCACGTGAAAAAACATATAGCTGACGTGAAGCACCGACGCTATGGGAAGTCTGCAGTCTGTGAACATGTTCAAAATCGTCCCCACCATTACATCAGATTTGATAAACCAAAAATCCTCGCAAAAGAACACCGATTCCTACCGAGGATGATACGGGAGGCTATTGAAATTAAAAAACATCCAAATTTCAATAGAGAAGATGGATGGGTGCTGCCAGCTGCTTAGGATCCTATAATTAACAAAATTAAACCCAAACCCAAGCATACCACTGCAAGATTTCAAGATACCGTAAGCTCGTTTTGCGTAGATCGGATCGAACAATTAATATTAAAAAACTGAAGGTAGCTGGGCTAACTATGACATTGGGACGTCAAACATCTCAGTACCCCGTGACCATAAAAAAATAAGTAAAAAAAGTTAATTAAACGCGATAAAATTCGTAAATTTAGTTTTATTCAATGTATAGTGTTCGCGCAAATTTAAGAAATCATTTGATAAGATGTTGTAAAGCACCCGAAACGTCGGGAATTAAAAAATAAGGAAAAGTAAAGAATTAAACGCGATAAAATCCGTAAATTCAGTTTTATTCAATGTGTAGTGTTCGCGTAAATTTTAGAAATCATTTGTTGAATTTTAATAAAATTTTCATAGAAGTCTTTCTTTTTTTTGTTTTAATTCTTCTTTTTGTAAAATAAATTAATATAGGCTTTAGTTTAAGTAAATTAGTTTTTTATTAATAAGTTATATTACTAAATCTATACATGGATACATACCTCATAAGTACATTAATTATCACATCATATCAGATCAAACTATCTAATATCTACTACCTACCGTAGTACTAGCTATTTACCTACCGTATCTACATGTTTGTAATCACTAATGCTGTAAGTAGATAGGACGATAGATACATATTTAATTTCGTTTATCATATGTTTGCTTGTTTTTTTACGCTAACCCAATCGCTTCTTATTTTTATTACGGTTTGTTCACATTCTAAGCGCACGCGACACAGCTTTCCCGTTTGAAATCCGGAGCGAGAATTATCGGGGGTATCGGGCGGCAGAGAACAAGCTTCAGGACGCCGATAGTTTAGGTAATTTCTTTCTACGGTGAAAATAATGATAACTATAAGAAAAAAACAAGACCTGCTTAATAGTTAGTACAGTTAGTATGCAGTTTCATGATCTAATATGATTTATTTGAATTTAAAATTTATCTGAAATATTTCATGAATTCCAGTGTTTTATTTTTCTGTTTGGAGGTAGCTAATATTATCTATCAAAAAATTCATGTCCACACACACACCACTTCAAAGCCACTAACATACCCCCGCCCACTACGCCTACCGGTACGAGGCTGCCACTCGAGAACCTTTCTTCGCCATCGGTTATCGGTTTTTCGAGCTATATGGCCGGCCCATTGCCAATTCAGCTTACTAATCCGTTCTATGTCGGTCACTCTGGTTTTACTGCGGATATCCTCATTTCTGAGTCTATCATGCAGAGAAACTCCGAGCATAGCCCTCTCCATAGCTCGCTGAGCGACCTTGAGCGTCCTCATACGGCCAGCAGTGAAGGACCACGTCTCAGATCCGTAAGTCATCACTGGCAACACGCACTGGTTGTACAATCTAGTTTTTAGAGATTGAGGTATACCTGACGAGAAGATATGTCGTAATTTCCTCCTCGAGACTCGTTTCTTACCTAGACGGAATATTTGTCCAAGTCTCAGTCAGTTTGTCAGTTAGAATACTCGTCAACAACTTCGAGCATAGTGCTCCCAACAACTACCGGCATAGGTGTGACATGGACATTAAACATAATATTGTGCATGTTCATCTTAAGACCTATCCGTTGAGAGGCACTATTGAGGTCATTGAGCATAGTGATTAAGTCCTCCAGCGATTCTGCCATAAGGACTATATCGTCGGCAAATCGAAGGTGAGTGATGTACTCGCCATTGATGTTAATACCGTATCCTTTCCAGTGCAGTAGCTTGAAAACGTCTTAGAAGACTCGGTGAAGAGTTTCGGGGATATCACGTCACCCTGTTTTACACCTCTCTGCAGTTCGATAGGGATCGAGCTCTGGTTCTGTACTCGGATAGCCATCGTAGCCCTACTGTACAAACACTTCAGCACTTCGATATACCGACAGTCAACTTGGCACCGCTGAAGGGACTGTAGCACCGCCCAAATTTCGACGGAATCAAAGGCTTTCTCATAGTCCACATACGCCAGGCAAAGTGGCAGATTGTACTCTTCGGTCTTCTGTACAATCTGCCGCAGGGTATGTATGTGGTCTATGGTACTGAAGCCATTACGGAAACCGACTTGTTCAAGAGGCTGGAAGTCGTCGAGTCTGCGTGCGAGACGATTCGTAATGACTCTCGAAAACGGCACGTAGACGCGGCGGCACGTAGAAGGGAAATCGGTCTGTAGTTCTTCAAGAGAGCGTTGTCGCCTTTCTTAAAGAACAAGACCACCGCACTTCTGCTCCACGCCTCTGGAGTAGTGCCACTATGGAGGACGGAATTGAAGAGCTTCTGAAGGACTTCAAGTACCGGTGTTCCACCCGCTTTCAGAAGCTCCGCTGTAATTCCATCCTCGCCTGGGGCCCTGCCTTTTTTAAGGTGCTGGAGAGCCATTCTAATCTCGCTTAGACTGACATCCGATATATCATCGGAATAGTGTTGGATAAGACTTCCTCTTGGATCGTTACCGATCGTTACTCACACTTGCGTGTGGCTTCAACGATGATATGTACAGCTGCCCATAGAACCTCTTAATCTCACTCAAAATGTCAGATGTCCCGAAAACGATGCTGCCACACTCAGTCTTCAGCTTTGGCAGTTGGCTCTTACTGGCAGATATATATATATATATATATATATATCTGCCAGTAAGAGCCGCTTCCGAAAAACGCTTCCGAAAACAGCGTTTTATTAGCATTATTCACGCTCCATCATGTTAGTACAGCTAATTGAAACAATAATTTCATAAAAAATTGCATGAAAATACTGAAAAATAAAACCAGCAGTGATAATTAAAATGGTACCAACCGATTAAACGGCCAATTAACGCGCGGACGCTGAATTTTTTTATCTCGCTCCGTACGAAAGAATTCATTACATATTAATGTACTTCGCCCACTCTAACCCTCTTTTTCGAACATGCGCTGACGCCACTCGGCCGACTCGTATCGGCTCGCTGTGGTAGCGGCGGGCTGCTGGCCGCGCGTATTCGGCGTCGCGCGTATAAAACCCCTTATCAGCTAATGTTAAGTATTTGAAATTTCAATGCTGGTTTTATGTTTTCTTGTGATTTTTTTTAATAAAATTATCGTTTCGTTTTGCTGTACTAACATGATAGAGCATGAATAAAGCTAATTAAATATTGTAAAAAAAAAATGTTTTTTTTCATCGATTGCCTTTTGGTCCCATCATCAAAGATATCGTTAGCACTATTGTCTGCCTCCGTTTTCGGGAGCGTTTCACTAACACCCGCTGTATATATACAGCTTATTATACAAACTTAAAATTCAATGAGTTATTTATTTTATTGATTTATGGGACAAAATACAACATAAGCAATTGTACTTACGGGTTATACCGTTTTAAAGACCTCTTTAGAGCACTCCTTTTCGAGTTAATTGTTTAAAACATATTTTACACACACAATTTTGTGGATGCGATTGTTTGTCCTAAAATGGCAGTCATTGTATCATAGAGCGGGAATTTTACTACAGTAAATCTCATGCATGTCATTTTATGTATAAATTTACTTAAAATATATTAAAAATAACAAAATAAAATAAATTTATAATTAAATAATTTATTATACGCTTAGACCAGCAAGGATAACTGCTTGTGTAATACAACTTTTAACTCTCTTGTTCATTTCTTTAGAACATTAGTCTTCAGAATTCGCTTACAACACAACCGCGCGATTTTCATACTCTCCAGGTTGCGGAAGTTTCCCGTACTTTTCACGCGAGATTAGAATTTACACGACGCTCTTTCCACTCTGCGTAAAAATACAGATTTATTAGCGCGCGAAAGAGTCAACAAACATAAAAATGGATAAAAACGTCACTCACGATTGCGCGTGCAAGTTTATACGCGTTTATTCGCGCACACCCCGATGCTAGTGAAAGGACGTGTCGTGTAAAGGCGAATATTGTTGCTATGATGTCGCCTCAAATCAATTATATTTTAAAATTCAGTGCGAAAGTTAAGTTTGTGTTAAGTTCCATTTTACTGAGTACCTGATAGGTACTCAGTAAAATGGAACAACATTGCTCGCTAAATAGGTATCTGGTGTTTTTGGTCTGCACCCATTGGAGTACACACAAAATATTTGTATTTTAATTCAATAATTTGAAACTTTATGTATAAGTAACTCATTAAAAAAACAATTATAAATAAACCGACAACCAAAACCAGCAAGAACGGCTCTCTAGTCATCGATTTTAATTTTGTTGCCCATTGTTGAGTGAATTTGAATTAAATGACATTTAAATTCACTTTTGATATTCACATTAAAAGCTTATCACATCTTAATTTATCTGTTATAAAGTACTGTAATATTTGAAACAATTAAATAAACATTATGTATTGAAGATGGACCAAATTAAGGGAACAATTAAATGATGAGCATGTATGTGGGGATCGTGCCAAATGGAAACCCGTAATCTCTGCCTACCCTTCCACACGACAACCGTGAGTGTTTATGTATATAATATGTATGTAAATGTGATCGTTTGAAACCTAGATGAACCATGTACCTAATTTTCCCTGAAAAAAAAAACAAATATCACTTGAAATAGACAAAAAACCGAATAACTGCAGAATGGCGTCGCAAATACTTAAAATAGGTGCAACTGGAATAAAAGCACACTTTTCTTTTGAATCTCGCTTCCGTAAGTGGAATTTCTAGTGACATTCAAAAAGAATTGAAAAGAAATTTAATTAGTGAATCCATGATTGGGTTTTGTTACAATTACAGTCTGAAACTATTAGTAACGTGACTGTTAAATTTATAAATCTCATATTAATTTATTCATCATTTTTCATTAGAACCTACTTTATATAAAAGTCCACTGCTGAAAATAGATTGCCTCTCCCTACTTTCCATAATGTTCACGCTTGACAATCGCAGTTTAATTAATATAGTCAGGCCTTTTTTGTTTTTGTTTTTTTAAGTTACTCCCACACTAGGATCTTCTTCTGTACTTTGGAGGCAGTTTACAAACATAAATTGCACAAGGACAAACATCCTGACCTGACAGACCTGGAACAATTATTTATAGGCCAAACAAATACTTGTTCCGTGCGGGATTCGAAATCACGGCCTCCAGCACAGCGCTGCAACTTATTGCTAGGCCATTGCGCCCCGGAAAATTCAATACAATATACGTTTAATAATTAATTAGCTAATTTTCGCATTTAAAACAAAAAGAGAAGAAAGGAGATATTAAAAAGTTGTTGAATTAAAATTTTCGTAAATCCGACTTCAATATAAAACATATTCGAAGTCAATGAAATACGCTTTATACGGATAAGTCAAAAATTACCGGTCAGATCTTGATCAAATGTATATGGGACCACCACAAGAAAAGCACCTGATTTCAAATAAAAAAGAATCATCAAAATCGGTTTACGAATACGGAAAAAAGTTCTGAGGTAATACATATAAAAAATGCAGTTGATTTGAGAACCTCCTCTAAATTGAAAAAAATGTAAAATAATATGAATGCGATACAACACTAATAACATTTCACAATAAGAAAAATCAAATAGCAGTCTGTAAGCAATTTTTAAAAGAAATGTGAATATTACTAAATCTTGTAGTGGCGGCTGAGAATATTCACTACCCCATATGTTCCCTTGGGTGTCGTAAGAGGTGACTGGAGGAGGAAGGATTTTTTTTATAGGATAGGGTGACAAACGAGAACACATTCCACCTGATGACAAGTAATTGCTGTTTTTCATAGACATCTGCATCAATCCTCGATTACGAATCAAAATTCAGATGCGTTGTCACCCATGAGGACTTAGATGGAATGCCTCTTTTCCAGTAAAAAGGGTCTCCGGTTCTCTACACTCACCATACGAAACACAGCAGCATTAAGCTAATATTTGACGCTGGTATTCTGTGAGAGCGTGGTCCTTCCCCGGTCGGGCCGACCCATTCGTGCTACAACTATACTACTAATATAACTGCAGCATGGCTCTACCACGTAAAAATACGGTGTTAACATCCATGACGAGTACGTTACTTACTTTCGATGTGCCGACGGTATAGTCCCTATGGCAGAATCGCTGGAGGAACTGAGCACTATGCTCAATAACCTCAATAGTGTCTCCCAACAGATAGGTCAAAAGATAAATATGGACAAAACAAAGATCATGTTTAATGTCCATGTCACACCTATGCTGGTAGTTGTTAGGAGCAATATACTCGAAGTTGTTGACGAGTACGTTTCCGTGGGACAAATAGTCCGACCAGGTGAGTCCATTTTCGACCTAGAGGTGAATCGACGGATTCAACTTGGCTGGGCAGCCAGTTCGGGAAATTACAACACATTTTCTCGTCAGCTATGCCTCAAAACCTGAAAAGGAGACCATACAACCAGTGCGTGTTGCCAATGATGACATATGGAACGGACACGTGGTCCTTCACTGCTGGCCGTATGAGGACGCTGAAAGTATATGTCTATGTAGAGGGCTGTGCTCGCGGTTTCTCTGCGTGATAAACTTAGAAATTAAGATATCCGCAGTAGAACTAGAGTGACCGACATAGTCCAACGAATTAGTAAGCTGAAGTGGCAATGGGCCGGCCATATAGCTCGAAGAACCGACAACTGGTGGGGAAAAAAGGTTCTCGAGTGGCAGCCTCGGACTGGTAGACAAAGTGTAGGGCGATCCCCTATTAGATGGAGTGACGACCTGTTAAGACATGCAGGAACTCAATGGATGGCGGTGGCTCAGGACCGTGCTTTGTGGCGTACCTAGGGGGAGGCATATGCTCAGCAGTGGACTTGTGAAAGGCTGTAATGATGATGACGATGATATTAAAAATACATAACTACTGCTATTTGATTTTTCCAATCCAATAATGAAATTTCGTTTCTTATCTTATATTCTAAATAACTTATAAATAACATTTGTACTTTTTCTGTTATTCCTAACAACATTTTGGTAAAAGTTGCAATATAAAGAGTTGAAATATATTGAGAGTAATATCTATAAGTCAAAGTAATTTAAATGTAGAGATTAATTTAAAAACTATTCTTAAGTTTTTGTTCATCGCAAAGTTGATACATTTTAAGTTAAAAAGGGTTTTGTTTTAAAAGTAATTATCGTTCGTCTAATGCAATGTTAATAATGGTAAAGAAAACTACTGGAAAAGTAACTCTTGGCATTTAGACCACCCTTTGAAACTGCTGAGAAATATGAGTTAAGCTTAATATGCGTCCCTGTGCTGAGCCTCCTCTCATTTATCAAATACTTTAAGGGTTAGTCAGAGACCTTAAGTGTCCGCCGTACTGCTCCAATGGTGTTAGTGGACTTCGTGGTGTCTTTGAAATATTTTTTTTATTTTAAAAATATTATGTTTTCCTCACGATCTTCTCCACCGATGCCGAGTGCGTGATTAATCAGCACTTAAAATTACAATTAACAATTTCATTAGTGCCTGCGGAGATAAAAGCCGGACTGCTCGCGTACCGGTAAAAATGTTTAAAACACTAATAAAATTATATGTTAATTTTATTCATATATAGTATGCCACACACGTCGCAGCCAACACCATTTAAAAAATAAATAACACCGAAGTATAATATTATTTTTTTTTAACTCTTATTTCTGCTCTTATAAAAGTCTCTGTAGATTGCCTCAAAAGATGGAATTTGCCATAGTTGCCACGTTTGGCAAACCGGTTGGCAAAACTCTTACTCTTGTTTAACAACCAATCATTTAATTTTTATAGAAATATGGGAAGTACCTTTTGTCGACAAGTTAGTACGTGAGTAAAGCCGAAAAGGGTTTTCGGTTTTAAAAACTTGCCACACACTTACCGCAACCGCAGCATTATGTCGCTATTTGACGATGGTGCATGACTAATATTAGCGTAATCATAAAATTAGGTTACCTAAATACAGAAGTATAGTTTACAGTCCGGAATGTACCAAGAACCACTTCATAGCATTTACTTGATTGGTACTTTTAATTGTGATTCAACACTTTTATATATTATTTTTCATGTTCCCTTTAAAATAAACTGTAAAAGAAGTATCTTAACATACTCGGAAATGTAGTTACGTAAGGATTACAAGCACTAATCTTCGTTCGTTCCAAATCCAGTTTTCTTTTTGCTATTTTACTGAACACGACGTAAGCTCTCATCTTGTCAGTGGCAGTTAACTACACAGAAATATATTTCTTTTCCCCTTTCCGTAGCGGATGTTGCTTCAAATATTCTTTTTTCTTAATGGAAGATTAGATATATTTGTAAGGTATCATGGAACGGAATTGAAATAATTCTAAATACTTTACTTTAGAAAATGTTTCCAAAAGGTTTTACATGGGTTATCAAAGACACTAAGTTCTCATTAAAGTTAAAATTTCGGCTTTAATTTGTATAAAAATTCCCTTGTATAATGATGCAGTTTTAAAAAAATCTGTCCCTCTTTTTGTGCTTTCTTGGCCTTCTAATATTAAACGAGATCATATTAAGAATATTTCAACCTTATATTAACAATTTTTTTGATATTTCGACAGTAATATAAAATTTTGTAGCGCCTAGTCATTTCACATATATTTTTTTACTGTCGTTATCGCCGCCTAGCTACGACATAAAGATGTAAATGTTCTTTGCGAGAAATACAAAGAGAAAGGGTCAATGGGTTAAACATAATGATCTGGCAGGGAACTAAGCATTTCTCTTCTTCGCTCGCTAAGTGACTTTTGGCTTCGTAGGGCATAGGTTTTTATACTTTTTTGAACCACTTAAAGCTATATTATAGTTTTAGCAATGCTTTGTGGAACTTGTGGTCGTAAACGCGATTGCTTAACCTTTGATCTACAACGGGTTCAAATCCCCTATCGGGTCAAAACCAGTTATCTGTCAAGAAATTAGTAGAAATAGTGCTTGCATATATATGCTTGTATTTACCTAAGGGTCGGCCCATGTTCGGTAGTGGCCGTGTGATGGGCTATCATAGTGATGACGATGATGATTAATTGAAATCAGAGTAATTAAATTTACTAAAGTTTACTTCAAAACTATTATTATTCAACTATTGTATCACTTTTGTTAATGTTCTATTAATTTATGATTGATCATTATTGTTAATACTAAACTGGTAACTACAAATGTATTATAGTTTTTTTTTAATATTACTAATGATAAACGAGCACACAGTTCACCTTAAAGTATCTCCATACCGTAGCTCATGGACACCTATATCTATTTTAATTATGAATCAATATCAAGGATAGAATGCATTCTTACCAGTAATAAGGGCCTACAGTCCTCTACATTCAACATACGAAACATAATAACATTAAGCTGCTATTGTACACTGGTATTCTATGAGAGCGTGGTCCTTACCCAGAGACGACCCATTCATACTTTAACCAAATAAAGCTTCAGCGAGGCTCTACCACTTTGTAAATTAGTCCACAAAGACCAAACTCGTGTTACTAAAATCCTGATACTTGGTGATTTTAACGCCCACCATGCTGAATGGCTTGGTTTTCGTTTAACCGATCATGCGGGTTGATCCATTTATGACTTTGCCTTGGCATACGGTCTGACACAACTGGTTACATGTACCGTCCTTCTTTGACCTTCTACTGACTTCTCATCTTGATGGATATCAGGTCTCCGTTGATGCTCCTCTTGGCTCTTCGGACCATTGTCTGATCTGGAGTACGGTGCCACTCATGTTCCCATCACGGTCGCGTACTGCAGGTTGCCGCTGTGTTTGGCATTATAGGTCAGCCAAGTGGGACGAGATGAAGCTGTCCAAGGGAACTTCTGCCAGCCATCTCTTCCATCTCTGCTCAGGGAGGATGACTCACTGGCCCATGACGCTAAAGACAAAGAACCCATCTACATGGGCTCACATGCAAAAAAAAAAAACTCTTTGAGAGTAAAAAACATTCACAACTTGACAGCTTGATGACGAAAAGTAGAATACATCGCCGAATGCCATTCCGCAAGACTGAGTGAACTCCATGCAGGATGTGCTGTTTAGCACCAACGGCTCGGTGATACCGCAGAGCACATTCCTCTCACTGGATATCAACGAGTCGAGTGGGCCTGATGGTGTCCCTCCTATTGTGCTGAAAACGTGTGCTCCGGAGTTGGCACCGGTCTTAACGCGTCTTTTCCGGTAATCCTACCCCTAGACGTAGTCCCTAAATCATGGAAGACAGCCTTCGTGCACCCGATCCCTAAAAAAGGTAACCGCTCTGATACGTTTAAATATAGGCCTATCGCCATCACCTCCTTGTTCTCTAATATAATGGAATCTATTATTAACAGCAAGCTCATACAGTACCTTAAGGATCACCAGCTAATTAATATCGCTAGTACGGTTTCCGTTGCGGTCGCTCGGCTGGTGATCTTCTAGGTTACCTAACTCATAAATGGGCGAAGGCAGTATTGTCCAAGGGGGAGGCGTTGGCCGTTAGTTTGGACATAGCGAAGGCCTTCGATAGGGTTTGGCACAAAGCACTTCTTACGAAGCTTTCTTCCTATGGGCTTCCCGAAAAATTGTGCAATTGTATCACCAGTTTTCTTGTTGATCGGAGCATTAAGTAGTAAGTCGTAGTGCATGCTCCGATTACAAGCACATTAAAGCTGGTGTTCCACAAGGCTGCGTGCTATCACCAACGCTGTTTCTTCTGCATATTGTAAAGCTCCCCCCCTTAGTATAAATTAAATTATTTGTTTATTATGAATTTACACCTTTTTAAATAAAAGTATATATATGTGACCAGGATAAATAAAATATGTTTTGATCTTCCTAAATAATCTTTCTAAATGTTTATTAATAGGCCGTTTGTAATATTTTTGGCATGATCGTCTTAGTTAGGACCCTTATTCACGTTGTGTTTGTTTAGTAACTTAATTATTTTATGTGTCTTTTGGAAGAATCAATATTCGCTAGAGCAATTGAAAACTGTTGGTAGGACCTTATATGCTAAGTGAACCCCTTTCACGAAAACAGCACTCGAGAAAGGTTAAGAACATAAAACGTCCCTATTTCACCTGTATCGGGTTTACAATACTAATTTATTATTAATTATCCCTTCCCGCTTGAAAAGTATATATTTATACATGTAATACCCGATACAAGGGCTTCGCTCTCCTAGTTTCTTTAAAATGTGGGATAGGCACACATATTCACACGCGCCATGCGCGGTGAGCGCTAACCCTTTCGATGCACTCTCCCCCTAAGGAACGCTAATTCGGGAACAGGAACGTAGTCCACAGCAAAATAACTGGCAAACCAGTAAAAGAGGGCTTGGCCCTTGGTAGTGCGTAAACACAAACATCGACTGAATTCGCGCATGTCAATGCATGTAAACGCCATACAAAATACGAACGAATCCAGCCACAGTGAATGAACGTCACACGGCTTAGACAAATGGGCACACTGGCCTTAAACCCACCTTGAGCACCACAACCTGCCAGACCGCCTCTCCTGCAGACGTGATGTAAGTGTATGGCATCACCACCAATTGCACGGCCACTAGCCGCAGAGCGTGCCACGCGTCTACCGTTCACCTCAAGGAAATGGGGTCCTACGTTGTGCGGTTTTCGGCCACAGCCTTAAGACTCTCCTCAGGTCCTCCCTCCAGCTACCACCGCATGAGGTTGACGCATATGCTCCACCAATCAATACAACGGCAGATATAGCCAAAAGGCAGTTGCAAGATGTTAGTAATAATTTGCCATCAGAAAGCGTTTGTGTCACTGCCGTTGAGTAAATGCATTTTCGATTATGTTTGTCTCACCCACTAAAAAGTTGTCTTCAATCATTCAAAGGTGGGAAAGTTACAGAGATATATTATTATGTTTTTATATAAAACATAATAATATATCTCTTTAACTGTTGGAGGTCAAACAGACTCCAGCCCCGTAATGAAGGGACCCGACTTGGGCAAAGCTACTTTGGTATGAGTCAAGCCAAGTCGCAGAGAGCGCCATTGAGAATAGCGTCGCACCAAACAACCATCACAGAGACGCAATGCTGCAAAACGCAACTAGCATCAATACAACTATCGTCGGGCTTACGACATCCCAAGGTCCCCCAAAACATCTCAGCACAGACACTCATCACATCCGCACACGCATACCTCCATAGACCGAAACCACAACAATGCGTCGAATCAGGCGCAGAACACCCGCAGACCAACAACCAGACGCAATACCACAAGTAACATTAAGCATCAATGCAACTATCACACAAATAGCGCCTCTTCGCAACGCACCAACATGATCCCTATCGAATTTGGTAATAAAATTTGTATTGTTGTTAACTAAAAAAACAACACCAATGTATCGTAGTAGCACGCCACTAAGACGCTAGTGAATAAAACTCCACGTATCATAGTACTAATGTACTAATAAATGAAGTTGAGTATGTTTGTTACACTTAAAAGAGCTAACAAACATACTCATCCCAATCCCAAAGATAGTCGACGTATCGCTATACGCTACGACGCCGCCCACAAACGGTATGTGTGTGCGATGTCCACGGTAAACATGTATTGCTACAACAAACCCGCTTATCACCAGCACTAAGATGTTGTTTACTAAAAACTGCACCAACGTATCATAGTAGCACTCAACTAAGACACTAGTAAACAAACTCCACATATCATAGTGCGAATGTAATAAGACATGAAGTTGAGTATGCTTGTTACACTTAAAAAGTGCTACCAAACACACGCATCTCAATCCGAAAGATAGACGACGCATCGCTTTGCGCTACGACGCCGCCCACAAACGGTATGGTTGTGTGTGGTGGTATGGGAAAGCCGTATTGCTACAACAAACCCGCTTACCACCGGCACTAAGATGATATGTCTTGGACACATCGGTTAGCGAGTCATAGTTTACCTACTACCCAGCATACACACTACTATAATAATCCATTTCAAGTCCCATTACTATTAATATAACGCTTTTACTTATTTGAGACCTTCCACATAATTGCTTTATTTCATAGACCTTACTAATAATATTTAGGTCTTCAATCCATAAATCTACTAACATAACGCTTATGCATCAAAGATACTTACTTACTTATCTTCACGCACAATCCCTAACGGAGTAGCCAGAGAGAACAGATCGCCAAGTGTCACGATCCTTACATACCTCTTTCGCTTCTTTCAGGTCGACCGAGGTCCCATCATTATCTTCTTCATACATGCACAACTAGGTATCCGAGTACTCTTGATCTTCCCCTCTGAGTAATTTGCTCACATGGTCTTCAAAAGTTAGTCTCGGTCTACCTCGACACCTTTTAATATTTACTTTGGCTCTATATATTTTCTTCACCATTCGGTCTTCACTCATTCGCTCAACATGCCAAAACCATCGGAGTACGCCCCTATCAATTTTTGTGATAAGGTCATCTTTCAATCCTGCCATATTGCGAATCTCTTCGTTTCGCTTTCGGTCGGCTATGTCAACGCCGCACATTTTACGAGGAGATCGCATCTCCACTACATTCAATTCTCTTGATTTTATTATTTCTTCTTCTTGATTTTATGCTTCTTCTGGCAAACCCAGGTTTCGCTGCCATATAACAAAGTCGGTACCAACACTGCGTTATGTATTGCAAGACGTGCACTCTTCACTACGCCTTGCCTTTTGACTAACGCATTCAGGGCACCATTGACTTTGTTCCCGGCAGCGATACGCCTGTCCACACTAAAAAGCGTAAGTATACAATTTCATTTACCTGTTCTAGACATTCCTGATTTACCCATATTTCACATTTCGTTCTCTCTTCCTCCTTTTCAAATACCAGATGCATCAAAGATACCTTCTATTATAGTTAATGCTTTTGTTACATAGACCTTACTATTATATGTCTTTAATAAACGGGACTTCAACCCACAATTCTACTATTGTACTGCTAATTCATCGTAGAGACCTTCTAATATAATGATTTTGTATCATAGACCTTACTATCATAAGTTTTAATATGTAGGACTTCGATCGACAAGTCTGGTATTGTAATGCTTATACTTCAAAGAGACCTATAATAATGCTTTTGTATCATAGACCTTACTATTATACGTCTTTAATATATAGGGCTTCAACCCACAACTCTATTATTGTAATGTCAATTCATCATAGAGACCTTCTATAGTAATGCTTTTGTATCATAGACCTTATTTTTATATGTCTTTAATATATGGGACTTCAACCCATAACTCTAGTATCATAACGCTTATGCATCAAGGAGATCTTCTATAATAATGATTTAGTATAATAGAGCTTACTATCCCTAATAAAGTCCCTAATAAAGGACTAGTCATCTATACATGAACAGCCTCTTTAACTCTTTTATACACAAAATCGCTCCAGGACTGACAGACAGGGTAGAAATTTTTTAACCAATTTTCCAATTACCTTATAAATGTTGTTTGTTTTTATTTTTATAATATTTTCGACTTGTATTTCTATTATTTATCGTATTTTGAATATTTTCTTAAAATAAATTTATTTATTTTGAAGACATATGTTTTGCCTTTAATTTACTACTAGCTGTTACTCGGGGCTTCGCCCGCATGGTCACTGGGAAGTGAACTATCCATTGCTTTTTTAATTGAAAGAAAACTGAGTTTTACAGATTTGTCAGAGATGCAGCCATTAAAAGGAAACAACAAAATTCATTCGTCAGCCTATTTAAATGTTTTGAAACGCAGCGTATAGGAAAGCATGAAAATAGCCTGTTTATTCCAAATGGAAATGGGATATTTTTAATTAAAGGAAAATAAGTATAAATATCCGTCAGGGATGCAGAATTTTGAAAAAGAAACTGAGCTAAATTGATTTGTCAGAGTTGCAGTTTTCTGAATTGAAAGGAAACTGAGCCAAATAAAAGAACCGTCAGAGATACAGCCTTTTGAGTTGAAAGGAAACTGAGCCTAATAGGTCCGTCAGAGGTGCAGCATTTGGAATTGAAAAGAAACTTAGTTAATTAGGAAATTTAGAATTGGAAGGAAAGATCTGTGGGAATTCTGATTAATTGATTATGGGAATTTTGAAAAAAAAAAAGTAACTGAACACTATTTTAAGACGCTACTGTACACAATATTATATGTTTTTCCATTCGAGGAAAGAATTTGGAGATTGGGCATTTGACACACGCGAACATGCTACATACAGCTGACCATGAGAGAAGCACGGTTTTTCTAAGTTGACCCCCGTTACCTGGAACGTTTGCCCTTGCGCTTTATTAATTGTTATTGCAAAACTGAGTTTAATAGGGAACTGCAACCTTTTGAATTGAAAAGGAAGATCTGTGGGAATTATAGGGATCCGTGGTATAATAACATTTTCACCTTTTCCTACGCCTGTCAAAATTGTAGCACCGATTATATTCCGTCCAAGATGTGTCACACGCAGCCTTGTCCCGTTATATAATCGAGAAGCATCTATCATTTCGTATTAGCATGACTGGGACGCCTAATTTTAATTAAAGCTTATGTGAGGGCACATCTGATAATTCTAGAGAATTTCGAAACTCTACGGGATATGAAGTGCTCTGTTCTGTGTCCATAACTGTGTCACACATACTTTATTTTTCCTGCTACTTCCTTAATAAACCCTCCATTACTCTCTTAATTTAAGCCTCAGCATCCGTTTCCAACCCATCGCCAAGTTTTAATAGCGTGTCAGCATAGTTTCCAGCATTGATATCATTATACAAATGCACTCTCATATTCGTATTTAAACTGAATTTTGTCACCTTGTTCCACAAAATAGACGACTTGAGGCATGCTTTAATTTCATATGTAGGTGTGCCCTTTTGAATGTCAGGTAAAGTTTTGCGAAAGTCACCAGCCAGTAAAAGCGTTTGATTTAGTGCTTCTACAGTTTTTTTATGCGACATTGTACTTTCGTCCCACACTAAAAGTTTGCATTGTCGTAGCATTATACCTCGTGCACTATTTTTGCTAAAAGTTGCAGATCGGCGATTTTTCCTGGGCTAGGTTTAGAGGGCGTTTTAAAACAGAATGTGCAGTGCGGCCCCCGCTTAGCAGTGCGGCGGCTATACCGGAGGAAGCTACGGCCACAGCAATGTTTTTGTCTTTTCGTACTTGCGCTAGTAATAAATTTAATAAAAATGTCTTCCTTGTTCCTGTAGGGGCATCTAAAAAGAAAAGTGTACCATTTCCAGATTCAACTTATCCTAACACTTTGTCAAAAACTCGTTATTGTTCGGGAAGCAAGCGGGGTACAAATTCGGCTACTTGCTGCTGCAAAACTGGTATATCGTAGTTTGTTTCACGTATAATTTCATCACTTAGTTCATTTTCCGTTATTCGCTGAGGGCTAATCATTCCAAAGTCGCTTAAGTTTTTGCCTACCATTGCCATTACTTTATCTACAATTTTTCCAAGTGCTTCATTATAAATGTGTTCATTGTATGTCATGTTCGCGTGTGTCTGCTATAACCTTCGCAAAATATCTTCCGCCATGTACTCTTTATATTTTTCCCACAATTCATGTGCATTAGATAGCCCGCAAGATGAGATGAGAGTTGCATAAAGATCCCTAATTTTCGCTGGTGACTGGCACTGCACAGCTTCCTCCATGGTTTCATCCCAGTGATTATCGGTGAAGGTGATTCAGTAGCTCTTAAAGTAGCATGGATGCCTAGCCTAGCCTTTGTCACTCTACAGCCACCGAACTATCCCCTTACAAAAAATCATGCCATGCCGACGTTCTGTTGCGACGTGAAAGAAGGACAAACTTATGCAACATATTCGATTTTCCCACGGGAATGAGATGTTTTCCGCGGAAAAAAGTAGCATATGTCACTCTATAGCCACCGAACTATCCCCGTACAAAAAATCATGTCATGCCGACGCTCTGTTGCGACGTGAAAGAAGGACAAACAAACAAACAAACAAATTTTTATAATATTAGTATGGAAGTATGGATATGGATAATACTTAATGTCTGAAATGTTTGTTTTATTTTAACTTTTTTCTTATAAATGTAATTTTATTTAACATATATCTTTTAAGACTAAATTTGACGCCCCTTATATATTGATTATTAATTATTAATAATAATGATGGGCTGTCACAATATCAATTACATCTTGCAAATCGGTTGCAATCATTGCTATACTGACGACAGCACTGTTGATTCTTTATACACCGGCCGTGCCAATATTTCTTGGGAAAACGTCGAAGAGTACCGGGACAAACTTGTGTCTGAAGTCGAAACTTTGTATGAAGAAATCTCGGACTGGTATAGTCCAATTTAATCCGTTTACCGCTAAAAAGAACCCCTTCGTCGTATCTCCTCAGTTTCAAGGCACTCTCCTTGTTGCCTCAGCCAGTATCGGAATCCTCGGCGTGGACATATCGAGTGATGTGCAGTTTCATGGTCACATGGAAAAGAAGGCCAAATTGGTCTCTAAAAAGCTTGGCGTGCTCAGCAGAGCGGGACAGTATTTAATGCCGGCTCACCGCCTGCAACTTTACAGGGCGCAGGTTCGGCCTCACATGGAATACTTTTCCCATCTCTAGGCCGGGGCTATCCAATGCCAGCTCCTTCCATTTGATCGCATCTATCGCAGCGCAGTTCGAATCGTCGGCGACTGAGCTCTTTCCGATCGGCTTGATTCACTGGCATTGTGAAGAGATGTTACATCTCTTTGTGTATTTTATCGCATCTACCACGGGGATTGCTCTGAATAATCGTTCCGACTAATTCCAGCTGCACAGTTCCACCATCGCACATCGCGACAAAACTCGCGATACCATTCGTACTATCTGGATGAATGGCGGTCCACCACTAAGCGATTTAAAAGAAGTTTTCTTCCTCGCACAACTTTCATGTGGAATCAACTAGCACTAGATGTTATATAATTGTGAAAGCTGTTCCTAAGAAAACACAATTTGAAATAGTAGTTAAAGTTTCTTTTAATTACTTAATTACTGACCTTTTGCCATCGGTTCTTAATACATTTATATGGCAATGGAATTATGATAGATATATATAACATATATATATATATATATATATATATATATATATATATATATATATATATATATATATATAATAGCCTAAAGAGTTATTCTCATCAAAAGCATTTCTGAGTCGACAAAAATGTAAATTTTCATAAACTGTTCGTAATTAAGCTAAGCACTGATTTATACATTATATAATAAAATCAAGATATTAAAGAGCCCGAATTAATGCGTGTTTCGTATATTCTACATTTTTTCAATCCCTATAAAATTGCACTATAAAATTGTACGAAGAAGTTTGGCCTTATAAAATCTATACAAAATTCTCAATCCTGTGGTCTAAATAAAAGTCAGGATTTACTTCATTACAAAAATATTTTATTGTATTTTTATAACAAAAAAAACATACCAAGCGGATGTCGGCAGCGCGAAAATTACAATTATTTCTATATATTACTCGAAATTATTTACGTAAAAAGATAATTTATAAACACAAAAAACTTTTATAACAATTTTATAATAAAACACTATAGTAAAACACTAATAAAACAATAGAAAAATCCAAAAATCATCCAATAAAAACATCCAAATGAAAATTACGTACGTAATTAACGTAGATTAGTGGTGTTGACACTAATCTACGTTAATGGCGACAAGGGGAGAAAGGCAGGAGATGGGCAGCAGCATCTTCCTTATAACAACCGTGATATAATAAAAAACTGCGGTTGCCAACCCGCACGCCAAGCGTGGCAACTACGGCAAATATTTGCCCATGAATAACGACGCAAACAAACGGCCCCCAGTCCCCGGCGGCCCCGCTATTCTTGGTTAAGGTGGCGACCATGGTAACGGCGGGGAAAGGGGTGCTAAGAATCTCCGGTGGAGGTTCGGTTGCTACCTACGATGAATCGACCTGGCAACATATAACGCACGCACCCTGAGGACTGACGAGAAGATAATGGAGCTGGAAGAAGAGGTAGACAAGTTTCGCTGGCATATAATAGGATTATGCGAGGTCCGAAGAGAGAGGGAGGACACGGCAATCCTCGAGTCCGGCAACTTGTTCTATCACCGGGAGAGCGACCAGCTGTCCCAAAGAGGTGTCGGATTTATCGTCCATAAGTCTCTCGTCAACAACGTTGTAAAGATTGGGAGTATGTGGACGAGGGTCGCGTACCTGATACTCAGAATCACCGAACTGTATTCGCTGAAGGTGATACAGGTTTACGCACCAACCTCGACACATCCCGATGAGAAGTTGGAGGAAATGTATGAAGATATTTCCAGAGCCATGCATTCCTCCAAAACCCAAAACACGATGTTGATGGAATACTTCAACGCAAAACTAGGCACAAGAGAAAGCGGTGAGCTGAAGTTAGGGAAATTTGGAGTAGAGCAACGGAACCGAAGGGGCCAGCAGCTGGCCGACTTTAAGGAGAAAGAGGGACTCTTTATGATGAACTCTTTCTTCCAGAAGCAGCCCCACAGTAAGAACCTGGTCGAGCCCCGACGGTTCGACAAAAAATGAGATTGAATTCATTATGACGACCAGACGCCAACTGTTCAGTGATGTCTCAGTGATCGCAAGGGTGAAAACTGGCAGCGATCACCGAATGGTTAGAAGCACACTGAACCTAAACGTTAAGTTGGAGAGGTCTCGTCTAATGAAGTCAACGCTCCGTCCCCCTCGTGCTCTAATCCAGAATCCCGAAACCTTTCAGCTTCGTAAGTTACGCAACCGCATTCAGTACCTAGAAGATTGCAATGCAGTGGACGATAGGAATGACAAGCTCGTGGAAACTGTCCATGCGTTTGGAGCTAAATTCTGCAAGACCCGCCGCAGAAGAACACAAATACTCTCCGATCACACTCTTAATCTCATGGCTGTTAGACAGGAGATTATGCTGCAATCGTCAGCAGATTAGACAGCATACAGGCAACTGAACAGACAGATCCTCAAATGCATGCTGCAAGACTTACGCAACTTTAATACTGCTCGTATTAAAGAAGCGATCGATCGGAACCAGGGCTCCAAAGTCTTTGCCAGAGATTTGTCTGCCAGAAAGAGCCAACTGTTAAAGCTGAAGAGTGAGTATGGCAACATCGTTTCCGGGACACCTGAGATTCTGAGTGAGATTGAGAGGTTCTATGAACTGTAGTACACATCATCTTTGGAGCCACACGCAAGTGTGAGTAACGATCCGAGAGCGAGTCTTATCCGACTCTATTCCGATGATATCTCGGCCGTCAGTCTGAGCGAGATTAGAATGGCTCTCCACCACCTTAAAAACGGCAAGGCCCCGGGCGAGGATGGAATTACAGCGGGCTTCTGAAAGCGGGTGGGACACCGGTACTTGAAGTCCTTTAGAAGCTCTTCAATTCCGTGCTTCATTGTGGCACTACTCAGGAGCAGAAGCGCGGTGCTCTTGTTCTTTAAGAAAGGCGACAACGCTCTCTTGAAGAACTACAAACCGATTTCCCTTCTGAGCCGCGTCTACGTGCTGTTTTCGAGAGTCATTACCAATCGTCTCGCACGCAGACTCGACGACTTCCAGCCTCCCGGACAAGCCGTTTTCCGAAAAGGCTTCAGTACCATACATCACATACATATCCTGCAGCAGATTGTACAAAAGACTGAAGAGTACAATCTGCCACTTTGCCTGACATATGTGGACTATGAGAAAGCCTTTGATTTCGTAGAAATTTGGTCCCTTCAGCGGTGCCAAGTTGACTGTCTATATATCGAAGTGCTGAAGTGTTTGTACAGTAGGGCTACAATGGATATCCGAGTAGAGAACCAAGTTCGAAACCTAGCTAACTGCAGAGAGGTCAAAGACAGGGTTATTTTATATCCCCGAAACTCTTCACCGCTGCGATGGAAGACGTTTTCAAGCTACTGGACTGGAAAGAATACGGTATTAACATCAATGGTGAGTACATCACTCACCTTCGATTTGCCGACGATATAGTCCTTATGTCAGAATCGCTGGAGAATCTAAGCACTATGCTTAATGACCTCAATGGTGTCTCCCAACGGATAGGTCTTAAGATACACATGGACAAAACAAAGATCATGTTTAATGTCCATGTCACACCTATGCCGGTAGTTATTGGGAGTACAATTCTCAAAGTTGTTGACGAGTACGTTTACCTGGGACAAATAGTCCGACTAGGTAAGTCCAACATCGATCGAGAGGTCAATCGATGGATTCAACTCGGTTGGGCAGCGTTCGGGAAATTACGACACCTCTGAAAACAAAGTGTAAACCAGTGCGTGTTGCCAGTTATGACTTACGGATCTGAGACGTGGGCCTTCACTGCTGGCCATATCAGGACGCTCAAAATCACTCATCGAGCTATGGAGAGGGCTATGCTCGGAATTTCTCTGCATATATACTCAGATATGAGGATATATGCAGTAAAACCAGGGTGACCGACATAGCCCAACGGATTAGAAAGCTGAAGTGGCAATGAGCCGGCCATATAGCTCGAAGAACCGATAACCGATGGGGAAGAAAGGTTCTCGAGTGGCAGCCTCGTACCGTTAGGCGTAGTGTAGGGTGATCCCCCCATTAGATGGAGTGACGACCTGCTAATACATGCAGGAAGTCGATGGATGCAGGTGGCTTAGGAGCGTGATTTGTGGCATTACTTGTGGGAGGCCTATGTTCAGCAGTGGTCTTTTGAAGGGCTGTAATGATGATGATGATGATGAGTGGTGATGAGTGTGGTGGTGTTAGAAGTTGTGGTACTGGGATTGTGGTGACGGTATTACTCTTCAAACTAATTAAGACACATCATTTTATTTTCTTTAGCGAATGGTTGCAAAGTAACGCCTGATTCTCTCAGTAACTACCGTCCTATCTCTGTCTTACCAGTAGTTTCCAAAATTTTTGAAAAAGTAATATATAACCTCTTAAATAAATACCTAACATCAATTAACTTTATTTCAATCTGTCAGTATTGTTTCCGGCCTAGGTCAAATACCTTAGCCGCAATGGTAGATTTAATTAACTAAATAAAAAAAAACTTAGGGCTTGCAATGTTTATTGACCTAAAAAGGCGTTTGATTCAATAAGTCACTCACTACTATTAAAGAAACTTTCACATATAGGTATTAACGGCCATGCCTTAAAAAATTTTGAAAGTTATCTAAATAAAAGATATCAAATTGTAAAGATTGGTCACTATCAAAGTTCCCCACAACCCATTACGTACGGTATTCCCCAAGGCTCTATATTGGGCCCACTTCTTTTCCTGATTTATATAAATAACATAACTGATCTTAAATTAAATGGTGAAATTTCTTTGTATGCAGATGATACCTGTATTTTATAATTTGGAAGTTCCATAGAAGAAGTTATCATACGAGCCCAAGTAGATCTAAATATAATACATAAATGGTTCCAATCCAATTTGCTTACAATAAATACATCAAAAACCTCGTACATGATATTTAAACCCAAAAATAAAACATTTGCAGTTATTTCCCTCTCGCCATTGACAACTCTACAATACACGAGTCAGCCGAAGAGAAATATTTGGGCTTAGTACTAGATAAAACCTTGTCATGAAAGGGTCATATGGGAAAAATAAGATCAAAGCTATCTTCTCCACTGGGTTCACTTTACGGTTGCCTTCCTTACCGTGTTCGCCGTACAATTTATAATATTTTAGTCAAACCACGTCTGGATTATCTAGTTGAAATTTGGGGGTACACCTACAAAACAACATTAAAGGACCTACAAATAAACCAAAATAAAATATTAAAACTATTATTTAATTATAACTTCTTTACACATTACATATTGCTATAATACTTGTATTCTAATAAAGAAAATTTTAGATAGTAAAATACGCACACAATTATTAAAATTTATAACAAATAAAGGTAAAGGAAAGAAAGTACTTCGCAATACTAATAATATTTACATACCTATGGTACGAACAAAACTATGATAAGCAGAGTATACTTTTTGATGGAGTTAAAATATATAATAAACTACCACAAGAAAAAAAATTAAATAGTTTTAACATCTTTAGAAGAAAATTAAAACAACATATAATGGGTGCGTTTGGCAGAAAAAAGCGCTAGCAAGCGCTTATAAGCGCTGAAATAGTTTTCGGCCAGGACACGATTGCTACTTCAGTAGCGCTGACACAATCCGCCATTTTGCTTATTTAATTTGTTTGTTTTGAAGTAGAGTTTATAAATTGTTTTGTGCAATATTAGTTTTAAGTAATATAATGACATGAATAAACATATACATGCTATTAAAAACTCATGATTGGTAAGTTTTTAATATGAATACTTTACAAACATATATTTAAATTAGGTTAGATTCCCCGGTTAAAACTAACATCGTGTCCTGGAGGAAAATAGCTACTTACGATTTGACAGCGCTTACCGATTATGATCGCCATTTTGCTTACAAGCGCTTGCTAGCGCTTTTTTCTGCCGAACGCACCCAATGAATAAATTATAAATCCGAACCTGTCCATATGCCGACTGCTAATCAGCGTTAATCTGTAACGATAAGTAATACCTTACTTACTACACACTTTTTTAACTTGTATTCTAAAATATTGGTAACTTGTACATCAATACACAAAAAGATAATATAGGAAGTATTAAGTTGTATGCAATATTTACGAAATCTTCCTTCTTTTATAAATATAATAAAATATAAATAAAAAAAAAAAAAAAATATAATATCTGTATGCTCATAACCTATTTATAACTTGAATATTGTAATTTCTCATTAAGTGAAATGTATATGTCTTTTCAGAATAAAATATCTTTAACCATAATCCTCATAGCCCTATCAATCAGCCGACTCCATATTTAACGAAGTCGTCACTCAACCTAGTGAAGGCCGTCCCATAATCTACTTACCGGTAAGGCTTTATGCTGACATTATAAAACTTTCTTCACCATGAATTGAAGTTAAATTGATATATTACGGTCACTTCAGGTTACTGATCCACTGAGCTAAGTTAGTTTCTCGAATTCAGCTACGAATATTCTCATGACAGGTTCTGTCATATAGAGAAACTTCCCGCATAACCTTCTCCATAGATCGCTGAGCGATCTTAAGCTTCTTTGAGGCCACCGGTGAAGGACCACATTCCATAAACCATCCTGGTAAAACCCACTGGTTATAATTTGTTTGCGTAAAATGTTTAATTCCCTTTTATTTGAGTGGGTTATTTCGAATGGTTACGGTTTTTGCTTTTGATTTAAATCCGACTTTCAAGTATTGAATGCATAATTAATTTCAACATAAATTAAAAAAAGGAATGAATTCTTGACATTGTGATCTCATAACTTATTCATGAATTTTAAACGATGATATATATTTTTAAAATTTTGTTGGGACCAAATAAAGAAAATATGTTATTTACAACCGAGTCATAAAAAAAATGGTTTTGCAAACCCATTTCTATAATATGCGGCTATAGGTATAAGGAGCCAGTTTTAATCTTGAAAACTTGAGTACAAGATACTTAAAAATAGCGTTTTCACAGTATATATATATATATATATATATATATATATATATATATATATATATATATATATATATATATATATATATAAATAGCTGTCGTGGCTTGGCTATTGTTGCAAAATGTTCATTTTTTAGTTATGCGTTCTGAGTTCGAATTTTCGTATCACGAAAATTATCAGTAGCGGTCTGGAGTCAGAATATTGTCGGTATTTTATCCTCGTGTCACAAAAAGCACGAAAAGCTTTTGGTTCTGCGTCTGATTTCTGTCCGATAATTTTGTATCGCCGTTCCATTGAACTGTGAGAGCGAGGGAATACAGGGTGTATCTGTGCTTGCGAACATACTTTTCCACTTTTTAATCCCGTTACACAGGTGGTTTGTTTTCATTAATACAGGCCGCCACGACCAAGATTCGGTCTGGAAGACATTAAATAAAGATTTTTTTAATAGAAGACTAGTGATTTGTACGTAGTAAAGCCACCCTGCTTTCGTGGTAGAGCCACGCTCTAGCTATATTGTAGTCGTACCACGAATGGGTCGGCTCGAGCGGGAAAATACAACGCTCCCAAATATTACTAGTGTACAATAGCAGCTTAATGATGGTGCTGTATTTTGTATGGTAAGTGTAGAGAACCGGAAATCCTTTTTACTGGATACGAGGCATTTCATCTTAGTTCACAAGAGTGACAACGCATCAGCATATTGATTCCTAATTGAGGATGAAGTTGTAAATGGACCATAGTATCCACTTACCAGCAGATGGACTGAGTGCTCGTTTGTCACCCTTATACTATAAAAAATTCTATTAATAACCAATCCATTAATTCATAAACTACGTTAAGCAGCCAACGATATGTTTAAATAATAATAAATTGTTGTTATTAACCAAAAATATAGGACCAGAACACGCGGTGCATTTAGTAGCTCGAATTATGGTACGCTATACGTTACTTTTATTTTCACGAATAAATATTGCAGTGAAAAATATTATAAAGAAACAAAAAATAAATTAAAAATGTAGACGTATGTGTTTCCCCTTATCTAAACTTATTGATTGCCTAAAAACCGATGTAATTCTAAATTTGTTGGAATCGAAACTAAAATTTTCAGTTAAAGCTTGTAAGCTGAAAATTTTAGTTTAACCTTTGTGATATTAAACACCAGCTAAAGTATTACCCTTGATTGCATGAGATGCTTCAATGGTAACTCTTGTAAAGTTCTCCCTTTGTGAAACTAAATATTCGCTGGACGTACACGTCCTTACTGTAAAACTAATTTAGGAGTCAAAATAAGCAATACTTAAATTTCAAATACAAGGAGTGTCAATAGTACTATAAGTGTATGACGAGTATTTTTAAAGATGAAAATTTATATGATATTAAAAGACAATGTCTAAAATCGCTTATATATATATATATATATATATATATATATATATATATATATATATATATATATATATATATATATAATTATCTATTTTATTATATTTGTTGCAAATAATTTTATAGCACGAACTAGCTACATGCTAAAATGTATATTAAAAAGTATACGATTCGACTAATAACATTAATCGCCGCCATCTTCGTCAAACATCATGTGGTGTCGTAAGGAATTAGGGATGCGATGGGATCCAAGTACCGGGACAAACTTGTGTCTGAAGTCGAGTCTTTGCTGAACAGTGTCTCGGATTGGGGGCGACTATTTAACCCCCAGAAGACACAAGTTTGTGCGTTAACCGCTAAAAAGAACCCCTTTGTCGTTACTTTCAAGGCACTCCCCTTGTTGCATCAGCCAGTATCGGAATCCTCGGCTTCGACATATCGAGTGACGTGCAGTTTCGTGGTCGCTTGGAAGAGAAGGCCAAATTGGCCTCTACAAAGCTTGGCGTGCTCAGCAGATCGGGACAGTATTTCATGCCGGCACACCGCCTGCAACTTTACAAGGGGCAGGTTCGGCCGCACAAGGAATACTGTTTAATTGTAATTGTAATTGTAATTCCCATCTCTGGGCTGGGGCTCCCCAGTACCAGCTTCTTTCACCTGACCGCATCCAGCGCAGAGCGGCTCGAATCGTCGACGACCGAGTGCTTTTCGATCGGCTCGATTCACTGTCGCTGCGAAGAGATGTTGCATTTTCTTTCGCATATACCATGGGGAGTGCTCTGAGGAATAGTTCGCATTAATACCAGCCGCTAAATTTCGTGAATGCACTACGCGGCAAACGTTCCGATACCTTCCACAACATATGGATGCTTGGCGGTCCACCACTGTACGTTTCAAAAGGAGTTTTCTTCCGCGTACAACCTCTCTGTGGAATAGTTTACCACCGGCGATTTTTCCAGACCGATACGACCTGGATACCTTCAAGAAAAGAGCTTACTCCTTTCTAAAGGGCCGGCAACGCACCTGCAATTCCCCTGGTGTTGCGGTTGATCATGGGCGACGGTAGTCACTTAACATCAGGTGAGCCGCATGCTCGTTTGTCTCTCTTCTATAAAAAATGCCAATTCGCTATTGTAATCAATCTTTTAATTTTTTTATGAACTTTTGCATGTTTTTTAATTTGAATCACATTTTGAATATATTTCGAATAAAGTGCAAATAGAACTACAATAAGAATAGTCAATCACCATTCCTTTATTGTTCTTCCCTAAAAGTATAATTTAAAAAAAGTTACTGACTGAGGTCGTAATCGATTTTAAATACGTAGTTAGAATAATGCTGAATTGGACAAAACCTAATTATTTCATTGTGATCATTATTTTTAACGATAGTTTAAAAAAGTGTGTGGTTTATTTCTAACTAAACGATCACTTTCGAGATTACGAAAATTAATACAAAAGGTATCACTACACGCAAATTATAAATATTTTATTGAAAAAAGCAATATTACAGCATGTAATCCGCAATATTGTATATACTTGTAACAATATCAACTATAAAATATGTTACAATTAAATATTGTTACAAGTACAGAAGAAGTAGTGAAGTATAGGGTTATTATAAGACATACTTTTTAAATTATTAATGCTATCGTATGAAGAAAGTTGATGTAACACTATTTGTAACCTATGGTCATAGTAAATCTTAGGAAATATCGATAAATCGTATCGTATTTGGCACATTTTTGACGTCACTAAATGGCAACTTGTCATTGGTCTTACAGAGTACCTTTTTATAAACTGAAAGTCAGTGAGGGGTGTCCACTTAAAATATATCGAATCCGTGGTAGTGAATATCCCTAACAGTCTCTCACCCACTCTCACCTGTGCTCTCAACCTGTCAGTTACATAGTCATCGCTCGATCTTCATAATTATATGAGCGTGTTTTGGTGACTTTTGGGACTATCTATTAAAGATAACGACTTGGCTATTTTAACGGACTCTGATTGATTTCAAAAACGAATTACCTGGTTGTGATTTTTGAAACTGTGTACCGCTCAAACGATAACCTACCACTCCTAAACGAATTTAAGCATATGCAATGGAAAGTGTATTTTGTGTATATTGCGACTCTGCTGGTGGTTTTATGTTGTTAGAAGATGGTAAGAATTTTTAAATGGTTTAGTATATTGTTTTACAGTTTATTAAAAATCATACTAAATAATAAAAGCCATCGTATTAGTAGTTCTATTATAAACTAAAAATCTGATACATTTTTGAATTATATCTTTTCTGCTGTTAGTCCGCTATAAAAATAAGTATTATTTAGGAATTCATTAATGATTGATAATACAACGTACAATTTTCCGATGATTTTGGTTTTAGGGCGAACAATGTATGAGCCCAGAGCAAGGTCTTTTGAATTGAATATCGGATTCCAAGCAGATTGGATCATCTTTATTGGAATAAGGATCTTTATTTAATTTCAATAACTTTAATAATGGTCTATAAAATCTAATGTAATGGAAGACTTCCCCTACCAACGCCGCTTCACGTCAGCTATATGTTATTTTATCCGGGTTTTATAAATCATTTTGTTTCTCCTATTTAAGAGACCACAATCACAATCAAACTTTTACACTTCTGCATCTTGACGAGAGATATTACACTTTATGAATGGTAAAAATTGACCTATAGTCCCCGTCGGCTTACAGTAGGTTCTAATGGACGCTTGCTTCAAGATGTAGCCAATTTTATCTGTGACTTCTCACAGTGGCCAGCTTCATTCGATCTTTGTGACGTAGGAATTAAATAAATCACACAACATGTTTCGTTGATGGTGGCGTTCACACTCACCAAAACTGTGTAAAATTTTCTACAAATATTCAAACTTATCTTTCAACATGACAATATTTCTACAAATTTGTTTTCAAATAATTTGTTTCTGCAGTTATAAAGATGTAATGTACAAAACTGTCAAACATATTTCACTACAAAATTTTCCTTGACTATACAAACGCTTTTTAAAGAAGCTATCTATGAAGCATAGTAGTGCGATTTACGGTTTGAATATCGGTTGATATGGGTCCTTTTCCTATACACAGTGTGATCAATAGTGTTGTCAGGATTTCGGATTACAAAATCATCTAGAATGACTAAACAATTATTTGCCTCGTACTCCATTGCGATTTCTATTTTATTGCTTATGAAGTTAAGGTGGTCTAAAAATGTAGTGACTTTGACAGGTGGTAAAATTTTAAAAGTGTCATCTAAAAACCACTTGTAGAATCTTGGATTAAAATAAAAATTAAACGCGATAAAATCCATAAAATTAATTACATTTAATGTGTAATGTCCGCGTTGGGCGGGGGTTAGTCTACTCCTAACTTATTGATATTATAAATAGGACTAGATTAACATCTATTCTGCTCTCCTGTCCGGCGAGCAGTTTGGCGTATGGCTCTGGGGGAGAGCGCAGATTGTGTTGATCCCCAGGGCAAGTCTGAGGAGTTCTCCTTCACGTGATTGCCGCCTGTTATTTGATCTGGTTCAATAGGAAACAGACAGAACAGAAACACTCGGACCATCCTCTTTTCTTTTCTTTTATCCCTCCCCCTTTTCCTATCCTAACCCAATCCAAGGTGTCAAGTGTACCGTGCCGATGGATGCGTGGCTGGAGGGAGTCCAGTCGCAAACGGTGCCCACCACGAGACCACGGCGATTCGAGTAGTATTTTAGCCCTTCCCTCGGCATGCGGGGCTCTGCCGGGGGTGACCTAGTATTTGCCTAGCTAATCTTTGGTACAAAATGGATGAAAACCGATATTTTGTAAAAGACAATGAGAAGTCTCCTTTAATGGATTTTTTTATATTTCATTATATTTTTAGCTGCAGGTTTGGAAGAGGCTCTTTTAGCCTCACCAACATCTTGCAACAGTGCACCCGAACCTGGGACGAGCCGTAAAGTGGAGGGCACGTTTGCAGCCGAACCACAATCGGAAACGAACCAGAGAGGTGAAAAGTAAAAGTTCTTTCTCGTCCTCAACAGGCGGAAAAGATCCCTGCCCCCCACGCCTATAAATGGCTAAACCCAAGGGTAAGACGAGGGTCTTCCAAGCAAATCTTCACCATGCAGCAGCTGCTTCTGCCGTGGTGGAGGTTTGCTTTGCGGAGGACAACATTGACCTCGCCCTTATACAAGAGCCGTGGGTAATCAACCTTTAAGTTCTGGGATTGGCGGCTGCCGGTAAGATTCTTGTCAATACCAAAGGCAGTAGACCTAGAGCTTGTATAATTTATAATAAAAATATTGAACTTTTATCTGTTCCAGAGTACTGCAATGATGTCCTGGTTATAGCCTTCATAAATCTCAAGGAATGCACAGGGGCCAGATTAATCATTTGCTCAAACTATCTTCCCGGCGAGAACGCAGATCCTACCATCGAGATAGAGCGAGTGGCGGAGTTCGCCCGAAAGACACAATGCCGAACTTGTGGTGGGTTGTGATGCTAATGCTCACCACACAGCCTGGGGAAGCACCAACATCAACGAAAGAGTTGAGTTACTTTATGATTTTCTCATCTCCAACCGCCTGGTAAGCCTAAACTTAGGTTGTACACCAACCTTTGTAACGCGTGCTAGGCAAGATGTGTTAGACATAACCTTTGCTACCAATAACATGTCCAGGCGGATAAATACTGGCCTGTTAGTAGCGACATCAGACATCATCAGACATCGTGTTTGTCTGATCACAAGCACATTAAATTTGTGATTGGAGCGTCACCAACCTTTGAAATCGTTACTTTTAGGGATCCGAAAGCGACTTCCTGTGATATATACAGAGATAGCCTAAGGAGGAATTTGGAAAAGTTTCCTAAAAGCATCAAAACAATTGAAGGTCTGGAGTTAGCGACAGAGACAGTAACCGTAGGTATCCGTGAAGTCTTCGAGGAGAGTTGTCCCGTCAAAACCAAGACCTCAATAGGAAAAGTGTCTTGGTGAAATTCTAAGCTGAAAGAACTTAGGGAAAAGGCCAGGAAACTATTTAATAGGGCTAAGAAAACCAAAGAGTGGGATATTTACAGTACAGAATTCAGGAAAGCAAAGAGAGCATCGTGGACGAAGCTATGCGAGGAAGTTGAGTATTTGCCTCGCAGTGCAAGACTACACAAGATTCTACCGAAAGCTAAACCTTATCAGATCGGTCTTCTTAAAAAGCCGGATGGTAACTTCACTAATAGTGAAACAGAAACATTGGAGTTAATAGTGTCAACCCATTTCCCAGGGTCATACAAGACTTCCGCCTTGAACTCTTTCAAAGCCCTACGAAGGCCTTGCAATGAGGACTGGCGTAGGGCTGCAAAGATAATAAGGCCAAACCTGGTGCAGTGGGTTTTTAACTCCTTTGAACCATTTAAATCAAGCGGGGAGGATATAATAATTCCCATCCAACTACAGAGGGGTATCGACATCGAAAATCTTCAGAGCAAGTTTTGCATGGGGATATATTCCAGAACGATGGACAATTGTCAAGGTTCTATTTATAACATAAGGCTAGTAGAAATAACTACACTTTACCAAAGTCCTTTAGATCTATAAGCCTATCTTCCTTTTTTCTAAAGACATTGGAAAAGGTTATAGATAGATATATAAGGGATGTAGCTCTAGCTACGAGGCCCATACATTACAAACAGCATGCTTACCGCAGAGGCAAATCTACGGAAACAGCCCTGATCAGTGTCATTTACAGGGCCGAAAAAGCACTGGAGGATAAAGAAATAGCTCTTTGTGCCTTTCTAGATATTGAGGGCGCCTTCGACAGTAGCCCCACATCACTGCTGATTGGGGGCATAACATCTAAAAATGTTGACCCCACAACCATCATATGGGTGAAGTCGATGCTCTCAAACAGAAAGACAAAAATAGCGATGTTTCAAACTTCGATTGAGGTTGCAACCACAAGAGGCTGCCCACAAGGAGGTGTTTTGTCACCCATTTTTTGGACTCTTGCGGTTGATCAACTATTGTACAAAATGGCAGACCTACGTATTGACTCATTGGGTTACGCTGATGACCCTGTGATCATTGCGAGGGGCTTTTGCCAAAGTAATTTATCGTCAATAATACAAAGAGCCCTAAATACCATAAATAACTGGTGTAGGGATAACAGTTTATCAGTTAATGCTGATAAAACGGTTATAATACCCTTTACCAAAAAGAGACGGTTGGACAAATTAGTCCAACCAAAACGTAATGGCAAAGAAGTACCATTTTCCTCGGAAGTTAAGTACTTGGGCGTAACAATCGACCAAAAACTAACGTGGAACTCTTACCTTAGCAACGTATACCATAAGGCAAAAATTGCTTTAGGTACGTGCAGCTTTGGTCGGGAACAACTAGGGCTTGCGTCCCAGTTGGTGCTATGGCTGTACAGCAGCATAGTGAGGCCGATTCTCACCTACGTTTCTATTGTCTGGTGTAATAAGGCCAACCAAAAGATAACTGCGGACAGACTAAATAGTCTACAAAGGACTGCCTGCTTAATGGCAACTGGAGCTAAGCGATCATTGCCTGGAGCGGCTCTTAATGCACTTCTATGCCTAACGCCCCTTGATCTCTATCTAAACAAGGAGGCGAGGGCTAGTTTTTATAGGATTAACGCCCAGAGCAGTCTGAGCTTCCTCTCCTACAGATTGAGATCCATGCTCGACTCAGTTAAGGAATCACCGGTCTTATGCATGATCACAGATATCATGCGTCCACTACACACTTTTGATAAAAAGTATATAGTGGAATTACCCTCCAGAGAAGACTGGCTGAATGTCCAGGTTATCTGTGAGGTCAGTATCCTCATATGGTATACCGATGGGTCTAAAATAGGCCTCGACGTAGGCTTTGGAATTTACGGGGAACGCCCCAAATTCAAACTTAGTATGATTTTCGCCATACTTCGGTGTGCGGAAATCAAGCTTCAAAAACACTACGTCAACCATAAAATTTACATAAACTCTGATAGTCAAGCATCACTGCTAGCACTGAGATCAAACTTAGTGACCTCAAAGCTAGTTGGAGACTGCGTGAACCGTTTCAACGTCCTGGGATGTAAAAACAGGGTCGTTATAAGATAGGTTCCGGGTCACGAGGGTATTGTAGGCAATGAATTTGCCGACAAACTTGCACGGGAGGGCTCAAAGTGCACACAATTTGGACCTGAGCCATTTTGTGGAGTCTCAAGAAGCCTAGCCCTTTTGACCCTTGAAACTCTTTATCACAATAAATCACTTAAGATCTGGTCTAACACATTAGGCTTAAAACATTCTAAAACCTTAATCCGGATTTTTGATCGTAAATTCGCTTCAGAAGCCCTGTAAGTAAAAATAAATTGCGCATTCTGGCAAGAGCCCTAACTAGACACTGTTGTCTTAAAAAAGCACATATCCATCCTGGGACTAAGCAACTCAAGGATGTGTCGGTTCTGTTCCATAACGGAAGAAACGCCTCTACACATCCTAACCGATTGCGGACCCTTAATGCGCAAACGTAACACTCATCTGGGACAATATCTACTCCGCCCAGAAGAAGTGAAATTGCTCACGGCTAAGCAACTCCTTCGATTCATTGAAGATATAGGGCTTAGCCGTGAACTATAGCCATAGCAGCGATCCCAATAGATCTTTAAGGTCGTAGTGATACTGGTCTCTTTACCTAGACCTGCATAGCTGCTCGCATATAAAAAATGTCCGCGTAAATATACGAAATCGTTATAGGAGTAAAATTACTAGTAGTATATGTGTAAAACCTACAACTGGGCATATACCTTCCCGAAGTATACCTAAGGGACATTTGGAACAATCAATGCGCCACGCTAGTCGAGTGTGTTTTAGTGGACTTCACATGACCTAGAAATACACTTTGAAGATAAAAATCTCTAGAGTATAGTCGAATTTAATAAGGTTGTCTATTTGTCTCTATGTTCTTAAAGTATGTAAGTGATATATAAGTATAATAAATACTCTTCTGAATTAAAAATTTCTATTCCCACTGAAAGTTTATCTCCATAGCTCTCTAAGTGACGGCCAACTACTACGGCTAAGGACCACGTCTCAGATCCGTAAGTCTTCACTGGAAACACGCACTGGATGTATGATCTCGTTTTCTGATTTTGAGTTATACCCGACGAGAAGATGTGTCGGAATTTCCCGAACGCTGCCCAACCGAGTTGAATTTGTCGATTGACCTCTCGGTCGGAGCTGAACTTACTCAGTCAGACTATTTGGCACAGGTAAACATACTTGTCAACAACTACGAGCTTAGTGTTCCCAACAACTACCGGCTTGGGTGTGACATGGACGTTACACGTGATCTTTGTTTTGTCCATGTTAATTTTTCTCAGTTGAGAGACACTATTGGAATCATTGAGCATAGTGTTTAAGTCCTCCAGTGATTTGCTATAAGGACCATATTATCGTTCGTAAATCAAAGGTGAGTGATGAAATTGTCGTTGACGTTAATACTGTGAAGAGTTTTGAGAATATAACGTCACCCTGTCTTACACCTCCCTACAGTTGAATAGATAATTTGATTGTAGTATCACCCAAATTTCGACAAAATAATCTAAATACGCAAAACAAAGTGGCAGATAGTACTCTTCAGTCTTCTGTACAATTCATCGAAGGCTCTGCATGAAGTTTATGTTACTAAAACCTTTTCCTAAACGATTTGTAATGACTCTCGAAAACGGCACGTAGATGTGGCTCAGAAGATAAATCAGTTTGTAGTTCTTTAAGATAGTGTTGTCGCCTTTCTTGAGAACAATTTCATTGGACTTCTGCTCCACGCCTACACCGTCCCCGACGTCGAATCTTTGCTGAACAGAGTCTCGGATTGGGGGCGACTAAATATAGTCCAGTTTTATCTTAAGACACAAATTTGCGCGTTAACCGCTAAAAAGAAACCCTTTGTCGTTTGTTGCCTCAGCCAGTATCGGAATCTTCGGCGTCAACATATCAAGTGACGTGCAGTTTCGTGGTCACTTGGAAGAGCAGGCCAAATTGGCCTCTAAAAAAGCTTGGCGTGCTCAGCAGAGAGGGACCGTCTTTCATACCGGCAAACCGCCTGCAACTTTACAAGGCGCAGGTTCAGCCACACATAGAATACTGTTCCCATCTCTGGGTTGGAGCTCCCCAGTACCAGATCCTTCCAATTGACCGTATCCAGCGCAGAGCGGCTCGAATCGTCGACGACCAAGTGCTTTCCGATCGGCTCGATTCACTGGCACTGCGAAGAGGTATTGCATCTCTTTGCGTATTTTATCGCATCTATCACGGGGAGTGCTCTGAGGAATCGTTCGGATTAATCCCAGCCGCCAAATTTCGTGAACACACTACGCGGCAAACGTCTCGATACCATCCACACCATCTGGATGCTTGGCGGTCCACCACTGTACGTTTCAAAAGGAGTTTTCTTCCACGTACGACCTCTCTGTGAAATAGCTTACCACCGACGATTTTTCCGGACCGATACGACCTGTGGACCTTCAAGAAGAGAGCTTACGCTTTCTAAAGGGCCGGCAACGCACCTGCAATTCCCCTGGCGTTGCGGTTAATCATGGGCGGCGGTAGTCGCTTAACATCAGGTGAGCCGCATGCTCGTTTGCCCCCCTTATCTATAAAAAAAGAGTAGTCCTACTATAGAGGACGGAAATAAAGAGCTTCTTAAGGACTTGAAGTACCGGTTCTCTACTCGTTTTCAGAAGCTCCGCTGTAATTCTATACTCGCCTGGGGTTTTGCCGTTTTGAAGGTGCTTAAGAGCCATTATAATCTCGCTCAGACTGACTTCCGTGATATCATCGTGTACGAGCATGTAATGCAACGTACAATTGTTAAGTCATCATTTCACAACTTGACCTCTTTTACATATTTCCGCGGCACATGTATTTTAAAATCAGTTCACCGATAGCAATCAAGAGCGCTACGCGTACTCATTCGTCTTATCAGTAGTTCTAGCCTTTTAATTTGTATACCTATCCACAATATATTTTATCAAACTTATCAAGCGTTATCAGTTTATCATCCCCTTCGTGTCGGTACTACCCCGAATACATCTGAATAGTAATAGATAAGACTTGAAGCTGTTTTAATGTGGCAGTAAAACAATGCTAATGATGTTAAAATTAATTAGCTAAGATCTGTGTTATATTATAAAATGATATGTCTAAACTACCGATCTTTACAAAAGCTAAGATACATAAGATACGAAAATGGTACATCTTTGAAGCTGCATTATAAATAATTGCACCACATGAATTTATTTTTTATAAAATAAGAGTGACATTTTTTATAGGATAGGGTGACAAGCGAGCACACAGTCCACCTGATGGTAAGTAGTTGCTGTGGCCCATAGACATCTACATCTTTCCTCGACTACGAATCAAAATGCAGATGCGTTGTCACCCATGAGGACTAAAATGGAATGCTCATTTCCAGTTTTTACTGGGCCTCCGGATCTCTGCACTCACCATACGAAACACAGCGATGTTAAGCTATTATATCAGCAATAATGCAGAAAAAAAATAGGCATCCGACTCATTTTAATAACCGCAGAGCTAATATTTTGGCTGTTTCATGAACTCACGAGCCATTCGCTATTATTTAATTTTTATAACAGATCTTAGCTAATTAGTTATAACGCCTCTAATATAATGGATTTCCGAATTGTAACGCCTAATTCTATTAATTATATAACAATGTGATTATTAACTCGAAAACGAAGGGTTTATACATGTATTCTGTTCTATTTGCTGGTAATGCCTGACAGCTGAGTAACTTCATAATATTATTGTATTGTTATAACATTATATCGCCATATATGATATTTGTTTTAGTGGCATGACGGCGACATAAAGCTGCAGTAGAATTGTTGCTAACTTATTTTGTAGCGCTATCTATACCTTATTATTAAAACCAAGATGACAGTTGAGAAATAATCTGCAAAAAATACAATTATAAATTCTTTATAACTGCACTCCCTGGAATAGGTAAAAATTAGTAATATATTTTTATTTATTTCTTTGAATTTAAAATCAGCGATTTAACCCATAAAATTCAATTTACTTACTATTGGTAGAGCCATGCTGCAGCTATGTTATGGCTGTAACACGAATGGATCGATTCGACCAGGGTAGGATCACGCTCTCACAGAATCTCAGCGAAAAATAGCAGTTTGATGCTGTGCTGTGTATTTGTGTTATATTTTTACATGGTGATTTTACAGAGTTCTCTAAAACGGAATGCCTCGCATCCGGTAATAAGGGTCTGCATGCAAGCAAGTTTTGCATGACAACAAGCTTCGGGTCCCGCGCCTACGTCACAAAGAACGAGTGAAGCCGGCCACAGTCGAGCGTGTACCTGCTGTACTGCCATATGTTAGAGGAGTCACTGACAAGATTGGCTACATCTTGAAGCGCGCTTCCATCAAAACATACTTCAAGCCGCCGAAGAAAATTGGTCAGTTTTTACCATCAGTCAAGTGTAACGTCCCTCTGCAGGATGCAGGAGTGTACAAGCTTGATTGTGAATGTGGTCTCTCCTACATAGGACAAACTAAAAGATCAATTAAAACCCGCGTCAAAGAACATATAGCTGATGTGAAGAATCGATGCTCCGGGAAGTCTGAGGTCTGTGAACATGTACAGGATCGCCCCCGTCACTACATCAGATTTGATAGACCACAAATCCTCGCTAAAGAACACCGATTCCTTCCAAGGATGATTCGCGAGGCTATTGAAATCAAAAAACATCCTAATTTCAATAGAGAAGATGGCTGGGTGCTACCATCTGCTTGGGATCCTATAATAAATAAAATTAAATCCCAATCCAAGCATACAACTGCAAGACTCCATGATACCATAAGTTCATACTGTGTAGATCGGAACAAAAGTTAAATTTTAATCTATGGTAACCGCGGTTAACTATGACAGCTGGACGTTGAACATCTCAGTCCTTCCCGTGACCATGGGTGCTGTAAAGCTCTCGAAACGTCGGGTAAAAAAGTTAAATATACGCGATAAATTCCGTAAAAATTAGTATTATTTCAATGTGTAGTGTTCGCGTAAATATAAGAAATCATTATGTAAACCAGTACGGACTGGTAATTGCAAATAAAATACGCCGATTAGAAGATCTAAAGACTAAGCGCGCAAGATATCTAACAGCCTTAAATTTCTTGAAGAGATGCCGAGACCATAATCTCATTCCTACGTGTGTCAAAATATCCACCAAAAAGGACATTCGAGGAAGCGCTAAGATCTTAAATCAGGCAAGTAAAAAGTTGTTACGGGCGGTAATCCAACAAAAAAACGCTCCGATCTATATGACATAAATAAATCCAAAGACATATCATCCAGTGAATTAAAGAAAGTTTTAACGACGTTTGATTATAATTTTTGCATGGAAACATTAAATAAACGCGAAATTAGTAAATATAACGAATGCAAAAACAAACATATAGAAAAATATCAAAAATTAACGGCCAAATCAAATGTCAAACATCCGAATCAATGCCAGAACCAAAAGCAACCATTGACAAACACAGATCATAGATTAATCGCGTTCTATAATCTGTCAAAACAAACACTGGATGATGCAACAATAAAGGTGTTATCCAAAGGACTAAATTACGCTATAACTCCAAGCAGATTACCGTACGAAGGAATTATCTGTAGTGTCGAGGACTGTTTATTTAAAAACAATATGCGGAAAGAAGATTTGAAGGCGATACGTCAAGACATTTCGTCTATGTTACGTCGATGTTCAGTGCCTAAACCGAATCTTCCCAGAGACGAATTTATAGCGTTAAAGAACCTACGCAATAAACCAGAACTTACGATTCTCCGCGCAGATAAGGGAAACGCCACGGTGGTCATGGATACGTCAGATTATAATTCTAAAATACAAGAACTTTTGTCGGATGTAAGTACTTATAAAAAGGTTAAAAACGACACAACAAACAGCACACTAAAAACAACTAGTGACCTCATAAAGAAACACTCCGAAAAATTAAATCTGGACGTAAAATGGATAATACCTACGTGCGCCAAATCACCAAAGTTGTATGGGTTACCAAAAATATACAAGCCCAATGCTCCATTACGCCCCATAGTGAGCCATATCGATTCACCAACTTACAGATTGGCTCAACACCTAGCGAAAATACTCTCACCGCTCAGGGGACATACAAGAGCACACATAAAGGATTCCTACCATTTTGTCAGCGAGATTAAAGACCTACGTCTGGCAGACAATGAAACTATGGTCAGTTTTGATGTGCAGTCATTGTTTACATGCTTACCTGTTGAAGACTGCATCTCAATTGTAACTAGAAGGCTGGAAGAAAACAAAATGCCCGTAGAATATGCAGTATTACTCAGACACTGCCTTACATCTGGCTACCTATTGTGGAAGGAGGAGTTCTACAAGCAAGTAGATGGTGTGGCGATGGGCTCACCTGTATCTCCCATTGTCGCCGACATATTCATGGAAGACTTTGAGGAGAAAGCCCTGCTTACTTCTCCCATAAATCCAAGATTCTACAAGCGGTACGTAGACGACACTTTCACAATTCTACCTTTAGATAAAGTAACTACATTTGTAGACCATCTTAACTCTATAAATACTAAAATTCAGTTCACAATGGAGTTAGAGGCAAACAATTCCTTAGCTTTTCTAGATGTGTTATTAATTCGGAATCCTGATAACACCTTGAGCCATACTGTGTATAGAAAAAAGACCCATACAGATAGATATTTAAACGGTGATTCTCACCACCATCCTTCACAGTTAGCTACCGTGGGTAAATCTTTGTTTCAGAGAGCACGAGGGATCTGTGACAGTAAACACCTGGCTGCCGAGCTCCAACATGTCAAGCAAGTTTTGCATGACAACAAGCTTCGGATCCCGCGCCTACGTCACAGAGAACGAGTGAAGCCGGCCACAGTCGAGCGTGTACCTGCTGTACTGCCATATGTTAGAGGAGTCACTGACAAGATTGGCTACATCTTGAAGCGCGCTTCCATCAAAACATACTTCAAGCCGCCGAAGAAGATTGGTCAGTTTATACCATCAGTCAAGTGTAACGTCCCTCTGCAAGATGCAGGAGTGTACAAGCTTGATTGTGAATGTGGTCTCTCCTACATAGGACAAACTAAAAGATCAATTAAAACCCGCGTCAAAGAACATATAGCTGATGTGAAGAATCGACGCTCCGGGAAGTCTGCAGTCTGTGAACATGTACAGGATCGCCCCCGTCACTACATCAGATTTGATAGACCACAAATCCTCGCTAAAAACACCGATTCCTTCCAAAGACGATTCGCGAGGCTATTGAAATCAAAAAACATCCTAATTTCAATAGAGAAGATGGCTGGGTGCTACCATCTGCTTGGGATCCTATAATAAATAAAATTAAATCCCAACCCCAGCATACAACTGCAAGACTCCATGATACCATAAGTTCATACTGTGTAGATCGGAACAAAAGTTAAATTTTAATCTATGGTAACCGCGGTTAACTATGACAGCTGGACGTTGAACATCTCAGTCCTTCCCGTGACCATGGGTGCTGTAAAGCTCTCGAAACGTCGGGTAAAAAAAGTTAAATATACGCGATAAATTCCGTAAAAATTAGTATTATTTCAATGTGTAGTGTTCGCGTAAATATAAGAAATCATTAAGAAAGGAATGCTCCGGTGGTTTGGTTATGTAGAAAAAATGGGTTGGGAAAAAGTGACAAAGAAACTATATGTTGCGGAAGTGAATGGCGGGGTTGGAAAGGGACGTTCTAGGCGAAAATTTATCGACCTAATTAGCGATTTATTGAAAACGGGCCGAATTAGGAGTACCCTTATCCGACGAGCATGTATGCGTCAGGTTCGTACCAAATGGAAGCCTGTAGTATCTGCCTATCCCTCTGCGTACACAGGCGTGAGTGTTTATGTTTTTATGTAATCGGTAGCTGAACACACATGAAAATACCTGTCGATTAGGGAGCTTAGTCGTTTTTGAAACTGTCAAATAACGTACATAATATAAGTAGTCAATTAGCACAAATCTAGCTTTAAGGGTTCTTATAATATTAAATAATACATGATCAGCATTCATTTAATATTATAAATTATTAAAAACATTATTATTGTAAAAAGCCTGCTAGGTCTTGTTGGCTACTACAGAGAAATTTTTACAAGCAGTGGTAAAAGCCTAAATTACTTTCAGTAAGGTATGATTTATAATAATATATATATTAAATAAAAATTATAATGTTTTTACTGAAATCTATACAAGTATCGTTTCAGCATTTCAATAAAATTTTAAAGTATAGAGTTTGCAGATAGCAAAGTACTATTATTTTAATGCACGGACAAAAGCAACGAAAGAAATATTTAAAAAAAAACACCTTCTCGAGGGGATTTTCAAATAAGAAACGAACTGAAATCGAAAAATAAAAAAGTATAAAAATGTTCTTATTATTTTGTTAGAAATTTTCTTCCTCATTTTTTACCTATACGCTTCAGAAATTTGGTTTTAATATCTATATTGATGCATTATATCATCAATCCTACAAAAGCCCCAACAGGACCGCTAGTCGGCCACGCCGGGCCATATATATATATAATTGTAATTTGGCTAAATAGTTCATTAATCATTAGCCGAACCGACATTTGTATACAACCCATACAGTAGTTTTTCACGTCTAGGTAAAGAATAAAGTAATGATAAAAAGAACAGGGTGTGTCACGATTACATCCAATACTAACTTACCCATTACATAAGCTTGGAGTGATACAGCTGCGTTAGGTTGAATAAGTGCAAACCTAAGCATAGAGGGTTTGTGGTAAACTTGCAATACTAAATTTTTCCCTGCTCAGTTAAAAACTTCCATTTGTATTAGAAAGTTTTTTTGAAATTTAAAATCTTTTAGATGTAAATATATAATTATAAACATTTAAAATAAATCATTTACATTACAAATATCTCTCAAGTCGGATCAAACTGCACACGGTGTGCAAATTTGATTAAAATTGGTTAAGTAGCTTAGGATCCATCGCGGACAAACAAAGAGACACCTAATTTACATTAGGATTTATCGCAAGACATTGGAAAAGTTATGCAATTTATTTATAACACGAATGGTTATTTTTATGAAAATAATAATAAATGCAGTTAATACAATTTGTAGCATGAAAATAAACCATGTTTATTATCATAATTGTTACGCTAACAATTGCAAGTTCATTTTTCCGAACTTTTGCAGTAATGGCCGAGAAGAAACGCTACAGAAAATACGTAAAAAAGAAAAAAGAAGAGAAACAAAAAGGAACGACTGACGCTACTCGCTTGCGTTTACCCATATAATATATTTTGATATTATTTTAAACAAAAAAACTTCAATACTAAAACATATTTTTTTGGATTTTATATCGAGTTCAAGTTTAATCAAGTTCAATAATAAAAAATAACATGAAACCAAAAATTTTTATATATTAATACAGTCCTACAGCTTTTTTATTTATTTATTTTATTGCATTTATGAGTATAAGTATAGGTGCCAAATATAATTTAGGTAGGTATCATGAAGCCCATTTGGGCATGGCTAATAATTTAATGGATCATAATTTAATGTTAAATTACGGATTGAATTGCATAACAAATCCAAATAGAAAAATAGTTACATCATACAATATGTCGGTGAGAAAGTGCAATGTTATTTCAGCAAAATATATATATATATATATATATATATATATATATATATATATATATATATATATATATATATATATATATATATATATACACATATATAGCTAAATGTAATGAATTAATAAATACAATTTAAACTTCAATAAAGCATGTCAGTTAAAAAATAAAATGTTTATATTTAGCCTTCGAGTGAGAAAAGAACTAGTCTTCATATCCCCAGCGGCAACGAGAAGTTACGGATACAGTTCCTTTAGGAACTTCACTCCACGTGAACCCCACTAGCTGATAGTCTCTTCAGCAAATTCCAACCACTACAACCATCACAACCACAAAAAAACCACTTACTTCGTTGTGCTTTAAATGTGTTAATTACGTCTATCAATGTGTGATTTGTAAACTTTATTTACTTCATAATCATCATCATCATTACAGCCCTTCACAAGTCCACTGCTGAACATAGGCCTCCCCCAAGGAACGCCACAAAGCACGGTCCTGAGCCACCTGCATTCATCGACTTCCTGCATGTCTTACCAGATCGTTACTCCATCTAGTGGGGGGTCGCCCTACACTACGCCTACCGGTACGAGGCTGCCACTCGAGAACCTTTCTTCCCCATCGGTTATCGGTTCTTCGAGCTATATAGCCGGCCCATTGCCACTTCAGCTTACTAATCCGTTGGGCTATGTCGGTCACTCTGGTTTTACTGCGTATATCCTAATTGAGTTACCGCGAACAAGACTTGAGCGTCCTTATACGGCCAGCAGTGAAGTACCACGTCTCTGATCCGTAAGTCATCACTGGCAACACGCACTGGTTGTACACTTTAGTTTTCAGATATTGAGGTATACGAGAAATGTGTCGTAATTTCCCGAAAGCTGCCCAGCCGAGTTGAATCCGTCGATGGACCTCTCGGTCGAAGTTGGACTTACCTAGTCGGACTATTTGTCCCAGGTAAACGTACTCGTCAACAACTTCGGGCATAGTGCGCCCAACAACTACCGGCATAGGTGTGACATGGACATTGAACATGATCTTTGTTTTGTCCATGTTCATCTTAAGACCTATCCGTTGGGAGACACCGTTGAGGTCATTGAGCATGGTGCTAAGGTCCTCCAGGGATTCTGCCATAAGGACTATATCATCGGCAAATCGAAGGTGAGTGATGTACTCACCATTGATGTTAATACCGTATCCTATCCAGTCTAGTAGCTTGAAAACATCTTCAAACGCAGCGGTGAAGAGTTTCGGGGATATAACGTCACCCTGTCTTACACCTCTCTGCAGTTGGATAGGATTCGAACTCTGGTTCTGTACGTGGATAGCCATCGTAGCTCTACTGTACAAACACTTCAGCACTTCGATATACCGACAGTCAACTTGACACCGCTGAAGGGACTGTAGCACCGCCCAAATTTCGGCGGAATCAAAGGCTTTCTCATAGTCCACATACGTTCCCTTTTTTTTAACTTAACCAAAAAAAAAACCCCCATTTTAATATGTTTATTTTGTAGATAATTGCTTTTTTAATTTTATATTCTGAATTATTTATACACCGTTATAAAAGTTTACGCAACACGTACGAACGAAAGTACAATAAGTGGCTTTAACGGTTTAGTGACTATTTATTTACCAAACAATATTTGCGCATAGAACTTAACTTTTTACTGTAGAATAAAGAGAGCTGTGATTTTATTTAATAACATATTTATGCATTACATTTTCCTTAATATTTAAATATGAAAGATTTATATTCCGAATTTAGTGTATTTATATGTATATTTACTAATATAAACAACACATTATGGGGATTTTCGGCTTTATTTGCCATTTTTATTTACTGAATACCTTTTGCAAGAAAAGAAGGAGACGGATTCTTGCACAGGTAATCAACGTTTCCTATTTTTCATGTGCTGCCGTCATCAAAAATTTCCATTAATAGACCATTCAATAGTTTATAAATGAAGGTACTTTATACCATAACGGACATACGGAACGACAAACCAGTCTAAAAATAAGCAATCAATATATCGGTTGACAATCAACATCAAATGGCATATCACGTGACGTACACACGAAGAATATATTCGAATTTAGAGTCTGCTCTTTTTATATTTAGCCTAAACAAATATTAATGGTTATGTAAGAATTATTGTTGTGGCGGATTGGGATTGTTTTATTAAGTATGTGTGTGGACTGTATTTAGAATCTAAATCCCCTAAAACGTTTACTTACCCCAATCATAAAACTACACCAAAAAATAGCAACAAACTACTCACGGTCTTACTAGCTATCCTCCCAAGATCAGCAAACGTTGACAGCTCCTGTTAGCTACTTCTACACGGTAGAATACACTAGCAATTAGATTGTACACGGTTTTAAAAGTTTTTGAAGAGAAGCTTTTAAGGTTTTTTGGAGAGATATTCATATCACGATAACACAAAGTGAATGTATGTGGCTTCTCACGCTTCATATCCTCTTCGTTTTTTAACTCCACCGATTATCGTAACACATGTTACGTCGCAATATTGCCACTAGGTATAACCAGCGCTCAAATTGCAGCAAATTATTGTGCCTTGGTATAAATTTTGTGAGTTGCGGTTTATTAGTGAACACAGCCTCCACCGAAACCATAGTGTGATGGTTTCTAACTATGTATATGAGAAAAAATATTAGAGAAAAACTATAATATGTAAGACAACTCTAAGACACAGAATTTCCTCTACGAAAAAACATATTAATACAAGTACACTAATTTGTATACTGCCCTGATACGGAAGAAGGCGGCTAAGCCACAAAAGTATGTTTCAAGAAGTGTAAAATAAAATGTGTTTTAGTTTAAAGAATATCAAAACTTAATTCATGCTTAGCACAAACATAACGAAAAACAAGGGATTGTTTTTTATTCTTAAATAACCTCCTTTTTATTTTGAAATGTGAGTTTCTGCTTTAATAAACCGTTTTCAATTATAACTCTTTATTTTCTCCTAAATCCAATCTGAAGAATCTGATTTATTTACTGATTTTTTATCATGGAAATTGGTAGGTGGCTTATAGTATGATATCGACTGATTGTCGTCTTATTCGGAATCAGAACTGTTTTGCGGCATCTTCACTGACGGTACATTGTCCATTCTTTTACCAAATCATCGGACTCAATATCTTACCCGCTTTATTCTCAATAATGGCGCTCTTCTACTGGTATTGGAAGACGTACTGTAGATGGCAAGGAGTAAGTAATTTCACAGACATTTGCTTATAGAGAGACATAGACTTCTTTGAATTGGGAGCTATTCGGCGGCATGTTTATTGAATTCAAAGCTTCACCGGAGTAAAAATCTTTATCGGCTAATTCAATGTAACGATATTCTTTGGCATATTTGGAGTTATTCTGGGACATGTTCATCGGTGGCATACAGTTTTTATCTATAGCGATCAATTCTTAAAAAAATAAAATTTAAATTAAATGAATGTATTTCAGACTTTTGGTCCATAAAAGTGTTAGTACAAAATATGAATTTACAAATTATTTTAGTAAAACATAATAAAAATAACACTAAAACCTTAATTTAAATATTTTCCGGGCTAGTTTGTGGCATTTGGTACACACGCATATGTGTATATCCAGTGTTTCCATGTATGTATACCCAGTGTCCTTTGTCTGGTTTGCTGGTTCTTCCCAGGACAGAGGTTTTTTTTCGAACCAGTTGTAACGTAAAATATTGACTTTCAATATTAATTACTTGTAATCAGTATTGAATAAAAAATTATTCTATTCTACCACTAATAACCTTCAGAATAGTGTTGGAGCTCCCTCGCACTCTGCACATAAGGGATACGATTCGTTGGCGTAGTACTACATCCCTAATGCACTGCAAAATCACGGCAGTCCCGACATCACTCGAAAGGTTATATTAAACTATACAATTAAATATAATATAATCATTACAATTATATACAACGTTTATAGATGGTAACATTTCTTCATAATAAAAAATATTCAAAGCGTTATATTCGTCTTTATTTTCTTCGTGTTGTGAGATATCAAGTTTGAACATCCCGCTTAACTTTTAGAGTTAACGCTTAAATTTTGTAAATTGATTCAGAATCACTTATGAGATTCATAGAGTATGATCAAGACCAAATTGAATCAATTATTAAAGGACGGGGAGTTAGTCGTGTCCAATGTGCCCACTGATTAAGTTTAAATGGTTTAAAATTTTCTGCTGTCTCTTCTCTCGCCACGTTCACTATCTTCTTGCCTTTGTTAAGACAAGGCATTATTCAAAGTGTAAATTAAAAAATATATAAATACTCAAGTAATGTAGGAAGGGAGAGGTAAGCTCCCTTACGTTCGGAAACGATTTAATATTAAATTAGGAAAAATATTTGTTTATGAATTTGGTGTAATGGTAATCCAGTAATACTAGTTTTTAAGGATTTTATCGCGTATATTTAACTATAAATACCCGACGTTTCGAGCGTTTTACAGCAACCATGGTCACGGGGAGGACTAAGATGTTCAACGTCCAAATGTCATAGTTAACAGCGGTTACCATAGATAAAAATTTAACTTTTGTTCCGATCTACACAGTACGGACTTATGGTATCTTGAAGTCTTGCAGTTGTATGCTTGGGTTGGGATTTAATTTTATTTATTATAGGATCCCAAGCAGATGGTAGCACCCATCCATCTTCTCTATTGAAATGATTAGGATGTTTTTTGATTTCAATAGCCTCGCGAATCATCCTTGGAAGGAATCGGTGTTCTTTAGCGAGGATTTGTGGTCTATCAAATCTGATGTAGTGACGGGGGCGATACTGTACGTGTTCACAGACTGCAGACTTCCCGGAGCGTCGATTCTTCACATCAGGTGTATGTTCTTTAACGCGGGTTTTAATTGATCTTTTAGTTTGTCCTATGTAGGAGAGACCACACTCACAATCAAGCTTGTACACTCCTGCATCTTGCAGAGGGACGTTACACTTGACTGATGGTAAAAATTGACCAATCTTCTTCGGCGGCTTGAAGTATGTTTTGATGAAAGCGCGCTTCAAGATGTAGCCAATCTTGTCAGTGACTCCTCTAACATATGGCAGTACAGCAGGTACACGTTCGACTGTGGCCGGTTTCACTCGTTCACTGTGACATAGGCGCGGGACCCGAAGCTTGTTGTCATGCAAAACTTGCTTGACATGGTGGAGCTCGGCAGCCAGGTGTTTACTGTCACAGATCCCTCGTGCTCTCTGAAACAAAGATTTACCCACGGTAGCTAACTGTGAAGGATGGTGGTGAGAATCACCGTTTAAATATCTATCTGTATGGGTCTTTTTTCTATACACAGTATGGCTCAAGGTATTATCAGGATTCCGAATTACTAACACATCTAGAAAAGCTAAAGAATTGTTTGCCTCTAACTCCATTGTAAACTGAATTTTAGAATTTATAGAGTTGAGATGGTCTAAAAATGCAGTTACTTTATCTAAAGGTATAATTGTGAAAGTATCGTCTACGTACCGCTTGTAGAATCTTGGATTTATGGGAGAAGTAAGCAGGGCTTTCTCCTCAAAGTCTACCATGAATATGTCGGCGACAATGAGAGATGCAGGTGAGCCCATCGCCACACTATCTACTTGCTTGTAGAACTCCTCCTTCCACAATAGGTAGCCAGATATAAGGCAGTGTCTGAGTAATACTGCATATTCTACGGGCATGTTGTTTTCTTCCAGCCTTCTAGTTACAATTGAGATGCAGTCTTCAACAGGTAAGCATGTAAACAATGACTGCATATCAAAACTGACCATAGTTTCATTGTCTGCCAGATGTAGGTCTTTAATCTCGCTGACAAAATGGTAGGAATCTTTTATGTATGCTCTTGTATGTCCCCTGAGCGGTGAGAGTATTTTCGCTAAGTGTTGAGCCAATCTATAAGTTGGTGAATCGATTTGGCTCACTATGGGAAGTAATGGAGCATTGGGCTTGAGTATTTTGGTAACCCATACAACTTTGGTGATTTGGCGCACGTAGGTATTATCCATTTTACGTCCAGATTTAATTTTTCGGAGTGTTTTTTTTTACGATGTCACTAGTTGTTTTAGTGTGCTATTCGTTGGGTCGTTTTTAACCTTTTTATAAGTGCTTACGTCCGACAAAAGTTCTTGTATTTTAAAATTATAATCTGACGTATCCATAACTACCGTGGCGTTTCCCTTATCTGCGCGGAGAATCGTGAGTTCTGATTTATTGCGTAGGTTCTTTAACGCTATAAATTCGTCTTTAGGAAGATTCGGTTTAGGCACTGAACTTCGACGTAACTTAGACGAAATGTCTTGACGTATCGCCTCCAAATCTTCGTTCCGCATGTTGTTTTTAAATAAACAGTCCTCGACCATACAGATAATTTCTTCGTACGGTAATCTGCGTGGTGTTACTGCAAAGTTGAGGCCTTTGGATAAAACCTTAATTGTTGCATCATCCAGTGTTTGTTTTGACAGATTATAGAACGCGATTAATCTATGATCTGTGTTTGTCAATGGTTGTTTTTGGTTCTGGCATTGATTCGGATGTTTGACATATGATTTGGTCGTTAATTTTTGATATTTTTCTATATGTTTATTTTTGCATTCGTTATATTTACTGATTTCGCATTTATTTAATGTTTACATGCAAAAATTATAATCAAACGTCGTTAAAACTTTCTTTAATTCACTGGATAATGTGTCTATGGATTTATTTATGTCATATAGATCGGAGCGTTTTTGTTGGATTACCGTCCGTAACAACTTTTTACTCGCCTGATTTAAGATCTTAGCGCTTCCTCGAATGTCCCTGTTGGTTGATATTTTGACACACGTAGGAATGAGATTATGGTCTCGGCATCTCTTCGAGAAATTTAAGGCTGTTAGATGTCTTGCGCGCTTGGTCTTTAGATCTTCTAATCGGCGTATTTTATTTGCAACTGCCAGTCCATACTGGTTTACATAACGATTTCTCATGTTTACGCGAACACTACACATTGAAATAATACAAGTTTTTACGGATTTCATCGGGTATATTTAACTATAAATACCAGACGTTTCGAGCGCTTTACAGCACCCATGGTCACGGGGAGGACTGAGATGTTCAACGTCCAAATGTCATAGTTAACAGCGGTTGCCATAGATAAACGCGATAAAATCCGTAAAAACTAGTATTATTTCAATGTATAGTGTTCACGTAAATATAAGAAATCATAATGGTAATCCAAATCCACTTATGCAGAATAAAAACTATTGTCAGACCTTTTTACTTGGCACCCGAGCAGCATTAGTAGCAGCGCAAGGTACCTCAAAATTGAATTGAGTGTTCACTCCTTGGCCGTAACGTGTTTTAAAATTATTTTGAAATCAATATAACGCTCTTTTTTTACATATTAGAGAGCATTTTGAATAAAATGTGCTATTATTGACAACTTTTTAAGTAGTAACTAAATCAGCGTTTTAAGATATAAAAAAAGCAATTTTTATTTTTAAATTAATTTTAATTTATTTAGGTCAAGTACTAAGCTGTATGTGGTATGACTGTGGCAATTTCAATGGAGATGCCAGTTTAAAAAATATTCATATAAGTTCATGAACTTAAATTTAAAATGAGTGGAAAATATAATTGTAAAAATAAATATGTAACGATTTCTCATATTTACGCGAACATTATACATTTAAATAAAACTAATTTTTACGGATTTTATCGCGTTTTATACTCCCAACTTTTCGAGCACTTTACAGCACCCATGTTCACGGGGGACTAAGGTTTTCGACGACGATCCTATAATTAATAAAATTAAAACCTAAACCAAGCATACAACTGCAACACTTCAAGATACTATAAGTTCATACTTTGTAAATCGAAACAAAAATTAATAATTTTAATTTGTAAATAACCCCGGGTAACTATTACATCGGGACGCTGAAGACCTCAGTCCCTCCCGTGACCATGGTTGCTGTAAAGTGCTCGAAACATCGGGAATATAAAAAAGTTAATATACGCGATAAAATCCGTAAAAACAAGTTTTATGTTAAAAATAAGTATAACTATTTATTTACTTTAAATTTTATTAAATTTCTTCCTCGCAATTTAATTGCAATTTAATGGGAAAATTGAGTCTTAACTCTTGAAGTCCTTTTCATCAGAAAAGACTTCCAACTTTGCCGCTGTTTAAATATTGTTAAAAATATAATTCAAAAGTTCATCATAAACTAAAAAGCAGTGAATACTTTTTTGGGAAGTATGTGATTTTAATATATTTTTTTAAATTCTGCGCTTGAAAACAGTTAAGTGTTTTTAGCCGTATTTTAGCTTCTACTACAAGTGTTTACCGCTTTTTAGCATATTATTAGGTATAGCCTAGCATGACTGCAACTAAGGAATAAAGCAGTTATTTACGCTTAACTGCCTCTTAGCTTAGAAAATGTGTTTAACTGCATTTTTTTTAGTTTTATAACATCAAATATTAAATTTCAACCAAGAAAATAAATCGTTAAAATGTCTTAACGGCTATATAGCGTAATGATGCATCGTAACTGTTTTCTAGCGTATGACAGCAAAGAAAATTTTGCACTTAACCGCCAAAATGCTTAATCTATCTCAGAAACTATCAATCGTAAAACTATAATTTCAATATTGGTCGATAGAGAATTTTTTGCTTAGTCTAGTCGTGCCGAAAGCTCAAAAGCCAAAATGCACTCCCAGGGCACTATAACGTAGAGAGGACTCGGTTTATTAACTGGTCTCTTTAAAATACTCTTTTGAGTGCGAAACGTGACACAAGGAACAACGTCATCTGGACCGGGTTGAAGAACCTCTATTCTACCCAAAGGCCAACTGCATAGTGTTATCAGTTTTTATGATTACGTGATCACCAATTTTATTGTTAGATCTATCCGAATATTATTTGCTTTTTATTGCAGCATATTCATATATTTGTGACTACATCTACGCCAACACATTTGTGAACATTTTTGATTATATTGCCAACGTGACAATCGATTTATTGTTATATCCCCTATTTTATATACACAGGTACTGCTGTTAACCCTCTTCCTATTAGAAAGTAACCCCCAGTCAAAACGTTAAACTCACCAGAATTATCACTAGCTGGTAACGGACAAATTGCTTCTACTTTACAAAACACTGTGGTGAGTTCATCAAAGTCAACCTTTTTTCTCCTACGGCTCGCATTAGTAGATACTTGACGGATTTAATTCCGGCTTTTCAGAGTCCACCCGTATGTGGTTCACTAAGGGGATTAAATCTCCACAATTTTTTCATTTTGAGTAACCCTCTTATATACTGTTTCTTTTTTTTTCGAGCATAAACCTTTTTACTTCGGTTAAATGCTTACTAGCAGCGATGAAATCAGTTAAGCAATCCGATTAAAAGAACGAGCACACACCTCGTCGTGATAAAAATCTATCTAAACACGCAAAAAAACACTCCGATGACAACGACAATAAGAATTTAAGATGTACAGCTTTAGTCGAATAACAAATAAATAACGCTAAATTCATATTTAGCGTTATTTATTTGTTCGGTCATCCGTTTAACACTAGTATTTCGTCGTAAACTTTCTTTTGTAAATAACGGACCACCGAGGTCCATCCCTTCGTGCTCAAGAACTTTATAAGGTATCAATCGGGCCGCTGGCAAAGGTGTCATCTCAGGCTATAAGAGCACTGGGTTGTATTTAAAACAAATTTTGAATTTGGACAAAACTGACCAAGTAATGCGACGGGATGCTAACATCTAAAATTTGATTAATAATGTTTTGTAAAATGCGTGGGCCTACGTGTAACTATTTTTTATGTAAATATTCAATAAGTAATATGGTAAATCTACTATTTTTAGGAAATAAACTGGAATATTTCGCGTTGTAAGGTAAAGCTCTAAGGTATCCGCGATCGATTATAATTTTTTCAAGGACGGAATGTACGTTGTGCCCTTTGAAAAGATATTTATTTCATTTGCAAAGTATGCACACTGTACTAATTTAACTAAGACTTCTTAAGCAGTATTCAATTCGTCAGTTGTCATTACTCGTACAGAGTGCTTAGAATGACCGGATTTAAGTCGGAACCATTTCAATATTTGAGCAAAAGTACGTTGCATTTTATAACAAGAAGAGAAGTGGAGAAATATTCACTCACAGAACTCTAACTTAGTCTCTTCTATTAAATAATTTTCATTAGTGATTGAGTTTAAGGAGCCTAATGTGTGATTTAATTTCATTTCCGGTGTATTATTTTCATCTTGGTTGAGTCTCACTGGCTACTATGAATAATTGTCGTACAACCAATATGTGCCTTTCAACCACTGCTCACTGCAATCCACGAACTGTGAAAGAGACGCTCCGCGCAGTAGACTTCTACTATATCGCACTCACTACTCACGTGACGCCAACAGTGGGGAGTTTTTTTTTCCAACACTTCACATACGTGAGTAACACGGTAACTAACAAACGGCTTTCATTTGTAAGTTTCTATCTGAAGCCACGCCAACACGATAGTCAAATCGGTTAACGCAGTGATTCGAGTAATCGCACACGAGTTAAAATGTCACAAACATATTTAAATTAATTAAATATGCCCCTCTTAACAAAACTGACGCCATTAATTCCAACCTCGGGAGTTAATGGTTTGACTGGAGCTACTTTAGATTTAGCTATCACCAGGCGTGTTTTCGTCTGACCTTTGTCGTTACGACTGATCATACACCTAGCATAACCGCGAGAGTTTCCATCGCGAAAGGCGACCAATTCACATTCGGTCTGTTCTGGTAGCAGCATGTGTATATTTATCTTGATTGCCGTCAGTCGTGGGAGACCAGAAATGTGGCAGATTGGGTTAGTTTTATTAGGTATAGTGGACTGCACAGTGGAGAGAATCTATATCGCCTGAAACTTCCAGTTACTCAAATCACAAAACTAAACAAAAAAACAGCAACAAACTACTGTTTATTACTGAACAATTATTTTTCGCTTTTTTATTGTATATGTTAACCTTAATAAAAATGCGTCCTAGGCTACCTCCACAGTATATCGTGAGATTTTTTCGATAGCAAATTTAAAAAAAAAACTATGGCTAATAGGTATACACCATTAAACAATCTATTCTAGAAGTCTATAGTCAACAGTAGATTTTTATTAGACTACAGTGGGTGGATACTGATGAAAATTTGTAAAATTTGTATATCGCTAGATATGAGTTATTTATTACTTTTAGGTTTATGGAAAACATGTTTACGTGGTAGCATTTGGTACGTGTCCATGAAATATCTATTTTTCTTAAAAGTATTTTGTGAATGTAAAACAACTTACTTGTTTGTAGGTTGTAAGTTATCACAATATAACGTAACAATAGTTCCCAATATATAATTTTATGTATGGAATATTTTAGGGTTTAGCTGTGAATAAAATTTTTAAAGGAAAGGAAATGTTGAAAAAAAGGAAGAGTAAATATCATGTAACTGATAAACAAAGTGATAAGAAATAAAGGAAATTTTCCATATTTCTTTTTAAGGTTCTAAACCAGTTTCGGTTAACATATAAATAAAATTATAATAGTAAAGTTATTAAAACAATAAATTACCTATCTTTTTATAGGATAGGGTGATAAATGAGCACACAGTCCACCTGATGGTAAGTGGTTGCTGCGGCCCATAGACATCTACATCTATCCTCGATTACAAATCGAAATGCAGATGCGTTGTCAACCGTGAGGACTAAGATGGAATGCCTCGTTTTCAGTAAAAATGGTCTCCGGTTCTCTACACTCACTATACGAAACACAGCAGAACTAAGCTACTATTTCACGCTGGTATTCTGTGAGAGAGTGGTCCTTCCCCGGTCGAGCCAACCCATTCGTGCTACAACTATACTACTAATAAAAAGCGAAACTAGCGTAACGGCAGGGTGCGGACCGCGAACATAAAGGTCGTGGGTTCGAATCCGCCATTCGACTACTGGCGTGAACCACTCGTAACACAAGCAATTTAAGCCTACCACTAGTGGTTTAGGGGAATATTAGTAATGTTTATAGCGTTGTTAATATCCTTTTAAAAAAATAACTTCAGCATGGCCCTACTACGTATAATCTTATCTACATAATCTTCTTCGTAAGTTACTAAAATTTCAGTGCTGGACATGAGCCACTCACATTTTGGGATAGGTTTACCACTATCGCCACGTTTGGCAAGCAGATTGGTGATTGAAATACCAAACGTTTGTAATTTTTGACTTTCATCATCATCATATTTACATGCTTTCACAAGCATGTATCACAAGGCTTTCACAAGATTGTATCACAAGGCTTTCACAAGCTTGTATCACAAGGCTTTCAAAAGCTTGTACAAGATTATGTAGATAAGTAATTTATTGTTTTAATAACTTTACTATTCTAATTTTATTTATATATACTATACAAAACTGGTTTAGACCTTAAAAAGAAAGTTTTCCCCCAAAGTACGACCCTAAGCCAACTGCATCATCGATTTCCTGCATGTCTTACAAGGTCGTCACTTCATCTAGATAGAAGGAGACCGCCCTACCTGCTGCTGCTGCCCTGGCTGCTTCGTCAGCCGGCCTTTGATGACACTCCTTGATAATTAGATAACTACTATTTTATCAATTAGATCCTCAGTGATTTTTAGAGATCATTTCTGTAAATTAAGCGAAATGGGGTTTTATTGCTAGTTAAATAAAAATACAACATTAAGCGCACGTATTTTAATGTGTTTCACACTCGTGCCACTTTAATGTGAGGAAAAATGAGAATTTAAGTGCTATTTATAAAAAAGTGGGTTGCAGGATTAAACATTACGTGCTGCTGATTTATTAAAGTGAAAACATTATTGAGCAAAGTTGATTTTTCATATTTTACTATAGCCAACATTCAAATATGTAAGTTAATGAGTAAATAATAATGACTTAATTTTCTTGATGTGGAGGCACGTAAGAAGACAAGCCATTTTGGTCTCGTGTTTGTCTTATAGGTGATTATGGGAATAGTAAAAAAACTTCATGACTTCTGATTGATCGTGGCATAATTAGATTTTACCTACAGTGCCAGGCATGTTTATTCAAAAACCGATTTTTTTATTGCACCATGAATTAAAGAGACTATAATATGAAATAGATAGAGCTTTTGAGAGAGCCTATGTCCTATTCAATTTTTTTATCTAAAATATTGCCAAGTTTCATCAAAATCCGTTTAGTGATTTTTACGTGATTGAAACCGAAACATCCAAACAAACATTCACACTTATAATATTAGTAGGAATAGTTGGAACTAGTAGAAATAGTAGGAACTAACAGGAATAATAGTAGGATAAGACATTAGATACTCAGACCTTCGATGGAAAGCGGCGTCTCTGATACCTACAAGACATCCTGTACTGCAATTGATTATACGCCTTCAAAACGGGATTACTAATATGTGGGAGATACAGGTATAGAAATGATATGTTTTAAACTAATAAAAATTGTAAAAAAGTGTTTATTAAGTATTTAATCCATAATCATATCCCCTACCGTTAGTAGGAATAACACCGATGGAAAAATAAGGTATCCTATTCCAATAGATCTTTTAGCTCTCGATAGATAGCTGTGTATATAACCACCTTTTGAACGTCAAACGTAAAATACCTAGACCGGCAACGGAAAACATCGTCAAATAAGCGAAAAGTGTGGCTCTTAGATCTTCAAACCTCTTCTCCGTTGCCAAGTGTGACGATTAAGGCAAATATTGTGTCCAATGGTACGTGCCCATGTTTAGCAGTAGAATTTTACGTGTTGATGACGAAGTATTTTTTTAATTTAATAACAAACGTACGAATACTGTTAAAATTTTCTCACATGATTACTGTTTCTTATTACTTAATTTAAAATAAAAATTATTTTTAAAATTATTTCAATAGATTTTTTTTTAAAGTTTTGAAATGAAAAATTCATTTTTCGTGTGACTAACGATAATGAGCCACTTCTAAAAACGTGGTAGAGCCACGCTGCACCTATATTATAGTTGTAGCACAATTGTGTCGGCACGATCGGGGCAGGATCACGCTCCAACAAAATACCAGCGTAAAATAGTAGCGTAACGCTGCTGTGTTTTGTATGGTGAGTGTAGAAAACCGGAGACCCTTTTTACTGGAAACGACATTACATCTCAGTTCTCAGGGCTAGCAACGCTTCTGTCAATGCTATAAAAAATATAGAGAAAAATGACGTGAATGAAGGTTAATCTATAAACCAAAATACGAAAACCAATAACTACTTGAAACTATTACCATCATATAATAAGATATTTATAATATAATATAATATATAATGATATTTATACTTACTTTAAAATAAATAGTAAACTGTTATAATGTTGTTGGGTACCCTCTTTTAAGTAAATAGGTACCTGTAGTAGAGGGCCCCGCTTTTCCTTATCACAATTAAATAAAAAAAAAAAACGATGTTATGAATAGCGTATTATTAAAATTCATAAGGCATTATTTTCAAGAAGAGATTCAATTTCTTCATAGGATATTTTCTTAACCAGTTTGTTACGGGTTTTTTACAGTCATGGTAATTCATAGGGTAAATATTGATTTTTTCGAAGAGAATTGATTTAAATTCAACGTCTAATATACAGTATTGATGCAAACTTAGTCTAAAACGAATCTTCGTAAGGTATTGTACATTTTCTACGTCTGATGATTGACGACAAATGGTAATTTAGAGAACTGTGAAGTTTTAAAACTGTTGCTAAAATGTAGTTTTCTTACCGAAAGTAAACTACTCAATTCAATTGTAGTGAATTTATAGACCATTAAGTGCATAACTTCAATTGAGCATCTTTGCGCCCTTTTAAGCTCAAGGAACTTGGTTTATGCTGTACCTCCTCGTATAGAAATACGAGTACAGTAGCCCACCGTTGACTCAGCCAGAGCTATGTATATTTTATTAAGTAAAGACTTCGTGGAGAAATGTCGTAGAGACTTAAATATCCAAATAAATTTCGTGTGCCAAGTTTCCACTAATTCTAGATGTGAATACGAAGACGGTCTTTGGTCAACTATGACTCCTAGATACTTTATCCTTGAGAATTTATTCATTAGATTCTGATTGAGCCAATTCTCAACCCTCGCAGGGCCTAATATACATAATTAAAAGTTCATATGTATATTTATTGTCCTTCTGGTAGGTTACGGTTTGCATACGATTAATTTGTGAAGCTGCTTTTGTTTATCTCGCTCAAATTTAAAGGTTCTCTTCGTTCTCAGCTCCAACGCTATTGCTGGATTTCTGCTGAAAGGATTTCTACCACCTAGTAAAGGAGTTTTACCACCTAATAAAGATTTTTTTACCACGTAATAAATGAACTTAGAAATGTGGAAAGTTCTAGGAACTGCTTTGTATCTTGGATGACATTCCGATTTCAACTTTTTATCCGATGAAGACGTTTGTACCAAACATGGCCTCCAGAGATAACATTAATTTTTGAAAAGAAAGTTTATTTTTTATTAATATGATAAATGATCTTCAATGTTATTCTTACGTTTTCTTAATTTACGCGTCACTATTTTCTGTTTTAATTTAAAATAATTGAATAAAATAATAAGGAGACTAAAAAAATCTTTTTTGTCGTAACGCACATGATATCAAATTTAGAGGTCGTTTCCGCCATATTTAATGTATGCTAACGTCATATTGTTTTTTTTTCAAGCTATGTTTTTATTTTTTTGTGGTAAACTACAAGCTGTACATGTTAACCACATTAAGTTTATGTGTTATGAAGTTCTTGAGTTTCGTAGTATATGAATGTTGTACGAAACGTTTCGAGTAAATATACTCACTATTGGTACACCGCCCTTTTCTGTTCTGAACTTGTTAACATACTACGTTCACCTTATCCCACGGCTTATTAATAAATTGCACTCGCTCCTAAAAGATTTATAACAATGTCTTAAGGGGAAATAGTGAAAAATTAAGGGCCTATACTACCTCAAATGGCTTAGCAAGATCCTCCGTTATGCCGAAAATATGGCAGCATTAATTTTGAAATAAATATATGATAAAGTTGAGGAATAATATTAAGTACCGCGTTAAATAAAACACGATTCCTCAAAATTTTCTCGATCTAAAAAAATCCATATTTACCTCCATATTGAACAATAAACCGCTTGTATTCATAAAATACTTTAAATTAGATCATGAAACTTTGCATGCTAACTAAACTAACTATAATGGCTTATGTTTTTTAAATTATCATTACTGTCACTGTAAAAAAAAATCACCTAAACTATCGGCGTCTTGAACCTTGTTCCCTGCCGCCCGATTAAGCTTCGGTTTTCAAACGGGGAAGCTGTATGACTTGCGATCAGGATACACATTTCGCAACAGGACGACGTAAAATTAAAATGGGCAATAACCGTAATAAAAATAAGAAGCAACTAGGTTGGCGTAAAGAAACATACATAAATATGATAAACCTAATGAAATATTCATCTAACGACTTATTTACTTACAGTATTAGTGATTACAAACATGTCGGTACATAGCATACGACGCGCGCGGAAGCGGGGGCAAAATTACAATTTGAGCTGATGTAAAGTAGTATAGGTAAAGGTATTTAAAATTTTTAAAAAAGTTTATGTAAAATACGACAAAATCCAAAGAAAAATGTGATGCAATGTAACTATACAAATAAATACCACCGAGCAAAGCTCCTAGCCTTAGTTATTTTTAAGTAGATCTAAGAACTAAAAAGCCGGTCAACTGTGCGAATTTTCAAGCTACTTAGAAGTTATTCTACTTGACTAAATAGTTGTTTGAATTTAATTGTATTGCATTGGTTCAAAGAATTACTATTATCTTGAACAAACAAACGTACTCAAGAGAAAACAAATCAATCCAAAATAATGAAAGTTTTAACAGTAAAAGGAAACCCATCGAAACATTTTTTTAATCTATACATGTTATAAATCTGTAGAAAATTCGTATCTGTAATTCTAATATTTTTTGAAAAAAAAAGTTCAGGGGACTAAATAAGCCTATAACTGATGCCAAGTTAGTGGTTTTTGGAATTTTTGTCTGTCTCTCTGTACGTCTGTCTGTCTGTCTGACTGTGTATTCAAGATTAACGCAAAAACTGCTGAACATATTTCCATGAAATTTTGTGTATAGGAAGTTAGGAACCCGGGGCTATTTAAAGGCTACATTTATTCGATTATGGAACTTTAAAAAAGGAGGGTTAAGTATTTTCCTTCCTTTAGATGTTAATTACTACTATTGATGTGTTTTATTAAAATAAATAAAATATTTATAAATAAAGCCCAAAATAAATTTTAACTGTTTTGTAATAAATTGAGCTACGCCAAAAATTCATGATATTATTGTTGTATTCACTTTTTCAAGACAGTACCATCTAACGTAAAATATATACAAAAAGTAGTGACATTTTGCCTCATTTGCATTTATAAAGTTATTTAATTCAATTCATAATTGATTTGAAAGTTATAATGTCCATTTTTTAGCTTTTTTATTTCGTTTTAGTAGATATAGGTAAATAATTTTTATAGTTACCTATTAATACATAAATAGTTATTAGTGACATCTATCAAAAATCTTAAAATTAAGGATGTTTCTAACTTTATTTTATAATCTTTAAAAAGTTTTAGTAGGTATTAGACTTTTATCTATAAAATTAAAAAAAATTGCAATTAGTATGTACAAAACTCTTATTATCCTATCTCTTATTATCTTATATATGTCTAACAGTGCTTGTTGACTATATTATGGATATAGCTTGACCACATCAACGAATAGAGATTGTTTGTTATTAAATATGTACTTAATGTTGTTTTAAAGAACTGTGGCCACTGTCCGCATGCCATTATCATAATTGTCAATTTTAGCAAAATAACTAACAAAACTGTGTAGAGAAAATTTGATTAAAAGAGAAAGTCTTTAGTTAATTATACTGTGTGTCTATCGGCATATCAATATTGCACCAAATTCTTTTTGTACCAAGTCCGATATAAGTAATTGAAAATTAAATAGATTTTTATCTATAATTGGTGGAATAGTTCGTGATACCATTGATCTAGCCTTTTTTACTTTTAATGAAATTTTTAAGGTTCTTCTGAAAAAGTACTATAAATATCAAAGAAAGCAAATTTTAAACACGGGTTTATTATAACTTTAACCATGAAAACTGCATTGATAGAATCTTGAAAGTTATATGTATGAGCCTGTAATCAAAACGATCTAAACGTAAATTTCATAGTTGGTACGTAAGCAACTCAAATTAGATCCGCGCCAACTCCACTCATATTTTACCTGCAGTTTGAAGTTTCGATTTACAACTTTCTCGGTGGTAAAGATAAACATCGCAGGAAATCTGCGTATCTGAGCTGTTAAAATATATTTCAGAAATCATTTTTAGGTATAGATATGAGAAGTCATCCAGCGTTGGATTCAACTAAATCAATTCCCATTTGAGCTAAAACTCGATGTGGCCTGTGCACACTAGTGGGATGTATTTATGCTCCACTTTTTTACTTTTAATAGGGCTTTGTATTGCTGATCATAGTGCATATAGAACTCGTTGGCTATCTAAACACAGCGGGCTTCATGGGTACATTTAAAAGATTTCTTTCCCGCCGTGGCCCTGTAAAGTAAACTGTATTCGGATAACGGTACGAACTACGTCGGCGCGAAACGTATTTTATCAGAACTACATGAGCTCTTAGCCAGCAAGTATTATAATTCGGAGTTCGCTCACATTCTAGCCGAGAACCGCATCGAGTGGTCTCTGAACGTCCCAGCTGCGAGTCATTTTGCGCGAGATTGGGAGACCAATGTTAAGAGTCTAAAGAGTCATTTATACCGAGTAATAGAAGATCAAATTTTGTCCTTCGAAGATTTAAGTACTGTGCTCGCTCAAATTGAGTGCGTCATGAATAGTCACCCACTTTGTCGTACGTTATCAAGTGACCCCTCAGAGCCGCTGGCTCTAACTCCAGCACATTTTTTGAATTTAACGCCTTTGAAGTATTTGCCCGCCGTAGATATGGACGAGAACAAACTTAGCATTTCCGCACGCCATAATTATTAGACCGGTTGTGCAATCGTTTTAGAAACGATGGAGGATAGAATACTTGCATACGTTGCAGTCTCGGCAAAAATGGAACACAGCAACTGAACCTTACAACTGTGGTTGTGTTCACCAAGGATAATACGCCGCCTCTCCATTGGCCATTAGGGATTGTCGAAGAGGTTTTTCCCTTCCGACGGGGTAATTAGGGTAGCTCGCGTTAGGACCACGACTGGATCTTACATGCGTCCTGTTGTCCGTTTGTGCCCTTTGCCTCTACAATAGTTTAAATTATCTTTCTAGATTAGAAATTGTAGTCGAAATTTAGGTTTAATCTTAGCGTTAGTTGTTTTAGTTATTTTTGAAGGGGGGATGGTTGCGCAGAAAACCATTCGTATTTTTAATTTTATTCGAGGGTAGGCTTGCCAAGCATTCCTTTCCTTCACCTATCGTCCCTCCTACACACCGGGGTGGTGGGGTGAGAGGGGAAAGAAGATAATTCTAGAATGTCGCGTGACTCTCGCAAACCAATGAGAAGAGCGCCCGACTTCGCTGGGAAAGGAGCCGATATAAGCTCGCGCGCTTGGCTCGAGCGCTCTCTTGCCTTTGCGCCGCTAGTTGGAATCACACCGCCTGAGACAGTCGCGTCCTAGAGGGCTCTCGCCCACGTGCAACGCTAGTTTCAAACCGCACCAACCTGGAGCAGTCGAGCTCCAGGAGTAACCGCCTCACCTAGTGTGAGATATCGTCGCGCACCGCTCTCTTCCATCGCACTACCGACCAGGACCGCATCCCTGGGGCCCCAGGAGTTCCGCCAGAAGTAGCATCGCAGCGTCCAAGCCGCAACGAAGTCACACCCCGGTAAGTGTGCTTCTTTCCTGTGACGCCTGCTTGAATATTTGTGTTTTATTAGTTAATCCGCCTCAATTTCATTTCTCCTAATATGCTCAAGCAGGATTCCTTCATAAACATTTGCAAGCAATAGATTTTTTTGGAAGAGCGAGTGCATTGTCAAGGAACCGCATGCTACAGCCGCCGTTTTGTTGAAGCAGAAGAAGCCATCCGCGTATACAGTCCATCTAATATAACATCTCGCGTAGTAGGGTCAAGGCTCGACCGGGGAATTGTGACTCGACAACCTTAATTTGGATACTTATTTACGAAGTTTATAAGCATGTATATATTTTATATATATGTATGTATGTATTATTGTACGTATATTTATACTATATGTGTGTATAAATGTATTGCGTATATTTAACAACAAATATTTAATGTATGTGCATGTATGTGCATGTATGTGCACTTATTTATTTATAATGGTCGCACCTGCCAACAATTGTCCTTGGCACCCAGGGTTGACTGGCAGAGAATGCTGCATGGCATTAAGTCCACCTTATGTACCCTTTAGCTTAAGGTATTACATGTAAGTGTTTAAATAAAAAATAAAAATAAAATATTCTCTAAGAGCATGGTCCTTTTCCGGTCAAGCTGACCCATTCGTGCTACAACCACTATATAGCTTCTAAATTGCTCGACCATGAATAAAAATAACATTTATGTACTTTATATATATAAACTTTATAGAACTATTGAGAGCTATAAATATTACCGAAGAAATGTTGGAATGAAGCAGCAGCTGAGCAGAAAAAACAATTTTCGATTAAATAATATGCGTGGAAACGTTCAAAGTGCATTTTTCTCTCTCCGAGTGAAATTCTGAAATTTTCTTCCTTTTCACAAGGACAATTCTTATTCGCAGAGTGCAAACATTTTGTATGTGTGCTTGCAATCACGGGCTTCGATGGTTCAACTTATTACATATTAATTTAAATCTTTTTAAACTTGGCTGTAGTTTTCGTGATATTGTATCATATAACTATAAATTTTTTTTATTAACAACAAAACTGATTGATAACTTGATGATAAACATTAATATTACAGCCTTCTCACAAGTCTACTGCTGAAAACTGGCCTCTCTCAAGTAATGTCATAAATACGGTCCTAAGCCGCCCGCATTATCAATCTCTTATTCTTCGCCTGCCACTAAGAAGACGGTATGCGATGGTAGTCGAGAAGATAATGGCTCTAAAAACAGCAAGTCGACGTTGCTCAGAAGGGAAATCGATGTAGTTAATAAATAGGGTGTCGTCGCTTTTCTCGCAAAACAATATCGGCTTGAAATAAAAAGAGTGTGATCAGAGTGTTTTTGGGTTCTTGAATTCTTAGGCTCCGGAAACATGTGCGGTTTTAACGAGGTAGTAACATAAATAGTCTACTGCATTGTAGTATTTTAGGTACTAAATACGATTCTGTAATTTGAGCTGGGACTGGGCTGGGAGCTTCAGGGCTTTGAAGCACGAGGAAATGGAGCGTTGATTTCATACTTGAACTAAATATTCAGTGTGATTCCAACTATTCAGTGATCTATTACAGTTTTCACAATAACAATCACTAAGATTAAATATTGAGATAAATTACTTATCTCAATATTTAATCTTAGTGATTGTTAGTAGAATTAAATTTTCTACTTGGATGGTTACACTAAATATTTCATCGTAAATATACCTGAAATAATCTACGTTTTCTGAGAATAATTTGCTATTTGTTATAAGCATTATTCACAGCAAATAAATGTTGAGTTGTCGTACATGATCGTTGAAGTGTTAGTCCGATTTTCTCATTTTTATGTCATTTACTAATAAAAAATCCAAGGGAAATGTGAGTTCAATTCCACTGCCAACACCTATTGTGCTCATAATTAACCTTTCAAAAAAGTTAAACGACTTTAAAAAACACATTATACAAAATTGAACTTTACAGTCCACTTCGTAAGTTGCTACTACAGGCCATGGATACTAAGAATGCAGCTAAGATCAAACAAAGAAATCTATAGACGTGTTGTCATCTGTGAGGACTATGATCGAATGTCTCAAAGTCTCTTTATACATACTGTCTCTTTATACCCTTTAGACCGTAACACAGGAAAATAGTTAAGAAGGTGGTACTTATCCAGATGACCAACTAAGCAGGTAAAGAGTTCTAAAGAGAATTACCTTTTAGTAGGTGAATTAGTGAATTGTTAACGAAGAAGAATGAACTAAATAATTTTCACTAATTTTAATAGCTTATTAATCTAAGACTAATTGTATCGAAGCAATCTACGTCTTCAGAATCTCAATCCATGTCCTCATGTCAAAACTAGCTAAATCGTTTAAGTAATACCTACCCAGCTAAGCTAATATGTATGTGCAAACCTCAATTCGATGAGGTTTATAATTATTCAGCGCTCAGAATACATATAGTCTTTATAGCAATCGATTTGTGATTTATAAACTTCATTTACTTATTTACTAAAACGGTCAAAAGTTCATTTTTAAAACTCAGTGAGTAAAACGTATTAGCGTTAAGATTAACCGCTATGGAAAATCAAATTCTCTCTGCAACTAAATAGGGGAGAGAACCGTACTCATTTCTATCTTCTATGCTATTGTTTTTAATGAAGCATACTCTGTCTTCATTTTGATATTTTGCATTTTCCATTTTAGTATGTTTATTTTGTAGATATTTGCTTTTGGTATTTTATATTCTGATTTATTTATAAACCATAATTAGAGTTTACGCAACACATACGAATGTAAGTACAATAAGCGCCTTTATCGGTCTACTGATTTTTAGTTACTAAACAATATTTGCGCAGAGAACTTAATATTTAACTGGAGAATAAAGAGGGCTTCGGTTATATTTAATAACATATTTTATACATTAGATTTTCCTTAATCTTTAGATTATGGAAATTTACCTTTAAATTTATTTTAGATCCATTATGGATTTAATAACATAAACAACATAATATGGGATGATCGCCTTTGTTTGCATTTTGTCATCGATATATAATAGGAGATATCAGCCCTCGTGCACACTGCAATATACATTAAGCCACCAATTAAGTTCCTAAATTTTAATTTTTCATTTTTAATTTCAGCTTTCACCAGTTTTAGTCCACATTCCATTGGAGTGGCTTGCAATATATAATATTGAAACGGTGTAAGATATTTTTAATGTAGATTGACTGATCTAATATAAATCCTGCACGCTTTTTGCACAATATCATTTCTAAGATGTGATTTGCTGCACCTAGATCTTTCATATTAAACAAATTCATCACTTGCTGTTCGATTTTCGATTTTCCTTCACTATTATTGGAAAACAAGATGATATAATCAACATACAAACTAACAAAGATCTTACCTTGATTGTGTTTTTTCATGAATACATATGGTTACACGACTTAGCACTGAATGCCTTTTGCGAGGAAAAAAGAAGAGGAATATGTGAACAGATAAGTAACGTTGACTACGTTACTTAACTTTCATGTGGTGCTACCATAAAATTTACCATTAAAGAACCATACAACAGATTTTAATTGGAGGTGCTTTATACCATAAAGGACATATAGAAGAGCATACGAAATTAAAATTAAACAAACAAGAAAAAAGTGACAAGATGTCTGCTACTGCGATAGCCAACCTATCTACCAAAATGGCGATTACAGGAAATCCTCCCTAAAGGGACAGAGACATGTCCAGCAGTGGACTGCTTAAGGGCTGAGAGTTATTATTATTATTTTACGACAAGCGTTATTAAGTGGTTCTAACCAAAAACCTCAGACATTTCCAATCAAACAGTAACAACGAGAATAATGACATTAAAATTTTTTGTTTTTTTGATGTGTATTGTGCCTTCACTAAATAATGCATCCTAGTACTGTATATCGAGGGAATTATCCGATTACAAATTAAAGAAAACAATCTGTGGCTATACACAATGAAGTAATTTATTTGGGGGATGTTCGGCAGTGGAATTTTAAAAGGATATTGACGATAATATTTCAAATATGTATCTCAATAGATAGCAGATATTTAATACTTTTATGTTTATGAAAATATGTTTACGCGGTAGCTTTTGGAACGTGTCCGTGAAACACGTATTTTCCTTAAAAGTTTTTTTGTGGTTGTAAAACAACTTGTTTGTATGTTGTAAGTTATCATAATAAAACGTTTCAATAGTACCCTTTTCAACATATCATTTCATATATGGAATATTTTAGAGTTTGTTTAGCTATTAATAAGATTTGAAGAGGAAGAACAAATATTATTGTAAAGAGTAAATATTATGTAATGGATAAACAGGATATTATAAAATTATAGGAAATTTTCAATAGTTCTTATCACTGTTCTAAACCAGTTTTGTTTAGTATATAAATAAAATTAGAATAGTAAAATTATTAAAATAGTAGATTACCTATCTACTAATCTTCTTCATCAGCTGCTAAAATTCCAGTGCCGGACATGATATACTATACATGTTATACCAAACTCTTGTAGATTTTGACTATTGTCAGCATCATAATTACAGCATTTTACAATACTACTGCTGAACATAGGCCTCCCTCCAAAGCACGGTCCTGAGTACTTTCACCGACGACGACTTCCTGCAGGTCTTACCAGGTTGTGACTTCAACTACTTAGTAGGAGGTCGTCCTACGCTTCGTCAGCCGGCCTTTGACGATATTCAACGATAATGAGACAACTAAAAATTTGTCTTCTTATGTTAAGAATGTCTAATGATACTTAAACATAGGTATTTTAAAAATTTTAAGCCCATATTGGCTCTGCAGTGCTTTGTGCAGTTTATTTCTGTAGGCTAAACAAAATAGGTTTTAATTGCTCATTACGTAAAAATACAGCATTTATAGTACGTATGTAAATGTGTTTCACACTCAAGTGCCAGTATTATGTGAGAAAAAATAATAATTTACGTGCTAATTATGAAATGAGGGCTGCATGATTTTATATTACGTGCTGCTGATTTATGAAAAACAAAAACGTAGAGCAAAGTGAGTTTTGCATATTTTACTACGGCTACGGGCAAAATATGTAAATGATAATGAATTGATGAGTAAATAATAGTGATTTAACTTTCTTTTTGTGGTGGTGCGTAAGAAGACTACCCATTTCGTCACGTGTAAGTCTTAAGAGGTGATTATGGGAAAGATCTAAAAACTTCATGACCACTGATTGATCGTGGCATAATTAGATTTTACCTGCGGCGCCGGTCGTGTATGATTAAAAACCGACCAATTTTTTACTGCACCATGAATTAAAAAAGACAGTAATCTGGAATTGACTAAAACTTTTAAAAGTGCCCACATCCTGTTTTTGTTTTTATCCATAATGTTGCCAAGTTTCATCAAAATCCGTTTTGAGATTTTTACGTGATTGAACCAGAAACATCTAAACAAACATTCACTCTTATAATATTAGTAGCAAATATTAGGAAAAGTAGGAACTAGTAGAAATGGTAGCAAATAGTAGGGAAAAGTAGGAATATTAGTAGGATAGGATATTAGATACTCAGACCAGCGATGGAAAGAGGCGTCACTGATACCTATCAAACATTCTGTACTGCGATTGTAAATCCGCCTGCAAAGCGGGATTATTTATTTACATATTTAAAACTTAGATGTAACAACTTAAGCTAAAGGGTACATGGGGCGGACTTAACGCCGTGCCAAGGTAAATTATTGGCAGGTGCGAACAATGTTCTTAAATGAAGTGCACATATATTAAAATATACATATATAGTACATAAATATACAAACATATAGCATAAATATACGTATATATATATATATATATATATATATATATATATATATATATATACATAAATATTAATGTTTGAATAATATATAAAATATTTGAAGTAAAAAAAAAGATGAAAAAAAAAACAAAAATTAAGGAAAAATAATGTCGGTTAGTAGGTGCCCGTTAGGTAATGTCCTCGGAGAAGAACTTTGAAAACTTTCTTATTTGTGGCATTCTTAATATCATCGGGGGAGGGTGTTCCAAAGTTATATAGCTTATATCGTAAAAGACGGCCTAAAAAAATTAGACTTATGCTGTGGAAACCTTAACCTCAGACGATTAGACTGTCGGGATGTTCGACCGTCTATCGAATGAAAAAAAAAATGAAAATTATCCTTAAAATAAGAAGGCGACCTTGGATCGCTTAAAATTGAATAAAGTACAAGTAAGATTCTAGAGCATCGCCTTTGATGTATAGGTAGCCATTCAAGCTTTGTACGATAAGATGATATTTGGTCATACTTACGTAAAGCAAAAATAAACCTTATGGAAATATTAAGAAGGCGCTCCAACTTGTTTAGAAGATTTTTTAACCATTCTGGGTACTTATACATCTGCATGTAAAATGAGGGAATAAAGCAGCGTAAGTTTGGTTTTGAAAGGTAGGAATTTTTAAGACGATAAAGGGAACGCAAGGTAGCAACAACTTTACGACTAACTTCGGAGATCTGCAATTTCCCGGTTATAGTTTTATCCATGTTCAGGCTTAGATTTTTCATGGAATCACAATATGAAATCAAAATTCCATTATAAATTATTACAGGAGAGAGATTTCCATAATCAACTTTAGCCAATAATTGCGAACTTCCGAAGACTATAACTTTGCATTTGGCTGGATTAACGGAAGACACATTTAAAAAAGACATTTGACGACCATACGAAAATGGCGCAATATTACACTAGATTAAATATAAAAATTCATAGAGTAACTGACTTTTGTTTAAATTATAGGATAGAGAATTTTGTATAGATTCTATTATGCTAAAGTTCTTTAAGGAAAAGTAGTCTATAAATATAAGTTTTAATGGATCAAAGTGCTGTGGGTGGGTGCCGTCGCATGCGACTGCTTGGGATTTGACGGACACATGCCATAAGAACTTATATTTAAAGATAATTTTTCTGTAAAGAAGTTTGGCATCATAGAATCTATACAAAATTTTCTGTTCTATAGTATAAACAAAGTCAGTTATTCAATGGATTAATCATTACAAATATACTTTAGTTTATTTTGATAACTACAAACCAAGCGGACGTCGGTAGCGTAATTACTTTATTTATGTATACTACTCGAAATTATTTACGTAAAAAGTTAATTTATATTGACACAAAAACTTTCATAACAATTTTATAATATAAAAAACTGTTCTAAACTTAAAACAAATCCAAAAATCAACGCAACAATGTACAATAACTAACACTCGACAATGACGCAATTTAAATGTAGATTATAAATGAATATCTATAGAATAACTGAATTTTTATTCAACTACCGGATAAGAAAATTCATATTGATTCTATATTGCCAAACTTCTTCATAGAAAAGTAGTCTTTAAATAAGAGTTTTTATGAGTTGTAGTGCTGTGGGTGGGTGCGGTCTCATGAAACCGCTGGGGATTTGACGGAATGTGGTCGCAGTCTCATGAGACCCACACATGTGAGATAGGGGATTGAGCGGTTAAACTGCTACTTCTCTGCCAAGAGTAAAATTAAGGTAAATATTATGTTCAATGGCACAGGCCCATGTCAGGCAGTAGACTTTTACATGCTGATGACGAAGTATTTTTTTATTTTTCTTTAATTTATAATATCCTAACGTACAAATACTAATAAAAATTTCTTACATGATTTCTGTTTTCCATTACTTAATGTAACAATAGAGTTTTTTTAAAAATTTTAACAAGCTTCTGAAATGAAAAATGAATTTTTTTGTGGTTAACGATGATAAGCCACTAATAGAGCAAAATGACGTGACTGAATGTTAATCTATAAACCGGATTACGGAAACCAATAACTACTTGAAACTCCACCTCTATTATGTATATACTATACGAGCGATAAATATACACATAACTAAATGTTCATGTATATATTTATCGCTCTCCTAATTGGTTACAGTTTGCTTACGAGTAATTTGATGAAGCCACTTGTGTTTATCTCACTCAAATTTAAAGCTTCTCTTCGTTCCCAGCTTTAGTCCTATTGTTGCACGGAACTAGAAATAACAGTCTCATACCTCCCACTGCTGGGTTTTTGGAGTAGGAGAGAGTTCGAAGCGTTGCTCATATATTCAAGTTTATTCAAGATGCTTTTTCTTTGAGGCCTAGTACGTGTTTAGTATTTTAGGCACTGAATACGATTCTGAAATTTGACTGATCTACGTCATCATCGTCTCCAGAAATTTTAGATCGATTCAGAAAATCCTCAATTGCCCGGCCATCCATGTTCAAGCTGAAAAATTGTCATTTATCATACAAAAGTAATCTTTACTAAATGACTAAAGATACATTATTCCTGAGTTTCACTTACGTATACCAAAAAAACAACACAACAGTTATAAGAATTTTTTTAAGTAAACATAAATCTTACCTTACAAACGTTAGTTGAATAATTCAGCAACACAAATCAACAAAAATATCGATTTTTTTATAGGATAGGGTGACAAACGAGCACACAGTTCACATGATGTTAAGTGGTTGCTGTGGCCCACATACATCATCACCTGTCCTCGATTACGAATCAAAATGCAGATGATTGTCACCCGTGAGGACGTTTACGCTGGTATTCTGTGATAGCGTGGCCCTTCCCCGGTCGAGCCAATCCATTCGTGCTACAACTATACTACTAATATAACTGCAGCATGGCTCTACCACGTATAAGAAAGCGAAGATTTCATTTTTACTATCGAAATTCAAAGATTGCTAGTCGACGTCTTTTGAAAAATATTCAACGAACAAATTTAATATATAATATATTTTTTTTACGCGAAGCCATCTACGGACATATTATAGCAGTTTGTCTATCAGTTTGTCAGTCAAAAGATTTTTTTTATAGGATAAGGGTGACAAGCGAGTACACAGTCCACCTGATGGTAAGTGGTTGCTGTGACCCATAGACATCTACATTTATCCTCGTTCGCGAATCAAAATGCAGATGCATTGTCAGCCTTGAGGACTAAAATGGAATTCACGGAAAATTAAAAAATACATTAAACATAATTTTAATTCTAAAATATTTGCACCACCCTCAAGACGCGTCTAAAAAGTTTTATTTCAGTAATAGAAAATCTAAATAAAAGCACATTTATACATATTTTATTACATTTCATATAATTTCATTCATTTATAAATATTTTGGAAAAAATATATTAAGTGGTACAATTCCCTAGACTGCGATAGGTAAATTATATCTCTCAATATTTTTTTGCAGAAATGAAAAACTGTTCGCACTGACAACAGTTATTTATTATCTCTATGTTTACGAAAACATGTTTACGTCTGTGGTTGCTGTACGTGTGTCCTTGAGCTTTAGAAATTATCGTGCATTGTTTTGCAGAAATATATATCGCAACTTTTTTGTTTAGTTCCAGAGATAAAACAGCGTCAAAAGAAGGCATTTCACAAATATAATTGCACTAACCCCATTAGACCCCGCACCCAAATTGCATACGAAACATTTTTTTACGACGAACAACAAACAAACTTAATAATCTGGTAGTATGTGGCTACTGAAGCTCATGGGCACTTGCAACCAATTTCAAATAAAAGAGCCCATAGACGCGTTTCGACCTCTGAGGAATAATATGGAAAAACCTACACAGGCTGTGAGGCACTCCATCGATCCATTATACAGTCAGTATAATTACAATATTATAACAATTTAATTTTTTAATGTTAAATTAAAAATAATAATATAAAGTTTAATATTTTTTTAATTATTATTGTACGTGGTAGAGCCACGCTGCAGCTATATTATAAATGTAGCACGTATGAGTCGGCTCAACCGCGGTAAAATCACGCTCTCACAGAATAGTAGCGCATAATAATAGCTTAAGGATGCTGTGTTTCATATGCCGAGTGTAGAGAACCGGAGACCAATTTATTGAAATCGAGGTATTTCATATTAGTCCTTAGGGGTGACAACGCATTTGCATTTTGATTATTAATTGAGGATAAATGTGGATGTCTATGGACCGCAGCATCCACTTACCATCAGGTAGAATGTGTACTTTTTTGTCACCCAATGCTATAAAAAAGTACCTATTTTCCTGTGTTTCAGTCTAAAAGGTATGGTGAGCCAGTATTTCAGACTGTGGGACATACCATCATAGTTCTCAGAGGTGACAACGCGTCTGTTGAATTTTTTGTTTGACGTTGGCTTCAGGTGTCCATGGACTGCAGTACTTAATTGATTAGTACAAAATTGAACTTTACGGTCCACCTGGTAAGTGGCTTACCAGGTGGACTGTAAAATTTAATTTTGTATAATGTAGTTTTTGAATTAGTTTTTTTCTTTAGTTTATTTTGAGCCTAGTTAAGTGTTGGCAGTAGGATAAAACTCAAGTTTTTCTTATAGTAGCAAATTTTTATGAGTTTTTCCTTTGCTGTTCTTAATAAATTACGAAGCAGATTGACATATATGAGAAAAACGGTCTAACAATGCACCGACTATAAAAAATTTACATTTATTTTCTCTGGATAGTGCAAATTAGTTTCAGAAAACGAAGATAATTCCAGGCAGTTGTAATTACGATATAAGATTTGGGGTAACCATCTAAGTAGAAAATTTAATTGTAGTAAGTAATCTATCTCATTTTATCTTAGTGATTGCGGAGGTAAAAATTGGAATAGAACATTGATAAGCTAACTTAACGTAAAGTTTCAATGTGCTTCTCCCTACTCAATGTTCTATTCCAATTTTTACCTTCGCAATAAACCTCTAAAGGTCATGTCCAGTAAAGCCACTGCTCCGTAACCTCCCGCTTCAAAGCCCTGAATCCTTCAGATAAAATTACTGAATTTTATTCAGTGCTTAAAATATTAAAATACTACGTTAAAAAGCTACGTTAGTTACAAGCTCGTAGAAACCGCCCATGTGGCCGGAGCCCAAGAGTCCAAAAACTCTCTGACCACACTCTTAATTTCAAGGCACCCATAAATTTGATCTTGTTTTCCAAGAAAAGCGACTTTTCGTGTAAAATAAGTTTTCGTGCAATGTTTTGCAGAAATATATATCACAATTTTGTGTTTAATTCAAGAGGTAAAAGAGCATCAAAAGATCAATTCCTCATATATAAATTGCATACGAAACAACAACGAACAAGTAACGAACTTACGTTCACCTGATGGTAAATTACTACTTCAGTTCATTGGCCAACTTCAAATAAAAGGAGTTCCTCTGAGGACTAAAATGGGAAAGTCTACAGGCTGTGAGGCATTCCGTCGTATTATAGTCCAGTATTACAATTATACTGGTTCTATGCCTACAAGACTAATACACGGGAGTGGACATACACTATTATTTGGTGACAGAAATATAAAAGAAGGTAGACCCTTACCAGATGGCCTCGTAGGCAGAAAAGTAGTCCTAACACCTAGTAAAAAAATATAATTTCCATATACTATATTATCCTCAAAAGTCATTGTTAAGACAAATTGTATCGAAGAAAAGCTTCGTCTTTAGAAGCTGGCACTTTATTGTACGTGGTAGAGCTATGCTGCAGCTATATTAGGAGTTATACTTTCCACACAAAAATGAGGCTGGCGACGAATCATGCTACTAAAATAAACTCCATACTGCCATCACTTACGATAAAAGAAAAAAAAAACATGAAAATAGTGTTTTGACGGTCACACTAACTAAAACCACATTGTGCGTGGTAGAGCCATGCTGCAGCTATATTATGGTTGTAGCACGAATGGGTCAGATCTACCGGGGAAGGACCACGCTCTGAAAGGTCACCAGCGTAAAATAGCAGCTTAACGTTGCCTTGTTTTTTATATTCTGAGTGTAAGGAACCGGAGACCCTTTTGTTGGAAACGGGGCATTCCATCTAAGTACTCACGGTTGAGAACACATCTGGATGTTATTCCCGAGGATTGGTGTAGATGTCTATAGGCCACAGCAACTACTTACCATCAGTACTACTGTGTGCTTGTTTGTCTACCTATCCTATAAAAAAAACTCTTTTTGGCTACAGAAATATGAAAGAAGGTGGAACCTTCCCAAGCGGATTCCTGAGCAGAAAGGTGTCACATAAAATTTAAATCTATTTATTTGGTATAAAATCCTGCACCTGCACCTTCTTCTTGCACCTTTTAAATTTGCGCCTGCACCTCGCAGCAACTCAGGGAAACGCGTTTTCACTGCGATACCAAACCTTCGAATCAGGCAGAAGCAACACAATTAAATAGTCTCAATCAGTTGAAATGATTGCCAAAAGAGAAAATATAATTGTGAACATGTATGATGGTTAAAATTATTTTATAGAACGGGAATATTAGTTAGGTACGTACTAGCGTAAGTGCTAATTCAACCTTACTGCTGCAGCCTATCAAAAGTCCACTGGTGAACAAAGGTTTCCCCTACAGAATGCCTAAAGAGAGGAATATTTGACATAATATTTTTATTTTAAGTTGTTATTAGGAATAAGCTGCTGTCTATCTCCTGGTTTGTTTCCCTGATGCTGATTTAGAAGTGAAAATATACTTTAAAACTAACTTCAGTCGAATCGGCCAGTCTTTACAGAGTATTCTCACAGAGTTTCTCACTCGCGCATGACAAGATTATAGTGTACAAGTATGTGCGTAAACACAGGTCTTTTTACTTACACTTTAGTATGATGGTACGAAAACGCAACATAAACGGAGAGAGATCAGGTGCAGCACTAACGGCTTTAAATTTTCTCCAAATGACGAGGAGATGAAACACTGAGAATTTCTTACCAAAAAACCCAATAACTTGTTTTGGCAAGACCCGAGATTTAAACCCGAGACCATATGACTACAGGTTGCGCTTATGACCAACGAGACCAACGAGGCAGACAAACAGTCGAATTTACAAGTGCTGAAGTGCTAAAGGAAAACATCGCGAGTTAGTGTGAAGAACCGGAGACCCCTGTTACTGGAAATGAAGCATTCCATCTAAGTCCTCACGGGTGACAACGCATGCGCATTTTGATTCGTAATCTAGGATAGATGTAGATGCCTTTGGACCACAGCAACCACTTACCATCAGGTGGACAGTGTGCTCGTTTGTCAAAATATCCTATAAAAAAAGCCTAGCTGTGGTGATATTTTTTGTTAATGTATTATACGTGGTGAAGTAACGCAGCAGCTATATTATAGTTGTAGCACGAATAGGTCGACGAAAATGGGAGAGGAACACACTCTCTCAGAATATCAGCGTTAAATTGCATTGCAATGCTGCTGTGTTTCGTATGGTTAGCGTACCGATCCGGAGACCCTTTTTACTGGGAACGAGGCTATCCATCTTAGTCTTTAGGGGTGACAACGAATCTGCATTTTGATTATTCATCGAGGGTAGACGTAGTGTTCTATGTGCCCCAACACCCACTTACCATCAGGTGATCTGTGTGCTCATTTGTCACCCTTATTCCATATACAAAAAAGGTTTCAAAGCTCTAGAGGGTAAAACTCATTGTCTAAACGTAACCTCTTCCACCTTGCATACAGGACCATAATTATAATCGAAGGGAAAGACGGACGCCGGGATGGCCACTCCTTTGCTGTACGAATTATGAAAACCGTTCCATCTAATACGTACGACTATAGCTTATGAACATGTGCGATCGTGAATAGAAAATTGAGCATACAAAAAAAAAAAAGCCAAAAATATTAATAAAACAAAGTAACAGCCTATGAGTGTTCCATCACGGAGCACAGACTACCTCCCTTACATAGGGTAATGGAGCATATAGGATAATACGCCACACTGACCTATTGCAGAGAGATGGATTAAATATTGTAGCAGATATTACAAAGTAAGGCTAAATTTAATTTCATCCTATGGACATGTGATCGATAAATGAGTACCAATTTGAAATATTAATATTAATTTTATCGATCATCAATTAGGATTTTCTTACTTAAAACTTTTTTCTGGTTTTCTAATTCTATACACCTGATGGCGGTTCCAAATATTCTGAATTACAATTTTGTTACTCTATTGGGAATTTGCTTCGTATTGTCGTTTATTTCTTTAGGTATATTGGTAAATGTTACATATTTTATGTTAAAATACGCCTACTAATAGCACAACGCTGTTGCAAACCGGCAAATTTACTCAACTCCACTGTTGGACAATAGGAGGCTAGCTGAATTAAATGTGTAGTTCTCCCACAAATTTATATGTAGTGGTGCAATAAAATAATGTTGAGGTGGAATATTTTAGTGTAACAGTTTACCTAACGAGTTTCACTACTCACGTAAAAATGATTCCAACCAGTGGTGCAAAATATAGGTACGGTTTTTTCAAATTTTCAAAACGCAAGAAGTTGCGGAGAGGAGGGGTTTTTATAACTTTATGGAGACAAATGTTTCTGTAACTCAGTCATGAAGTCTTTGAAACACATCATCTCTCAAACTCATTATTTATATCTTTGATAATACGTTTAATGTCCGTTGACTTGTTGATTGGTCTAGTGAAAAAAGCGCGACTACTGATCATGAGGTACAGGGTTCGAATCTCGGGTCGGCAAAAAATCAGTTAGTGTTTTTTCTCTCAAGAAATTCTCAGAGGCAGCCCAGAGTCAGGAAGTGGACGATGTTCCCTCGTACCTTGCGCCTGATCTGTCTTCGTTAATATTGGATTGGCGTCCCGTTGGACTTTGAGGGTAAGGGAATAGAGAGTGAATCCATGTTTGCGCTGATTCTCGGACACTATTATCCTGTCCTGCAGGCCTAAAAATGGTTATTATCCGTTGAGACTAGACGCCGTGATCGAAATTTAGTCTGAAAACATAAGTTTATTTAGTTATTTATTTATTAAGCTCTTGTAAAATTGTTAACTTTTTTGATGCATTTTTTATTAAGCCAATCAATTTATTCTTTATTTTACAACGACACACATTAAAAAAAATTAAATATATATTAAAAGTTACTATTGTCGGTCTAATTGATCTGGATTTAATTTATTTCAGACAACCTTATTACGCAAATAATTCTTTCACAACTTATAGCTATCAGGTGAGACCATAAATTACACAAGTTAAAAATAAAACTAAAAACAAGATGTAGACTGCTCTGTAGAAAGTAGGATATACACAAAAAAGGACGGGAAGAGGGTGGAAAATATTAGAGTAACAGATAATTACTTTTAAAAAAATTTTTAAGGAAAAACAGGGGCTAAGCACAGTGAAAATGTAAAGGTAAAAAGCTTCAGAAGCTTACTGCTGTACGAGAAAACGATTTTTTGAAGAAGGATGATAAATGTACGAAGACATAGATTGTTAGAGCAGTTTTCACTATTCAAAACCCCTGAGTCTAACTTGAAATACTCGATCAATCATCAAATTTTCTTGTGATAGCTTGAACTCTACGTATTAAGTTATTTCAAAATAAATGTGAGGCATTATTGTTACAAGACGTTAACAATAACGTTAGATGGCTTGGACGCCGGTAGCACTGTGGGGCGACAACAAGCTAAAGATACATAGAAAAAAATAATAACATGGTAGATAATAACCCCTGGGCATGAGGTGATCGCTTCCAAGCTAAAAATTGTAAAACCTATTTTATAATGTATAATACTACTGTGGAAAATAGTTTCGCAGGGTTTCACGCTGCTTTTTCCGAGGACAAAGATTTTTTTTCCAAACCAGTGGTCAAAACAACATATCACTTTCAATAAGTATTACTTAAAATTTATATTGAACTAAGAAATTTTCTTATTTCACATTTTATTAATCTTTCCCTATTAACGATAGGCGAATTACTTGTTACAATTTAATCTTTGGCATCTGCGGCCAAAAGCAACTGTTTAATTCGATTATTATTATTTGTCAATGAAAAATAAATGAGCAATACGATACATAAAAGCAATTGATATTTTTCTACTATAATAGCCCATTGCTCTCATAAAAATAGGATTATGGATGAAAGTTCAAGTAAACAACCATGGTTTAGCGCATTGCATTAGGCCCCAAAAATAAATTAGGTATAGTAGCATATAATATGATCTTTCGAAGGAAATGAGGGTTATTTATTCCGAGGATATTACTGCAAGATGCATTAATGCAAGAATTTATGGATGATAATAACCCCTGGGAAGGTGATCACTACCAAGCTATTTCTAATTTGTCTTGTGTAGTTAATTGTAAGCTATTATATTGGAAAAAAATAGTCCCGCTGGGTTTTTGCTGGTTCTTCCCAGGACAGAGGTTTTTTTTTCGAACCAGTGGTAAATGAAAAAAGTGACTTTCAATAAGTATTGTTATAGTCTACATTGAATAAAGAAGTTTCTGTTTCTGTTAGTTTGATAAAGTATGAAAAAAACTACGATCGCCTTACTCAACTAAACAATAATGGTAGACAATCGCCCGTCACCCTTGTTCCATTTACCCAGAACGTCTCCGTCATCATCATCTTTCAATAAGTATTGTTATAATCTACATTGAATAAAGAAGTTTCTGTTTCTGTTTCTGTTGGTTTGATAAAGTATAAAAATAACAACGATCGCTTTACTCAACTGACGATGTAACAATAATGGTAGACAATCGCCCGTCACCCTTGTTCCATTTACCCAGAACGTCTCCGTCATCATCATCTTTCAATAAGTATTGTTATAATCTACATTGAATAAAGAAGTTTCTGTTTCTGTTTCTGTTGGTTTGATAAAGTATAAAAATAACAACGATCGCTTTACTCAACTGACGATGTAACAATAATGGTAGACAATCGCCCGTCACCCTTGTTCCATTTACCGAGAACGTCTCCGTCATCATCATCTTTCAATAAGTATTGTTATAATCTACATTGAATAAAGAAGTTTCTGTTTCTGTTTCTGTTGGTTTGATAAAGTATAAAAATAAAAACGATCGCTTTACTCAACTGACGATGTAACAATAATGGTAGACAATCGCCCGCCACCCTTGTTTAATTAACCCAGAACGTCTCCGTCATCATCATCTTCACAATCTTTCACAAGTCTACTGCTGAATACAGGCCTCCTCAAGAGAACGTCACAAAGCACGGTCCTGAGCCACCTGAATCCATCGATTTGCTGCATGTCTTACAAGGTCCATCTAGTGGGGGGTCGCCCCAAATTTCGCCTTCCAGTATGTCGATGCCATTCAAAAATATTTCTTCTCCATCTGTAGTCGGTTCTTCAAGCTATATGGCCGGCCCATTGCCACTTCCGCTTACTATTCCGATGGACTATGTCAGTTGCTGGTTCTACTGCATATATCCCCATTTCTAAGTTAGAACGCAGAGAAAACCCGATGATAGCATTCTGCATAGCTTGCTGAGCGACCTTAAGCTTCTTCATAGGGCCAGCTGTGACGGATGATGTCTCAGATCCATAAGTCATCACTGGTGATACGCACTGGTTACAATCATGTATTCAAATTTTGGCGTATACCTGAGGATGCACTGGTTACTGGTTACAATCTTGTTTTCAAGTTTTGATATACATTTGATGAGAAGATGTATCGTAATCTCCTGAAAGCTACTCTCCCTCTAACACAGGTGTAGAGAAGTTGTTATCTTTGGGCATACTGGGGTCATAGGATACGTTCTGAAGAGTGAGCACCGGAATTACATGATCTCATTCCTCTTTCATCTTTCCAACATTGAAATACCAGCCGCTAAGCGAGACTCTACCCTCTTTTTCGACACTCCATGCATTTATAATAAACAGTTTGTTTTATCTTTCTCGTAATGCATACAGGAAATTCAGGAAATATTATGCCAGCGTCTCTCTTTCCATCGGATTATAATGTGGGTGTTTTCAAATCAAGAGTGAATAAGATTTTGTTGCGATAATGTAGTACAATTAACTACTTGGTGATATTGTCGTCATGCAATGGCTTATAATATAAAAAGTTGTCTTTTTTCCTATTATATGCCATTTCATGACTACATTACAACTGAAAGCTAGGTTATAACAAAAATACAGAGGTACTCTCTCTTTTCTTTTCTACTGGTATAAGAAATAATATTTACTATAAAAAGCCATTTTTCTAAGTAATGTCTATGCAAAAACCAAGGAGTTGTCAAAAAACATTATTAAAAATAATCGGAATTGACTTATAAGACGCAGCATCAGTGATTCTGGGACAATCGTAACAAATCTAACTAGAAAGTCAACTTTTTTGTACAAACGTTGGCATCGACTTCGATGCGAATCAAGGCCTGCAAATTAGCCCTTTACTCTAAAATTTAAGTTGAAAAACTTCTAGAACACCTTGACCTATTTCATGAAAATAAGTTTAATTTTGTATCGAAAATTAAATGAACGTAGGATATTGTATTTATTAGTTATTTTCGTAAATGAATTTGATTTTATAACAAAGATTAATAGTATCTACTCAATAGATTTTTGTTTAAAATGTTTAGTATAAAAATTTTTGGGTTTGCGTATAGATTCATTATGTAATTACCTACGCAGTAATAATATGTACTATATCATATATATTTTCCTTTAATACGGATATAAAAAATCAGCTAAACAAATTTCAGGAATTGTAAAAAAAGTATTATAAAATTAATAAGGTAGAGTAAAGGAAATCTCTAAAAACGCAGAATAATACTTAGAGAGACCCTTATAATTTGTATCCGTTTTATAATCTGCCACAATATAATAACTTAATCTGTCACAGCATAATTACGTCTGAAGTTTATGCCTACATAATAAAAAGACCGAAAGGAATATTTTCAACTTTCCACTTAAAATGAAGTACTATTAGATAGGTCTCTAAATCGTTATGAGCTTCCCTTAAATTATAATGAGCACTCTATTATGAGAGACGTAATAACTTAAAGACTGGCCGCGTACCTTAAATTTTTAATGTACAAACCTAACCAACCGAAATTAATTTTAATTTAGAAATAAAAGTAAGAGTTAAAGTAATATCATATTCCATCCTATCATTTCTGAAAGAGTCATACCTCAACGACTGTACTCGCTATAAATTTCACAGTACGCGAGCAGTCCTGGTTCGATTACCACAGACACGATAATAATTTCAAATTGCAAATTTTAGTAATAATACAGCTAATGCACCACGTGCTTGGCGATGAATAAAAAATTGTAAGAAAATCTGCAAGTCTAACGAAAAAAATATTTTAGAGATTGAAGATGTACGCCACCGGATTAACTTTTGGCTCCATAACCTGTTGTATGCCTTAAGATGAAGTGGGCGCCAAAAGTAGATTTTTCACGGTTATATGGACTGTTTGGTAGGCCCGCGCGCCATTTAATCGCACAGTATTTATTTGATATTACTTTTAAAAATTACATATACTCTTTTATTGAAAAATAAACCCATAATTCACTCACTTATTTACTGGTGAACGCATAGCCTGAATTTAAATGAAATTGATTTCATCACATTCGAATTAAACAGCTTTTTCACTTAGTGGACGTACCTAAAATTGTAGATTAGGAGGAAACTTTGCAATCTTTTTCTATCAAGTTGAAATGTGTTAATCGTGTTTTCTGATCGTTTTAAGATAATTCTGTTATTTTTTTTAATTATCAATTTTTGATTAAAATTTTTAAATAAAAATAACAATTTTTGAGTCTCAATAAGATTAATATAGTAAAATTAAAAAAAAATATGTTCCATTGTTGATTGAGATTTCTTTTCATATGAGCATTATGAGTCGTGCACTTTAGTATTTTCCAAACTTTTTTTATTGACGTTTGATTTAAAATTATTGGAAAATTAGAAGTAATAGTAATAAGGTTATTTGTGAAAACTTTTGTGTATTTAAAATACTTTAAAAAATTGACGTATGTCAAAATCAAAATGTTTTATTTCATGCCGGCACACCGCCTGCAATTTTACAAGGCTCGGGTTAGGCCGCATATGGAATACTGTTCCCATCTCTGGGCTGGAGCTCCCCAATACCAGCTCCTTCCACTTCACACATCCAGCGCAGATCGGCTCGAATCGTCGACGACCGAGTGCTTTCTGATCGGCTCGATTCACTGGCGCTGCGAAGAAATGTTGCATCTCTTTGCATTTTCTTTCGCATATACCATGAGGAGTGCTCTGAGAAATTGTTCAGATTAATCCCAGGCGCCAAATTTCGTGAACGCACTACGGACAAACGTACCGATACCATCCACACCATCTGGATGCTTGGCGGTCCACCACTGTATGTTTCACAAGGAGTTTTCTTCCGCGTACGACCTCTCTGTGAAATAGTTTACCACCGGCAATTTTACCGTACCAATACGACCTTCAAGAAAAGAGCTTACTCCTTTCTAAAGGGCCGGCAATGCACCTGCATTTCTCCTGGCATTACGGTTGATCATGGGCGGCGGTAGTCACTTAACATCAGGTGAGCCGCATGCTCGTTTGCCCCCTCTTCTATAAAAAAATTCAAAATGTGCATGTTTTGAGAGCATAAAGCATTCACATTTGGATTAACTAAAACTTTTTCGTTATTGCTTTGACGTATCATTACAAAATTTATAAAAATGTTTTTTTATTTTTGTTTTCAAAAATGATATTATTACCATTACCAACGTTACTAATATTAACGTTAACCAAGCCAAATTTTCAATGCCAATGCTGGGAGCTGTTTACATTAATAGTTGAATGAAGGATTCAAATCATCGCCTGTTTAGTTTTGCAATCCATTATAGCGTTTATATATTCTACTATCGCTTTATTAGACACCACAAGAAATATTCAGTAACATTCAGAAAAGTTAATTAAAGGCGCGTCATTCAGCATGGCACCCATTACATATACGTACGTTATTAAATGTATACGTCACGATGTGATTCCACATGAAGGCAATATGATCATTTATTTGAATTCAGTTACAATTACGATATTTTTCTATTATTGAATAAAATAATTTTTAAGGATCTTATTGCGTTTAACTGAACTTTTCAGGAATTTTACAGCACCCATAGTCATGGGGAATCGACGAATAGTTTTACTCATACATAAAATAACATAAACACTCACGCCTGTTACCCAGAGGGGTAGGCAAAGACTACAGACTTCCATTTAGCACGATCCTGACATACCTCTTTCGCCTCTTCCACATCCATATACCTACACATACACACTCGTCGGTTAAGGGGTACTCTTAATTTGTTGTAGTTTTACTCAATGTATAGAATTCAAATAAATATAAGAAAATATTATGAAAAATAATTATTTTTCCTATTATTTTGTTGAAAATTGACCATTTTGGTCATTAAACAAGGAGGTTGATAAGCCAGTCAACTGATGGTAGGTTGATGCCATGGCCCATTGATATCTATATATAATCCACCATTAAAAATCAAAATGTAGATAACGTGATGACTAAGATGAAACAATTTTTTTTTCTTATACTTTTTCTTAAAATGAATGAAAAGACTTAATTCACAAGGAAAATAAAGAACCTTTATTCCAAGTGTGCACCTGGATTACAGATAACATTGTTATTAAAAACACCCATAACGTAAAAACGAAGTACTTAGATTTGGATGTGGATAGCAGGACTGTGTATAAGATTATTATGCTCTCGTTATGGTGTATTGTGCATAAAAGGCACAGTCCACAATATCTATAATGTGAAAAATAAAATTGCCCGCCCTAAACACGTACCAGCAGTGGCTCATATTTAAGTCATATGCAGGTCTTCAGTTGCTGGACTGTGCTTGTCCTCGGAAGATTTCATTTCGCAGATATGCAGATTTCCTTTACCATCAAGCAAGCAAGGTAAATAACAATTTAAGTGTTGCTAGCAGCGATTTAATCCCCGGTTTATCCTTGGGTTTTATTATGGAACATCTAAATAAAAAAAGAACTGAATCTCCCAACCCGCTTGTTAAGCGTGGCAGCAATGGCAAATATCCCCCCTATGTGCCAATCTGTGGAGGTGGCCTTATGTTCAGCAACGAAATTTTGATAGGCTGTAATGGTCTGATATATTCTCCACCTAACTTCACAAAAAAACGACTAAAATCTACACGAGCAATACAAGAATGTGGCGTACAGACTAGTCTCGAGACTACAAAGCTCCGGATATGATTCATAAAAAGAAAACCTTTAACCAAGACGTTAAGTCCCGTAAAAAGGAATTATGGCAAACACATCAACGCAAAGCCCTCTGCTGAACCATCTGGCAGTAGAACTTTTTGTTCTCTCGCCAAAGTGGCCGAGACAAACGTCTGTCTCGGCCACTTTGGCGAGAGTAAGTAGTTTATTGCACACCCGCTGCCTCAGAGGCAGCAATTCTATTGTTTTAAATTCTGTGTTCGCTTGTCGCATTAGGCGACAGCTAAGTACACACCCTAGCATACCAACGCGCTAGTTGTATAAGTGTTCGTTTAGGCACACATTTATTTTTATTCACTAACACAATGGCGGCTATCTCAATAGCCGAACTCACCGATTTTTAAGTCGAGTGTGCTCCGACGTTTGGGCTACGTTCTTAGCCCAACATAATGTGCCCACCGCTGTAATCCCCGTACTACGGATCGACGACCCAATGTCACCGAGCAACGGGCCCTCGACCCCTGTGTCCATCGACACAGTTTACGACGCCGCGTCCCCCGCGCCTTCTGCGCTCTCCACTCGCGGCCCCTCCCCGGTGTTTTCGGACGGCGAATCAGGCTCCGAGATGGATACAGATAACAACCGACCCGAAAAAACCGAAGACGAAGGCTTCACTCTAGTCTCGGGTAAAAAGCGTAAGCGCACCACCGCGAAAAAGAGAGACGAGCCTCACTCGGCCCCTACGTCGCCCAACGCCACTCCGGCTAAAAAAGTCGAGCATTCCGCGCGCAACCTAACCGCGATCAAAACCGCGAACCCGACTCCGGCCGTAGCAAGGAAGGAGAAGCCGCCGCCTCCAATAATTTTGCAGGATAAATCCCGCTGGGGCAACCTATCCAAGTGGATAGACTCCAAAAAGATCTTCTGCCCCAAAGTCCACACTGGACCGCAGGGCATTCGTATACACGTCGCAACGACGGATAATTTCCGCGCTTTAACTGCGCATCTAAAAGCTCAAAATTTTCACACATACTCCCTCGCGGAGGACCGTAACCTCCGTGTTGTAGTTCGCGGATTCCCTAAAGAGCTGGAAACCGAGCACATCTTAAGCGATCTTAAATCGCAAAACTTACCAGTCTGAGAAGTGCACAGGATGCACCACGTGACCGATAAAAAACGATATCTAGATCTTTGCCTAATAATTGTGAACCTGTCTCCAAAGGGCAAAGAAATATATAATATCACCCGGATTTGCAACCTCACGGGGATTGCAGTAGAGTCCCCGCGCAATAGGGGCATCGTTGGCCAATGCCACCGATGCCAATTATACGGCCACTCGGCCAAAAATTGTTTCGCCCGGCCTAGGTGCGTTAAGTGCCTAGGCGATCATGGTACACCCGAACGCCCGAGTCGGGGGCCCTCCGAGCTGTGTTCTATGCGGCGAAGAGGGATACCCAGCGAGCTATCGCGGGTGTACCAAAGCGCCGCGTAGGAAGCAGCTCGGGGGAGCAATCCGACGCGGGCGAGCGCGCAACTCCAGTAGTTCGCGCCCACGGCATTCTGCCCCATTAGTCGCACCAACCTCGGTGCCGCAACCCGCGCCCGCTCAGACTACAGCCAAGCTCGCCCCCGTTAAAAGGACTAACGCGCAAGGCCCAAGCCATCCGGTGCCTTCAGCACCTAAACCCAACGCATGGGTTAAGCCCCTGGCGATTGTTAGTGCGGCCGCCTCACTGCCAGTGGCTCCTCGCTAGGCCCAGAAGCCCAAACCCCCCCCTCAGGCACCGTCAAACATCGACACTGACCTTTTGTTAGTGTTCAACTTCGCCAGCAATATTAATATGGCCGAAGTCACAACCTTAACCCGCAAACTTCAAGAAAGCAAAGTTCGTACAAGATAGTTTCAATGCTACCATTGAGCATATCAATCTTATCCAAGCGATAGGTTCGTTCCAGTGCGCCTAACACGTTAGCTGGAATTATAACGTTAACTATCCTAACGGAGTTATTTTAAGAGACCACACGGAGAGACTTAACTTCGATGTTATCGCTCCCGAGAGTCCAACACGCTATCCTTTTGCAAATAACCAACATCCGGACGTCCTCAATATAGCACTGCTAAAAAACATCCGACTTACTATTAATTCGATAGAGGATATTAACGAACTAGTCTCAGACCACAGGCCGGTCGTTTTAAAACTGGGCCGGCCGGCAGGTGAGGTCCCTCGGACCAAAACTATTGTCGACTGGCGTAAACTTGAGGTCAAACTTATGTCTACGAACTCCCAGCATTTGGACACTATAACTGATAAGATAGACTCGCTAGGGGAGGCCAATAGGGCGATTAGCGCCCTTTCGACTTACCTCACATCAGCGGTCGAAGAATGCTCCCGTAGGGTTCGTGTGTCGAGCGATCAATACACGAAATTTCCGGCGGATGTTCGACGGCTAATTAGAGCGAAGAATTCCGCGCTTAAAACATATGACCGCTACCACACAGAAGCCAATGAACTTCGGGTACGTTCTCTACAAAACGAGATTAAACAACGAGTAGCCGAGTTTAGAAATGATAGCTGGGATAACCTCTTAGAAGGTATCGAACCATCTCAAGACGCCTTCTGGAAATTAACGAGAGCTCTTAAAGCCGATAAATCCTCACCGATGCCGCCTCTCGTGAGGTCAGACCACCCTGATCTCGCCCTAGACGATCTCAAAAAAAGCCGAATGCCTAGCCGACAGTCTAGAGTACCAGTGCACGCCATCCACCGCACTAACAGATCCCGCTCATCTACTAGAGGTAGAAACGGAAGTAGAACGTAGGTCTGCGCTGCCACCAGCGGGCAAACCACTCAATCCTGTGACAGTAGATGAAGTCACCGAAACTATCAAAAGCCTTAAGAATAGATCAGCCCCTGGGCCAGACGGCATCAGCAAAAAGTAAACCTCCTTGTAGGAATATTTAACACTTTTCTCACGAATTGCTCATTCCCGGACATGTGGAAAGAAGCAGACGTAATAGGGATCCCAAAACCGGGTAAACCGCGTAATCGTCCCTCTAGCTACAGATCCATTAGTCTGCTCAACACTTTGGGTAAACTATACAAGCGCATTATTCACAAGCATCTCCGTCATTACACCGATTCTAACAGACTCCTCCCAGACGAGCAGTTTGGCTTTAGAGCCAATCACTCATGCACCAACCAGATTCATCACCTAACAGAATACATTCTATCTGGCTTCAACAAAAACCCGTCAAGAAAAAAGTCTCGAAACACGGGAGCCCTCTTCTTCGATGTCGCGAAGGCGTTTGACAAGGTCTGGCATGACGGCTTGATTAACAAGCTGTACAAACTAAACGTGCCCGATAGGCTCGTGCACATCATACGAGCCTTCCTTTCGAACCGCACTTTTCGATATCGAGTGGAGGGAACCCGTTCTTCGAAACGCTTCCTCAAGGCCGGGGTCCCACAAGGCTCTGTCCTATCTCCACTCCTCTTCACACTCTTCACGAGTGATATCCCTAAAGACCCCGTGGTCAACACCGCACTCTTCGCCGACGATACTGCACTTTATGTCTCAAACTACAACAAAAATAGCCTCTCCTTAAAGCTCCAAAAAGCCACCAATCGCCTAGGTGAATGGTTCTGTCAATGACAAATTGACGTGAATCCCGAAAAGAGTGCAGTATACTTTCAATGGAATTCAACAGCAGGTTCCAAACCAAAAACGATTTCTCTGTACGACCGCCCAATCCCTTGGGAAAAATCGGCCAAATATCTAGGCGTCACGTTCGACTCCCGCATGAGTTTCGCGACGCACATAAGTGTAGTACGCAACAGAGCCAAGTCAATAATTGGCTGTCTACACCCTCTCGTTAACAGTGGTGGGAAAGCCGAGGCAATATAGGCTCGCGCCCTGCCCTCGAGCGGCCATTTGCCTTCGCGTCGCTAGTCTGAACCGCACCACCTGGCGCAGTCACGCTCCAGAAGTAACCGCCTCACATAGTGTGAGATATCGTCGCGCATCGCTCTCTTCCTTCGTACCACTGGCCTGGATCGCTCTCTCCCCTTTCCACTATCGAACAACCAAGCGAGTCCTGTCCTATTATATCGATATAGTAAGGAATCAAACCAAACAATATGTATCGTCTTTCGTAATGCGTACAACAAGGAATGGAATAATCTGTCGGCGTTCTATCATTAAGAGCCGTGGTAGCTCAATGGTTAACGCTCGCTGTAAATATAACAGAACGCGAGTAACCCGGGTTCGATCCCCGCCGGCACCAATGAAATTGTTAATTGCAATTTTAAGTGCTGATTTACCACGTGCTCGGCGGTGAACGAAAACATCGTGAGGAAACCTGCATGTCTGAGGAATAAGAAAAAAAATATTTCGAAGACATGTGAAGTTCATCAACACGCATTTGGGCAGCGTGGCGGACACTTCCTTGCCCTAAACCCTCTCAGAAATGAGGGGAGGCCTGAGCCCAGCAGTGGGACGTATATAGGCTGTTACTTTACTACTTACTTTACTTTTCTATCATTCCGTCCGAATTTACTTCTTTAAGCGAAACAAAATATCAACATGTAATATAGTGTTGTTCGCTCACCAGCAATTTTTTTATCCTATGCTTTTTTCCCTGAGGGTGCGATTGTGTGTCATAAAATAAATTTACATCGTTGCATTATGCGAGCGTCAGCCTTCACGGTTCAATTTACTTAATATATTTTGTAATTTTATATATGTCTAAAATAAATTCTAAAAACTTAGTAGCATTAATTTTGCAAATTAGTTTTAATCAATGAAATATAATAAATCATTAGTTTTATTCAATGTATATTATATATATATATATATATATATATATATATATATATATATATATATATATATTTATTGTGGCGGCGCTGTCGTCGCGCTACAAGCGAAATACACCGAAGCCTAAATCACACTATCAACATTCCGAATCATAAACAGTATAATATATCGAACATCTCCGAACTGTCACACGGAGTGTTGGCCGCTCCCCGGGCAGAACACCTTGCCCGGCGGGGAGATCTTCCCTTTTCCTTCCACGGCCACAATATATATATATATATATATATATATATCAATTATTTGTTCATATTTTATGTGCTGCCATAATGTTCACGAGATTGCCATGTAATTTTGTCAAGTTAATACTTGTACTTGTGAGAAGGTTATAGGCAAAGGCCTAGTAAAATTAACTTCGTATGGGTGTCGCGTTTATTGTACCTACAAATTCATTTGAAAGTATAACATTTATAGGTATAAATTCGACTTCAATTAATGTGTTATCATTCCTAATTAAAATATATAACTTTATATAACTCTTCCAAATTTAAAACGATATTTTCACAATTATTGATTCTGCGTATTTCGTATTTCGTGCACGTTGGGTACCAGCTAGTTAATTATAATTAAAAATTATAAGAAATTCTAAATGATACTCTAACTTTCTTAAACTATTTCACGCCTCCGGGGCGGCAGCGGCTTAGCAATGAGGTACAACGCTGAGAGCTGCGGGTTCGAATCTCGCATGAAACAAGTATTTTTATAGAATACAAATCTACATACTTTCATGTAACCATTATACTACAATACTACCTCAATAATACAGGATAAAATCCTAATGTGAGGATAAAGTTTTTAGAAAAAAAGCTTCAAAAAGCCAAAAGTTTGCATGAAATTAGAAAATACTAAAGTATTTATTATCGTTTTTCCATAATCTGCAGCAGTCACTTGTAATTAGGTAGACCATTAGCTCGTTTGGCAATAGTAATATAAGCTTAAGATTTATTTTTTATTTAATAAACATGCGGTGGTAACTTGGTCAGCTCTTTACTTATTTGGAGAAAATCAAATGGGGCTATGATGAGTTTTATTTTATTTTATAAAATGATAATGGACGCCTTTCACAAACGTATCAATGGCTTAAATTTTTTCAGTTCTCCAAAAGCTTTTTTTTATAGGATAAGGTGACAAACGAGCACACAGTCCACCTGATGGTAAGTGGTTGCTGTGACCCATAGACATCTACATCTATCGTCGATTACGAATCAAAATGCAGATACGTTGTCACCCGTGAGGACTATGGAAGAATACCTTATCTCCAGTAAAAGGGTCTTCGGTTCTCTACACTCACCGTACGAAACACAGCAGCATTGAGCTACTATTTTACGCTGGTATTCTCTAGAAGCGTGGTCCTTCCCCAGTCGAGCCGACCCATTCGTGCTACAGCTATTCTACTAATATAACTGTAACATGGCTCTATCACGTATAAAAAGATTCCATTTACTGAATTATTTCATTTCAAGAATAGACAGTTAGGTAAGAAGTAGTTGTGCAGTCCGATTACCGTTCGTACTACATATATGCAATTACTGCGACTAGACTGCATTAACACGGTAACAATAGCATTAGCAATAGTTTCGTTGAATGAAAAGAGTCCACAAATACTAATTTAGTATAAAATATAGTACACAACTAACTATACGTAATAACCCGTTAAAAATAACATTTTATAAAAAAAATCGAGTTTAGAAAGGAGTTTTAGTGTACAAGCGTGTTCTTAGATTTACATAATATTTGCCTTGAAATCGACGTTTAAATTTGCATCGTTTCAATATTATTCTTCGATTAATCATTTCAAGCTAATTTTAATTACTTCTGTCGGCACTCTCATTAAATTCATTACATTTCACGAGCTACGTACGGCAATGTGTAATAAGTCGTCAAAGGGAATTAGCGTACTCTGTGGTCTTTTAACAAAAGCTTTAGTGCAAATGCCGTAACCCACAGTTTTTTTTTTATTTCTTATTCTGACTGACTTCTGTTTGGTATCCCAGTTTATTCATTTTTTATGTTAAAATTTAATAAATTAAACTCACTGTGTGATGGAAACGTAAGCGAATTCAATACCACGTTTTGTCCAGTAATTGTCGTAAATTTTTGTTGTGGTAAATTTTCCCTTCAGTGGCATGATGATGAAGAAAAATGAAATAAAAATTTTGTAAATGATGAAACACTGACAACAAATTTCATTCATTACTGTAGTAAAATTTGAAAACGGTAGAAAATATCTGCGTATTCTTACTTACCAAATGGTTTTATTTTGAAAGTTATATTTTCATTGTTCGTGGAAAAAGAAATTCATTTTCAGCAACTAAAATTGTACGTATAAATTTAAGTATTGCAGACAATGATATCAGAATTTAATAGGATAGCTAGATAAGTGTAGGATATGCTGGAATTGAATAGAACAGGGTGGGAAAAGGATAGTGAAGGAAGATAAGGATAGGCAAAAATAGAATAGGGCAGGATAGGATAGGATAGGATATTTTATTTAATATAGATTGATATATACTTTTAAATATAGGATGAGTGACAAACGAGCACACAGTCCACTTGATGGTAAATGGCTGCTGTGGCCCTCTATCAAACAATAATTGTAGATAAACGTTAAAATATTATGCTCAGTAAATACTTGATTCTTTTTTTACTGTACTGAAATAATACCTATAAAAAATTTCCTGTAATATGAATATAGGAGAAATATAAATATCTTATGAGATATCTGGGATAAACATCTAAATCATGAACAATTATTTGGACCATACAAACACTTCTTCCGTTAGGAATTGGAACCTGCGGCCCGCAGCGCTGCAATCCATCGCTTAGTCTATGTTTACTCGAGCAAATCTATAAAATTTACCACATGGTTTCTTTCTATGTGCTGAAAGAAACCATGAAAACATGCAATTCTCCTGGTGTTGCGGTTGATCATGGGCGGCGGTAGTCACTTAATATCAGGTGAGCCGCATGCTCATTTGCCCCCTCTTCTATAAAAAAGTGATGGAACTTGATCGTCTGAGGAATTGTTCATAATTATTATAAAGGTCGTCAACAGCTAACCTAGCTAACTGCTCTATAACCCTTCCAGAAATATGAAAATTATACGTCGTAGAGCCGCGCTGCAGCTATATTAAGGTTGAAGCACGAATGGGTCGGCTTAGTCGGGATAGGACTACGCAGTTACAGAAAACCTGCGTAAAATAGAAGCTTTATTTTGATGCGTTTCTTACGAAGAGTGTAGAAAACGGGAGAGTCTTTTTTACTGAAAACGAGGTATTTTCTTCAGCCCTCAGGGGTGACAATGCATATGCATTTTGGTTCTTAATGGAGAATAAATGTAGACTGTATATGGGTCACAAAATCTACTTACCATCAGGTGGACTGTCTGCTTATTTGTCACACTTATTTTATAAAAAAGAAGAGGCTTGTGCCCTGCAGTGTAACTTATATAAGTTGTAGCTATGCTATACTACACACAAAATGTTATATTTGATATATTGTACGATTGAACGATATTGAAATCAAAGGAGTTCCTATAACTAGCACGGAAAATCTATTTACCATTTTATCTAAAATAGCAACCAAAATTGACTTCAATATTAGCGATAACAACGTTAATTACATTGCTAGAGTTCCTTCCCGCAACGATAAAAACAATAAAAGCATAATCGTATTTTTGCACTATCGATACCTCAGAGACATCTTGTTGCAGCAGCGAGAAAAAGTATTTACTTTACGCCGTTGGATATAGGTCTTAACGGTACTAACAGAATTTTTATCAACGACCATTTAACGCTTGAAAACAAATTGTTATTAAACAAAACAAAGGCTTTGGCCAAGGAGCGGGATTTTTTCGTACGTTTGGGTGAAGAACTGCAAAATCCTTGTACGGAAAAACACAACATCACCTGTTCATATAGTAAAAACGGAGTTGGATTTAAGAAAAATTGTTTAGGATTGTGCATACGCAAAGTTTGAGAAGCGTTGGAATCGTCTATTCATTAATTGTTTACTCGCACCTCGCTATTTTCCGCTTATCAAAAGGGCAAGTTCTTGCTATCTGTGTTTGTTATTATTATCTCTATTTTACTCATTATGCTGTTGTGCTTAAAGTAATGTTTTGCATATCGAATCTCACAGGTTCAGATTTTATAATACCCTTTTTTAATTTTTCTTTTGTTTATCATAGATTTTTTGTTATATCTGTGCTATGTTATTTATTTTATAGATTACAAGTAGTTATTTACTGTTATTTGTACGAATGTTGGAATTATTTATGTGTACTTGGCATATTATTCACAAAGTTAATAACACATATATTAACCTACTGTATCCATAATCATTTGATCTGTCGCTCAGGATACACCGGATACATTTACTGTAAGTTATATACATGTCATATTTTCGCGTTATTTTTGGAATGTAAGAGAATAATTGCTATTACTCCACAAAAATACCTTCTTCACTGTTTGCGCGCCATTGCTTATACTTTTGTGTCTCACTTTTACGCGTATATCATGAAATATTTATGCATTTTACTAATTAATAGGAAATTATTTTCTAATATGCCTCAACGTAAATTATTTTAGTTGCCCTACTATTACTTATCAAGTTAGTTTAGTGTTTATCCTGTTGCGAAAACATTTACCTCAAGAAATATAATATATACTTACTACCAAAACGTCCGGGGCTTACGGACTAAAGTAGCAACTTTATATAGGAATATCGTTATGAATATTTACGACTTAATATGCTTAACGGAAACGTGGCTTAATGAGGACTTCAATGACACTGAATTATTTGATAACCGATACCTAATTTGGAGGCGTAATAGGAATTATTCTGATACAGGTCAAAGTATGGGGGGTGGCGTTCTTCTTGCTGTTCGACGAGAGCTTATAGTTTTTGAACGCAGTGAATGGCGTTCAACAGCGGAGGATGTATGGATTACTCTAGCCCTAAAGCGTGCATCGAGTAATATGTGTTACAAATTAAATATTTGTGTTGTTTATATGTGCTACCAAAACTTAGGTAATTCTTTATTATAGCAATTAAAATGTTTCTACACTAAATTAAATGAGACTGTGTTAAGTAACTTGACAGACGGTTTTTTAATTCTAGGCGATTTTAATTTGCCGAATATAATATGGCAGCCAGCTGACGATGGGCAATCTCAATGCCCCTCTAATATTAAAGGTCCCATTCAGTCGGACTTTTTTGATACTCTCCATTTATGTTCCTTATCTCAGTATAATAGTCAACTAAACTGTAACAACAGAATTCTGGATTTAATTTTCTGCAATAACTTTATAGATGTACATAAATGTCTAGACCCTTTGGTGTCGGAAGATCATCATCACGTGGCATTATGTATATCTGTTGATTTCATCCACCAGCATATGCTTTCACCGCAAACCAGAACTAAATTCCTGTATAATTTAGCACACTACACTAAAATATGCCAACAACTTGATAGTACGGACTGGTCCAACTGTCTTAGAATTGGTACTTTAGAGGAGGCTGTACTCTTATTGAATGATAAGTTAAAAACGATAATCAATGCGCATGTCCCTTGCAAAACTGTTAAACCAACTTCCGGGTTTCCTCCTTGGTATAAAACCCCCCTGATTAAAATCTTAAAAGAAAAAATGAAGTACCACTCTAAGTATAAGAAATATAGAAACACTTCCGATCTTGATTCTTTTATTTTATTAAGGGAACGTGGTAAGGTTCTTGAAAAAAGTATGTACGAAGCTTACATTCGCAATATAGAAAATAACATAAGCAAATCACCGAAAGCCTTCTGGAACTTTGTTAAGAGTAAAAAATCACCAAATTCATATCCTTGTAGTATGAAATTCGATCAATATTCTTCAAGCAAAGGTTAAGTAATTTGTGATTTCTTTAATCAGTTTTTTAGGTCCAACTTTCTTCACGATTCTGATACAACCAACTTTAATATTATTGACACGAAAATTGATCAATTTTCTGTCGATATCAATTCCATCGAAGTGAAAGAAGCCGAGTTATCCAGAATTTTAAAGACTATCGACCCGCACAAATCAGCTAGACCAGACGGTATCCCGGCGATCTTCATCATACGTTGAGCGGGCTCCCTTACCTTGCCTCTGAGCATCCTGTACCGCCGTTCTTTAAAGGAAGGCATGTTTCAAAATATTTGGAAAAATGTGTTTATTACTCCAGTACATAAAAAAGGACCTAAGGATGAGGTACAAAATTATCGTCCCATTTCTAAGCTCTGTCTATTTGCTAAAGTGCTTGAAAAAATAATTTACAATCAGGTGTACTCTTCTCTTCGTCACACATTTAGTGAAAATCAACATGGTTTCTTAAAAAACAGATCAACTATGTCAAACCTTATTATTCGTTCCGACTATCTAACTAGCTTTATGTCCAAACCAGCACAAGTTGGTATTCGACAGAATTGATCATTTAATTCTTTTACGTAAACTCCTTACAATGGGTATCAGAGGTGATTTGTTCAGATGGTTTACATCATATATCAGAAATCGAAGTCAATCTGTCGTCCTTGGTGGATAACATTCCTCTACAATCCATATATCGTCTGCGTACCGCAAGGATCCATATTAGGTCCTTTGCTCTTCTTAATTTTTATCAATGATATCGATACGTGTTTTAAAAGTTCCAAGATTATTCTTTACGCTGACGATATGAAAATCTTATGTCCTATTACAAATTTGGAAAGTTGTTCAAGCCTTCAAAAGTATCTCTATAATTTAGAAGCGTATTTAGCGTTTTAACAATAAACTTAATCTAAATGTTTCTAAATGTTTTATCTGCTCATTTACTCGTAAACCTAATCCCATAATATATAATTATAAATTACACCATACTACTCTAAATAGAAGCAGCACTATCAGAGATCTAGGTGTTACCTTTGATTCAAAATTGCTGTTTGACAATCACGTTGATGATATTGTTACAAAGGCTAACAAAGCGCTAGGTTTTATATTAAGATTATCGGCAGATTTTAAAAGTAAAAAAACTTTCAAAATTCTTTATTGCGCTTTTGTACGCAGCTACTTGGAATATGCCTCTGAAATTTGGAATCCTAAATATAATGTATATGTTGATAGGATAGAGCGCGTACAAAAAAGATTTTTACATTTTCTTCAATTTAAATCAAAAAAGTTTATACCCAACTATACTATTCGATGTAAAAAAATTCATATTACCTTTATATGAGCGAAGAAATATTGCAGATCTCTCTTTCCTCTCTAAAATTATTAATGGTGTTGTTGATTGCCATGAACTACTGGGTAAAATAGGTTTACGTACCTCATCATCTAACTTGAGGAAACTTACACTTTTATCGGTACCATACGTGAAAAGTAATTATAGACAAAACTCTTTTATTATTCGATCATGCAAATCTTTTAATGCTACAGCACATATTCACAACGTGGATATTGACTTATTTCATTCCAGCGTTCCCCAACTTAGGCGATTACTTTCTAACAATTTCTTTTCTTCATATCTGTTTTGACACAATCTTGTTTGTTATAAAGTAGTATATAAGTGAAAACTTGTAATTGGCCTTCATTTTTGTTATAATTATATTATTTTTGTAAATTAGCTGTAAGTTTTCCAAATAAATAATAAATAAAAAATAAAATAAAAATCTTTCATCTGACAGTCGTGCTACGTGGCTAGCCAACTTTTACTTGAGCTTTCTCATATATTGTAGAGCATCTATTTATCTATTTAGTTTTCTGATTTTATTTTATCTTTCAGCCTTATATTCAAGATACGCCTTCCCATAGCGCGCTGCGCCTTCTGTATTCTGTCTGTCGCATTTTTGTTGTAGATCTAGGTTTGTAATTCGTATGACAAGCAGGGTAGTTAACATCCATCCATGACTTTATTTTTCAGTTTTGCAGGTATATTTGACTAAACCCTCCAATCCCTATAAAATTCCCATGCAGTCGCATGCGCCTGGAAAATATCGAGTGGCCGCATGCGACCGCACCTACCCAAACCACTTAAAACTATTAAAACTTATATTTAGAGTTTTTCCGTGAAAAAGTTTGGCATTATAAAATATATACATAAGTCTCTACCTTGTGGTTTTACCGAAAGTCAGGTTTTACTTTATTACAAAAGGATTTTTTTGTATTCTGAAAACAAAAAAATATACCAAATGGATGTCGGCAGCGTGAAATTCACAATTATTTCTACATATTAATCGAAATTATTTACATAAAAAGATAAATTGTATTAACACAAAAACTTTCGTAACAATTTTATAATGAAACACTAATAAAACACAAGGAAAATCCAAAAATCAACACAACAACATCCAAATGAAAATGGCGTACGTAATGAACGTAGAATATAAATTAATATCCGTAGACTAACTGTTTTTTATTCTACTAGAGGATAGAAAATTTTATATTGATTCTATAATGCCAAACTTCTTCATGGAAAAGTAGTCTCTAAATATAAGATTGTATGGGTTGAGGTGCTGTGGGTGGGTGCAGTCATATTTGACCGCTCGAATTTTGACAGAATATCGAAGCGGTCGAATTTGGCCGCTTGGTGTTTAAGAGGTTAAATATTTCTTTTAGGCTACAGTTCTTTCTCCATGTCATACTTATTCTCCTGTCAATCTCATTTTTGTTTTTAGAATTAAGTAATGAGATATATTTCCATAGGTATATGTAGCTCTCTACGTATTCTAAGCTCTGTAAATTGTTAACGTGTTGTATTGTGTTTAGTTGTAGTCCTATTTTCTTACTTTTTCTGCATAGTTCTGATATCTTTTCTTATAGTTGTTGAGGTGATCTCGAGAAGAGTATTATATCATCGGTGAATGTAAAGTTACTCAAAGTTTTTCCATTTATGCTGATACCTTTATGTTGCCAATGTCTTTTATTATATAATGTAAGACAGATATAAAAATAGTGGGAGATAGCGGGTCTTCCTATTTTACGCCTCTACATATTTCGATTTTTGGTTCAAGCCTATCGAGTTTTACTCGGGTTACGCTTTTGCTGTAGATGTCTTTCAGGATGTTTATGAAGGTTTCTGGAATATTTTGATTTTCTAGCGCTCGCCATTGGCTGTTATATGAGATAGAGTCGAAGGCCTTTGCGTAGTCCATAAAGGCTAGATATAAGGGCTATTGATGTTCCTGGTGTTTTTCAATTACTTGTTTCAAAGTGTGGATATTATTGCGCGCCTAAGTTGACGTCACGTACCCGGCACTAGCGCCATCTAGATCGGGGACCAGAGTGAAGAGGGCTTCCTAGAAAATGTCAATCTTGACTTTCAACCAACAGCGCCATCTAGTATTGAACAGAAGAATTAAGATTTCTAGAAGCCCCACACTCGAACTTTCTACACCTGGTCGATTGGCGCCCGTATTTACTTGAATATTCTGGATGTTTCGGTGAAAAATGTGTATTTAAAGCCGCTGCAACCCGCTATCGGGGCAGTATTGAATTCGGCGAGACAAGCGAAGCTTCGGAGCGAAATAAAGTGAATCAGTGTGGTTAATTATTAGTGTTTTAAGTTTTAATTGGTGTTCGGTAATAAGACTGTAAATTTTGGTAATTCAATCGGCAGTTTTTATTGTCACGAACCCTAAGCTCATAACAATATAATAACCCTGCAATCTCTAAGCGGTCGAATTCAACCGCGGCGCTATTGCGTCAAAAATCAAGCGGTTGGATTCGACCGCGCACACCCACAGCACTTTAAACCATTAAAACTTATTGTAGAAAATTTTATATTAATTCTATAATGCAAACTTTTTCGTAGGAAAGTGGTCTCTAAATATAAGTTTTAATGTTTTAAAGACCTGTGGGTGGGTGCGGTCGCATGCGACTGCTTGGGATTTGACGGACGCATGCGACTGCATGGGAATTTTAAGGGGACTGAGGGGATAAGTAAGTGCAGATGCGTTGTCACCAAATTGAACATTCGGCAATAAGGATGTTTTAAAATGGACAAACATTTAATAAGAATAAAAGATACTAACAAATAATCGTGAACAAATTACACATTAATCGATAAGAAAATGCGTTAGAAAAGCAAAGCGTAGCGTTGAGCAGTTGTAACAACTGTAAAACATAATAATATGTCACATAGTTAATTACAAAATAAGTTACTATTCTAGTTCAATTTATTATTCCTTTTATCTTGTTACAAAATTTAAATATCCACTTTAATCTGTTAATTAACAAAATAAGGCTTTTGAGTACTAAGTTTCTCGTGTAGAAATTAGGGTTCACTTTTAATTTATTTTTACCCACTTATCACGAAAGGTGTGTGGCTAGAGTAAAACCATTGAAGATATTATATAAGGAGAGTCATTAAGACTAAGTATATATAATGTCTTTGTTTTATACAACATATTAAGATTTCATAATATAACACCCTAACAATTATATCCTAAAGGTTAATATTTTTACTTTTATTCCTTTATATTTATTGTTGATATGATTAAATCTCTGCAGCGAAATTCAAAGATAAATCATTTCATAGAAGTTATTTCAGTTTCAATAACTAAGGGATCGGATTTCGCTTGTAGATGATTTACTGAAATCTATTAAGCTACCTACTGCGGACATTGCAAGATTTATATTTATTGTCCGTTACGAACATAGTGAATAAAATTGATTTTGTTAACTAAAATAAATTTGTTATAATATAACGTATATAAGAGATAAAAATTAAAATTATTTCCTTTTTTACATGCATCAGCTATACAAGGTTATATCATTATTTAAAAGGTTGGCTCGACCGGGAAAGGACTACGTTCTCATATAATAACAGCGTAAAATAGCACCTTAATCACAAATTAAATAATGTTCCTACGTAATCGATACACCAATCCCATAAAAAAGAGTAAATATTACAAATATACACTTTAATTTTATTTATTTTTATATACAAGGTGATAAACGATAAACGCATGGTAAAGAGAGCCAGGCACTGGTTTGTAGGGGAACCAGTCTAATTTAACAATATGAGCCCAAGCCGTAGGAACCTGCATCTATCTTCAATTAGGGTCACAAGTCGATGCCAAAATGAAATGACTCGTTAACAGTAAAAAGTTCACCATTCAATACAAACATAGCAGCTTTAAGCTGAATATTCTTCAACGAGTTACAGAGTAAACCAAAAATTGTAAAGACTATTTATTATTTAGAACTGCAACAAGCACGAGTAAAAAAATATTTGTCCATCGAAAACATAAATATACAGTACAAACGCTACTATTCAAGCTAACAACTGCACACAATTTGTCACCCATCGCCTCGATTAAGCAATATTTAATTAACAATCACTAAATTGTTTAAACTACGAATAGCATGATGCGAAGCGAGTTTTTATTTTAAATTAATTTTTACTTGCTTAAGTATTAACAGGCTTTATAATTTGGTTAAAATATTTTTTATAAAACATCATCTGGTTCTTACAAATTGTTATAAAATATTTTATATATAAATTCTAAAGAAATGTATAAAGGGGAAAATGCAATGGAAATATCATTATTTTATTTACTTATTCATTTATCTAAACGGCTATTTCATGTGTTATGTACCAAAAATAAATTTTATTAATTTTTTATTGCGTAGTTAGAGAATAATATAGTTTGTATCATAATATAAAGTATTACTCTGTACCATGTACCGTATATAGGCGGTTTTAGAACATCTACTAACCTATATCGAACGTGGCTGTCGTAATAGAGATACAGAGTGAAACTGAATGAAGTGATGGTCAGCAGCAACCACTAAAAAATAATAAAAAACTGCGGTTGCCAACCTGCCTGCCAAGTGTAGCAATTATGGCCAAATCCCCCTCTGGGTGAGGCCTATGTTCAACAGTGTACATTTATAGCCTGTAATGGTAATGGAATACAATATTTAGTCTCTGTAAAAGAAATTATTATATAATATTAAGTATATGAATATGAGTTCAATAATGAATAATAACTCTATCAGCATAAAGGTGATTGCGTAGCATAAACCTTTTAGAAATATATCAGAAAATCCGTCTATTCGGAGTATTTAATATGGCCAAATATTTTATAAAATCAAAGCTGACGCGGCGCATTCTTGGACACACCACATGTATGTCAGAAAGATGTCTATTTAATTAGACTGGTCTTGTACGCTAGCGTAATGATGGATTGGAAAGTACAATCAGACAGAAAATATTCGAAAATCAATATCATTTCAATAAAAAAATATTATACCCTATATACATCCCACAGCTGGGCATATGCCTACCTTTCATTTTTGAGACCGTCTAAAGCTAATAAGTCTGCCGTGCGTCTATCGTGCATGATGGTTGACTTCACATTTACTCGAAGTATCTCATTCCACTGATATACAGGTTTCCTAACGATGGAAAACCTTTGCTTGCGAGAACGCAGGAAATCAGGTATTAAAATTGATATTTGCAATTTCAATGGTGGTAGTGAAAACCAAACCCGGGTAGCTAGCGTACTGTTAAATTTTCGCCTAGTACTTAGCTCCTAATTTACCATGATTTTAAATTTACATACGTATATATTTTAAGGTCGAGTTTTTGTTACGTATATTTCGCAAGATTATGTAGTATTATTCTTTTGCTTATAATAAATGGAAATCAACTTAAATATTAAATACATTATGGTTAAATTTATTCACGAGTTAAATTTATAATAAATATGTATATTTATATAAAACATTTATTACATACATATTTAAGTTGAAGATGAAATGCCTTCTCTAAGAAATCATAAATTTTCATATACACTTATCCGCATTGGCAAGTCATATTGCTCGTGAGAACATTTATGGCAGTTGAATAATAACATAAAAGAAAATGAATAGATAATTTACTTTAACATAAAAAATTTAAAAGGTAAAGGCGTAAAATAACAGGTTGATGCTGCTAGGATTCAAGTTATAACGTTCCCCCTTTATAGATGTAGTGCCGCCTGCTGATCTATTTATAAAATATTAAATGAATAAATTAACGTGACCAGACAAATATATATAAATTTTTCTAAAGATTTGTTTTGAAACAATTTTTTTCCTCACCATCTGGAAGCTTGGCGGTCCACTACTGTACATTTTACTAGGAGTTTTCTTCCTCGTACATTTTCTCTGTGGAATTGTTTTCCACCGGCGACTTTTCTGGACCGATACGACTTCAAAAAAAGAGCTTACTCCTTTCTAAAAGGCCGGTAACGCATTTGCAATTCCCCTGGTGTTGCGGTTGTTCATGGGCGGCGATAGTCACTTACCATCAGGTGAGCCGCATGCTCGTTTGCCTCCTCTTCTACAAAAAAGGCAGTTTGTAATAATTATTTTAAGGCGTGAGAGTAAGTAGAAAATACCTTTATTACGTAGTTTGTTTATCAACTTATTTTAAGATGTGTCTTGAAAGAATGAATATTCACCAGTGCAATCGGAAACCATTAACTGATTCCAATAATTATTTTAATAGCTTAAATATATATTAATATTTTAATTATAGAACCTAGTCCTCGAGGAAAGAGCTCAAAATATGTATAATAACTTTAATTCGTCCCTTTATGCAATTGTCGGTCAATTTCTTTTTAATGAACCCCTTCCCGTTTGGAAAAGGCTCATATTACTTTACAGCTAATTAAGCTGATTCTTTGCTAGAGCTTGCGCTCTCCCACTTAAAAAAATGTGCGCCGTGAGCTGTGAGCGTCAAACATAACAATGTGCTTCTCTGAAGAGGAACAAGAAGGTGACTGAGAAGGTATGTGTTTTGTAAATTTAATGATTTTCAAGACTGATAATATTAAACTTTTATCGAACTATAATCCTTAGTGCTCGAAACGAATATATTGTACACATTGAACGCGAAGTGAGATTGGGATTTACTGTTGAATTGAGAAGGTTTTTTTTTCTATGCATAATAATTTTTTGTTTAAAATAACTTACCTGTTAGTGTTCTTCGATCAAAATTATATGAAGTTATCGCCTCCTCGGTGTTTGTATACTATTTAAATGTATAAAGATTTGATTGAGCCATTTTAATTATTTACTGTGATATAGTATCATAAGTAACAATTTACATTAGACATACAATAAACATAATATTTCTAATTTAGATACTATAATTTCCTATTATGAATTATTGTTTGTTTATTTTATACTATTTCGAATGCGAACGCTAATATTACTCTTAATTAATAATGGCCTATTATGAAAAATGGAAAAAAGTTTTGAATGTAAGTAATAAATGCCTAAAAATAGAAATCATCAAAATCGGCTCATTTAGAGAAAAGCTATGAGGTAACACACATAAAAAAAATATACAGAATAATTGAACACCTCCTAGTTCTTGAAGTCGGGCGAAGTTATTTTCTCCTTCTAATTTATTTATTTGCCTTTTCTCTTTATTTCTTATTTTTATGAAATTCAGCTAAATAAACCAATTGTGTTAGACTTAAGCATTGATCGTATTCTAGTTTTTTTTATCCTACAAACACCAGAAAAGAACCGTTTACTTTCATAATATGAGCCCAAATCATAATAAGAAGAATGATAAGTAAATTTTAATAAGACTAGACCTGGCAACATACAACGCATGTATACGCCCTGAGGACTGACGTGAAGATTCTGCAGGAAGAAAAGATATACAAGGTGCGCTATAATATTATAGGATTATCCGAGATCCGAAGACAGGGGTAGAGCACGGTGATTCTCAAATCCGGCAACTCGTTCTATCACCGGGAGGGCAAATATCTGTCCCAAGGAGGTTTTGGATTTATCGTCAACAAGTCTCCAGTTAACTTTGAAAAGAATGGGAGTGTGACGAAGAGTTACATATCTCATACCCAGTGTACGTTACACCTAAAATGCTGCTGCTGATGATATAAATAAAATATGCTGCTTGATAGAAAAAGGGAAATATATTTAAAAACTGCTAATAGTACACGTGAAATGAGTGCACGAACGCACTGTGTGGCGATGTTATGTGAACTGATTCGATGAACAATAAAAATAAGTGTATGAGGCGAAAATGCTGATCGGGCGATAAGTGCGGTTACACTGTACACCCAGAATCACCAAAAAGTATTCGCTGAAAGTCATACAGGTTTACGCACCAACCTCGGCGTATCCTGATGAGAAGCTGGGGAAAAAGTATAAGAATATTTATAGAGACTTGCATTCCTCCAAAACACATATAAGGTGTTAATGGGAGACTTCAACGTAAAACTAGGCACAAGAAAGAACGATGCGCTGACGATAGGTAAATTTGGGACAGGGAAATGGAACCCAAGGGCAAAAAGCTGGCCCACTTCATGGAGAAAGAGAGACTCTTTATGATGAACTCTTTCTTCCATGAGCGGCATCACAGAAACTTGTTCGAGCGCCGACGGTACGACAAATGGGAGATTGACTTCATTATGACGAACAGATGACATATTTGAAGTGATGTCTCAGTGATCGAAAAATAAAAACTGGCAGCAATCACCAAATGGTTAGACGCACAACCAACCTAAACGTTTAGTTGGAGAGTTCACGTTTAATGAGGTCACCACTTCGTCTCCTTAGAGCTTTAATCCAAAGTTCCGAAAACTTTCAGCTCGAGTTACAAAAACAATTTCAGCGCCTAGAAAACTGCATTGCAGTGGACGATATAAATGACTAGCTCGTGGATACCCTTCATGCGGCCAGAGCTCTGCAAGAACCACCGCAGAGAAACACAAAACTCTCCGATGACACTGCTACTACACACTAATCTCATTGCTGTTATACGAGAAATGAAGCTACAATCTTCAGCAGATTCGACAGCATATAGGCAACTGGATAAACAGATCTCCAAATGCATGCGGTGGGACTTACGTAACTTTAATACTCTCTCATATTGAAGAAGAAGGAAATAACATAACGGAATTAGGGCTCCAAAGTCTTTGCCAGAGATCTTTCTGTAAGAAGAAGCCAACTGTCAAATCTGAAGACTGTGTGTGGCAGCATTGTTTCCAAGACACCTGAGATTTTGAGTAAGATTCGGAGGTTTCGTGGGTAGCTGTATATATCACCGTTGCAGCAATACCTAAGAGTGAGTAACGATCCAGGAACAAGTCTTACTACTTCGACACCATTCCAATGATATCCCGGACGTCATTGTGAGCAAGATTAGGATGGCTCATCAGCACCTTAAGCACGGCAAGGTTCCATGCGAGGATGAAAGTATAGCGGAGATTCTGAAAGCGGGTGGAACATCTGTACTCAAAGTCCTTAAGAAACTCTTCAATTGCATTCTCTATGGTGCCACTACTCGGGAGGCGTGCAGCAGAAATACGGTAATCTTCTTCTTCAAGAAAGGTGACAATGCCTATGAGCCGCGTCTACGTGCTGTTTTCGAGAGTAATTATGAATCGTCTCGCACACAGACTAGACAATTTCCAGCTTTCCGAACAAGTTGGTTTCCGAAAAGGTAAAAGGAAACAGGGCTCAAATCTTCCCCATTTAAAAACACATTGGTATTCAAATATTACATTTAGTTTTATTGCCGTTTCAATATTCACTTCACTACTTTAAAATGATTGAAGTTTAAGTTTAATAATCAAGGAAGAATCACCAGGAAATAACACTATATAATTAATTATCCCCTACAAGGGAAGAGAAGTCATTAACAGAGACTAGAAATAGGAATGGGCAGAGAATTAAGCCTTGAGGGACATGCAAAGACTGCACGGCTAAAATTGAAATAAAAATAATTTAAATTAGATTTAAGTTAGGTAGATTCGTTATTATTCATGCAAGTTATATACATCATATATTATATATATCATAATTGTGCTGATTTACCTCGTGCTCGGCGGTGAAGGAAAACATTGTGAGAAAACTAACATGTTTGAAAAATAAGAAAAAAATATTTCGAAGATATTTGAAGTTCGCCAACACGCATTTGGGCGATGGACATTTCTATACCCTAAACCTTTCAGAAATGAGTGGAAGCCTGTGTTTAGCAGTGGGACGTATATAGGCTGTTACTTTATTTTACTTTTACATACATAACTTTTGTGAGCTTACCGAAAAGACACAGACGAGTATCATAGTTTTAAGAAAGAAGCTCAGCAATATTATAGTGGTAGGTAATTAGTTAAATATTTTGATAAAGCAACGCTAGTCATTCTTCAACTAATGTATACTCTATGACATACTTGTAATATGATTGAACATTGTACGCTTTTTTCGCAAAAGTACACGCTACATGAGAAATACTAACACTTTGCTAAAATGTCGAACACACTTTTCTATTATCTTTTGATATTTTCTTTGCCATATTTTAAATTAATCGGCATGCTTGACAGACAGTTTGCCGATTACTGTACCTAATGTGAAACAATGTGTAGCATAACGTTATATGGTAACAATTTATTTAAAACAAAGCAGAAGAAGAGAGAATTTGAAGGACATAAGAAGATAAAAATTCGCATAAAACGCCTGTTGTGTCTTTCTAGCCCATATAGACTGGAGCAATAGCTTCCAATTATCACTAGAATATAATATTCCTTGAGGATTATGTACCTTAAATCCGGTATAAAGCGACATACTTGTGTGTGTTTGATTGCATTATACGGTTGAATGCAGACAGCATCAGTGTTAAAGAATAACAAGAGCATATAAATTTTTTATTAAATGGTTGCGCGGAAAAACGAGTACTCTCGCATTTTGCTTAGTTGATTATTATCTAGTTAGTGCCTCACTCCCATCTGCGCATTCCTTTCACACGCACTGAAAAAGGAGGGGGGGAGCTCGAATGTGACGTCATCTGTTTGGCCAATAAAGAAACGCGCCCGCCGAGATGGGAGTGGAGATGGCCGACAAATAAAAGGAGATACTAGATGAAGATTGCTTTAAGTTTTTGGAAAATAAACATCTAATTATCTCATCCCGTGAGACCAAATTAATTAATTGAAAATTAATTAATTCTGTATTTATATCATCACTTCAGTAGTACTAGACGTCCAGTAATTGATTTTTTAATTTTGTTTTCAATTTGGGAGGTTTGTCAGGGTTAAGCTAGAATCTTTACACTGTTTTTGGATTTCGGAAATGCCTTTTGCATTAATTACGATAAAAATAAATTTCACAAAAATTGCACATAAGGAAACGCAAATACGTCAATTTGTTTTTTTTAACACGGATACACTCATAAAAAAGTTAATCACTCGGACCCAGATAATCGAGTTGAGGCTGAAGACATGACTCATATACAACAAATTGACTCGCAGTGAAGAGCAGTCAAGAGGTTTTTCAGAAAACAAAATTATAACAATTCACATTACATTATTTGATTTACCACTATCATAGCAGAGTTTAGGGCAACCTGACTTTATAGATAAGATTGGTCGAATCGGTTTTAATACCGAATTAGCACGCCTGGACTTCACGTAGTCTTCTCTGCCCTACCTCTAGTGTATATAAAGCCCTAGTTGAGGAGAGAGAGCAGCCTCCGCCTGCTGTAGCAAATCGCAGGCTCCTGAAAGCTGGTTTACATTTTGAGAAGTGACAAGTGCGAGTGGCAAGTGAGAGTGACAAGAGGGTATTTTATTCCCACTTATCACTTGTCACTATCGGTTGCACTTGCCACTCGCACTTGTCACTTCTCAAAATGTAAACCGGGCCTGAGTTAGCATGGATATCTGTGATTTGCTACGCAAAGGCTAAGGTGCTGCACTTCCCGCAGTGCCGAAGCGAGGTTATGATTTTACAAAAAAAAAATCATTAACTATACATTTACGCAAAGGGGGAAGGGTATTGGGGCTTTACCTGAACCCTCTTCGTCCCCCGTCTCACTCTCACCAACGTACGCTAATACCGGATGTCTATAGTTTAACCGTCATAAGAATTCAAAAATTGGTACATGAATTATACACGAGGGCAACTGTATTTACTTATCACTTTAATTAAACTGAGATTGAGGCTTTAAGGTAATGTCTTGTTAAAAAGCGCAGTTTACAGTTCTAGGCTTAAGCTGTCAGTAACATGTAATTAAAAAGAAACTAAACTTATATTATTGAAATAAATTGTATAACAATTGAAATTAAAATTTTAGCAGTTCTAAAAACATACAATTACTCAAATATAATTCATATTGGCTCGCATAAGTGATTTACACCACTATTATAACCACTTCAACTTCAACTTTGAAATATTTTTAGGAAGTATTTGAAGAACTTGTAAGAATACGTTACATAGTTGCGTATTTTTACGGTTTGCGAATAAGTAGGTTGCTATGGCGTGGGTTTTGGATTTGAAATACGCCCGGAGTTAATATATAGTTGATTTTTTACCTCTGAACTTAGGAATTTTCCCATTAAATACCACAAAACACGGTCCTGAGCTACCAACATCCATCGAATTCGTATGTATTACAGGTAGCCATTCTAGGAAGGCACAGCACTACAGCGTAAGAAGCTGCCACTCGAGAAAATTCTTCTCCATCGGTTGTCAGTTCTTCGATTTACAAGGTCAACTAATATGGCTAATTCAACTTTTGTTCAGTGACAGGGCTATGACCAAATATGAATCTGTAACGGTAATATCCGAATAAAAACCAAAGTAAACAACAAATCCCAACGCGTATAAGACTAAAATATCTCGTATGTTTTTTTTTATATAACAGGGGTGACAAACGAGTACACAGTTTATCTGATGATAAGTGGACGCTGGGGCTCACAGACAACTACATTTATCTACGATTAAGATTCAAAATGCAGATGCATTGTCACTCCTGAGGATTACGATGGAATGCCTCGTTTCCAGTAAAAAGAGTCTGCGGTTCTCTACATTCACCATACGAAATACAGCAGCATTAAAATGCTATTAACGGTGGTATTCTATGAGAACGTGGCCCTTACTCGATATCGAGCCGAGCTACAATCATAATATAGCTGCAGCGTGGCTCTATCTCTTATAAAAAGTATGTGTAGATGATAACTTAGACGCCATTCAAAATAGATAAACATCATAATCAAGTAAAACATAAATAAAAAGAATATAGAATGAAAAAATTATATATTAAAAAACAGCATGAAAGAAATAAGCAATACATAATATAATTAAAAATGTTAAATCGTTATTTGTTCAAAATCTTCAATTTTAGAAAGTTCTCGCCTTTGCAGTCTATCTCGCTCGCACTCGTTGTGCTCATGGAGCGACGAAATAATGTGTGGTCGATATCGATATGATTGAATGAATTGATTTTTTAAGGTTTGTGTTCATGAAAATATAAAATAACACAATAAAATAAAATAAAAATTTAATCGACAATTATAAATATTTTATTATTTTACAAACTATCTGCATTTAAAATCGCATTTAAAATTGGGTATCAATTCCGAGTATTTAACACAGATTTAGATCACACAAGGATACTCTCCGTTATAATACATAGTAGATATAGTGCGTTTTAGCAAACTTATATCAAAATTATCACTATTGGTGACTGTAGTTGTTTTAAAAAAATCTTTGGATTTGCTGAGCTGCCGGATTACGATATTTCCGTTTTTATTCGGTCGACTCTCGCTCTGCTAACGCCACAAATAATCGTAACATTTTTCCATATTTCATTAAAATTAACCTATGACAATTTTTCTGAATCACATTTCTATTCATTTAAAAACAAATATATATTGTGAAAAACTATTTGAATATGCACGTTAATATCGCATTTTAAAGTTTTGAAATTCACGTTAGAGAGTAAGTTTTCCATTATGCACAACTGTCGAGATCGTAGTGAGAAATATAAGTTAAAGAAATGTACAGAGGCCCTTACGTTGTTACTTTATTAAACATAAACAAGTAACGTCCAATTCAATGAGGATAATATAGGTAACGCCACGAGTCATGGAAGTGCGCAGAACCGAAAAATAGGTGTCCGCACGGTGAGGTGTGAGGTACGGGGAAGCGAAACCATAGCAACGGGTGACACGCCACTCTTAAGTAGTTTCTTCCTGCGTCCTGTCGCCTGCGCACCTTCTTGTGTCGTCTTGTGTACTATCAATATCGAAAGTGTAGTCGCTAACACTTTCAATATTGATAGTTACAAAATTTTAAAACCTTATTATTGATAGTTAAAAAATTTAAAATTTTTTACCTGTTATAAAATTTTAAATTTTTGCGATTACTCTTGTACTTTTAAAAATGTTTTTCTATAATATTTTCAAATAGTGTGCAAATATTTATTACTTTATAAATTATTTTGGGACTATTTAAAATAGCGTAGTTCGTAGTAAATTGTATAAAGTTGTAAATATTTTGTTATTTTCTACAAGATGATTCTTTTTTTGCAAATAATTGCATGTAAACTATCCTTATAATCGAAGGCTATCGCACAGTATAGTTTAAACAGCAATTACAAATACAAAAATACAAATACAAAATATTTTATTTCTTTAACTAAGTGTACATAAAATTTAGAATATTATTTAGAAGCAGTTAAAACCTAACGATGATATATAAATATATCGTTCAGTTTTCGTGGAGACTTTGATGTGTAGTTATAATGTTGACCTTTGAATTTTTACATATTAAAATGCCATAATAAAACTTTCATTTTTCTGCTTGATTGTACATGCGCAGTGGACTCTATTTAATTTCATCTTACGTGGCACGACCTGTAATCTTATTGCGGCGGACAAAGCTGTAGCAAGTGGCACACAGCAATGGCACATTCCTACTGTTATTGATAATTATCACATGACGACTCAGTTGATAACACAGGCACTAAATTATATTATTTGAAAACTTGAGTTACAGCAGCACATCGTCGAGTACAGCGAGAAAATAAAGAAAAAAAATTAATTTAAAAATTAAATTTTTGTCCCAATAACTTTAAACTAAACATATTTACGGACCTTACTGTATAACAAACGTCATTGAGTTTCGTTATTCATTATTTATGTTGTTGAAGAGCGTACGCTAATAATTTCTTATCTTTTTAAGTAACCACCGCTATAAAATAAAACAGCTATTGTTCTCCCACTCGTACCCTTTATGATGTCTTCTAAGGCTGTAAAATTCCTAAAAAGATATACCTTAACTCGTGTTCTTTTGTTACATACTTTGTTACAGAATTTAAAGATTGTTTCTTATTTTACTTGGACATATAAAGTAAGGCTTTATATAAAAACAAAAAGCGACTTCAAAACACTAAAAATAGTGAAATTATTTTCAAATAGTAGTTCCATAAATTGGTGTTTAGATACAGCGAATATATGATGAAAGCCTCAACTTCGGAAGCTGTTATGTCGAAATTATTTTATTAAATAAAACTAATTTTACGGATTTTGTCGCGTTTCATACAACTTAAATTTTATTTCAGAAATTTTGTTCTGTGATCATACCCACAACAACAGCCCGTTAAGCGCTCGAAACGTTAGGAATTAATAATAAGTTAAATAAAATCGATAAATTCATAAAATTAGTTTACGTTAAATCTAGTGTTAGTATAAATATTATAAATCGTTAATTATTTTAATTTTTATAGTTTTTTAAGATCAGCTTTTACTTTTTCTTAAAATGTGAATTATTTTGACCATTCTAAGTGGACTAAAAATATCAGTGCTATGTCTTCATAAGCACTAAATGTCTACTTAGCATAACACTGATATTTTATCCATCACCCCATATGCTCCCGTGGGATGCCGTAAGAGGATAAGAAGGTAGGATGTACAACAGCATCGTCCTAATAACGACTGAAAATAATAGTATGTATAAAGCTTCGGTTACCAAACCCACCTGTTACGCTTGGCAACTAATATAAAAAATATGAATTTTGATACATCTATGCGGATGGATAGGGAGCCATTTAAGCTTAGAACGATATATGGATACATGATCGTATTTACAAAGGCCAAAAATAAAACGAATGCAATTATTTAACAAACGATCCAATTTGCAGAGTAGTACTTGACTCACATCAGAGTAACACACATCAGCATAATCAATAACTGGTAAAACAAGCGCACCAACATAGCCTTCGATTGGAAGGAAATTCTTGAAACGATGAAGGCCACGCAGGGTGATTGTCACTCTCCGACTTATTTCAGCCACCTGAGATTGCCAACTTAAATTAGCATCAATCATTAACCCAAGGTCTTTAACTACATGACTAAGAGGAATAATTGTGCTATTGTAAACGATAGGCTCCAGTAAATTAAAATCTAATTTAGTTGTACGGCGAGGACTACCGAGAATTAATTATATAATTTCTGCACCAGTCACAAATGACCTCAAGATCTAGATTTAAAATTTCGATTGCGGAGTTAAGCTCTGCTGGATCAATCCGAGCGTACAGCTGTAAATCGTCAGCATACAGATGGTAGGAGCATTTGAAATTTACAGTTATGAGATTTATAAAAATAGAAAATAATAAAGGAGAATGAATTCAGCCTTGTGGAACGCCAGTAGTAAGATCAGACCAATCAGAGAAAGACTGTTGGTTGACTTTAACTCTTTGCTGGTGACCACGAAGATAAGTTGATAACCAATCCAAAACTGACGAAGAGAAACCCATGCATTTACAGATAGCAAGAAGAATGTCGTGATCGACTGTACAGAAAGCATTGGAAAAGTCAATTAATATGAAAACCGTTAATTTTGATTCCTCTATACCCTCTCGTTTCATAGCTTTAAGGAGAGCAGTGGTTGTACTAGCCCAGGATGAAAACCTGATTATAAGGGACTAAAGAGATTATTTTTATAAATGTAGCTGGATAGCCGTTTGTATGCAGCTGATTCTAAAATCTTTGAAAGAAAGGGAAGTATAGAAATTGGTCGAAAATAGTTAACAAAACTGGGATTATTTAACTTGGGAAGTGGAAGGACAAATGTTTTAAGCCAAAAAAGATGGAAAAACCCCAGTAGAAAAAGAAAAATTGATGATGTGGGTAATGATTGGGAGAATGTTTTCAACTATGGGGATAATCATATTTCTACTCACGTCATCATAGCCAGCTGCTTTAGATTTAATGGCAAAAATAATTTTACGAACATCTTGATTAGTTATTGGAGAAAAATCAAAGCAGTTTGCGTCGATTTTGAGAAGTGATGAGATAAGAGAAATAGTTCTATGTTTAATGGAATTATCGACTTTAGTTGCCGAGGAGAAGTGCTAATTAAGATCATTGAGAGATATTGACCCCATATCAGGGCAATTATTTTGTCTACCAAACCCAAGGGAATTAAGAAATTTCCAAGTGCCGGCTGGTGAAGAACTTATAATATTCTTATGGAAATGTCGGCTTTCTGGTAGCCTTATATACATTCCAGTTGGCATTACAATGATTTTAAATCTTACAAAAGCCCGATCACGTTTTGCCATTGCTTTATGGATTACACTGTCCATCTACGGTGCTGGGAGGTGCTTGACTTTAACATTGCGAATCGGGGCTACTACATCGTATGACTGAAGGATATTATTAGTCATTGTCTCAGCCATATGATTTACATCTGATGTATAAAAAATATCTGACCAATCTATTGAGCGGCTTTCCGTTTCTTTAGTCGCGGGATTTATTTAAATCACCACTAGAAAATTTCACTTCACTTCAACACAAACACAATCAACGCACATGATGATTGCCAAATATTGCCGTCTAACAATAGAAGAGACCAATTTTGACATACTGGTAAGAGTTGAGACGAGATGCGATGCAACATATAGCGCACTTTTCTTTAAAAACAGCAGTTATGTCAGTTTACAGAAACAGATTGATATTCATTCGCCGCGTTATACGAACGTAATGCTGCTGTACACAAGAAATGCTATTGACAGGTTGTCCCTATTATTTTATTCTCATCCATGGGCAGCTCTAGAATTTGAATTTTGGAGGCTAGTTTTGCCCTTTAAGCAGCGAAGTCGCTCTGCGGTACTACTTGACCAATTAAAGAAAATCAGCTAACTCCTTTAAGGTACTGTGTGCCATAACTCTCTGCATGCTAGCTCAGTGTAAACTGACCCTTACTAGCAATCACTTAGTTATTAGTTTGCCTTCAGTATCGGTCTCCAATTAATAAATGCACCTGATTTACGAGTTAAATTTTTTGGAATTAAACTAAAAAAAACAATAAATAATTATTAGGATTTGTTGTTTTGTTTTGTTCTTGTTTTTGTTGAAATCAATCCCAGGTCTTGAAGTTACCACTAAGGCACGTATTTTTTTATTTATAAGCAATTGGACTTGCTTTTTCTATATCAAAAATCTGCAAAAAAAACCAAAAAAAAAAAAAAAAACCTTATCCCCCCCCTTTTTTCCCAAAAACCCCCCCCCCCCTGCCGCGCCTATATATATAAAAAAAAAAAAAAAGTTAAAAACGCCAACCGGGGGTTTTTTTTTCCCCCTTTTTTTGAATACTAAGGGCCACAGCTAAACATTCGCTTCGATATGTCTATATAGAATAAGAGTGACACAGGGACACACAGCTCACCTGATGGTAAGTATATGATGTGGCGCATAGACACACACATCTCTCCTCTATTAAGTATTGAAATGTAGATGTGTTGTCACCACTGATGACGAAGATAGAATTCTTCGTTACCAGTAAAAAGGATTTCCGATTTTTAGACTCACTATACGAAATACATCTGCATTAAACTGATATTTTACACTTGTATCATTTGTGAGCTTGATCCTTTCCTGGTAGAGCCGACCCATACGTGTATAGCATACAATAGTTTAATACATAACGGACACCATGGACGTGGTAGAGACAAGCTGCAGTTATATTTAGCTTTTTGTATTTTACTTCAAACATCTATTTTTCCTTCGAATTAAATAACAACCACACACTGATGAGAAACCCTAGGCGAAATATTCTTAACTTCTAATTGGTCAAGCGTCTCATCTCGCGACAATATTGTTACGAGCTTGAGGTTCGTGATAATAAAAATTGCCGATAGAATTACCAAAATCAACACTTTAATTTTCTTTACGCAAATTAAAACTTAAAACACCAATAATTAAGCACACTTTACTTTACTTTACTTTACTTATCTTCACGCACAATCCCTAACGGGGTAGCCAGAGAGAACAGATCGCCAAGTGTCACGATCCTTACATACCTCTTTCGCTTCTTTCACGTTCATTAACTTCTTCATTAAGCACACTAATTCACTTTATTCCGCTCCGAAGCTTCGCTTGTCTCGCCGAATTCAATACTTCCCCCATCGCATCTTGCAGCGCCTATAAATATAAATTAGCACCGAAATATCCAGAATATTCAAGTAAACACGCGCAAGGTACCGAGAGTTCGAGTTTCAACTTCAAGAAGTTTAGTTCTTCGGTTCGAGACTAGATAGCACTATTGCCGTCGACTTAGGCGCGTAACACTGCCCCCTCCTAAGACATGCTCGTCCCGAGCATTATCAGCCCCATAATAACGCGCCATGCACATGGACGATCTTAGAAGTCCCTCTTGCGCTTTTCTGTATCCGGTAGGTTACATCATTGATCCTGGTCACAATCCGGTACGGGTCGTCCCATTTAGCTTGAAGCTTAGGAGATTTCCCTTTGCTGCGGACTGGATTGTGCAACCACACAAGTGAACCTTCGTCAAACCCTTTGTTGTTCATTTTACGGTCGTACCAGGTTTTCATCTTTTCAGACATTTGCTGACCCGATTGTCTGACGTGCTCATAAACGTCATTCATTTTGTTCCGCAAGTCATTTGCATAATCGGTTATACTGCGTGGAGCATCAGGTGGTATCCCGGTGATCAGGTCTGCAGGCAGCCGTAATTCTCTTCCAAAGTTTACGAAAGCTGGTGTCACTGCTGTACTTTCGTGAACAGCGCTTCGATATGACAACAAAAACGGTTGTATGTGCTTGTCCCAATCTCGTTGCCGATTGTCTACAACTTTTGCTAGGTACCTCTCCAATGTCTGATTAAATCGTTCTACCATTCAATCAGATTGCGGGTGATAAGAAGTCGTTCTTGTTTTATGAGTACCCATAACTCGGCAAGTTTCCTGGAATATTTGAGACTCAAAATTCCTTCCTTTATCGCTGTGAATCTCTAAAGGTAATCCAAAACGACAAAAGACTTCATGAACTAGTTTATCTGCAACTGTTGAAGCTTCTTGATTTGGAATGGCGAAGACTTCTGGCCACTTAGTGAAGTAATCCATCACAACCATGAAATACTTGTTACCGCTTTCACTCTCCGGAAACGGCCCCGCCACGTCAATGGCTATTCTCTCCCATGTACAACATTGTACAACTTCAATGCACTTCTACTACGAGTCTGAGATCCCTTTACAGCCGCACAACTTGTACATTTGCGACACCAGTCCTCGACCTCGTTTCGACAGTGGACCCAATAAAACCGTTCTCGCATCTTCAGTAGAGTTCATTTAACTCCCAGATGGCCTCCTGAACAATCATTATGGTACAGCTGTAGAACATCCGGTACTTTAGCTTTAGGGACAACCATTTGCAAGTGATAGCTGTCTCCCCGAACATTTTCCCATTTACGGCATAGGACTCCATCCTGAAGCAGCAAGCTGTCCCATTGGGCCCAATAGCTTTTAGTGGTCGAACTCATCGCTGAGACGTCGCTCCACTTGGGCTTGGGAGCATTGGCCTTCTTCCATTCCAGAATCGGCTTGATGTCCGGATCGTCCTGCTGTGCATGTTGTAAGCTGTCCTTCCACTCGCTGCCGAGGTGGTCTGTCCTGAGCATCCTCACGGATACCACTTCCTTACTCTCCTGCCTAGTACAATGTTTGCAATCTTCAGGAGAAGATCTTCGCGACAATGCATCTGCGTTTCCATGAGATTTCCCGCCGCGATGTTCGATCTTAAAGTCGTATTCTTGCAGTAGTTCAATCCACCTCGCAACTTATCCTTCTGGATTTTTAAACTGCAATAGCCATTTTAGTGAAGCATGGTCAGTTTTTAAGCGAAATTTTGGTCCCTGATGATATTTGCTAAAATGCTGCAACGACTTTACCACAGCTAGCAATTCGCGCCTTGTGACATAATAGTTCCATCCCACTCCTGACACCAATTGTTATGAGCTTGAGGTTCGTGACAATAAAAATTGCCGATAGAATTATCGAAATTAACACTTTAATTTTCTTTACACAAATTAAAACTTAAAACACCAATAATTAAGCACACTAATTCACTTTATTCCGCTCCGAAGCTTCGCTTGTCTCGCCGAATTCAATACTTCCCCCCATCGCATCTTGCGGCCTATAAATATAAATTAGCACCGGAATATCCAGAATATTCAAGTAAACACGCGCAAGGTACGGAGAGTTCGAGTTTCAACTTCAAGAAGTTTTGTTCTTCGGTTCGAGACTAGATGGCGTTAGTGCCGTCGACTTAGGTACGTAACAATATTATGTTAGTTAAGTAACATATAAAATACAACCATTTAACTAGCACTATTATGTCTCACAATCTGTTACAAAGGAATAAATGGATAAACTTTCAATTCGTAGGATTTCTAACATTTGACATGGCCATCGTTAATTCGTCGCGCTTAATGGTAGTCCCATTAAGTGCGACGAGTTAACATTGCTAAAATGTTTCTCAAATTATTTTCGGCAAGGCTACCATTAAAATTATTGGAGAAGAAAATTTGCTCTGATTAATCATTTTATATAATCTTTCTTAAGTTACGTAGCTGATGCGTGAACCTTTTTTTTGTTTTTAATCCTAGTCATTACGTTTGGATGAATTTAGTTAGAAATAAGTTCTCTTAAGTTAAGACTGCTCGTTTACGGAGTAACTGAGCCATTGGCTGTGGAACTGCGAGTTACGGTTTTGAATTCAGCATGTAACAAGTATTTGTATGGACTACATGATGTGATTATTCCGTGTATGTATCTAAAGCACTTGCATAATGCAGGTGATTTTTTTAAATAATAAGACAAGATAATTTATCGAACGTTCATCTTACAAAACAACACTGAGTAAAGTTTAAATACACAGTTTGATTTTAGGAATTTACTTTTTTCTTTTTCTTGTAGGTTAACAATTGTTACGATGACTGCAATTTTCGTGATGTTGTGATTTAGATTTAAATGACACGAAATTTTCAAGGGATATAAAATTCTTCATATATTGCATTAGTTATAAATGACTAGTGGTAGAAGTAGGTATTTTCTAGAATACGCCAGCTATCATGATGAAATGAAAATATATTTCCGTACTGCTTTAGGTAGAGCGAAATAATTTGGGGTACCAACACCCTCACTTCAGTAATGATGCTTCTTGCCCACTTGTTTCCAGTAGTAGTTGTAAAAGTAGTTTAAGAAGTTTAGCACATTCTTCCTCCTCTACAAAATTACTACATGTTGATAATATAAAAAAAAACTTCACGAAAACCATTCATATAAGACCGTTTTATCTAATCTGAGTTATCTTAATCAAGTTAAATTCAATATAAAAGAGTGATATTCAACATTAAACAAACAGATTGAATCTGTTGACCGCAATTTTGTAACAATTCACAGAGAATCTGGTCGTTTCACGTTTCGAGACCCCACAATGAACTTGAGTTGATTATTTCACAGTGGCCTTAGATTGGTTCCAATTTACTGCGGGAAACTAGACAGAAGAGACAATGGAATAGTAAAAGTTTACAGTGAATATAAAAATTTATATCGCATAGTTTGAAACAATTCACAATAACGTGATATGACCTATTTTCAATTTAGAAAATTTTTTCGTATAATAAGAACCTACATACATATTTTTAAAACACAACTGAATTGAAATAGCCCTCTGTTTTGAAGGTCACTAAAATTAACTTCTATATTATTTCTATATTAGAGGTTTTTGTGCGAACCAGTGGTAAATGACAAAATTGACTTTCAGTAAGTATTGTTTCTAATCTACATTGAATAAAAAGTTTTTGTTCTATTCTGTTCTGTTTCGACACGAACAAAAATTTATTTATCGAAACATTTTAGGCAACTGTGTTATATTTTTATTTAAACCTTGAAGATTTGCATTTTGAAATATCTACTATATAATAACTATCTGTGAAAATATATTTCTAACCAGACACAAAATATTATAAAGTATTTTAAGAGCATTATAACGCTCATAAAACTGTTATGTTGAGAAATCTCAATAGCCGTATAATATGTAATTGTTTATGGAGCAATAAATACAAACTTTTACTATAACCATTTCCAAAAAATGATTGTGAGAGCGGGAGTGATATAAAATTATAAACAGACATACATAAATGTTATGACTCTGAAATGTGTTCAGATTTTCTACAGTTTTATTGTATAAGTTTATCAGAAGAAATTCGGCCCATATTGGTGTTATTATTTATTTGTATTTTGATTTAAATATATAACAAAATATCAAGTCTACTAAAAATCAAGGTGTTGGAGCCATGATAGAGTTATATAATGCTTGTAGCATGAATGGGTCTGCTCGACCGGGTGGGACCACGCTCTCACAGTTACCAGCGTAAAATAGCAGCATAATGCTGCTGGGTTTCGTAGTGTAGAGAACCGGAGACCCTTTTTATTGGTTAGCATTAATATCTTCTATACACATGGGCATAATAATATAATACTTTTTCTTTTTTATATATTTAAAACCAGTTTTACGATACTATCGCGCCAGATGTAAAGTGGTGATTCGATCGAAGATTCCAAAGCGCACTGACTTTTTTAGTTAATAATTTAATCACTCTTATTTTGATGACATCCACAAAATGAAAAGATAGATATTAACATAAACATAACATAAACACTCACGCCTGTCACCCAGATGGGTAGACAGAGACTACAGATTTCCATTTGGCACGATCCTGACACACCTCTCTCACCTCTTCCACATATTACTCGTAAATGATTCCCCTCTTTTAATGTACACATTAAACGATGAAAATGTTTGTGTATTTATGAATGGTTCACTATGATTCTACGACGCGCAGGTAAGTAAATACTTGACCAAAATTAAGACCAGAATATAATTGGTAACAAGAATAAAATAGGAAATGATAAAAATAGAATAAATACTACACGTGTTTTCAAATAAAAATATAATATCTCAAACGTTACGTTAAAATAAAATAAAATAAACATTAAAATATTCAACCTGTAAGTAATCCCCTACTAAACGTAGTTCTTCCCAAAAGTTAGAAGGCTTTTCCGTAATTGCTACGCCTGAGAGGTACGAGTAGATTGGATAATCACAGTATGGTGGAACTTTCATAAAGCTTTTACGTTGCATTTTGCTGGAATTTTACACACATACTTCATTTATTATACAACATTTCCGAACCGTGAAAATGAGCCACATTACTAGATATTTGACAGATTAGTAATAATATATAATATAATTGTGTATTGTATTTTTCGACCCAACTAAATACACATACAAATTTTAACCAAAATGGATCTTATAAATTAGCTAGCCATTGACAATGTTATCATCATTACAGCCTCTTCACAAGCCTACTGCTAAACATTGGCCTCACGCAGATTAAGTAGTTGTGATAACTAGTGGAAGAATGTGAAACGGCTTGAGATCAACCCCACAGTTAATAATTTGGATACTCTGCCGTAGCACGATACGTCTAGTAAAACTAGCAAAATAGTTGTCACGTGGTATATGGTCATGGTCAGGGATATCCCACAATCGTATCCTACTCTTTTTTATATTTGACTAGCATTCACTACATATATTGCTTCCCTGTTGTACGCAAGTGTGAGTACGACCCAATGTAAGTTCCATCCTACACTTAATTGATGATATGAATAAGATTGGAATTCAAAAAATTTAAAAATAAAATGCACCGGGTGAGAGTTAAATTGCAACAAAACGTCAGAATATTAGACAGAAGCTCTTTATATACGAAGGATAAGTTTTCGAGGGGCAGACTCATTCTAAAAAGATGACGTTTAGATTGCTTGTGTTATTATAAATCTTCTAAGTATACAGCCCGTAAAAGCTTACTGCTGGACAAAGGCCTCTCCCGATGTTGGAAAGATTTGACTTAATTGTGAATATATTGTGAATTAATCGTCACTCTTGGTCAGTCTTTCTCTAAGTAGGCGATAATTCCCCCTAGTAAGCGTATTGGAGACCTATATGGGAGCGTTAAGGGACACAGAAAAAAATGGGGAGCGTTGGCGTGGTTTCGGGGGGGCGATGGTTGATTTTTAATTTGATTTAGATTCTCTATATTTTAAAATATACTAAAATTGAAACCTACATACTACTCAATATCAAATAAATATATCATATTTCTGCCCTGTATGATGGTTCAGAAATTCAAGTGAACGACTATTTCAATCGTAGAGTTCTTGGAAAACAAAGATACAGAATTACGCTACAACCTCATCACATCAAAGAATGGTATCGCATATCTGACAGACCTTTATAAATTGCTGTCGTACATACAGAAAGCACATCTTTAATTTTTTTTTTAAGTACGCCATGATACCTTTTTGATACCCCGTCATAGCTAGAGCACCATCTGTAGCAGCTGACATAATATTCTTCAAGGGAATTACTTTTTCATCACAAAACTTTTTCAGTGTTTTAAATATGGTTTCTCTTTTTGCGTCTATCTCTAATTTCTAGCAAATAATAGTTCTTGACATAAATTTTCATCTTTCATAAACCTCACGTAAGACAATAACAATGCTTCATTAGTTGGTAAAGTGGACTCATCCAACTGAATTGAAAACTGACTAGTCTGCAGATGATTGCACAATGACTTTTCAATGTTTCAGCCATTTTATCAGTTCACGTTTGCACAGAACTAATTTTTTAATTTTTCGAATTATATCTGCCACCGGTTTATGGAGCACAGTAGTTATACCTTCTTTTATTACCGGCAAAATTAACGTTTTGCCAATGGTGTGTGGTTTGCCTGTTTGAGCAATTAACTAAGAGATATTGCATGAAGTTCGAAGTCCGCCATCGTCTTACTTAGCAGCCAAATAAAAAAAGGGTTTGATACACTTAGCTGAACATTATGTACCATTTTCAGGTCTTGAAAATAGGCTACATTTTGTCCTTCTTATCTGGATGCAGTTTGTTCAAATCATCTTGAATTCTTGAAGGCTTCATCGCTTTGTTTGAAAATATTTCCGAACAAAGAATGCGCAAAGGTAAAGATGGATTTGTTGAATTTTCTATGAATCCATATTTAATATATTCTACACTATATTGCCGTCTCTTCTTTTTTGCTTCCAACATGGCTTTTGTTTTTACAAATATGTAAATAAAGTGTCAAACTGAAATATATGTTTAAAGTACACTACGAGCTTTTATATAGGATTACCCCCACTTGTTATTGCTTTCGACGCTCCATCGTACTGACCAAGTTAAGACAAGTATCGATGAACCAGCCGATTGCTACCGGATTGCACCAATAGCGTTATTTAACAAAAACTTGTTTCATTGTTGCATACGGCATACGGGCTATCCTACGAAATCTACGTGTATGTTAAGTATTTTTAGTTAGTAAAAAAACACTTGTCTTAGAAACTACCTTGCTCCTATTTTTAAAATCTGTAAATAACCCTTTCGAATAGATTAAAATAATGAGAGCTAAAAAATGAAAACACACGCACACACATGCACACACGCACGCACACACACACACACACACACACACACACACACACACACACACACACACACACACACACACACACACACACACACGCACGCACGCACGCACGCACGCACTCACACACGAACACACGCACACACACACGCACGCACACACGCACACTCGACACACGCGCACACGCGCACACGTTTTATTTTTTATTTTGGTAGTCATCATCGTCATAATCATTACAGACCTTCACAATTCCACTGCTAAACATAGGTGTCCCTCAAATAATCCCACAAAGCACGGTCCTGAGCATCTTGCATCCATCAAGATCCTGCATATCTTACCAGGTTATGACTTCATCTAGTGGCGGCCTTTGGTAATAAATGTAAAAAAATGTATTTATATTTGTAATATATGCGTAAAAATATAGAATTTTATGTAAATAAATGATATTAATATTATAATATTATATAAATATACTTAATAAATATAAAAAAAGAGAATGAGAAAATACGTTGGAGAGTCCCGGTGCAGCTGTATCTGGGCAATACGATGAATAAAACGATTTGATTGGGAAATAACCTAGTTCTCGCAAAATACCAGCGTAAAATATTAGCACAATGCTGACGTTGGTGTTTTGTAACGAGAATCGGGGAGAATTTTTACTGGTACGAGGCATGTCATCGGCGGCCAGAGTGAGTGTCCATAAAGGAACAGCCTAGACTTATCATCAGATGGACTTGTTTGCCTGCCTTATCCGATCCTTTATAAAAAAGATATATTTGGCTCTATTTACTAATTCCAACTTTTAAATAAACTTTTTTTAATAAAATTCAATATATAACCATACATGAAACCAACACCTACACCCTGCTGTATTGTGCCAAAATGCTAGCTGCGTTTCGTCGTTGAATGGCTATACTTACTTGGCCTATGATCGATAACAAAAATATAGTTCACTGTTATTTCAGCTTATTTTACAATAAAAATTATGTCATTCTAAGACTATTATTACGAACAACCGTTACGTTTACATTGAAGTTGCGTTCAGCAAATTATAGCTCTATGAATTATATAGACGCAATGTACGAGTACACTACTATTTGCTGGTTAGATAAATGGCTCTTTGTTGCATCCGTTATGGTAATTTAGTATATTATAGTTTGGTGAACGTGCTCACGCGGCGAAATTTATATTCCAATATTAAAACAATTTGTCTTTGTTTCATTCATTGTCGCTATTGAAAATTTGTATTTTTTTTTTCAAGTATTAAATTATCCTCGGATTTTCTCCTGAACCATGGAGGTGGTTTAATACAAACATAAATTGCACAAAAACATGCACCCAGATCTGAAATAATTATGAATAGGCAATACAAATATTTTTCCGTGAGAGATTCTAACCCAGGTCCCACAGCGTCTCGACCAAACTCTTAGTTCCTGCGCTACGGAGCCGTCTAACTGATTATTAATTTTTTATTATTGCCTATTATTGTATTATCTATTGGTAGTTTCTTATAAGAGTTTTGGATTATTGAAAGGCATTTCAGATTTTCTCTATTCTTACAATGACAAGTGTTAGGACGTGCCTATTCAGATACGCAGTGGGACGAGGCGTTCGTCGTTGCATGACAGAAACACGCACTTGAATAATAAGTGGCGGTTGCTGAAATTGTTTGCCCACCGCACCCCACTTGAAAGCTCTCATTTACTCAGTCATACACTTAGGCGTTGATTTTTTAATACCTGTCAAATACATGTTCAATTATTTATTTGATTGGTTCCAAACACAATTTTGGGATATTAAATTCATTTAGTAGCGGGTTCACGAGAGCATTGTTAGTCAGCTTATGCCAGTGTTTCACAGTACACTAGTAAACCGAATCCGATCCAGTCGATACCAATGAAAATGTTTATTGTAATTTTACATTCTAATTTATTCTTGCTCGGAGGTGATTTTTTAGTCTGCCAACTAATCCATATTTTTCTATCAAACCGAAGTGACAAAAAAACGTACAGGTAACCTGATAATAAGTGGTTATTGCATTCCATTGATACATTTCATGCCAACTTCAAACAAAGAAGGTAAATATCCTCAATTTGGAATGAAAACGTAAATGCGTTTTCACCTCTTTGGCCTGCTTTTTGGTGGCAGAAATCAGTAAAACTAGGCTATTTTGTTGAGTGCCTAGTTTAAAAGACACAAAAACGAGTTTTAAGACATAAAAATTTAACAGATTGTATTTAAAATTTTACACTTATTGAGCACTGTACAATTATTAATGCCCACAATAGCTGCGGTTACAGGTTGTTACCACAGAAATCGTAATAAGTAAGCCGTAAAGACTATAGAAGTCACATAGACGCGTGACCTTGTCGCCGCTATGATGTGTTGACGAACATTAATCACCATTTTGTGATTTAGTTGCGCGGGGAACGTCGTACGAACGTGAATTTATGTTATTATAAATTTATAATGGTGAACTGCAGCATAATCGGTTGTAAAAACTCATCAAAGACGTGTAATTCAACTAATAAAGGCATAAAATTTCATCGGTAAGTTGATTATTTATAATTATCATTATTTTAACTAATTCATATCTAGATGAATACTTTGCTATGATATTTACCTTTGTAAACTTTCAGTTTTTACTTTTCGCATTGTACAATTACCATTGCTGTTTTTGTTCTCGTAGACAAACTCGCCAAGCAATGTAATGTGAAACATTAGATATCATTGTGCATTGTGCGTATGTATATTATGGTAAGATGTGGCAACATCGGTTTTGGAAATAATCGAGCGTTAATTCATTTCTATTGTCTATTTGTAACTAAATAAGCAGTGATAAAACAACCAATCAAGAAAAAAGTTAACGAGTGCATGATACATATAATTAATATACCGTGTCATTAGAAACATCTGTTCACAATTACAACTCCTAAGGCAACCGAATTCGTAGTCGATTATAAAATTACCGCAGAGTAAAGGCTTTCCCATACATTGCCTGATAAAAGCAATCATCATTTAGTTGTCGCACTGAGAAAGCGGATTGGCAACTGCAGTTTTTTTATTTTCTAGTTTTTATCATGAATATGCTCTTACGACACCCACGGTACAATATGTGGTAGTGGATATACTTACACCACTATACTGTAAATTTTGGTCTTAATTGTTCTCAAAATAGTAGTGCCACATTACTTAACGTATTTTGTGTTCTAATTGGCATAATTTTATAAGCATAAGTGCACCGTGGGTCAAAAGACATAATAATAATTAGCATCATGAAGACTGAGATGAATAATAATGGATATCGTTATGAATAATATTATTAAATAAAAAAATGTACAAACAAAATTATTGTAACGAGAAATATGCTTAAAAAAAGTCCCGCTGGGTTTCTGCTGGTTCGTCCCAGCAGAAATCCAGCTGGAATTTTTCAGTGACCAGGTCAGTGATATTTTCAGGAAAAGATGATTCAACTATAATTGAAACGTCTGCGACTGAAGAATGGAAATTAGTAGGTGGCCATAAAAAGTCGAAGAAGGCCCATGTTAAGGCAATCCAAACTGGAGGAAACGCCCAAATCGGTTCGTTCCAGGCTATACAGAAGAAGAAGTTTTTACACGTGTAGTCACTCCATCTTGAAACCTCAGAAGATGCGATAAGGGAACACGTGAAAAAAATTTGTGGTTCTGAGGAGATCAAAATTGAAAAGATTGTTCCAAAAACCAAGAGAGACTATTCGTCATTCAGGATTGGTTTTCCAGAATCCACGTTTGAAAAAGTGAACTGCAGAGATAGTTGGCCAATACATACCCGATTTAATGAATGGGTGTGGTTTCGAAACACCCGTAAACCAGAAACAGGTAATGAAAACCTGTTATAAGGGCATTAATGTTTACTACCAGAATGTTAGAGGACTTAGAACAAAATTATCTACTTTTTATTTGAATATTTTGGAGTCACCATACGACTTATTTGCAATTACAGAGTCAAGTCTTCATAGATCCATACATGACGGTGAACTTATACCACCTGGTTTCCAAATACTGCGATGCGATCGAGCTGATGTCCGCAAGCATGGAGGAGTATTTCTAGCTTCTTCGTCATCGCTGGAGTTGAAAAGCGTTCCTGTCGGCAATGTGGACACCGCCTTATTTGAAATTGTGTGTGCGACGGTACACCGTGATAAGAAGTTTATGTTTCTATGTTGCGTTGTTTACATCCCACCGCATAGTGTAGCTAGAGAATACATGCAATTATTTCTTATATTAGAAAATATTTGTGTTAAATACAATAATGTTATAGTGCTTGGTGACTTTAATATGCCTTCCGCACCTGTGGAAATGCACAGTTATATGGAATATTTTAACGCCGTCTGTGGATTTCGCCAGGTAAATAATGTCCGTAATATTAACGACCGTACTTTAGATTTAGTATTTACAACGTTTTTAGCACGTGAAGTGGAGATAAAGTTGTGTAATGACCCGTTAGTAGATATTGACGTACAACATCCTCCGGTGTATGTCAGCGTGACGATGGGCACTGCCAGGGAGCAGCAGGTGCAACGCCTCTATTCTCGTGATGAGATTGATAAATCTTGTATTAAACGGAGATGGAATTTCTATAAAGCCAACTTCCATATATTGTACGATAGCTTTCAACAAATTGATTGGGGTAATTTGTATCAAATTGCAAACACCCCGGAGGTAGCCATATCGTACCTATATACGGTTGTAAATGAGGTAGTAGACCGTTGTATTCCTAGAGCCCGTAGGGCCAAACTTAATAGGAAATGTATTATATGTATACGACTTTCGGAAAGCTTTTGATACCGTTGATAACGATATCCTTTTAGAAAAATTTGCGGCGGTGGGTTTCACACCGCATCTTTTAAATTTTTTTGCGAGTTACCTTGGTGAACGCCGGCAGTACGTCGAGTTCGCGGGGTATGAATCCGAACCTTACTTCACGTTTTTGGATGTGAGCCAGGGGAGTAATTTGGGCCCCTTGGAGTTCATATTATTGATAAATGATCTCCCAGAGGTCATTAAGGTCTCGAAACGTCTCCTATTTGCAGACGACTTAAAACTGTTTTTATCGGTAGTAGACGTTTCGGATTGTGAGCAGCTTCAGCGAGATATAGATAGGGTCGTGCAGTGGAGTGCTATTAATAAGTTATATTTTAACACAACGAAGTGTGAGGTGATAAGTTACGGACGCAGACAGGCGCCGCTGCAATATCGGTACGAGGTTGACGGAACGGTAATGCCGCGTGTTACTTTCGTACTTGACTTAGGTGTGCAGATGGTAGCGGAGTTAACGTTTCGTAATCACATTGAAGATATTTGCGGTAAGGCATTCCGAAACTTAGGTTTTATCATAAGGAATTGCAGGGATTTTCTTAGTACGGCGATTATTAAAGTTTTATACAATGCACTTGTTCGCAGCCGGCTGGAAACGAGTGCAATTATTTGGAATCCCCATGAAGATAAATATATCAACATGGTGGAAAAAATTCAAAATAAATTCACGCGGTTCCTTTATTTAAAGGAGTACGGCGTTTATCCTTTCTACCCGAGCGATGTACCCGAGCATGTTCGTGATCGGCATGGTCGGGTACAGCCAGCTTGGTGTGAGGCGGGACGTCGCACTCTGCAACTACGTGTGGCGAGTCTTCCGTGCCCAGCTACACCATCCTGAGGTAGTGGAGGTGTTGCAGCTGTTTGTGCCAGATAAGGCGGTGGTTAGGCGTCGCCCACATCCCACCTTTAAGGTGCCGCACGCGAGGACAAATCTGCTCAGGTTTGCACCTATGTCGCGGGCTTTAAAGTTATTGAATATTATTTCCGAAGAAACGGACATTTACCACTGCAGCCTGGCAAAGTTCACAGAAGCGGCGCACAGGGTCTGTGAGATTTTATTATAAATTTTTTTTCTTTCTTTTTTTTTCAATTTATATTTTTGTTTCTTAATTATAATTGTATAAGTATATATTTTATGTCAGTAGTTATATTTATCAGTTATTGTTTGGTTTTTGTACAGCATCGTCTTGGTTTTGTACTGTTATGATGTTGTTACTGTTTTTGTTAATAAATAAATAAATAAATATTGCATAAAATCATTCATTTCCTTTCATTAACGGGTACGATCATATTGCTAACCGAGCAGTTCCAATTTGACGCCTGTTACCCAGAGGGGTAGGCAGAGACTACAGACTTCCATTTAGCACGATCCTGACACATCTCTCTCGCTTCGCTACATGCTCGTCGGTTAAGGGTACTAGTTGGAAACAATTCGTGTAATAATAAATTCAAATGTTTAAAATTTACATAAATATAAATTAAAATTAAATAAAAAGAAATTACTGTCCGTTAGTCTCGGTAAACCAAAAAACGGCTTGACTGATGAAAATTTTGTGGGTGGTTGAACAGGTCCCTAGAGGGCTTAGATTCAAATTTGGAATTGGTAGGTGGAGCTGTTGCCCCCCCGAACGGTTACCCCCCGAACGGGTCCCCCCCAGAACGGGTTCCCGCCTTGTCGTGGCGGGGGGGCTTAGTAGCTGTGGCTTGGTCACCCGCGGTGAACAAATAGGAACCCATATGGCTGGCCCGAGGTGAAGGGCCGGCCCGAGTTGGCCACTCCGAGTGGGCTTGGCGAGCCTACTTCGGATGTGTGCTGGTGGAAGGCTGCGGCGAAAGGGGTGTCTTGTCCCCCTACCGCTGCAGCCGAGGTAGAGTCGCGGAGGAAGAGGAGTGTTGGTATGGCGATACGCCACTCGCCCTATCCTCCGCGACTCAAATCACCGTGCTATCACCGTTGATGCGGTTGTGGAGACGCTGCGGGGGGAGAGGAGTGTTGGTATTGCGAAGCGCCACTCTCCCTACCCTCCGCAGCCGAATCTTAGTTGGCGGTAGCATCGGATACGGGGGCGTCTGTTGCGCAGGTGTAATTGAAGGCAGTGGAGAAAGGCGCGCCATATGTTCTGGTGCGCCTTACTTGATGAGAAGGAGAAAGGGGAGAGCAGTCCTTTTACGAGGAGGCGCCGCTATGGGACGGCCGACGCTGGTGGGGCCGAGGATGTGCGCGAAATCGTTCCCGTGGCCCTGCCAATATGCGACGAAGGTGGAACATCATGGGGTTTTAGTCGGTGCGAGTTCGACATAACCCGTCCTTGTCCCTGCGAGGCGGGTGTGCTTAGGCATTTCCCCATGTAAGAAAAAGGTGGCGCTGTTGTCAAGATCTATAAATCACCGATGCGAAGCCAGCGCGGATCGTTAGTATATGATAAATATTTCTCATATATATTTATTATATGATATACTGTTGGGTTTTAAATATTAAAACAAAAATAATGCAAACAAAAGATAATTAAATGACTTACATTGAAAAAACAAAGGCTTAATAAAAGTAGTGTAGTGATTTAAAATATGCTATTAAGTGAATGGCACGCAATGCACAACAGCATACTAGAAACTGTAATAATACAGTGTCCTTATCGAAAATAACTTACCTATTAATTTTGTGAATTTGTATTTTTCAAACACGCTATTCAAAGTGCTTTTGTTTATAATGTTGAAAAATGCCGTAAACTTAAGACTGCAATTTTATCGACACATTTTAATGCTAAATGCACTACACATATAATATAAATATGCAGTACGATTATATACATGTACACGACTTGATCAGAAGCTGATAAGTTGTAGTGGTTTAATAATTTACTGGTCGACTATGATTTCAACGCAACTCTGCCTGTTTAGAAGTCAGTCGGGCTTGATACCACCGTCTTATTTATTTCTGCCACCTGGCAGTAGTAATTCACGGCTGTGTACCAGTCCGAAGGAAATAGAGAACCAGTTTATTTAGAGATTGTAATCTTATCTTAGTATATAAAGGAACTTTAGCATTCTTCGTTTGAAGTAGTTTGCAGCTGTCACTAAACTGCAATAAACACGGGATAACGTAAACTAAGAGATAGCTATAGCTGTACTACAAGTTCATATAAAAAAACTCAGCATAAAAGTAATTTTTTTACGTTCCGCAAATCTGTTGATATTTATTATTAATTTCATGCAAACAATATCAAAACGTACTTAATATATTTTCAAAACAAATTTTATCGGTATATTGTAACCCCTTTCAACTTTATATTGTCAATTTTACGATCCCTTTTGGGTCGAAGGGATTCCGTTTAAAGGCCTTAATGAAACTTATAACTCGTCGCATGGCGTTTACTTCTCTTTAATGCTATAATTTGTGGTTGTATCGAAAATTAAGCTATAAAATAGTTGGGTTTGCAACGAACCTAAAGTCATCACATTATGATTTATTATTCTCTTAATTTATAATACACACATTTCAGACTGAAAGCTGGATAATATGCGTGAAGCAAAAGAATATAACTAAACTGAAAAAGGTTCTCCCATCTTGCTTTTCCCATATTCTATTATGGAGTTAAAATCAAAACAAAAATCTTGAATACAGCAAAATTGTTGACTATTCTTCAACTATAAATTACACAGATACTTAAAAAACAAGCGTTATAGTAAAGTAGTTAAAAGAGACCCGACTCGTGAAATATTTACTGCCCCCCCCCCCACACTTTTACATATTTTATTTATATTAATAATTATTATTTCCCCCTTTATATTAAATATATGTCTATATATGTGACCAGGATAATGAAATATGTTTTGATCTTTCCAAATGATCTTTGTGAAGTTTTAATATTAGGCCGTTTGTAATATTCATGGAGTGATCGTATTTGTTACGACCCATATTTACGTTGTGTTTGTTAGTAACTTAGTTCTTTTAGGTATCTTTTGGACGAATGGACTAAAACAATTGAAAGCTGTTGGTAGTGCCAACAGTGCTAAGTGAACCCCGTTCACAAAGACAGGGCTCGAGAAAGGTTATTTATCTATCCCTTATTTATTTAAAAAATGTGAGGGAGGCACACGGCTCCACACACGCCGTGCGGCCTCGCGGGTCCTGAGTCGGATAAAGCTGTAAGAGTCGCATAGAATAACAGCGAAGACATCCCGAAAATAGACAAGGATAAACGCCGTGCGCAGTGAGCGCTAACCATTTAATGCACTCCCCCAGAAGGAAACGATCAGTTAGGAACTGAACCGTAGTCCACAGCAAAATAACTGGCGAACCAGTGAAAGAGGGCTTGGCCCCTTTGTAGAGGGTAAACATAAACATCGACCGAAGTCGCGCATGTCAATGCGTGTAAACGCTATACAGAATACTAACAAATCCAGCCACAGTGAATGTACGTCACATTGTTTAGGCAAATAGGCACACTGGCCATAAACCCTCCACGAACGCCACCATCTGCCAGACCTTCGCTCCTGCAGACGTGATGTAAGTGTATGGCATCACCATCAGTTGCATGACCAGCACGGCTACTAGCCGCAGAGTGTGTCATGTGTCTACTATGATACAAAGGAATTACTATACAGGGTCTCTATGAAATATAAGTATTATAATACTTATATTTCATAGAGACCCTGTATAGTAATTCCTTTGTATCATAGACCTTACTATTATTAGCCTTTAATATATGAAACTTCAACCCACAAGTCTAAGCAGTCGGTACCCGACCCCATATATGTGGACGACCTTGGGTTTTGTCTCCGACAGCTCCCACTTACAAGCCCCACACACGAACACCCTCCATAACTTAAGAATTTTCTTATACGCAAACACGCTCCATAACTTTTTAACCAATTTTCCAATTATTTTATGAATGTTATTTATATTTATAATTATAAAATTTTCGACTTCTATTAGTTTAATTTATCACATTTTGAATATTTTATCAAAGATTTCATTACATTTATTGATTTTGCAGGACAATATTATGCCTTGAATTTACTGTAATTCTTAATGTCTGAAATGTATTTATTTTAATTTGTGCTCATTTATGTATTTTTATTGTTTAATATATTTCTTCTAAGATAATATTTGACACCTTTATATAAAAATTAATTTTTAATTATTGATAATAATATTCCGATGGATGGTGGCATAACCATCCCAGTCTTCGTCAGACCAAAATTGCTCAGACCTGTGATGGGCAGCAGCGTCACAGGTGCGATGTGTCTGGCACTGCGATCGCCAACCCTCTTGTCGAGCGTGGCGATTAAGGGCAAATCCTCCTATGAGTAGCACCACAAAAATACGGCCCCCAGTTTCCGGTCGCCCCATTATTCCTGGCCGTGGTGGCGATCATTGCAACGGTGGGGCAGGGGGTGCGAAGAATCCTCGGGAGAGGACAGGTTACCACCGAAAACTAGACTTGGCGACGTATAATGGACGGACTCTGCAGCAAGACGAACACATTTATGTACTGGAAGCTGAGCTGGAAATAATATGACATATTGTAGGGTTAAGTGAAGTCGCAAGAGAGGGAGAGGATACAATTACCCTGCAATCTGGCAATCTGCTCTACTTTCGTCAGGGAGGCGGCCTATCCCAAGGCGGAGTAGGTTTCCTTGTTCATAGGATCCTTACTAACAAAATTGTAGAAATCTCAAGTGTGTCGACACGGGTAGCGTACCTTGTACTTAAGTTATCAAAGAGATACTCTTTGAAGATCGTACAAGTTTATGCCCCGACCTCGGCACATTCGGATGACGAAGTAGAAATTGTCTATGAAGACATTTATAGGGCCTCTAACACACAAAGGCCCACTACAATGTTGTTATGGAGGATTTTAATGCCAAAGTGGGTAAACACACGGGCGTCGAATCGATTTCGAGACACCACGGTTTTGGAAGTAGGAATCACAGGGGAAAATGCTGGTCAACTTCCTCGAGAAAGAGGGGCTATTTCTGATGAATACATTTTTCGCAAAGAAGCCACAAAGGAAGTGGACCTGGCGCAGTCCCGATAATACTACAAAAAATGAGATTGACTTCATCATGACGGACAAAAGGCACATATTCAGAGACGTCTCAGTGATCAAAAAATTCAATACCGGAAGCGATCACCGACTTGTTCGAGGCAATTTGAATATCGATTTTACGCTTGAAAGGTCCCGATTAGTGAAGTCTACGATTCGACCAAATCTGCGGAACAGGCTGGGTTTCGAGGAGGATTTGGCACTATAGACCACAACCACACAGTTTGGCAAATAATACAGAAGACAACAGAGTATAATCAGCCCCTGTGTCTTGCATTTGAGGACTATGAGAAAGCCTTTGACTCTATTGAAACTTGGGCTGTTCTAGATTCTTTGGATCGGTGCCAAATTGACTGGCGGTACATCGAAGTGCTGAGATGCCTTTACAACACCAGTACGATATCCGTCCAAGTACAGCACAGTCAAACAAAAGCAATCCAGTTGCATCGCGGAGTGAGACAGGGGGATGTTATATCTCCTAAACTGTTTACAAATGCACTGGAAGATGTTTTAAGACGTTAGACTGGAAAGGACACGGTATTAACGTAAACGGTGTGTACATCTCACACACGCTTTGCTGATGATATCTTTGTCATGACAGAATCGCTGCATACACTTCAGGATATGCCGAACCGACTAAATGAATCCTCTCAACGTGTTGGTCTGTGCATGAATCTGAACAAGACAAAAGTTTACGCGAACACTACACATTGAAATAATACTAGTTTTCACGGAATTTATCGCGTATATTTAATTTTTTAATTAAATTTTGCTATTACACCACGCAAATTACCGTACGAAGAAATTATCTGTAGTGTTGAGGACTGTTTATTTAAAAACAATATGCAGAAAGAAGATTTGGAGGCGATACGTCATGACATTTCGTCTATGTTACGTCGATGTTCAGTGCCTAAACCGAATCTTTCCAAAGACGAATTTATAGCGATAAAGAACCTACGCAATAAACCAGAACTTACGATTCTCCGCGCAGATAAGGGAAACGTCACGGTAGTCATGGATACGTCAGATTATAATTCTAAAATACAAGAATTTTTGTCGGATATAAGTACTTATAAAAAGGTTAAAAAGGACCCAACAAATAGCACACCAAAAACAACTAGTGACCTCATAAAGAAACACTCCGAAACATTAAATCTGGACGTAAAATGGATAATACCTACGTGCACCAAATCACCAAAATTGTATGGGTTACCAAAAATACACAAACCCAATGCTCCATTACGTCCCATAGTGAGCCAAATCGATTCACCAACTTACAGATTGGCTCAACACTTAGCGAAAATACTCTCACAGCTCAGAGGACATACAAGAGCACACATAAAGGATTCCTACTATTTTGTCATCGAGATTAAAGACCTACATCTGACAGACAATGAAACTATGGTCAGTTTTAATGTGCAGTCATTGTTTACATGCTTACCTGTTGAAGATTGCATTTCAATTGTAACTAGAAGGCTGGAAGAAAACAACATGCCCGTAGAATATTCAGTATTACTCAGACACTGCCTTACATCTGGCTTCCTATTGTGAAAGGAGGAGTTCTACAGGCAAGTAGATGGTGTGGAGATGGGCTCACCTGTATCTCCCATTGTCGCCGACATATTCATGGAAGACTTTGAGGAGAAAGCCCTGCTTACTTCTCCCATAAATTCAAGATTCTACAAGCGGTACGTAGATGACACTTTCACAATTCTACCATTAGATAAAGTAACTGCATTTTTGGACCATCTTAACTCTATAAATTCCAAAATTCATTTCACAATTTAGTTAGAGGCAAAAAATTCCTTAGCTTTTCCTTAGCTTTTCTAGATGTATTAGTAATTCGGAATCCTGATAACGCCTTGAGCCATACTGTGTATAGAGAAAAGACCCATACATATAGATATTTAAACGGTAATTCTCACCACCATCCTTCACAGTTAGCTACCGTGGGTAAATCTTTGTTTCAGAGAGCAGAAGGGACCTGTTACAGTAAACACCTGGCTGCCGAGCTCCACCATGCAAGCAAGTCTTGCATGACAACAAGCTTCGGATCCCGCGCCTACATCACAGTGAACGAGTGAAGCCGGCCACAGTCGAGCGTGTACCTGCTGTACTGCCATATGTTATAGTAGTCACTGACAAGATTGGCTACATCTTGAAGCGCGCTTCCATCAAAACATACTTCAAGCCGCTGAAGAAGATTGGTCAGTTTTTACCATCAGTCAAGTGTAATGTCCCTCTGCAAGATGCAGGAGTGTACAAGCTTGATTGTGAATGTGGTTTCTCCTACATAGGACAAACTAAAAGATCAATTAAAACCCGCGTTAAAGGTACACTAGACACACGTTCTTCCATACAAACGTAGTGTGGCGATTACTCCACTGTTTGATGGTGTACGTCTAAAATAAAAAATGATTTCAATTTTTCCCATCATTCCCTAGCCCTGTATGGAAAGAACAAAAAGTAAAAAAGGATTATGTTTAAAAGTTATAAGCGTCGAAAATTCCGAATTTCTACACTATTTTTAACACATATTTGGGCGGAAATAAATACCATAAGAAGAACGATAATATTGCAAAACAGTTACCAAACAGGGATAGAATAAATGTTAAAAAATGCAAATAATTTTATTTTGAACGGATAAATTCAATAGATTTTTCATGACATCCAGACTCCCAAAGGTCTGTTTATAAAAGTTCGCGGGCTCCTTTTTGTTGTAAATCATCTTGCCTTTCGCTACAAATTATTGTTTCCCCGATCAGTGGGACGGGTGGATGGGGAGCGCAGCGCGCACCCACATATACTCACTAGGTTAGCCGCTGCTATCTATTTATGGTTGTAATACCTACATATCTACATCTTTATTTAGAAAAATTGCTTCCTTTTGTTCGTGTCCACTTGATGAAGCCGGGATGAATATAGCTGATAAAATGTACCCATAAGTTTGTTGAAGCACGTTTAGTTAAAATTGAAAACAGGTAGGTACATAATAATGAACATTCGATGTAGGTGGTACATTAGGTACTTAACTACTTTAATTTGCCAACTAACGAAAATATCTCATTGATAAGCACGATTGTCGAAAATCTTAAAATTATCTATAAATTAGAATAGGTAATTTTTAGATTTTCGACAATCGCGCTTACGTATAAGAATCTCATATCCTAATATACCTAATGTAATTTATGTAAGTACATAAGAATCTACGAAGGGCAGTCAATGATAAATAAAATTTGTTTTGTAGCTTGCTTAAAAAAAAACAGTTTAACACAACAAAAACATGAAACTGAGAAGAAGCATCTCTAAATTGTAGTTTTCTTTTAATTACTTACCTTGTCTAGAGTGTTCTTTGGACTTCTGCAAAGAAGTCTGTGCTGTTAGCCCTATTCTGTTTAGGTACGTTACTTTAGTGGATACAGGTGTGATATTACTGTGTGGTTGCGTAAAAAATGCATAGATACGCGATAGTAGCAATCGCGGTTGATTTGCTGTCATTTATTGAAGAGTTCCCTCGATTTCTCCAAGATCTTATCATCAGATCCTGATCTGACCATCATCGATTACCATGGAATCATCTGGAAAGTATATTCTTTCAAACCAAAAATATAGTTTTCCAAATCGGTTCAGGCATCTTCGAGAAATCGGGGAACAGAACACACATAACCAAAAAAAAACAACGAATTGAGAACCGCCTCCTTTTTTAGAAGTCGGTTAAAAAGTCGATTAAAAAGTCAAACAAATCAATGAAATTATTATATAATAACAACATCTACTTAAATTCACATAAGAACTTTCATAATAACAACTAAATTGGGTTCATAATAATAACACCAATTTGTTTCCTTTTTTTATAGGAGAGGGGGCAAACGAGCATGCGGCTCACCTGATGTTAAGTGACTACCGCCGCCCATGATCAACCGCAACACCAGGGGAATTGCAGGTGTGTTTCCGGCCCTTTAGAAAGGAGTAAGCTCTTTTCTTGAAGGTCCCCAGGTCGTATCGGTCCGGAAAAATCCTCTCTCTTTTCTCTTTTTTGAAATACGTTACCCCCAAAGTAGGATTTTCTCCGGTATCGTGGAGGCAGTTTACAAACATAAATTGCACAAGAACAAACATCCTGACCCAGAACAACTATTTGTAGGCCATACAAATATTTGTTCCGTGCGGGATTCGAACCCGCGGCCCCCAGCGCAGCCTCATTGCTAAGCCACTGGGACGTGGAGCTCACAATTGCCGTTTGAGTTTATGTTATTATTAAAAAATGAATCGCATAGGTAGATACGCGATGACGCCGACGCGCATTGCGTCACTCGAGTGCGTATGTGTGTGTGCACTAGCTTCTTACTGCTCATCACAGCGTCTATCCCTTTCGCACGTGATGTCGGCTGAGATAGCATGCATTTTAACCCCGTCCACCATTTTGTTCGAGCTATCGACTAGGGCCACCTTAAAGAACATATAGCTGATGTGGAGAATCGACGCTCCGGGAAGTCTGCAGTCTGTGAACACGTACAGGATCGCCCCCGTCACTACATCAGATTTGATATACCACAAATCCTCGCTAAAGAACACCGATTCCTTCCAAGGATGATTCGCGAGGCTATTGAAATCAAAAAACATCCTTATTTCAATAGAGAAGATAGCTGGGTGCTACCATCTGCATGGGATCCTATAATAAATAACATTAAATCCCACCGCAAGCATACAACTACAATACTTCAAGATATCATAAGTTCATACTATGTACATAGGAACAAAAGTTATTTATTTTAATCTATGGTAACCGCGGTTAACTATGACATCTGGACGTTGAACATTTTAGTCCCGCCCGTGACCATGAGTGCTGTAAAGCGTTCGAAGCGTCAGGTATTTAAAAAGTTACGCGATAAATTCCGTAAAAACTAGTACTATTTCAAGACAAAAGTTATGTTCAACGATTATGTCATGTCAGTTTCAATTTCTGTTTATGGTGAAATTCTTGAAATTGTCCAGGAATATACCTACCTCGGGCAGATATTGCAACTAGGTAAGAATAACTTCGAGAAAGAAGCCGATCGGAGGGTTCAGTTACGCTGGGCAGCATTTAGAAAGCTCCTTCGGGTTTTCACGTCGCCCATACCACAAAGTCTGAAGACAAAAGTCTTCAACCAGTGCGTTCTACCCGTACTCACTTATGGTGCCGAAACGTGGACACTGACGATACGTCTGCTCCAAAATCTTAAAGTCGCTTAGCGAGCAATGGAAAGAGCTTAGCTCGGAGTTTCTGTGGTAGACAAAATTCGAAATGAAGAAATCCGCCGGAGAACCAAGGTTACTGACATAGCTTTCCGTGTTTATAAGCTGAAGTGGCAATGGCTTGTCATGTCTGTCGCAGAGGTGACAACCGGTGGAGTAGACGTGTTATGGAGTGGAGACCGCGTCTAGGCAAACGTAGTGTGGGACGTCCCCTAACCAGATGGAGCGACGATCTGCGCAAGGTGGCTGGTAGAAACTGGATGCGTGTAGCCGAAGATCGGGCTAAGCGGCGCGCCTTGGGAGAGGCCTATTGCCAGCAGTGGACTGCCGCGGGCTGATGATGATGATAATATAATAATGGGCCGGTACAAGAGCATGCCAAAAAAATAAACATACATATATATATATATATATATACATATAATATGTACGTTACATTACACTTATCATTTATGCCCTGCTCCTGCATACGCACACGTCAAGGCCATTTATATTACAATAAAGATAGCCTCAATTATCTATTGTTATAAACAAAATACAGAAAAATATTTAAAAACGTTTCATTTTCGCTATAGTAAAAGTATTAGCTTTCGTTTTTCTGTTTAAATAAATGTTACAGAAATAAAAATCATTTATTTACGCTTATAATTTATCGTTTTACATATATTTGTATGTCTGTTATGAATCATTCAAGCATCCAACTTCATATATCTACTTTGCAAAAAAAAAAGGCTGCTGGCAGAATTTCGATGCGTAAAGTCGAAAATCGGATTAAGCGGCGCGCCTTGTGAGAAGTCTGCACCCACCTGTGGGCTGAATCAGGCTGTTGAAGATGCCAGTTAAATCTTTATCACTGCGTTATCGAGCCGTCTAATTACCACTAAATTACTTATTGCTGCCGCTAGGTACCTCTATGCATTTCACTGTTTGTTTATATATAAAAGGTATAAATCATGATAGAGCAGCATGATTACAGTCTGTGAGGCATTCCATCTCAACCTTCAAAGATAAAAGCGAACGTAACATAGCTTTATTTATTTTAAGTCAGTTGCAGATTACTTTGACCATCACGCAAATTACTTACTATTTGCCATCACAAAGGCAGGTTGACTACATTATCGGGTCAAACAAAAAAATCAGTTATTGAGTTTTTTCAAGCATACATTGTCAGTAGCAGCTCACAGTCAGGAAGTTGGCGGTATTTCATCATTTTGCTTTAAGAAATCGTAAAAGCATTGGTCCTGCACATAATCTTCTCCCGGTCATGTCGGGTTTCCGTTCCATCGGACAATGAGAGTAAAAGACTAGTGAGTGTACATGTGCTTGCGCACACGTAATCACAGTTGAGAATAGCTGCCGTGACTGGAATTCGGTGTTGATGACATTATTATACCATTATGCAGTGCTTATTTTACATTGTGATAATTACTTAATGAAAGCAAATGTTAGTTACGGAGACCCCATAACTAAAATTCCTTCATCATTAAAAGTCTCAAGATGGACATGAGCCTCTCCCGTTGAAGGCATGACTTAGCCTTAATCACCATCTTTGGTTCGCGTATTGGCGATCGCTGTACCAGACATCCTACTCCTACCATGTACGGCGTAAGCGAGATGAATAAACTTCCAATGAAATGAAATAAAGCCATGATATCCTAATGACAGACACGGAATGAAGATGGGATCAACACACGCCTTAAACATTTTTTGCAAAAATAGCATTCTTGTTTATGAACTTAAAAATGATGAAGACAGACACTTTATCTGGAACTGATAGATAATTAAAATACAACTTGAATAATTGCATGAAGTTACTCGACACCGCCCATTATTTTTCACGTTTCGCAATATAATTTAATAAAGTGCTGCTTCAACAACAGAAAAGCTAGTCTCATATCACTCGTTACAAACACATTCGTTAGAGCAGTTTTCAAACAACCAATAACAAGTGTACGAGTAACATGCAATAAACAAATCTCGCTTGATAGTGGGTCAACTAAAAAACTACCAATCTCCATCTAAACCTTATATATGATCAATTTACTATACGAAAATAATGTAGTATGGAGTCACTATCTCGTTAGAATTTCGTAATATACCTCGTTAAAATATTTCAAACGTGAAGTAATGCCACCTTACAGCATATTATGCATCTATACGACGAATAGATGGCTGAATCGGGAAAAACCGCGCTTCCACAGAATATCACCTTGAATTAGCAGTAACGTACTGCTGTTTTAATGGTGAGTGATGAAAACCGGAGACTCTTTCTACTGTAGTCAAGAGCGAAAAATTAGATGAAATTGTCTACGGGTAACGGTATTCACCAACCTTATCCTTATTTCTTAAAAAGTATAAGAAATGATAATTGAAATAACAATAAAAAAACTGCACCTTATTTCATTAGTCAATGATATTATAAAGTAAACATAATTAATCCGTATTTCACCTTCCTCAAGAAAAAAGGTGACCTTGGACGTTGGCACGTGTATAGACTGACTGACGTTTATTCCTATAATACTTCATTCAATTTAATTACAGGGTTGTAAAGAAATATCAAAAACAAGTTAAAACAATGTATTCATTTTTCGCCTTTGAAGTTGCTAAAAACATCACTTCTTCTACACATCTTCTTTTATCTCGTTACGGGCTCGACATCACCAATAACTCTGACAATTACTTGCCAGAGTTATTAGTGCACCCAAACATAGAAAATAAATTAAAAAGTAATAAAAGAACTTGCTATTAAACCATCCCTAAATCCCTTAAACTTCACTAGAAATGTATTTATAAAAGCATATTAAAAACGTTACTATGGTATAAGTCTGACGACCTAACATATTGTAATAATATACCAAAATTACTATATTATATAGCAAGAATTGAAGTAGCCCTCTTCAGTATGATTTTATAACCGCTGATCGAGCTCCTTCGAACTCGAGATATTTGGAAAGCATCCAAAGCTAATATTATGCTTACGATCTTTTTGCCTCAATATTCATCTTTATTGCTAGTTTCGCTGACGAAAGAGATGATTGAATAAGCTGAAAACGAATGTGAAAAAGAGTTAGAATGAAAAACAAAGACAATCATATATATTTATCTAATTAATGGATTCTTATTATTCAGCATTAACAATTAATGTTCACTCATCATAAAAAGTATCAAGCAATTTATATTACCTCAATTCCGTTATTCTTTGAAAAATTAAAATCAAGCAGATTGTGTTGCCTATTTCGTGGTTTATTTCCATATTTCGCCTCTTGCGAAATCATATGGCAATTGACTGCTATCCACTACAACATTATCAAATATTTTCATATAAATATTAACATATGTCATATATACCATATATTTTATATTTATTTTTGAATACTGTTACGAGCTTGAGGTTCGTGACAATAAAAATTGCCGATAGAAATACCAAAATTAACTCTTTAATTCACTTTACACTAATTAAACTTAAAACACTAATAATTAATCTTTACTTTATTCCGCTCCGAAGCTTTGCTTGTCTCGCCAAATTTAATACTTCCCCGATCGCATCTTGCAGCGCCTATAAAAACAAATTAGCACCGAAACATCCAGAATATTCAAGTAAACACGCGCAAGGGGCCGAGAGTTCGAGTGTCGACTTCTAGAAGCTTAGTTCTTCGTTCCGAGACTAGATGGCGCTGTCGGTTGAAAGATTAGTGATGTAATTTTCTGGAAAGCTCCCCTCGCTCTCTTCCCTGACACTAGATAACGGTAATGCCGGATACAAGACGTTGACTTATTCGCGCAACACTGCCTACTCCTAAGCCATGCTCGTCCCGAGCATTATCGGCCCCATAATAACGTGCCAAGCGATCCACATGGACGATTTTAGGAGTCCCTCTTGCTCCTTTCTGTATCCGGTAGGTTACATTGCTGATCCTGGTTACCATCCGGTACGGGCCCATTTAGCTCGAAGATTAGGAGATTTCCCTTTGCTGCGGACTGGATTGTGCAACCACACTAGTGAACCTCTGTCGAAGCCTTTATTGTTCATTTTGCGGTCGTACCGGGTTCTCATCTTCTCAGACATTTGCTGGCCCGATTGTCTGACGTGCTCAAAAATGTCATTCATTTTGTTCCGCAAGTCATTTGCATAATCGGTTATACTGCGTGGGGCATCAGGTGGTATCCCGGTGATAAGGTCTGCAGGCAGCCGTAATTCTCTTCCAAAGTTTGCGAAAGCTGGTGTCAATGCTGTACTTTCGTGAACAGCGCTTCGATATGACAAAAAAAACGGTTGTATGTGCTTGTCCCAATCTCGTTGCCGATTGTCTACAAATTTTGCTAGGTACCTCTCCAATGTCTGATTAAATCGTTCTACCATTCCATCACATTGCGGGTGATAAGAAGTCGTTCTTGTTTTATGAGTACCCATAACTTGGCAAGTTTCCTGGAGTATTTAAGACTCAAAATTCCTTCCTTGATCGCTGTGAATCTCTAAAGGTACTCCAAAACGATAGAAGAATTCATGAACTAGCTTATCCGCAACTGATGAAGCTTCTTGATTTGGAATGGTGAAGACTTCTGGCCACTTAGTGAAGTAATCCATCACAACCATGAAATGCTTGTTACCGCTTTCACTCTCCGGAAACGGCCCCGCCACGTCAATGGCTATTCTCTCCCATGGTGCACCAACATTGTACAACTTCAATGCATCTCTACTACGAGTCTGAGGTCCCTTTACAGCCGCACAACTTGTACATTTGCGACACCAGTCCTCGACATCGTTTTGACAGAGGACCCATTAAAACCTTTCTCGGATCTTCAGTAGAGTCCGTTTAACTCCCATATGGCCTCCTGAACAATCATTATGGTACAGCTGTAGAACATCCGGTATTCTAGCTTTAGGGACGACCATTTGCAAATGACAGCTGTCTCCTCGACCATTTACCCATTTACGGCACAGAACTCCATACTGAAGCAGCAAGATTTCCCACTGGGCCCAATAGCTTTTAGTCGCTCCACTTGGGCTTGGGAGCACTGGCCTTCATCCATTGCAGAATTGGCTTGATGTCCGGATCTTCCTGCTGTGCATGTCGTAAGCTGTCCTTCCACTCGTTGCTGAGGTGGTCTGTCCAGAGCATCCTCACGGATACCACTTCCTTACTCTCTTGCCTAGTACAATGTTTGAAATCTTCAGGACAAGGTCATCTTGACAATGCATCTGCGTTTGATCGTTTCATGTCATCGATGTTCGATCTCAAAGTCGTATTCCTGCAGTAGTTCAATCCACCTCGCAACTTATCCTTCTGGATTTTTAAACTGCAATAGCCATTTTAGTGCAGCATGGTCAGTTCGTAAGTGAAATTTCCGCCCCAGAATATATTTGCTAAAATGCTGCAACGACTTTACCACATCTAGCAATTCGCGTCTTGTGACACAATAGTTCCTTTCCGGTTTTGACAACGTCTTACTGAAGTACGCTATCACGACCTCTTGGTCAACATTCCATTGAGACAACACACCGCCAAGTCCTATATCACTTGCCTCCGTGTCAACTATAAATTATTTGCTTGTATCAGGGTATCCCAAAATAGGTGTTTTGCACAGACGGTCCTTGAGCTCCTGGAATACCATATTGCAACTTTCATCCCAGCAGAAATGTCGCTTCTCCTCCGTTAGCTTGTGCAGAGGTTTGGCTATCTGCAAAATTCTTAACAAATCGCCGATAATAGGAGCACAAACCCAAAAATGCTCTAACCTGCGTCTTGTCTTTTGGAACCGGTCAATCCTTGACAGCGGCGATTTTCTCCGGATCCGTGCCGATACCTTCTTCCGACACTACATACCACAAAAAGTTGAATTGCCGTTTGAATAGTGAACATTTCTTCGGACTCAACTTGAGGTTGGCACTCTAAATCTTCATGAGCACGCGTTCCAGGTTTTGAAGGTGTTCCTCAAACGTACGGCCCACGATGATGATTTCATCTAAGTAGACCAGACAGGCATCGCCAATTAGCCCGGTAAGTACAAGCTCCATCAGTCTTTCAAACGTTGCTGGAGCATTGCACAACCCAAACGGCATTACTTTAAATTGCCACAGACCCTTTCCCGTCGAGAACGCAGCTTTCTCCTTGTCCTTAGGGTCAATTTCAACTTGCCAGTAGCCACTTTTTAGATCCAGCGTGCTAAAACATTTTACTCCTGTAAGCATGTCCAGCGTGTCATCAATTCTTGGCAAGGGATAGATGTCCTTCTTTGTAACTTCGTTCAGACGGCGGTAATCAACACAGAACCGCATGCTGCCATCCTTCCTCTTTACCAGCACCACGGGTGAACACCATGGACTAGAAGAAGGTTCAATAACACCATCCTTCACCATTCCCTCAATCATGGTTTCCACTTCCTTTTCACGTGCAACCGGCAATCTTCTTGGCCGCTGACGGGTAGGCAATTCTTCTCCTGTGTTTATTTTGTGTTGAACTAAGCCAGTCTTTCCTATGTCAGAATCGTTTGATGAGAATACATCTATACAATACTTGAGTAACAACTTCTTCGCCTTGACCAATTCGTTCGGGGAGAGAACACTGCGACAGTCTTCCTAAATTGTGGTCACTCTCGTTTCTGAATCCTTCCTGGGGTCCCACGCTATATATATTGGCACCGACGTAACCAATCCACTTCCTCACAAGTACCAACCAGGGTGCCTTTTTCTATAATCTGTTCCTGGTCACAAAGGTTCAGCACACGTACTCCTGAGATGTCAGTATTCCTGACCAAGGTTCGAGCTACTTTCCATGGAAGGTCATTGTTTACCCTTTCCAGAAGTACACAAAGGTGAGTTTGCCCAGTGTTTCGAGGAAGACTAACCGGAACAATCGTTTCCGATCTCGGCGGAAGAATAATCTTCTTAATGCTGTACACGTTCCCTGGTAACGCACCTTCCATAAAAAGTTCCTCCTGTCCACATTTCAAAACACCTTGCTTAACGTCGATCTCACAACAATTATTCTTCATAAAGACTAGGCCTAGGATGCAGTCGTCCATTATATCAGCCACGATGACACCAATTGTTACGAGCTTGAGGTTCGTGACAATAAAAATTGCCGATACAATTACCAAAATTAACTCTTTAATTCACTTTACACTAATTAAACTTAAACATTAATAATTAAACACACTGATTCACTTTATTCCGCTCCGAAGCTTCGCTTGTCTCGCCAAATTCAATACTTCCCTTATCGCATCTTGCAGCGCCTATAAATACAAATTAGCACCGAAACATCCAGAATATTCAAGTAAACACGCGCAATTGGCCGAGAGTTCGATTGTCGACTTCTAGAAGCTTATTTCTTCGTTTCGAGACTCGCTGTCGGTTGAAAGATTAATGATGTCATTTTCTGGAAAGCTCCCCTCGCTTTCGTCCCTGACACTAGATGGGGCTAGTGCCGTATACATGACGTCGACTTATTCGCGCAACAATACGTTTGTAAAAATTTTAATATTTTACATGGATGTGTTATTTTACAAAAACACTTGACGGCTCTGTAGCTCAGTTACCAAGTGTCTGGCAGTGAGCCGCAGGTTCAAATCACACCTGTAAAAAAATTAATATATGGCCTAAGAATAATTGTGACGGATTTAAATGTTCGTTAATATGCCAATTATGTATGTGAAACATCTCCACAACAAAGGGAAATAAAAGTTCAAAATCCTAACTAGCCTATGGAAAGTCTGTAGCTGAAAATCCCCATAGTTTGTATTAATTTCTCATAATAATGCAACGAATATGGAACGGCAAAAAATATGTAATATAATAGAGTTCTGGTTGTATTTTTTGGATATTTTTTTGGTTTTGGTTGCTTAAATATGGGAAAACGATAAAAAACCATGGAGTTTGGACATTACATTGTAATTTTTTATATTCTAACCATTTGTAGTAGAATTTCTAGAATATCAGAATATATATAATACAATATAGAAGTCTAAAATGTATGGAAACTGGCTCTCTCTACATATAGACTTTGCGATGTTCTATCAAGACACAAAATAATGTTACACCGACTAACTAGATTTTAGTAGTAAAGAAAGATAGCATTTTCTTCAGTGTTGCCAACTTAGTGGATTTTCTACTAAAACTGTTAGCTTCGACCTTTTAATGAAGAAATTAATGCTTACAGTGTCTGGTGGTTTGTTCTAGCGGTTCATTAGAACTCAGTTTCATTAATATTAACAATAAGTTGAAAGACGATCACTCAACCATTAAGTCGCTTATACGTCTCGAAATATATTTCTAGTTCATTTCAGAAGTATTTATTTTTACTGTGAAGGCAATACTGATTAGTTAGACATAACGTGACGTCAGTCAATCCATTCTGGTACCTACATTATATTATAGTTAAAACGATGTGTTCAAATCTTTATCTGTCTTCCATAATGATCTTTCAAAAATATAGAATAATAGACTATTAATCTTTTTAATTTCATACATTTCATTATTGTTGTTTTGAAGCTTTTGTTTACCATAAAATATCTTGAAAAAATATTTCAAATGTTTGAATCACAAAATCTTGTTGATAAATAATTAATCACAATCAGAAAGCGTAATTAATCGCAATGAACAGTGGTGTATTTGTGAGATGCATGTGCTACACGCACGCACACACTCTCACAATATTAATATTGTGCTGCAATGCCACCAGACGGCTCTTAGGTTGACAGATCTCACCCAAGTGGGTTTTCTTTTCCTTTATAGGACAGTTACTGTACTCTTAAATGCTATAACTTTACTTGTTGCATTTAAGATTATTATCCGATATTTGTTGTCAAGAACTCAGTTCAAATTTTGATTTTTTAAAAATTTTATATATTTTAATAACACCTACATCTTCCTCTAAATTATATTTTAATTTGACTATTATTGATTCTAGAATTAGGTTTGAAAATTAATCTTTTGTTAAGTATATTGAAAACGTACATTATACTAATAAAAATAACTAGTAATTAATTATACAAATATATAAGATAGAATGATATAACATTATTCATAAAAAAAAATTATCAACCATTCGAAATCTTGGCTTTTTAGTCACGTGTCCTATCACTTGAATTTGGCGAAATATAAAGCCCGGTATATATATATATATATATATATATCGACTTTCCTCTAAAAAACTGTCGTAACATAAGAAAAAGTAGAAACACAGATTTAAATACAGTTTTATTAAGTTTTTCATTCTCTATCGATCAATGAAACCGCCACAATTGTAGTACAAAAAAAAACTAACTAGGTGGCGTAAGTGACGGTTTTTTACGGAGCGATATTGCGCGCTCTCGCCTCAACAATAGTGACGTATCGGAGCTTGTGTCGTGTGAACGTGTGCCAGTGCTCTTGAAAATCGCCATAAGTTATCTTGTGACCATATTTTGGGTAAGTTTTTTTATAATACTTGTAAATTTAAGAGTGAAAACTGCAGTATCACAATATAGTACTGTTTTTTTCGATCGTAATTTGAAAACATGTCATTTTTCACTCTAAAAAAGTGTCATAACATAGGTTATGATACTATTTCACTCAACATTGTATTATATTTTTACGTTTTAACTGGGTAAAAAATAGTTGTATTTTGTTTTGTGGCACCTTTTTTTATAATTGTTTTTGCAAAATTTAGTTACCGAATGTTTATAAAAGTAGCCTTGAATAGGTTATGACTGTTTTTTACATGTTTTTATTCTACTTTGAACTAACGGGTACTACAATTTTGTCACATCAATATGTTATGGCCGTTTTGAACTTATTTTAGTATTACTCTTTACTGTAGTGCTACATAACTTTATTGTATAATTTACCTACATTAACATCAATACTTACGGAAATGTTGATGTTCTGTTCATATTAAAACTTGTATTTATTTATTTCAGAATAAAAATGTGTGACAGATTTAAGGATAGCAGGGGCAAAAAGTTACAACTTTTAAATTCTGAAAGTGATGAAAATAAAGAAAATTGTGACCGCAACTGAACAAAGGTAAATTTAACTAGCTGCACGACTTAATAATTAATATGTTATGTAGGTGGTAATAATTGTTCTAATAAGTACGTTTATGGTGAGTTTATTTTTTTATTCTTTTTACAGAAGATTCCGAGGAGAAAAGAATGTTTCAGTAAGTTATTTATATAAACTTTTAATGTTAACTTTAATTTGAAAGTTATTATTATTGCTTAGTTTATGAATTTGTTTTATTTCAGAAAATTCAGATAATGTTACAACTTTTGAAGCTTGGAAAGAAGCTGAGTCTATTGCCCATTGCAGTTACAATCCGCCTGAAAATAAATCTTCATATACCGAGCCACCACCCGCTGCTTATGAATCGTATTCGGAAGATGACGATGATTCAGTAAAAGATCCTCACTACAAGTCTAGTTCCTCCAGTAGGTCATCTAGTTCTTCTAGCAGTTCTTCGAGCACTTCTACGTCAACTGCGATAACGAATAATGTACAAGTATTACCAACAAACGGTCAAGTGGAACTAGTTTCGATCCAGACTTCTGCTGAAACAAATAACGAAGAAATACAAGAAGCAGTACAAAATGAGAATGAATCAATAAACCAAGATGAAACAGTCGAACAGAATATTTCCATGAACGAAATAGAAGAAAATAGTAATGTTAAGAAAAGTAGAAAGCGCGTTGCAAGAGTTGAAGAGTGGCTTAGTAATAAAGCGAAAAAATTACGAAATACTGGCAAATGTTACATTTCCAGATCTAAAACCAAGAAAATTATACCTGCACGTTCTTTGAAACCACCTTGTGGCGATAAATGCAAAATGGAATGTTCTACTAAAATTGACGAGGACTGCAGGAGGAAGATTCTTGCTAAATATTGGGGATTAGGAGATATTACCCTTCAAAGAAACTTTATTAACTCCTCTACCAAAGCTATAGTGCCCGCATTCCGTTTTTCGGGAAAAGAAAAACCTCGAGGTTATAATAATGCTTACTATTTTGACGTTGACAATGAAAAGATACGGGTTTGTAAGAAGTTTTTTTATGAATACGTTAGACGTAAATGATCGCGTTATAAGAACAGTTTTTCAGAAAAGAGATCTAGGTTTTATTAACATAGAAAAGAGAGGTAAACATGGCAATCATAAAAAAGTCGATGAATCGATTAAGCAAGCAGTCAGAGATCACATAAATTCGATTCCACGGATTGAAAGCCATTATATCAGGAAAGATTCTAACCGAGAATATATCGACGGTGGTAAATGTTTAGCAGACTTACATGCAGACTATAAAGCACAATGTTTGGAGCAAGGAGTTAATGCTGCACACTACGAAATGTATGCAAAATTTTTAATTATGAGTTTAATATAAGTTTTTTACTCCTAAAAAAGGACCGTTGTGAGTTGTGTGTAAGCTACGAAAATGCAACTGGATCTGCAAAAGAGGAACTACAGGAAAAGAACATGTTACATCAGGAAGAAAAGGATTTATCTAGTATAGAAAAAGAGAGTGATAAAAATAAAGCGTGCAATGATTACATCGTAGCTGTCTATGACCTTCAGGCTATTCTTCAAATTCCAAGAGGAGATGTATCAGTATTCTGTTATAAATCGAAATTAAATAACTTCAATTTCACTATAAGTGAAATTGGTTCCCCTGATCACACCGAATGCTACCTCTGGCACGAAGGGGAGGTCAATCGAGGGGCATATGAGATTGGGTCTTGTGTCCTGAACTTTATTGACAAAGTAATGGAAAATTATGCTGGTTCGGGTATTGAGTTTGTATTTTACTCCGACAATTGCTGCGGCCAGCAGAAAAACAAATTTCTTTTTTTCCATGTATATATACGCGTTGATGAAACATTCTAAAATTAAATCTATAACACATAAATACCTTATTACTGGCCATACACAAAATGAAGGAGATAGCGTACATTCCGTGATAGAAAAAGCTATCAAAAAGAACCTCCGCTCCGGTCCCAGCTATGTTCCGAGCCAATATGCTCAAATTATAAGGAACGTCAAAAAGAAGGGCAACCCGTATAGAGTAAACGAGATGAGCTTCAGAGAATTTTATTCTATGAAAAGCCTATCGGAAACCATTGGTTTCAATTCTAAAAATTTTAAAACCTCTGAAATAAAGGTTTTAAAAGTGATTCAGGGCGAATTTAAGAAAGTGTACCTACTATAAATATTCTTTTAAAGAAATTGATTTTAAAGAAGCAGAAACCACAAGAAAGCAATTGCCCGTTCAAATAATATCACTAAAAAAAGCTTATAGGACGAAACCGAAAATTAAAGAAAATAAAAAAAGAGACCTCTTAAGTCTGGTACAGAGTAATCACATACCTAATTTCTACAGCGAATTTTACACAAATTTGTAATCTTTAAGTTTTAAGTATTAACAATTTTTAGTGTGTTTTTTAACTTTGCCTTTAGACTGATTATGGTAATTGTGAAAGTTCCTAAAGTTGCTCCAAAGATTAGATTTAATATTAAGAAGAACCATAAATAAAAATATTTTTGTGTTACGATATTTTTTTATTTTGCTACCATAATAATGTAAAAAAGTGTCATAAGTTGAGTAATTTTTAATTTATTTACTTTTTAAACAAATTCCATTTAATTTTTTAATATACTCTTATATTTTGCAAATAGCTTGATAAATTCTTTGTTAGTTAAAACAGTAGACAGGTAAAAATTTGTAACCTAAAAGTCACAATAGCATTAATTTATCGAAAAATAATTTAAATCGTTTTTTTCTCAAAACTAGCTTTCAGCGTCTTATGACAGTTTTACAGAGAAAAGTCGATATATATATATATATATATATATATATATATATATATATATATATATATATATATATATATATATATATATATATATATATATATATGGATAAATAACTAATAACTATATAAAAATAATCCATCAGGTGGACTGTGTGCTCGTTTGTCACCCTATCCTTTAAAAAAACATCTGACCATGAATTACCATTATACAACAGTTCTGTGTAATCTGCAAACGTAACTATTTTTCCGTTCACCATTTGGAGTCTGCAGAGGTCATTAAAATAAAGAAAAAATAAGGTAGGGCCAAGAATGCTTCTTTAAGGAACACCATATCAGATGGGAACTCATCACTTACGTGTTTATCAATTTGTACCGACTGTGTTCCATCCGTGTGGTAATTCCTGAAAAGATGCAACGGTACACCCCTTATTTGGTATTAGGGGCGCACCGTTGTCCACAAACCTAGTATATAATCTATATCAAAAATTTTGACTTCATATACCATTCCATATTTCATTATGTTCTCATCTTACCTACATACCTATCGCTGAAGAACTTTTCTCCACTCAAAGAGGCTTTGCTATAGTTGGCACACCGGGCCTTATATTTCGCTAAATTCAAGTGATAGGACACGTGACTAAAAAGCCAAGATTTCGAATGGTTTTATGGATTTTTTTTTATGAATAATGTTATATCATTCTATCTTATATATTTGTATAATTAATTACTAGTTATTTTTATTAGTATAATGTACGTTTTGAATATACTTAACAAAAGATTAATTTTCAAACCTAATTCTAGAATCAATAATAGTCAAATTAAAATATAATTTAGAGGGAGATGTAGGTGTTATTAAAATATATAAAATTTTTAAAAAATCAAAATTTGAACTGAGTTCTTGACAACAAATATCGGATAATAATCTTAAATGCAACAAGTAAAGTTATAGCATTTAAGAGTACAGTAACTGTCCTATAAAGGAAAAGAAAACCCACTTGGGTGAGATCTGTTAACCTAAGAGCCGTTTGGTGGCATTGCAGCACAATATTAATATTGTGAGAGTGTGTGCGTGCGTGTAGCACATGCATCTCACAAATACACCACTGTTCATTGTGATTAATTACGCTTTCTGATTATGATTAATTATTTATCAACAAGATTTTGTGATTTAAACATTTGAAATATTTTTTCAAGATATTTTATGGTAAACAAAAGCTTCAAAACAACAATAATGAAATATATGAAATTAAAAAAAATTAATAGTCTATTATTCTATATTTTTGAAAGATCATTATGGAAGACAGATAAAGATTTGAACACATCGTTTTAACTATAATATAATGTAGGTACCAGAATGGATTGACTGACGTCACGTTATGTCTAACTAATCAGTATTGCCTTCACAGTAAAAATAAATACTTCTGAAATGAACTAGAAATATATTTCAAGACGTATAAGCGACTTAATGGTTGAGTGATCGTCTTTCAACTTATTGTTAATATTAATGAAACTGAGTTCTAATGAACCGCTAGAACAAACCACCAGACACTGTAAGCATTAATTTCTTCATTAAAAGGTCGAAGCTAACAGTTTTAGTAGAAAATCCACTAAGTTGGCAACACTGAAGAAAATGCTATCTTTCTTTACTACTAAAATCTAGTTAGTCGGTGTAACATTATTTTGTGTCTTGATAGAACATCGCAAAGTCTATATGTAGAGAGAGCCAGTTTCCATACATTTTAGACTTCTATATTGTATTATATATATTCTGATATTCTAGAAATTCTACTACAAATGGTTAGAACACAAAAAATTACAATGTAATGTCCAAACTCCATGGTTTTTTATCGTTTTCCCATATTTAAGCAACCAAAACCAAAAAAATATCCAAAAATACAACCAGAACTCTATTATATTACATATTTTTTGCCGTTCCATATTCGTTGCATTATTATGAGAAATTAATACAAACTATGGGGATTTTCAGCTACAGACTTTCCATAGGCTAGTTAGGATTTTGAACTTTTATTTCCCTTTGTTGTGGAGATGTTTCACATACATAATTTGTTTCACATACATATTAACGAACATTTAAATCCGTCACAATTATTCTTAGGCCATATATTAATTTTTTTACAGGTGTGATTTGAACCTGCGGCCCACTGCCAGACACTTGCTACCGAGCTACCGAGCCGTCAAGTGTTTTTGTAAAATAACACATCCATGTAAAATATTAAAATTTTTACAACCGTATTGTTGCGCGAATAAGTCGACGTCATGTATCCAGCACTAGCGCCATCTAGTGTCAGGGACGAAAGCGAGGGGAGCTTTCCAGAAAATGACATCATTAATCTTTCAACCGACAGCCATCTAGTCTCGGAACGAAGAACTAAGCTTCTAGAAGTCGACAATCGAACTCTCGGCCAATTGCGCGTGTTTACTTGAATATTCTGGATGTTTCGGTGCTAATTTGTATTTATAGGCGCTGCAAGATGCGTCATACTATATAGGTAATTCGGTAGTAGTCTAATAGGTAATTCATATAAGTAATTCATGGTCAGATGTTTTTTTAAAGGATAGGGTGACAAACTAGCACACAGTCCACCTGATGGATTATTTTTATATAGTTATTAGTTATTTATCCATATATATATATATATATATATATATATATATATATATATATATATATATATATATATATATATATATATATATATATATATATATGTATATATATTTTTTTTTTCGGCATAAATACTACCACAATAGTGATCTTAATTATATCAAAGTGATTGTTTCCTGTCAATATACATACTTACATAAATATATGCTCCTATTTTGGCCGTATATTTTGATAATAAGTTATGTTTATTTAATTTCATGTACACGCAAAACTTCAAAATTTTTTTTGAACATTTTAAAATTCTTAGTTTCACTAAACATTTTGTCATGACATTAATAATCTACTTTTATATACCTATTTATTTCTTTTTTATATTTATAATTAAGTGAACTTAAGTAAATGCTAGATAATTTACAAGATAATCTAGATACAATAAATACAACATGTCACGACATTAGCCAACTCGAACAATGTGCTTCAATAATAACTAATGATTATACATTTAAAATACTAAATTTTAATATCAGGAGCATATCAAAAAACTTTACGTAATTTACGATTGCATTAAAACCTATGGCATTTGACTTGAATATAATTGTTTTAACAAAATGTCGTATTGCATAATCTTCTATTATCCTGGTACTTCCAGGATACATCTCGTACAGAACTCATAAAATAATCAATCAAAATAGTGGTGTAGTAGCGGTACATTAAAGACGCATGGAACTCAAATGTTACAGAGCCAGTCTTTAACGAAGCAGACTGTTTAATAATAGAAATACCCGATACCCATTTTCTGCATATATCGCTCACCTTCATTTAGAAGCACGGAAAGTTTCCTAATGGATCTGGAATCACATTTGGATCACTACAAAAATAAACCTCATTTAGTATTGACGGGAGATATTACTATTTTAATATTAATATTTTAAAAGGGGATAATGATACTGTAGGTTATGTCCGTCTTGCGGCGGAATACGGACTATTGCCTGCTATTTCTAAACCTGCAAGATTTAAATCATGCATTGATCATATATTTGTTAAAACGATTGGAAAAATAATTGGTACCATATGCATTTCGGATATAATAGATCACAGTATGACAATAGCTGGCTTATCATTGAATGTAAGTTTACCTGAACCCCAATTAAGGGAAAAAAATAAGATTGATTTTGATGCGATAATTAATGAATTAGCGGTAATAGATTGGTCGGAATTACAAAATCAAACAGACGTAAATCAGGCGGTTGTTATTTTTACTGATAACCTATCAAAAATAATAGATAAGCATACCAAACGCATAATTGTAAGCCGTTCTAAATACAATATAAAACCTTGGATTACTCCAAGTTTAATACGATGTATAAAACACCAAGATAAATTACATATGAAATCAAGAAAAATCCAAATGATGAAAGTTTACTCCTCACATATAAGAGATATCGAAATTTCTGTAATGAACTTCTATTTAAGTTAAAAAGTGAATATGAGAAGTGTTAATTGCAAGAAAGCCAGGGACAGCCCAAGAAATTATGGAAAGCAATAAATGATATATGCAACATTACTACATCAAACAAAGAACCAACTGAGATATTAAATATTCAAGGACCTGTAAGCAAAAAAGAATCATTGGATATTTGTAATACTTATTTTTCCATAGTTTGACAAAATTTAGTACACAAAATTCTAATTGAAAGTAATGATACTGAAGAAAGTCTAGTACAAAATAGTAAAATTAGAAATACGACACACTCGTTTTATATGCAACCAACTAACGTTTACGAGGTAGAAAATCTAATAACGAATCTTAAAAATGACAAAGCGCCAGGAATTGATGGACTAAGCAATACGCTGATTAAGCATATTAAGAAATTTATCACTAAGTTTCTTACAGTAATATACAACTTGAGTATTTCTACCGGTGTATTTCCAGGAGTTTGGAGGACTGAAATGGTGTATCCTGTATATAAAAAGGGCCTAAAAACTCTCCAGATAATTATCGACCCATTTCTCTGCCGAGTGTTTTTCCAAACTCCTTGAGAAATTGGTTAATAAAAGACTAATAAATTACTTAGAAGCATTTAATCCGCTCTCTTCAAGACAGTATGGATTTAGAAAAAGAAAATGTACAGAGGACGCTATAACCACCTTAGTTTCACATATATATTCTTGCCTTGACACAAACGAATGCTGTATTGGCATATTCCTGGACTTAGCCAAGGCTTTCGATACTGTTTCTGTTCCTTTACTACGTCAAAAGCTCGTAAACGTAGGAATCAGAGGATTAGTTTTAGATTGGTTTAAAAGTTATTTGCAGAAAAAGAAACAGTGCGTGAGAAAGGGCACTTATATAAGTGAAATGCAGCATGTTAACTATGGTGTACCTCAGGGAAGTATTCTCGGTCCTACTTTCTCCATAATATACATGAACGACATACATCAGTTCAACTCAAAACATTCGGAAATAATATGTTATGCTGATGATACCGTCCTTTTATACAGTGGAAAAAGATAGGATGATACAATTTCTGTGGCGGAAAGTGGTGTTTCTCAGGTTCCTCATTGTTTAAACTCAAACAGGTTAACTCTTAATGTCGAGAAAACTAATTATATTTGCTTTCACAAGACCCCTTCGTCAACACCACCTACTAACAAACACATAAGATTGCATCTTTGCATGACTGATAATAATTTGTGTAGTTGTGAAAAAAATCGGAGAGTGGAATCCATTAAATATCTGGGTGTATTAATCGATCACAACGGCATTGGCAGCAAGAATTCGTAATATAGTTTACATCATGAGACGGCTGAGAAATTCTGCACCCCTGAGCACATTAATGTGCATCTGTTATGCCCTATGTCAGTCTATGCTAACGTATTGTATTTCTTGCTGGGGAAACGCTTCCAAAACAACCATGATAAGAATTGAGAGAGCTCAACGTTCGGTCCTGAAAGTTATGCTTAACAAGAAATACAGGTATCCGACAGTTAAACTGTACAGAGATATTAAAGTACTTACAGTTCGGCAGTTATTTGTCCTATGTGTGGCTACATATTATGTTCATAGAAAAATATTAATCTCACATAAATACAGTGAGCTGATGAAAAAAACGTGTGTTCCAAATGCCAATACCAAGCGCTTGCACAGCTTTCGCAAAACGATTCAGTAACTATATATATATGATCAGTTTGTAGCGGCGCTGTCATCGCGCCGCAAGCGAAATACACCGAAGCCTAAATCACGCTATGAACATTCCGAATCATAAACAGTATATATAGAATATTTCAGAACTATCACTCGGAGTGGTGACCGCTCCCCGGGCGGGACACTTTGCCACCTATATATATATATATATATATATATATATATATATATATATATATATATATATATATATATATATATATATATATATATATATATTATATTTAATATGTGTATATATGTTTAAGTATATGTTTATATTTATAGACCACAAATGAATTAGAGTAGATATTTAAAGGGAAAACTTTGTAAAGTCAGCCGTGCACAAATTTCTGTTTTTTTGTTAATATGTGTATATGGCTCTCACGATAAAGGTCTACGTGCCTAGTGTGAGAACCACTGCTAAATTATTTGTAAAGGCACTAACTGTTAAATAAAGTATTTTCATTTTCATTTTCATCAGATCACCTGAAATACAGGTTCGCCGTCTAGTTTGGGTATCAGTCTCTCAGATTACTTTGTGCCTATTTTTTGGCAAAAATCAAGATTGTTAATAATATTAAATATTATTGTGGGGTATTTATATAGCGTTCTTATCTGGCTGTAATGTACAAATATATAAATGAAAGTGATAAATATAAGTTATAGTCAATAAAATAAAAAAAAATACACAAAATACAAAAAATAAATAAAAAGCCGACCAGACGCAGTCCCTCAGCAGGATAGACCAAACGGCTGAGGGCTAGGTGCAAAGGGAAATAAACTAGTGGACGATGCGGGCGATATCAAGAAGAATCGCCTTCTGCATTGGAGGCCGGAGCGGTCCGTCCCGAATTCCCAGTTGCCACAGATGACTTGTGACGCTGACCGGGATTAGCCGTTTGCAGAACGACCACAGGAATAATTTCGACCGGCAGACAACCCCAGATGTCGGTCAAGTTCAGATATTTTATTTATTTTGCTGTATGTTTCAGTTTTCACGAGATTTTCGTCATAAGGAATGGTAATATTGATCAAAAATATCCTTCTTCCATCATATATCAGGCTTATTCGCAAGAGTAGTGCTGTCTGTGGTGATGGCCCGGTCCCAGTGGATACATTCGTAACATACTTTCCTCACTTTTTTTTATATCAGTTGCAAAATATACCGTATAATGTTTATTCACATTACGTACAATGTTATTTAAAAAACACTTTACTTACCTTTAAAGAAGAAGGATACCCCGAAGGTTTTAGACAGTTTTTCAGTCTAGACATCATAGTTTTCGAATCACTTTTAGATTTACAACGTTTTAATTAGTTTAAACCTAATGTTTATTACAGAAAGAAATTTTGACTATGAGCCTGTCACAGGTACACAGTGAGCTTTAATAAGTGTTCATTTCAGTGATCAAGCCAATTATAGAAATTATAGGTACATAAATTCCGAAAAAGCCATTGGTATATACCATCCATATTTTTATTCACCACTTCTACATCTTCAATACCAGCATAATCATTTACTACTGCGTAAAATAAATATATGTTTTATTATACAACTACTTTTTATAATACTGAAAAAACAAATAAACTTACAGTCTACCTGATGGTGAATATTTAGTATAGTCTATGGACACCTACAAATTCATATAGTTGGCGTGGTCATTTTCGAGCACGGCTTCCGGCAAGTAATTATAGTAAGGCAGTTTCCGATCCACAAGACCGTATTTCCAAGCGTAGAATCCGGGCTACTAAGTTGTGTCAGTTCAAATACTCAGAGAGAAAGCGCCGAACAACCGGAGATGACATGCCGAAGTGAGGGATGGCGACAAAGCTCGACAGATGTCGACAGCGCCATCTCTTAAAATGTATATCCTATTTTTTTAATCTTAATAATATGATCCTATATCACACAAACGAAACCCTTAAATTTCCCCAAAGAGCTCACCAAAACGTAGCCAGTGGAGGAAAGCGATGTATCTACGAATTTATTTATTATTTTTATTGATTTGACTAAACTTGTTTTAATACGAATTAAACTTGTGGCCGTGGAAGGAAAAGGGGAGATCTCCCGCCGGGCAAGGTGTTCTGCCCGGGGAGCGGCCAACACTCCGTGTGTAGTTCGGAGATATTCTATATATACTGTTTATGATTTGGAATGTTGATAGCGTGATTTAGGCTTCGGTGTATTTCGCTTGCGGCGAGATAACAGCGCCGCTACATCACCCCCTGCTCAGACCGGAGGTCGGTAGTGCAGCCTCGTTGCCGACGAATGTGCCAGTCTGCGGTGAGTCGAGAAGAAGGCAAGTAATCTGCGAGAGTGCCGCGAAGCAGAGGCGAGCAGTAAGGCTCAGAGCCGTGCCGAACACTGTATAGCGCAGAAAGTAGCTTGAAGGAACAGGAAGCATTATTATTCTAGTGCTACGATTAACCTTGTGAAGCTAGATGGCTTGCAGGATATGAAGACTGCTGACGATATCTGCTTGGAAGCGAATGGGTGGGGTACTCTACGACGATGATGAAGCTTGAAGTTTCCAAAGTTAGTTAGTTGCGTGTTCAGATCACGTTGGGTGGTCTCCAATGTGGCCGTTGAAGGAAAAGGGGACATCTCCCACCGGGCAAGGTGTCCTGCCCGGGGAGCGGCCACCACTCCGAGTGATAGTTCTGAGATATTCTATATATACTGTTTATGATTCGGAATGTTGATAGCGTGATTTAGGCTTCGGTGTATTTCGCTTGCGGCGCGATGACAGCGCCGCTACAAACTGATCATTATTTGAAAAATATTTAAAAGATAAAAATGGTTACGTCACGTTTGATCCCGTAGAAAACGTAACACGTAAAGACATTCGTTTCGATATGATAGGATCAATATGCATTGATCTTAGTGAGGTTCCAGGGACGCTAACTGAACATAAAACGCTTGAACTTTCTCATTTTGTAGAATAATACATTTTATCTCCTAAGACGACATTATACGTCCAAAGTTTATTCAAATTTGATGCTAATAACAATTTTCATATCTATAAAAATTTATGTTAGATTAAACTTAGAAAGTAACGTTTACTAAAAAAAATAGAAAGTAAAGTAAAATATGTTAACAACATTTTATATTAAACTTTTTCCAAATTCCAATTTCACATGAAGGGGATGTAGCCTTCTCGTACCGTTGGTATTCTGAAAAGCGGCTAAGTGCAAAAAATTAGTTCCAAATTTATGTACGTAAATTTTAAACGTAACATTGATAATTAAGAGCACGACCAGTACATGTGTTTTGTTGTAAAGTTTTTTTAAAAAATTTCTTATATTTAGGCGAACACTACACGTTCACTAAAACAATTTTTACAGATTTTATCGCGTTCAATTTGTTTTATTTATAATACCCGACGTTTCGGGTGCTTTTTAATAAGCTATTCTTTCTCGAGGATTTTTAGTGTATCATCATCATCATCATCATCATTACAGCCCTTCACAAGTCCACTGCTGAACATAGGCCTCCCCCAAGTAATGCCACAAAGCACGGTCCTGAGCCACCTGCATCCATCGACTTCCTGCATGTCTTACCAGGTCGTCACTCCATCTAGTGGGGGGCGCCCTACACTACGCCTACTGGTACGAGGCTGCCACTCGAGAATCTTTCCTCCCCATCGGTTATCGGTTCTTCGAGTTATATGGCCGGCCCATTGCCACTTCAGCTTACTAATCCGTTGGGCTATGTCGGTAACCCTGGTTTTACTGCGGATATCCTCATTTCTGAGTCTATCACACAGCATAGCCTTCTCCATAGCTCGCTGAGCGACTTTGAGCGTCCTCATACGGCCAGCAGTGAAGGACCACGTCTCTGATCCGTAAGTCATCACTGGCAACACGCACTGGTTGTACACTTTAGTTTTCAGAGATTGAGGTATACCTGACGAGAAGATGTGTCGTAATTTCCCGAACGCTGCCCAGCCGAGTTGAATTCGTCGATTGATCTCTCGGTCGAAGTTGGACTTACCTAGTCGGACTATTTGTCCCAGGTAAACGTATTCGTCAACAACTTCGAGCATAGTGCTCCCAACAACTACCGGCATAGGTGAGACATGGAGACCTATCCGTTGGGAGACACCATTGAGGTCATTGAGCACAGTGCTAAGGTCCTCCAGCGATTCTGCCATAAGGACTATATAGTCGGCAAATCGAAGGTGAGTGATGTACTCGCCATTGATTTTAATACCGTATCCTTTCCAGTCTAGTAGCTTGAAAACGTCTTCCAATGCAGCGGTGAAGAGTTTCGGGGATATCACGTCACCCTGTCTTACACCGCTCTGCAGTTGGATAGGTTTCGAGCTCTGATTATGTACTCGGATATCCATCGTAGCCCTACTGTACAAACACTTCAGCACTTCGCTATACCGACAGTCAATTTGGCACCGCTTAAAGGACTGTAGCACCGCCCAAATTTCGACAGAATCAAAGGCTTTCTCCTAGTCCACATACGCCAGGCAAAGTGGCAGATTGTACTCTTCGGTCTTCTGTACAATCTGCCGCAGGGTATGTATGTGGTCTATGGTACTGAAGCCTTTTCGAAAACCGGCTTGTTCGGGAGGCTGGAAGTCGTCGAGTCTGTATACGAGACGATTCGTAATTACTCTCGAAAACAGCACGTAGACGCGGCTCAGAAGGGAAATCGGTCTGTAGTTCTTCTAGAGAGCGTTGTCGCCTTTCTTAAAGAACAAGACCACCGCACTTCTGCTCCACGCCTCCGGAGTAGTGCCACCATGGAGGACGGAATTGAAGAGCTTCTGAAGGACTTCAAGTACCGGTGTTCCACCCGCTTTCAGAAGCTCCGCTGTAATTCCATCCTCGCCTGGGGCCCTGCCGTTTTTAAGGTGCTGGAGAGCCATTCTAATCTCACTCAGACTGACGTCCGGGATATCATCGGAATAGCATCGGATAAGACTTGCTCTTGAATCGTTACTCACACTTGCGTGTGGCTCCAACGATGATGTGTACAGCTGCCCATAGAACCTCTCAATCTCACCCAAAATCTCAGGTGACTCGGAAACTATACTGCCACACTCAGTCTTCAGCTTTGACAGTGGGCTCTTTCTGGCAGACAGATCTCTGAAAAGACTTTGGAGCCCTGGTTCCGCTCGATCGCTTCTTTAATACGAACAGTATTAAAGTTGCGTAAGTCTCGCCGCATATATTTGGAGATCTGTCTGTTCAGTTGCCTGTATGCTGTCAAATCTGTTGACGATTGCAGCCTCACCTCCCGTCTAACAGCCATGAGGTTAAGAGTGTGATCAGAGAGTTTTTGTGTTCTTCTGCGGCGGGTCTTGCAGAACTTAGCTCCAACCGCATGGACAGTTTCCACGAGCTTGTCATTCATATCGTCCACTGCATTGCAATCTTCTAGGCACTGAAAGCGGTTACTTAACTCGAGCTGAAAAGTATCGGGATTCTGGATTAGAGCACGAAGGGGACGGAGCGTTGACTTCATTAGACGAGACCTCTCCAACTTAACGTTTAGGTTCAGTGTGCCTCTAACCATTCGGTGATCGCTGCCGGTTTTCACCATTGCAATCACTGAGACATAACTGAACAGTTGGCGTCTGATCGTCATAATGAAGTCAATCTCATTTTTTGTAGAACCATCGGGGCTCGACCAGGTCCACTTCCTGTGGGGCCGCTTCTGGAAGAAAGAGTTCATCATAAAGAGTCCCTCTTTCTCCATAAAGTCAGCCAGCTGCTGGCCCCTACGGATCCGTTGTCCTACTCCAAATTTCCCTAACTTCAGCTCACCGCCCTCTCTTGTGCCTAGTTTTGCGTTGAAGTCTCCCATCAACACCGTGTAGTGGGTTTTGGAGCAAAGCATGGCTCTAGAAATATCCTCATACATTTCCTCCACCTCCTCATCGGGATGTACCAAGGTTGGTGCGTAGACCTGTATGACCTTCAGCGAATACCGTTTGGTGATTCTGAGTATCAGGTACGCGACCCTCGTCGACACACTCCCAATCTTTACAACGTTGTTGACGAGAGACTTGTGGACGATAAATCCGACACCTCCTTGGGACAGATGGTCGCCCTCCCGGTGATAGAACAAGTTGCCGGACTCGAGGATTACCGTGTCCTACCGCTCTCTTCGGACCTCAGATAATCCAATAATATGCCAGCGCAACTCGTCTACCTCTTCTTCCAGATCCAGTATCTTCTCGTCAGTCCTCAGGGTGCGTGCGTTATACGTTGCCAGGTCGAGTCGTCGTAGGTGGCAACCGAACCTCCACCGGAGATTCTTAGCACCCCCTGCCCCGCCGTTACCATTGTCGCCACCGTATCCAGGAATAGCGGGGCCGCCGGGGACTGGGGGCCGTTTATGTGCGTCGTTACTCAAGGGGGGATATTTGCCATAGTTGCCACGCTTGGCTAGCGGGTTGGATACCGCAGATTTTTAGTGTATCAAATCTGATGTAATTGTTTGGGGCCGTCTAGAATATGAACACAAACTGTTATATATATGTTATCGAACATCGATTTCTACCAAGAATGACACGTGAGGCTATTGAAATTAAAAAAACATCCTAATTTCAATAGCGAACACAATAATATCATTCTACGTATATCGGGCCATAAATAATAATTAACAATCTGAATGTACTCCAGATTAACACTGACATGGGGCATCAGCCACCTCACGGTCCTATGGGAATCTAAAAAAGCTACAAAAGGGAATAAAAAGCTATTGGTATGATGCAATGCGTTGAGAAGAGACATATCACGTACGAGTACAGATACAAAGAGTAAGAAGACGAACTAATAAAATAAGGTCAATTTAATTCGAAATTAATGAAAAAAAAATAATTTTAATAGATCATTGACTTAATCAATGAAATAGACAAGTAGTAAGTAGTTTTTAATTTTATCCTGATTTCTTATGAAATCACTTCATACGAGTATAAAGGACATCATCATGTCCCGTTGGTGAAAGACGAGGCGACTGAAGGAAATTAGTCAAGAGATGGACAGCAGAGCCTCCTTAATAAATAATAACTAAAAAAAATTAAAAATTTACGATGATGATAAAATTGCGCTAAAGATAATAATAAGATTAGGCATGCAAAAAAATTTACTTGAATCTATTATCCACAATATAAAATTCATCGTCCTTGATATTTTTAATCCATTCCAAACAATAAACACTTACATTAATAACAATATAAATTTAAATAAAGTATTCCTATTGTGTTGTCGTTAATACAAGCGATTACCGACGTGCAGCAAAGTTCTCTTTGGTCAACCATTTTATAGGTGACCGCTTTAGAAGCATTTACTATTCGCTTTTGTTCTTTCAGAGGCGTATTATACAATTAATATTGGTTGTCTGTGTTTAATTACAAAGAAGTTATGTTCGAGCAACTGTTAATGATTTTCAGTTCTTAAAGGACATTGTTCTGCGTCCATTCAATGTTCGCCTAAGAACCAACAGTAACAAAAATACCTTTTTAAGTCCGAAATTATACATAATTGTATGTAAGAACAATAATTCTTGACGGACACTTCCGAAAACAGAGATATTAGCAGTTATCGTAGAGATTTTGAGGTTATCTTTTACTTTTATGAAATATTACAATGTTATTGCTAATATTACTATGTTAAATAGTAGTTCAGTCTTGGCCTAGCACTTATACGGTAAATAAAACTCAGGTTGTGATTAGGTATTTGTTTTATTCATACCAATTAAATACAATTTATACACTCATTTGGCAACCAAAGTAATGATTGGTACTATCAACCATCATTACTTTCGAGCAAAATATTCTTCAAGAATTGAGCAGGGTTTTTATGTTATCGAATATTTTCTTGGTATCGGGCCCAACTTAAATAACATATTATGGTCATAACATGGGCGCAGCAACCTATAGTTCTGGGCCCAACAACACAATTACAACGATATTTTTTTATTGCCTTCCACCCAATTTCTGACTCATCAACCAAAATGTATACAAAAAAAGTTTTACTACTAATATGGCGGCTATGTATTCTCCCTCTCAAGAGCCATACATTTTCAGAATGTAGTAAATGTAATTCACAAATCAGTAATCAACTCTTGTTCGACACATAATTGGACACAGTTATGCAAACTAGAACCAACCCACAAAACTGGTGAAATTTAGTTATTGGTACCAACAGAATCTACGAATCAACTTTCATATACTCAAAAGAGATCCAAGCTGCTTGAGATAGTTTTTATTCATATTAATGAAAGCTGCCAAGGATACTAACCCTAGATGGAGTCTTTTTTTAAAAGCTAAACGAACCTATGCCGCATAGTACCTGTAGATCTTCAGCTTTTGCAATACGCAAAATAGAACCAAGCCACGTGGTTCCCTTAAAAAAAGAAACGGACAAAATTGTGTTTGACTTTTTCTTGCTAAAAAGAACCATGATGTATGGTTCTATTTTGTATAACATATAAAGCCGCTTATAAAATAATCAAGATACTTAGTTCCTTATAAGTAATTACATTTTGTGTTTTTACAGTTGTAAAACAAAGAACTCCATGTCAATTCAACAATTTTGTGAGATTTTTAGAATTAATGTCTCAGAGTTTCAGAGTTTCATGATTTTTTTTATGCAGCAATATATCATAGACTTATGAAAAAATACAAAATTTCAATTATGGAGCACAATTATTATTGAAGTTATTAATTTTGGAAGATTTAAATTTTTATGAAAAAATTTCATGTTTTGGACCTTTTGGGTGCATAACAAACATTGATGATGTAAATCAGGCAGTGGTCCCATTTTAAAGCTGCTGAATGGGGCTTTAATTTATGATATGCCACAAGAGAGGGTTACAATTTATTTTAAAAATTTCAATTTTTTTAAATATAGATAATAATGTCTTAATGCAGTGTGCAGGACACTAATACTTTATAGTACCATGTTCGAAAATCTCTCTTTAAAAGAAAACTTAAACTGATTAGACTACAAGTAGAGGGAAATCCCCTTTTACTCAGATAAAAAGGGGATTTCCCTCAGGGGAAAATTCCCCTTTCACAAGGCGGAAGCGGACACTGTAGATTCCTTTTGCAAAATGAACCCCGTCACACAGACTGGCGGAACATACAGTGTCCCAGACAGTGAAGTGAACAAATGTGTGGATATCTTCCAACAATCTCTCAACAAGTCTCAAATCAATAAATTTATTATATTGATTTGTTTATTATATTTTTTATCAGTCATGCTGCGCTTCTTGGAATCCGGCCATAGTTTCTTGCCTAATGATACCGTTTTTGTTCGAATCGCATGTGCTCTAAAATTGCAGCAAAGAATGTACACGCCGGAAGACTACATGCGAATAATGCAGACATGCAAAAAGAATAAACCAATGCAAGTGCTTAGAATGACAAAAGAAGACCTTTTATCAAGTGCTAACCTAGAAAAGAGAATAACTAACAGAAAAAGCCACTGATGGATCAAAAGTATCTCGGCATAAAATAAAAGAGATAATGGTCAAGAAAAAAGAGGGTTTTCGATTTTTATGAGATCTGATCTAGATGCTGACTATGTAGAAGTAATTTTAAGGAAAATTTTACTCATCTACCAAAGAACTTATGGATCCGCTTTGGCTTAATGGTAAGTCAGTCTCCGAAGCAAAGTTAATTGACTTAAAAATCTTGTTGCATTGTATTCCTGAAGATGACGGGACGGGGGGATAGACGGGTTTTCTGGTGAAGTGGAATTTGAGGTAGAAGTGGATGATGACGATTAGGTAATGTAGGATGAAGATCAATAACAGTGCTTTGCTTAATAAGTTGTTACAGATACAATTTAATGTGTTAAACTAGTATGTATGTTCAAGTTAATAAAAATGTGATTAAAACGTAAGTATTTTAAAATTATTTGAAGCAATCTACCTACTTGAAAAACCTTAACGTATTGTAATAAAGAACCAACACACAAGACAGTAATTTTGCATTAAGGAACCATCAGTTTTTGATCAAAAACACATAATAAATGTACCTAAAATCCAAATAATTTAATTGTCCTATAATGTTATCAATACTAACCTTAACGTTGTAAAGTTTTTTGTTTCAAATAACTTACCTATTTATTTCTACACACTTTAGAAACAAAACTCTAATTATCTCTAAAGTCCCTTTTTGTAGGTTCTTTCTAGTTTGCATAACTATGTCCAATTACCGATCGCACGTCTAACGCCTATCTATTTTATCGTTTTGTCATCTGTCAACATAACATGTTTTTTGCGTGGCACAATGTTGATTGACTAATGAGAGTACAATAGTATCGTTATTTTTAATGAATACCCATGATTTTACTGTATTCCAGTTCCGTGTGGTATATACTAAACTTAGGTATATTTTAAATTATTAACATTTTCATAATATATTTGAGTTTATGACAACTTTCGAAATACTGTTAAATGTAAGAGGTAATGTGCGATTGGCCAAATTACAGGAGTCCAGACGCAGCAAATTAATAAAAATACGTACAAAGCTTAAAATCTAAAAAGTCTTTTTTATTTTGACTCCATAATTCAGAAGTACCTTTTGCAGGTAGTATATCTCAAAATTGACCTTGAGGCCTTGGTATGTAGTAACTACAAAGTTTTTAATCCCAGTGGTCGCGGTTTGTTTCGCACTAATACACGAATGCGACATCTTATCGTAAAATAAATTATTTGCTCGTCGATACTGTATCAGCCTGGCGTCACCTCAATTTTTTCGGTAGCTTTGTGAATGGTTTGGATTGCTGGCTGTAGTTTTCAGAGTGAGTTTGTATTATTTGGTGGTAGTGTGTCTGAAAATACGACTTGCAGATTGTCGCCGAGTAAGAAGAAGCGGTCCTGATATTAGATGTAAGTTGCAAATCTTGACACTCGTACTTATGGATTCTGGGATAGTTAATACATCCTATTACCAGTAAAACTCCATGGAATTTTTTGATGCCTCCTGCTTTTGCATTAAGCACATTGCCATTTTTTGTCATATAATAAATATTAGTACAATTAGCAGCGGTTTCAAAAAAGTGATGGTCAAAATATAAAGAAAAATACTCCAAAGGTGTAAGAGGAGTTCCTGGGCGAGATAAATATCTAGAGTCACCTTTATCTTAAAAAGGCTTTCGTCTCCAGTTCCTGTGTCATTGGTTTATCTGTGTGGTTGGTGTTCGAACACTAGATGCAGAAGAATGGCTAAGTTGAACTGGTAGCACGACTTGTAGTGGCAATAGGTAGGGTCGATTTGTTGACGACGCCGACAGACTGCAACACGAGGATGACGGCTGTACATCGATTGTGCGACATTGATTTGATGAAAAGTTGCTTGCGGTACAACGTTGTCGTTTAGATTGTGGCCCATCCACTGGCATGGAAAAATCAGTATTTTTTACAGAAATATCGGCGTCGGCGTAAAGTCTTACGCTGGACTCATTAATTGCGTCCATTTCATCTTCTGTGCTAGTCTGTTCTGCCGCGACTGCTCTGCTGAGAAGATTTTAAGCTTCTGAATCTTCGAGCTCCAAGTTACAACCATTCCTGATGAGTTCACGAACCAACTTCGAAGTCAAAGGCCCTAAATGAAACGAAAGATTTTCATTACTTAGAATAATTAAAAAACGAACACCGTCCTGACACGCATGATCGTATTCTATGACTTCAGGTACTTTCAGAACCACACTTTTTCAAATTTTTATTGAAAATAAAAACAAATTCTACATTTTTCGGATACGTTTGAAATAAATGCAAGTTAAACATATTAAAATCTACCAATTAAGTTATTTAAATAAATACTTACTTTACGTGTTTCCCGTTTTTAAGTACGCGTCCATACTTGTCACTTGACACGGCACGGATAAATGCCAATGAAGGACTTTATTTTTAAAATCTTAAATTTTATGAAGTACACAATCGATCAACAGCATTTTGGCGCGGAAAAATTGATTAGCTTATTCACAAGAATTTTTCAAAGTTGAACCCAGTATCGTATCATTCTGTTCTGAAAGGGCTAAGCACTATGCTCAATGATCACAATAATGTTGCCCAATAGATAGGCCTTAAGATGAAAATGGACGAAACAAAGGTCATGTGTAATGTCTATGTCACACCCATGCTGGTAATTGTTGGTAGCACAAAGAGATGTTGCATCCCTTTTCATTTTCTTTCGCATCTGCCACGGCGAGTGCTCTGAGGAATTGTTTGGATTAATCCCAGCTGCCAAATTTCATGAACGCACGTCGCGTGAAAACTCCCGATACCATCCAAACGATCTGGATGCTTGGCGATCCACCACTGTACGTACGACTAGGAGTTTCTTCCACGTACGTCATCTCTGTGGAATAGTTTACCACTGGCGATTTTTCCGAACCGATACGATTTATGTACATTCAAGTAAAGTGCTTACTCCTTTCTAAAAGGCGGACAACGCACCTGCTATTTCCCTGGTGTTGCAGTTGCATGAACGGTGATAGTCACTTAACATCAGGTGAGCCGTATGCTCGTTTGCCCCTTCTACTATAAAATAAAAATAAAACTAGGTTAGTCCAACTTCAACCTATAGGTAGGTAGGTATTAAACTTGGCTGGAAGCGTTCGGGAAAGTACGACACATCTACTCGTCCGGTATATACATCAAATCCTGAAAACGAGATTGTAAAACCAGTGCGTGTTGCCTGTGATGACTTATGGATCTGAGATGTGGTCCTTCTATGCTGGCCATATGAGGACGCTCAAGGTCGTTCAGCAAGCTATTGGGAGGGCTATGCTAGGGGGTTTCTCTGCGTGATAAACTTAAATATCAGTATATCCGCAGTATAATCAGAGTGACCAACGTAGCCCAACGGGTTAGTAAGCTGAAGTGGCAATAGGCCGGCCATACAGCTCAAAGAACCAACAACCGATGGGGAAAAATTTTTCGAGTGGCAGCCTTGTACCGGTAGGAGACGTGTAGGGTGACTCCCCACTAGATGGAATGACGACCTGGTAAGTTATGCAGGTAGTCGATGAATGCAGTTGCCTCAGGACCGTGCTTTGTGGCATTTCTTGGGGGAGGTAGTAGACTTGTAAAGAGCTGTAGTGATGATAATGAATAATAAGCATCTGTCATACAAATATACATGCAAAAAGATACATTATCTTGTTTTTTATGTATTTTACATATAAAAACAATGGTGAGGATATGGCACTATTTAACATTTAATTTCACAGCGTGGGTGTCATATTGGTTATTATATCGTGAAATTTAATGGTTTATATTAAAATCGTCCAATGTATTAAAGATTCAAAATATAATAATGCATTTAGTACTTAATACCGACGTTTCAGAGCGGTAATAAAGATAGGGAGTCTACAGTACTGCTATCACCAATATTCCTGCGATCCTAATAAATCTTATCAAATATTGGAAGGCCACGTCCAATTGTGGACTTTCCGTTTATACCTTCTGAAACTGACGATCACTTGATGTTTTTAAATTGTATGCAAACTGTTATAAATTTGCTATAGGTATTTAACAATATCTCAAACGGTAATAGTGTTAAATTATAATGATGCAAAAACATCTGTCTTTATGTAATGAAGGTATTATTTCAGAGATGTCAGCAGATATAAATTAAGTAAAATACTTTACCTCAATAAAACTGACAACATTTTAGAAAGTAATTCGATTTAAACTTTAAAGCCTTGGCTATTGCAAGGTCCACGGGATTTACTGAATTGGATATGAATGTAACTTAATTTCACGAAGACGCCTCTGGAATCCTTCCCTTCCGTAATGTAACCTTTTGCCAAATTTTATTTTTAATTTTATTACTTGAACATATTTTAAAATAACTGTAATATCATTTGTTCATAAAACAAGAATATATTTTTTATTTTAATTCTTCAATTTTTTAATCAATTAAAAAAAGCTAATTAGTTGCACAATCATTTATCTTTCTAACAATGTGCTCTTTATGTTATTTGTATGTTCGATATGATCGTTAGATACGAATTCATGCTACAAAAGGTTGAATTCTAGAATTTTAGGCACTAGTAGAACATACCTACGCGTTTTGTGCTGGCATACAATAAACGTTAAAAAGACAGAAAGCTTCAGAAGATAGATCGGCAACCATCGGAAATCGTTTAATCAATAAATATAAGGAGTTTTAGTGTTTTATTCCATGAGCAGATAAGAATGAATTATAAAACGTAGAAGAGAGCACAGGAATTTAGAAGGAAAATCTATTTCTTATTAGACTGCACTGTTTGGGGATATTTAAAATTATTGCCACCCTTTGGCAATGCGTGTTGATAACTGCAGTGTTTCCATTTTTTTATTTTAAAACGTTATCAGGAAGATTCTGCTGCACCTTTCCTGTTTCTATTTCTTCTGTCCCCTCTTACAATATCCACAGAATGACTTGAGTTACTGAAATACTCTTACGGCGCGATTACACGACATGGTTACTTTTCTCATAATCGTGACATTGACGATAAATAAAAGCTTAAATAAGCGGAGGCAGAAGAGTCCAAGGGAGAGGCGTTGGCCTTTAGTTTGGACATAGCGATGGCCTTCGATCGGGTTTGTCACAAGGGGCTTTTTTACGAAGCTTTCTTCCTATGGGTTTCCCGAGAAATTGTGCAATTGGATCACCAGTTTTCTTGCTGATCGGATCATCAGGGTTTTAGTAGACTGTGTATGCTCCGATAACAAGTCCATTTATGCTGGTGTACCACAAGACTGGGTGCTGACCGGTAACATTCATTGCTATGCAGACGACAGCACTGGTGTTGCTTTATATACCGGCCGTGGTAATACTTCTCGGGAAATTGTCGCTAAGTAACGGAACAAACTTGTGTCTGAAGTTGAATCTTTATTGAAAAAACCTCGGATTGGGGCGATTAAATATAGTCCAGTTTGATATCTAGAAGACACAAATTTGCGCTTTTACTGTTTATAGAAAACTCTTCGTCGTATCTCCTTAGTTTCAAGGTACTGCGCTTGTTGCCTCAGCCAGTATCGAAAGCCTCGGCGTCGACATATCGAGTGACGTGCAGTTTCGTAGTCACTTGGTAAAAAAGGCCAAATTGGCTTTTAAAAAGCTTGGTGTGCTCAGCAGAGCGGTACAGTATTTTATGCTGGTTCACCGCCTGCAATTTTACAACGTGCAGGTTCGGCCGCAAATGAAATACTGTTCCCATCTCTAAGCTGGGGCTGCCCAGTTCCAGCTCCTTGCATTTGATCGCATCCAGCGCAGAGCTGTTCGAATCGTCAGCGACCGAGCTCTTTCGGATCGGCTTGATTCACTGGCACTGCGTAGAGATGCTACATCTCTTTACTTATTTTATCATATCTACTACGGGAAATGATCCGAGGAGTTGTCCAGACTAATTGTTGCCGCACAGTTTCACCATCGCACATCGGAACAGAACTCACGATACCATCCATACCATCTGCATGACTGTCAGTTCATCAGTGTGCAATTTAAAATAAATATTATTCCTCGCACAACTTCCTTGTGGAATCGACTATCACCAGAGATTTTTCCGGAGCGATACGACTTAAGAACCTTCAAGAAAAGAGCCTACTCCTTTTTTAAAGCCGGCAACGCATCTGCAATTTCCCTGCTGTTGCAGTTGTTCATGGGCTGTGGTAATCATTTACCATCGGGTGAGCCATTTGCCCCGTCTCCTATGAAAAAATTGCTTTATTTATATGATACTTAAGTGTTTCTATTTTAGCTACCATTTACGACATTATACTACTTTCGGCATAGTTTTTCCGATCAGGTACGTAATTTTTAACCTACTGTCATCACTTTATTTATTTGCTACAATTTGAAAATTTTGAAATAAGCAATATTAATTTTCTAACAAGCAATAAATATGGGTCAAAGCTTGTATCTTATTTGTTCTAATAGCATACTAACTACGCCGTTATCCCTGGAGCATCTTGAAAACAAATTTTAATTTCAAAATTGTACGTTAATAAAATAAGCACCAATATTAAATTTTCAATAAAACGATGAATGATTGTTCATTAGTATTATAAATAACTTTTCGTCAACTTTTTATAGCATGTTGACAAATTATAATAAAGTTCATATATTTTAAGTAATATTAATAATAAAGTTTATACTTTCGTCTCAAAAATTTAGTTATAAACATAAACATACAACTTAATATTAAAATATGCTACAATCAATCTGTGGGAGACTGATGTCCGTACTAGGATTCCCTGTATGGCAGATAACCAGCCCTCATCTACAGAGCAACTTATAATCTAGGTAATATTAGGTATATGGTAAACAAAAAAATATATAAGAAAAGAGTTTTTTAAGTTAGTGTACTTTATAAATAACCCACAATAACAATAATTATTTATTTCTAAGAAATATGGTAATTACAGAAATAATAACTTGGTATGGTACAATCATATTTCGCCAGTGGCATGCAAATATATAATTTTACAATTGTCGGTCTAGTTCTATTAAATGAATTTATGAATCATCATCATCGTCATCATTACAGCCCTCAAGTCCACTGCTGAACATAGGCCTCCCCCAAGTAATGCCACAAAGCACGGTCCTGAGCCACCTGCATCCATCGACTTCCTGCATGTCTTACCAGTTCGTCACTCCATCTAGTGGGAGGGCGCCCTACACTTCGCCTACTGGTACGAGGCTACCACTCCAGAACCTTTCTTCCCCATCGGTTATCGGTTCTTCGTGCTATATGGCCAGCCCATTGCCACTTCAGCTTACTAACCCGTTGGGCTATGTTGGTCACTCTGGTTTTACTGCGGATATGTTCATTTCTGAGTCAGAGAAACTCCGAGTCCTTATACGGCAAGCAGTGAAGGACCACGTCTTAGATCCGTAAGTCATCACTGGCAACACGCACTGTTTGTTTATGAATATCTATGGTTAATTACAATTTCATCATATATTTAAGAATAAGAAGTCAAAAATAAATAACACGCATACGTGTTAACAATAGATGTTAACAATAAATAAAAAATAATACAAAATTCGATTTTCACTGAATTTAAAAAAAATAGTCAAGTTGAGGTGTATATGTATGCATATAG